>CM062288.1:279734871-280334871 GCA_031216915.1 Pictodentalium vernedei
GCTGGTATTCGCGTGGGAGCTGATAATATTTCTATTAAAAAACAAACTATTTTTTGCAAGTTTATTGTTCCAAATAATTTACAAAATGTGAGAATAAAAAACATACGAAGAGACTGCAGAGGGGCTTAAAATAGTAACACGTCATCAAGTTTAATTTAGCATGGGAATCCTCAGTGATGTTTTTCTTTTTCTAATTTATGATCTCATATTCTGATTGGACAATACCGTCAGCGCTTTGGGTGTTTTCTCAAATGAAAACCGATTGATATCATTTGCACTGTAACCTGTGCAGTTGTTGTATTTATATTGGTTTTTCCTGTCACATTTCAGAAAAACCAACATAAACACAACTGAGCAGGTTATGGTGCAAATGATGGTCTGATTCTGAAACTATGAAGCATTAAGCAAGAAAAGTTCATTTCCAAAAATGATTGTTTCCATGTGGGTTAATTGACTGGTGTCATTTTTGCCAATCATATTTTGTACCAAAGGGGTATTGGGGTGACTCCATATGAAACGTAATTACTAGCATATTTCTTTTACCGTTAATTAGTACATATGTGGGAACAACTGAGAACAGTGTCACACTTTTCACAAAGGACGGGACATGTATCGGTGTCGATATCGGCCGGGATACAGGATTTTGCTGATACCATTATTTTACAGATAATGCATATATCGGACCGATACGCCAACAGATACCGAACATCGGTACATCTCTAGCAAGCTGTTTGATATCTGAGGGACATCACTGGATACTTTGGGAAACTTTGTGTCAACTCAAGAATAGGCCCACCCCCAATTGCCTTCCTTTGATTTATTAAGGTGGACCAAAAATAATGGCCCTCCTGGACCCATTTTAGGCAGACCATTATGACCCTCCTGCAATTCTGATAATAACAAGCCTTCTTGCTCTTGCACCCAGATATTTCATTTTCCAAGTGCAAAATATTGTGCATGGCTCATTTCGGCTGAAAACCAGCAAGCCGGTCAAAGTTTTTTTAACCAGAGTTTATCTTTTCCAAATGACGATTGAGCACACCCACGCTACTGCCATAGTCATATGTAAAGCACAATTTCATTGGTTGCTCCAAATGTTCCATGACATTGGCCTTGTATTTGGACCAAATTCAATTGTTTTGCGGTTTGCATAGTCGGTTTGTTTAAAAAGGTTTTGTGATCAAAAATAGTTCTTTTTTCAACGTTTTTGACTTGGACATGACGATGATAAGTATGAAATTTTACATCGAAGAAATACACAAATTTCTAACACCCAACCTTTCTTCTCTTTAGGGTCTTCGGCAGTCAGCTCTGACCTTCGGCCATCCGTGCAATTACTTTATGAGAGCAGATCACTCCTGACTGATTTCCCCAGAGGAGATCATGACTCCCAGGAAAAAATATTTATGAAAAGGACTTCCTAGTAGAGGCAGGTGCTGAACTATACTAGGATCTGGTAACTCTGGTTACCCATTGGCAGGTGTGTGCACATTGAGTTGGGAAACTTAGTTATAAACAAAAGGCTAAACTTAGCTTGAAACAGGTGGCATCGTAAATATATGTTGAAATGACCTTAAACCACAATAAACATTTTAAACAGACAATTTATCTCAGTTTGGTATGAACCATTCCTACAGAATTACTTTTGTTCAACTGGTAGAGTGCTAAATTATTGTTGGCTGTTAAAATTTGTTCACATGTCTTCGACTTGTTACAATTCATGGGAGAGTGCCTATAGGCACTCTCCCATAAATTGTAACAAGGCAAATTTATACAGATTAAATAATTTCACTTCAAAGATAATATGAAGCACGTCCACTGAATATGAAGCCTTTAAGTTCGGGTACCTGCACTTCAGTATAAAGCCCAAATATGGACTTCCAGCACTCTACCAGTTAAGCTAGTTTCCTTAGAAAACACAGAGATGATGAAGGTGAGGGTGCCCTTTCATGCAGTAATAAGAAGTGCTGTGATTAAGGAAAAAACATCGCTGAACATTAATTCCAAGTTTTTTTAATGTTCAAAAGATTTTTAATGATACCCTCAGAGTCAATTTTATATTTATGAAATACTTTTTTATAAAATCGATTAAGAGAAATATAGCAAAACACTCATTCATTGAACTAACTTTAACTATGCCTCATGGACCTGATCTATGGGGGATTGGTACCGGTACCAAATATATACAAATGGAACATTCTGTCTCTCTGTTCATGTTGTCCTCCCAGGTTGACTTTCACCCCAGGCCCCTCTAACCTTCTGGCATTCCTAAGAAAAGATAATTTCATCTTGTACTTTGGTTTAAGCACTGATGTGTATATTTTTTCTCAACATTACTCTAAAATGCTATAACACTACACTTTGCAGAGAAATTACTGACCGACAATAATAGCAGGGCCACATTTTTGTTTCTGGTGGGTGGTGATGGTTGTGTCTGTTTGTAGAAACAAGTGACGGACAAAGCCTATTCTGGTGTGTTCCACATGCCCCCCCCCCCCCCCCCCTTATCACACCCCTCCCCTGTTCATGTGATGTCTTTCACTTTAACCATGGGATGGGAGGGGTATGCTTGTTTGCCTTAAAATAAGGTTCGATTCTCCTGGACTATTCTGTGAGAATCAATGTTCAGTTCTTAAATAACTTGCAATATGACAGTAGTGTTATACCCTTGTGAGAGCAACCGGTAGGGAGTGCGGTGGCTCAATGGTAGACTGTTGACTTCTATGCTAGGAGTCCCGAGTTCGATCCCCGTCTGGGAAGACCCGCGTTGTGTCCTTAGGCAAGGCACTTTATCCCTGTTGCCTACATGAGGGCATGATGACGCCATGCACAAAGGGATACTTGATGTCGATGGTGCATATGTCTTCAACCGCTGTAACCCTGCTTGAGCGTAGCTTGAACAGAGTTAGAATGTTGGGGAACTGACAGTTGATTGTCGATGCTCGGTGGTTCTGTCCAGGTACTCCGGCTTCCTCCACCCATAACGCCACGTTCACGATTAGCCAGTGTGCACAAGTATGTGACCTTAAGCACTAATAAATAAATAATAAATATAGCAACCAGTACATATTGCATTCTAATAAACAAATCTCATATTTATATATTTATTAGAATTTAAGCCTACATCACTTCTAAGTCCAAGTGTTATCTCAAAAGGGAGCAAAAAATAAGTGGCATTCTCCAATCTCCATGCCATTAACTCTTTCAAAGCAAGAGGCCACTTTTCCGGTCCAGGAACACGATACGTCATAATTTCATTAAGTAGGATGGCTACTAAGTAAAAGTGTGCAGCAAAACAATTAATATTTTCAATGTGCAGCCTTCAGGCTGCATTGAAAATATTAATTGCTCTACCCACAAATAATGGATATGTACTCTTCCAATTTCTGCCATTTAACTGGCACGGAAGATACCACCAGTTTCAAAGGGTTAAAGAAACTTTCAGAATGTCAAGGATCAAATTAACATTTTACAAGAATCAAAGTTAAATCTTATTGTTTGCCTAACAAGAATCGTTTGTGAGAGTCAACTCAGATTCTCAAATTAATATTAAGCTGTTTTTTGTGTGAATGTGGGTGGGGGACAAAACTATTTCAGAGGTATTCCCAGCCCCCCCCCCCCCCCCCCTTCTGTTGCACTGCCACTGTTCAATTATAGTTTGTATTTCATCAGTTTATTCATTTTAAGAAATATTGGGGGTGAGGGGGTGGGGGTGGGTGAGGGGGGTTCAAGTAGATACTGAAATGACAAAATAATGAGTTTTCAAAGAAAGTTGATAAGCATTCTGCCGTTGAAATATTTTAATGTAATGAAACCTGGTATTTGGTGTACCCAGTGTATCTTTCTACTGAACATCTCCATTTGACTTTTCTCATGAGGCAGATGGTAGATGTGGGGGTGGGTCATTAACATTCTTAACTTATTAAGACCATAAATTAGTAGTAAAATAGACATACATGATCTCCTAAGGTAAACAACTTGACATATTGCTGCAAGGCTAAAATTAAATAGCACATAGTAGCAGGGGCAGATCCACAGGGGGTGGAGAGGGAGGGGGCTTGACCTCCCTACAATCTTCACTGACCCCATCCCTCAAATATTGGCCCAATGCAACTTTCACGTAACATTTAGAGTCCTGAAATGGTCTCCAAATGTAGGGGTAACACACTCAATAAATTTTTCAGATTCGCTCTGAGAGCACTGAATTTTCTTGGCAGCGGGAGACCTAGTCTTCAGTGGTGTGCTCTGGTTGCTACCCCCTTCTCCATTTACCTTCAAGGGAAGGGTGGGCTGGGCAACAACTGCAAGGTCCAAGTTAAAGAGGAGATGCTTCCACCAATGGCCTTCCAAATATCACGTCCCCCCCCCTAAAAAAAAAACAAAAAAAAAACCTGGCCAGGGCACCCCTATTGTAGAATCCTGGCTACATACCTACCAGTAACCAAAACAGTGAATATAAAATTTTACACCCTTCAATGTGGACATCATCAAATAATTAGCTAAACTGGTGGTTTTTGTGCCGAAACTCATAGTCCTAAACCATTTTCGCCATGGCCTTAGAAGCGGACAGTGCACTGACCTATTAGTAATATTTGATTAAATATACAAATAATTTTAAAATTAAACACCTCTTAGGTCACTTTTGTGAAAAACAGTTTTACAATTGAACCCTCTTAATTGAATAGCCACTTGGCCCATTAAAGTATTCAATTAACATGCGTTGGTCATTTTACTGTATTCTAGTGATAAAATGAGTGTTCATTCTATTATATCTTGTTTGGAAGAGATTATGGATACAATAGATTAAACAGGCCTTTAAATTCATTTATTTTAGGCACACCACTTTGCCCTAATTTGGGCACATGAAAACCAGAAATAACAGTCTTATCCTGCTATTTTTTATTGCCAAGCCTTTCTTCGTGCTTCTATGATCGTTTTATGATGGAAGTTATTCTCAAATGTAGAAGAGGCCAGAGAATTTACATATTTTTCTTTGTGTCTTCAAACCTTCCCTCATTTGGGCACACCTGTAAACGGTGCGAAATTGGGGTAATCTGGATTGAATGCCTATATTAGATGTTCTGAGGTTAACAAGTCAGTGACCGTTGGGAACGGCGAGCGATCGCGCCAGCGCACCATCGCGCACCGCTTTTTCGTATACCGCGAGTAATTAGTCGTGCACGTTTATCTTCCGGTCGTGTTCAAAGCCTTCGTCGGAGTCTCCGACGAAGGCTTTGAACACGACCGAAATTCAAGTCGCCCTCCCAAACTTCCTTGGGAGACATGGCAATTTAATGTATTTTCTTATGTTTTATTTTTTAAAAACACACGCTTCCGCAAAAAACAGTAAACACGGTTGCTGTTAAAGTCCGTCACACGGCTATGAAAATAGCCTAAACTAGCCCAATTTTATATTTCTGAAAAGAATTGCAATGGCGTAGTCGTTCGAACAATTCGCCCCAACTGATAGCAACCAGCACAAAATGGCTATTTAAAAACAAAGTACCAGACAAAACAACGAATCACACAAGACACGCATCGAGTTAATTAGAATTTATTAAAGTTAACCACTGTTTCAAAACAAAAAAAAATGTATTGGAGGACAGTTCGTCCATATCGAAATTGATTGCGATTATGCTCTGTTCCACTGAAAAATTGGCTGCATTGAAATTCGCCCCGCAATACATTGAATGTTTTTCTTTGAAAACTTGTGAAGTTTGTTGGAAGGGGGTTAAATGTAATAAGGCTACATTGAAATCACAGGTATTTTGGATGGATAAGAATGGCAGACCTTCAAAGCACCAATCGCAAGTGTCAGTGAAAGATGGTTGGCAGAAATTGTCAGTTTTCTGAACAGTGTATTATGACACAGCGCAGCCGGGAAGGGAGACAACTGAAATGTTTTGTCATTTATCAAAGAAATTAATTAACTCAAATTGTTAATAACGCTTAATTTACGAAGGATATCGAAAACTTTTTTAACTACGCTTTTCAACTCAGTTAGGGTATTCAGAAACCATGAATGACCCAGCTTCTTATATGAACTTGAAATTTATTTTTAAACACTTTAAATATTTTTTTAAAAAGAATATACCTTATGTTACAGAGAAGAACACTCTCACCATGGGTCATACTAAATTTCAAATCCACATCGTTGACGCAAATACAAAATCAACTGCACGGTAACCTTATCACTGTTCGGCAAAGAGTTAGGGGGTATTCAGAAACCATGAACGACACAGTTTTTTGTGGGGTGGGGTGGGGTGGGGATTTTAACCTACATTCTGTTATGTAACCATCTGACTTAGTTTTGTGTGTGTTTGTATGTTTGGATAACTTTTATTTATTTTTTTCTCCACAATTGTGTCCTCTATGTTCATTTATTTTGTCACGATGACATATACGTTTTATGTTTTTTTTCTGATTTCTCCTTCATGTCACTGACTTCTCCCTCCTGGGTCCTGACTTCTCCCTAAAGTCTCTGAAGGGAGAAGTCACTTCTCCCTAAAATCAGCTGCCAGGCTGACCCCTGGTCGGAGAAGTGCAAAGTACAGAAGAACCTGTCATGAGCGACCACCCTTGGGACTTGCCAATTTAAAACTCCAGAAACCCCTCCACACAATCACATCTAAAAAAGAATTACCGAATGTGAAGACGTTTCGGCCCAATTTCTAAGACGTTTTGGCCTCTTAGGGCCGAAACGTCTCAAGGCCGAAACGTCATAAAACCAATTATTTTGGAAATCGCGCGTTATTAGGCCTACTGATTTCTCAACAGCAATCACCACCAATCCTCGTTATTCCACCTGGGGGCGAATTGGCCCGAGGCATTATTTTTTATTTTAAAAATCACTCTCCTAAAATTTTTCACTCTCGTAAAATCTAAAAGTGGAGAGTGAATTTCCACTCTCCTGCTCTCCCGCTCCCAACAGTCACTGACAAGTTATACAGGAATAGAGCTGAACGATATTTCGATTTTGAAATAGTGTCAATATTTTAAAAAATATGGTGATATTTGATATCATTTAGCATTATTATCCTCTGGAAGCCCCCATATCCTGGGATAATTTGGGGACACCTGCCGAAGTCCATAGCCTAGGCAGTGGAGAGTGGAGACTGAAACTGAATCAAACATTTTTAAAAGACACAAAAGCTGAAATTACCATAATGCCTCCACATGCTTTCCGCATACCTATTCAGTGCATTTTTTTATCCGAGTGCAATTGCCTCCGGAGTATTTTTAGTCAGCTAAAGTATCCCAGTTCGGGATTCAAGGGATTAGCTTTGTGTTGGTTTTAGTCATGTATAATTAATTTGTTAAATTTCGACTGTTTTAGTGGACTATGGGATGCAATTATTCTCGAATACAATGAGTTTGGGTGCCCAAACTGGTATACCGGTACCAAAAAACGTCCTGAATATGGCCCAGGGAAGGTTTTAGTAATCCCTGCATAGAGTCCTGTTCTGAGGTACCAGTCGAACCACCGGGGCTCTCCTAAATGATAAATTGCGTATACACCATATAACTGTACAATCAAATGGTATATGTATCCTGTAGGCTTGTGTCCCTGTGATAGTCTTGACATACATTTAACATTGTCATCGTGATTTGCACATAGATGTAGTAAATAGTACTCCAGTCTCCAATCAGCAACCTGTATTTACCAAGAAGAATTACACGATTACATCAGTGTAGATATCTGTGGATCATTTATTGAGTGGCAGAGTCGCATGATAGTGGCTCCCTGTCCCAACTTCAGAAATCATAGCACAAGATGTAATTTAAAGTCAGTTGGGTTTATTTATTTATTTATTTATTATGGTTTAACAACATTTTCGAAATATCCAGGGTCACCTGTCAAACAGTTTTATGGGCGGAGGAAGCTGGAGTACCCGAGAAAACCACCGAGCATTGGCAAACAACTGTCAGACTCCCAAACATACCTACTCCACACAAGCAGGGTTAGCATTGGTTGACGAGAAGTGCAACATCGATGTGCAGTATTCCATTGCCTTGGTACACAGTGCCACCTCATGGGCAACCTGGATTAAGTGCCTTGCCCAAGGACACAATGCTGTTAACTCAGACGAGGAACAAAGTAAACTGATTTTATTTTAATTTCAACTTTAATTTGAAACCGACTGTTGATGGCCACTGAGTTGAACTCAAAAGTAGGCTATTTACAATAGGAAAGGCACAAATTGCCCAGTCTACGAGTTCCCCCCCCCCCCCCCCCCTGGTGCTGAAAGCAGTTGCTATTATTTAGAAAGACAAATTATTTTATTCAGTCCCTTCCCCACTCCAAGATGTGGAAAGCAGCACAAATCAACCATCTTACTGGTTTATTTTACAGGGTTTCTGCAGTTTAGGGAGGGGTAAATTTAAGACTTCAAGACTGATGTCAATGTGAATTCATGACTTTTCAATTGGTAAGACAAAAAGGAGAATTCAAGACCTTTCATTCTAAAAGACAGGCGTTGTGAAAGTGAAACATCGATTCCGGACAGTCAATGTTTATAATATACAGCACCTCAGATGTATTTCCAGACTTCTGCAGGGGGGTCCTGGGAAATGGTATTCGGCAGATTTTCACGATGGCACAACTTTGCCGTCGGAAATATCTTTTGCAGCAGCAAAGCAAACTTTGCGATAACATTTTTATTTGATCTCCATCAAAATATCTTGGCAACAAGAATGTCCAACCCGATGAAGCATCTACCGAAGTTCACTAAAAATCATACTGGCAGTCAGTGACGGACAACTCATGCCGTCATTAGCAACGTTATAACTGCTGCCATAAACTAGGTTGGTTGGTTTCAGTTGGGCGGATTTTATAATAATAGTGGCAAAGGTTGCACACTCGAAACAACCCATTTCTATCATTTCTATGGAGTTTTTAGTTTTATAACAGAATACAGCTTAGGCCTACTCTGTGCAGTGCACATACACAGAAGGGCAGGGCATAATATTTAAGAGGAACGATTTTATTGTTCGTCTGGTGCTCAACTAAATAAAAAGGCAGATGAACAACAAATAGTTGCAGGGGATATTACTCTAACTGAACTCCCATGTTGAGGGGAATTCACTCTCGCTAAATTCCATCCTGTGTAAAAGTTTACGAAAATCGTAAACTTTTATCATCGTGAAACGAAACGTTTCCACTTTTAACTGTAGAAGCCTTACCCAGCACTGGGCCAGATAGCTCAACATACCCATCAATACAGCCCCCAAATAGGGCTATAATGTGTGTGTACTAGCCTTAATGACAATCATTTTAAAGTGTGTAGTTTGGTATAAAATGACACAAGGAAACAAATTGCAAGGGATGGAAAAAATTAGTTTTTGAGCCCTTTGACAACCACCCACCCCGGCATCTGTCAATTTAAGACTTTTCAAGAGTGGAACTTCGAATGCAGTGCTCAAAATAACTATTTTTCTTTGTGTAGCAAGATGCTATGCATTTCCAAAAAATGAATAGCATTTTGTAAAAATTACATAGCTATTTTTGTATACCAGAGTTATGTTATGCTGTTTTATATTGAATTCTTCTAAGTAGATAGAATAGTTTCATCCATTTCTGGGCATTTCCAAATGATCTGCAACACATGAAAACATTTACTATGTTTTTTTAACTGAACTGCCTTTAAGGGTTGCATGGACTTGTATACTGTTATAAATGGCGTCTTGGTTGTTTAATAGAGTTCTCAAAATGGAAGTTGGGATTTTTAATGTGATGGGCTTGTAGTTATTTTTAATGGACATTTTATTCAAAATGTTGTAAAAACAGGAAGTATTTAAACCAACAGAACTCATCTTACATCAGAAGTTGCTAATGATGCTTGATGGAGAGTTAATCTGAGTTATGCCTGGAATGTTCCACAATCAGAAGTAAAGCATCAGTGAACTAGTTTTCAAATTTGTTTGCAAATTTTCATTTACATTTTGTGATTCAAGATAATCAACTGCTGCCTAACAGGCTGCAGTTGATTATCTTATATCGCAAAATGCTATACATAATTTAACATTGTGTAGCTTTTTGCAAGTTTTGCATAGCAAAAAGCGACGCGACACCACTTATTTTGAGCCCTGTTCGAATGCAAGACTTTTCAAGGGTCTTAATTTTTTTTTTTTAAATTCAAGACTTTTCAAGCTTTTAGAGAGCCGCAAGAACCCGGTTTTACTCAGCAAGCCCTCCCCCCCAAGCTTTTAGAGAGCCGCAAGAACCCTGTTTTACTCAGCACCCCCCCCCCCCCCACACACACACACACCCAGATGTGGAAAGCAGTAGTTAGTATTTAGAAAGATGCATAATTTTTATTTTATTCCCCCTTCTGTACCAGATGTGAAAAGCAGTTATTTAGAAAGATGAATACACGTTATTTTACACTCCACCCTCCCCCCCCCCCCCCCCACCCTCCAGGTATGGAACGCAATTACTACATTTTATAAAGATGAATATGCTTTAATAAACTTTTATTTCATTCAGTGCCCCCCCCCCCCCCCCCCCCCACTGACATACTAAGCAGGTACCGAGTAAAACTGAAATAAGGGAGAGTATTTGCTCCACAGTCCACCCCCCCCCCCCCCCCCCCCACCAAATTTCGTATTTGTGTTTTTTGTTTTTTAAACCCCACCCTCCACACAAACAATGCAGATGTCATGGGGAAATAATAAAATAAAATTGTTTTAAAATTGTTGAATACCGATACTCTTTGATAGGGTACAGGTTCACGTGTTAATTTTTATGAAACCCTTTAACCCTTCAGCGCGTGGTGACCTCATTGTCGTTTGATCTATTTTTATTTTAATGTTGGGGAAATTTTGTTGCCGTTCAGTGCACTGTGAATGTGTTTATTCGATGCTATAATTGACCCATTCTGTTGAAGGTGCTTGGTCTATACTGCATTATATGGAATTATTTATGGGACCTTTCAATTATTGTCATTATTTAAGGTCAGAACAAGTTACAACATAATATTTGTGGGTTTTCTCTTCCCAAATCCCAAAGGAGTTGGAAGCACATTGTTCGAAAAACCAAACTTTGATTGGCCAGTTCATCAGACTTGTCACTGTGATGAGGAAAAATCTGGAAAGTAATACCTACCTGTCAATAAACAAAGAACAAGTTTGCAAATAATGTTGTTTTATTAATTATATTTCCATTATACAATATATTGTGCATGCAAATTCAATGCATGCTTTGAAAAGAAAGAAATGTGAAATATTCAGTTGAAAAAATCCATTGTTTTGTTTGATTTACAATTCCTTGGATTCGGCACCATCACCAATTTGGGTCGATCTTACAGTGGGTGTCCGAAAATTTCGGGGCTTGAAAAATAAAAAATTGGGGTGAAAAAATGGTGCCCAAAAACAAAATGTGTCGGAAACAAAAGATGAATTATGGTAACTTTTTCAGGCAAGACAACTTGTGAATAAAAGTCCAAGAACATAAATATCGCCCCTTTTGTTCTTAATATTGAAAGTTCCGATATACTGGTAATTTTTCAAGACAAGCGATATTATACCGGTTTTCCAAAATGACATCCAAAATACTGGTTTATCATCTAGCACTATTCAGGAATGGGCAACTCAATTCTGTGGTTGTCAGAGAGCGATTCTCTCCCTTCCTCAATTCTGTGGTTGTCAGAGAGTGAGTCTCTGAAAATAACATAATTTGTTTATTTAATTAACGAGTGTTTACTTTATAAACTACATGAAATTAACAGGCCACATTTATACTAGAGGTATAGTAAATAATTTGGTGTTTAGAAACTACATGCAATTAACATGGTTATTCAATTAAGCGATATCCAATTAAGTGGGTGCCACTGTATCAGGATACTATCATCCTTAACTGGTTGAGGGCTTGATTATTTTTGGTGGTCTGTATTCGTTATTCAAAATTTGTTTTATTATAAATCAATTATTGGAGGGTCTACAGGCACTACTTTATAATTTATAACAGAACAAATTTATACAAAATATTTTTTTTGACTGAATATGAAACGGGAGCAAGGAAAACATTTGCTTTTGCTCTGGCACCCTCATTTTTCTAAAGCTGTGATGGCATCTAGTTAATTCACTACACACTGGAAGATGATGTGCACAGCTGGTTGATTAACCCTTTACCTAACATGAAAAGCAGATGACACTTGCAAACAAAATTTTTGAATAACTAATTTTTTTCATTTTTTGTCTCAAACAAAACATAGGTTATGACCCTCATTGGAATGAGCTTGTTCCAAAAAGGGGTCATAACCTATGTTTTTGAGACAAAAAAATGAAAATATATTGACAATTAATTAGCGATTTTTGTGAATAGCACTGGCCGGTTTTGGTCGTTACGATGGGTAAAGGGTTAAAGTACAGTGCTTAATGGTGGTATTGCACAGCCTATTTTAAGAAAGTTTCTTTACCAAGATGGCTATTTTTTTTTTTACTCTCTCAGTATTCTTTCAATTTTTGAAAATCATATTGACATAAAAAAAAATTTGTTATTTAAAATACCATTTAAAGTTCCTACTTTGTTTTATTTTATACCCCGGAACCAAAAAAATAAGAATTTTTGTATTTTGTGCAATTTCTGAATGCTGGTTGTACACCAACTTCAAGGCTGTGTGTCCCAAAATGTTTGGTCAACCACTGTTATGTTCACAAAGCATTTTTTCTCATTTCTGGGTTACTAAGCCTCATTCATTTTGCTTACATGTGTATGTGTGTGTGTGTGGGGGGGGGGGGGGGGGGGGGGGATATTATATATGTCATTTTTACAGTGGCATACCTTTTTTATGAGGATGGGGTGGGGGGAGCCAGATTTTTGTAGGGAGATAAATTTTCCTACAAAAAGTAGCAAGGCAAAGCTGGAGATTATATTAAAGACCACTAGAGGTTTCCACGTTTGAAGAAAATTTCAGAATGGGTGTCTACAAGATGCAATTTCCTCTAATTTGTTTTGTCTTTCAATAGCTGGTCAGTGGACTATTATTTACCTCGTGCTTGCTGTTAGCTGACAGATATTCCTACCTGGAATTGAACATCTATTGCCTCAAAAAATAAGAATAAAGTGAGCAAACTTAACCAAAATTTCCCCCATAAATTCTATCAACTTTCTGTTCAGTAATTTCTTTCAATTAAATTGTACTGAATTTTCCATTAAATCTAGTCATGGCTGCTCGGAAGCAGCCATGACTAGATTTAATGGAAAATACTTTGAAAAATACTCAGCGTATTAAGAGTGAAGGAATAGAAAACCGACCTTACTTGAAATTTTCCGACAAAGGTTCAAAATGTATATACGCCTGCGGCCACTGTCGGGGTCTACGCTTGCCAAGTTTGACATTCCGGTCGTCTGCAAAGAAGCATTTGTTCGCAGATGTTGGCCTACCTGATTTTTTGTTATGAATATCCATCCAGCGAATCCACTATTTAAAAAAAATAAATAAACGTTATGTCATTTATCGTCTTATGCTTCTATTATCTCTGGGCTTTTTCCTGATATCCCTCGCAAGCAAGCGCATCTTCTTCCATCAATCTACCAAGCAACATTCATCGGCGCGCCTGTTGGAAAAGTGATTGTATCAGGCGAGACAGTCGATGGGCGCGAACAAGTTCTTCCGCTTTCATTGGTCCACGGCAAGAGAGAACGAAAAAAATTCCTTATTTGGCAATGGTAATGTTAATTTCACTGACGTCTCGTCTTTGTGCAGGATAAAAGAGAAAAGTTGTGCGTGCTGTGTATATTTAGCCCTTTCTGCATGTTGTTCCAGTACCAGGGACGTGGCTAGAGGTTTCCGATTGGGGAGGGGGTGGAAGAGTAGTGAATTTCCAACTAGGGAAGGGACCGGGAGGGGGTTCCCCTCCCGGTCCCTCCCCCTAGTTGGAAATTCACTACTGAGAAGGATTTTGAAAATGAAGCCATGAAAGGGGCATAAAATTGATTCTATCAGGTTATTATTATCTGGTATTCTTCTGGGAATTGAATATATGCTAAACAAATGCTCCAGCTTAGAACTTTGGGCAATTCACACTGTCCTAACATTAAATCAGATCTTATGCAGGAATGATCAATTTTCGATGTTTCATCATTCTGTAACTGTGAATAATGGAATTAACTCAGGGTAATGATTTTACGCGATGTGATTTTCTTGAAGTGCATTTCGGGGATTTCTTTTATTAGGCCTACGATAAGTAAACGTCCTATAGAAATCTCGTACCGACTGACATCATGCATGCATGCTTATATGAAGCTCGATATTGCGAACACTGTAGTTGTAAATAGTAACAGTTAGAATTTTTTGCCGATTTGAAACCGAGTTGGAATTTTGGGAAGTAATGGAGCATCACCAAAGAAGCTCTAAAATCCAGATAGATGAAATTTCCAACTTCTCATGACTTGCCCTCCGAATTTCCAACTATAGGAAATTTTGGCCAGGATTTGTGGTGACACCACCCCCTGCCCCACCCCCGCGACCCCTGTCGCCATGTCTCTGTCCGGTACCCGCGCCTGTTATCAAACAACAATAGTGGGCGGTTCTGCCTCCTTCTTAAAAGGAGTGGAGAGGGGCCTATAATCAAGGCTTTCACTAAGGTGTGAAGGAAAGATGCGGTTATACTCCGCTAAAAGAGAACGGTTAAATGTGTCGAAATGACAGTGGGGCGGTCTATCTTCCCATGGCCATGTCCCTTGGAAATTTCTGTTGTCGGTTGGGAAATTGTCGGCAACTAGAATGCCAAAATTGCTTTGAAAGCCACTTTAATTTGAAAAAAAAAGCTGACCATTTGACAAACGAAAGTTGGCTAATTCTTCAAAATAATAATAAACGAACTTATCGGAACTATTTCGTTTATTGTTGTTTTAAAGAATGAGAATGAGTAAGGTGTGAAGTTTGTACCGACTGGTCATGTTACGGTCAAAGATCCGGGAACAGTGTCGGAAAAGATTAACTCTCACCCTACCAAGTCGAAACACTTTGAACTTCAAGCTTGCGTATCAACTGCGAAAAGTCCTTCATAATGCAGCAAAAGAGTGATCGCGCTGAACACACCAAGGGTTGATAGGCCTACTGCAAGAGATAGGCACTGGATGCTATGCGAACATTGCATGTTGCACTGAGTAGTTTTACCCGCTGCGTGGGCCCATTAATTTGGACAAGATGCTCTTGGCATCCAGCGCCGGATCTATGTGGGAGAGCCGGGGCGAGGATCTCATTGAGTCCCCAAATTCAAACCTATTTCAATGTTTACATCCAGATTAATAGAGGCAAAAACACTGATACAGTGACTGGTGCCGGGGAACGTTCACAGACAATTACCTCCAGTTGGAAGCAAATTTTACCCCAGATTCACTCTCAGAGCACTAGGGTTTTCCAAATTTTTCCGGGGAGGGCTCCCGGTCTCACACTCCATGGAGGGGCACACCCCCTCCCAGTTGTCAAAAATTACTCTAACCGACTGACTGTTCACGTGGTTTAGAGATGGCTTACCGAACGCTCGGCTACATAAAAATTCTTGGGAAACTGCCTTTTTATCATGCATTAACAAGTATTCATATATTGCATGGAATTGAAATATATCTATAGCCTCCCAAGGCAAAAGTCTAAAAATCTATCGAGACACTAGAAAGGCTGGTTAACTGGTAGAGTGCTAGAAGCCCATATTTGGGCTTTATTCTGAACTGCAGGTACCTAAAGTCAAAGGCTTCATGTTCTGTGGATGTCCTTCATATTATCTTGGAAGTAAAATTACTCATCACCATCGATTTGTATTGTTACAATTTATGGGAGAGTGCCAAAATACTCTCTCCCATTAATTGTAACAAGACAAAAACGTGTGAACCAAGCTTGGCAATTTCAGGAGAGCGATTTATTCGCTTGCCTACTGCTCTCCTTAAAAAAATTAAGGAGGGCGAAAGCTAGCCACCCTGACCTGAGAACATATTGATTACCATAATAGCCTATTCCTAAAACCCACATCTTTTCAGATCTCTGCTGTATTATTGGTTTCTGCAAGACGGCGACGCTGCCACTCCCACCCTCCGGACCTCGCCGAGGCCCGGAGGTGTGGGAGGGGCAGTGTAGTCGTCTCACAGAGACTACCTTGTTAGCAGCACCAAATAAAATGTACAAGGCCCTCTAGGCAGAATTCATTTGCAGTAAAGCTTCATTTTACTACTTTGCTAATCTCTCCCCTAGGCCATGCGAGGGAAGTGATTTTCAGCCCGCCTGCATTTTTAAGAATGTCAAGCCTGGTGAACAAATCTTGAGGCTGAGAAAAAATTTGGCACTCTACTAGTTAAGTTACTCAGACGTTACCATTTAAGATTCAACTTTTGGCTAACCGGTCATCCGTTCGCGTGGATTTAAATTTGCGTAACCACCACACAAACGAAACGAGCGTTCTCGTCAAATTTTGCACACTATCTCCCAGACCCACCCTCACTCGGATCTTCGGACCTCGGGACATGCCTACCGCATGTCATGCCGTGCTCCTTGTATATTCTTTACCCCCCCAGCCCCACCCTCATTTGATAATCCTAGCTCCGCCACTGTTGGCATCTCACGTCCCAAGTGCACCGATATGCCACAGTATTCGCCGGAAAAGCCAAAACATCATGCATGCTATAGGATAACATATATAGGTTATTATGTGAAATTAATTGCATAAAAAAACATAGATCACCCCCTCCGCTTCTCAAGACAGTGATGTTTTTCCAAATTAAGGAGTGATGGGACGGGCCGCAGTGCGCGTCGGTCGGATAGCGCGTTTTATAGCGAACAGGCGCTCAATGCGCAGCGATGTCCTGCGCGGGACACGTCGTTTGGAGAGAGGCCCGGGAGGGATGCCCTCTATCGCAGTAGGGGGTATACCCCCGGGAAACTTTGGAAATACATTATAACCAAAACTCTTCAAAAAAGAGAATTGTTATCTGGGAGAGGCAGCGTGAATTAAACACAGCTAAAAGGGTTTAGTGCGGCTAGCAAGACGAGTGAGTGCACGCTCGCTGTACGGTGTTGAATATTCTCGAAGATCAAGCCATTCCAAGCCTTGAAATTGTCGGGGAACGGTGTCCCCCCTCAAGGCGTCGGAAACATCCGAGGGCAAGAGGACATGAGTATCAAAAAGGGCACTCGATTATTTACAACCTATACACACTAAAAACTAAAGTGTTAAAACTGACAATTTCAAGGTGTTAAACCCACTCTAACTCTTAGGGTTTGATTTTAACACTCAAAGTGCAATACTTTAAGCACTTAGACATTACAATCGTCAGACATCTGAAACTTGAATGGATGGCACTTCCCATGTGTTTAGCATTGGTGGTTCTTCCAGAATCGTCCATAATTTGATTTGCGCTTGGTGGGTACATAATTAAAAGGACACAACGCAGATGACGCGGATCAGGCTCGAGAGTTCGAGCCTGATCCGCGTCATCTGCGTTGTTTCCTTTTAAGTGTCGCGACATTACACTTGTCAAGTGGTATTATTGTAACACCTGTCAGGTTCTGGGATATCTACACTTGAACAAAGTGCTGGTTAAGCACTTAGTAAGTGTTAAATACAGCACTTCAAGTGTAGTTTTTAACACTTTAGTTTTTAGCGTGTAGGCCTACCATAAATTGTAATGTGACACTCAATAGTATTCACATTATATATTTCTATATCGTCTCGTGAAAGGAACAAGGCGCCATCTGCAATGCTAACGTATTGCAGATGGCACCTTGTTCCACTGAAGGGACGATATATAGCTTTGGATCTGACTCCGCCGATTGCGTAGGTTCTTTGTTTGATGATTATCGACCACTCTCCGTCACTATACCTGATTGACCACCCCCACCCCCCCCCCCCCCCCCCCCCCCCCCATTGACTTTGGCACACGTAGCCTAAAGTACGTTGGGAACGAATGCTCGAGAGTTTCTCACTTGCAGTTCTCGGAAAGCAAACCCTTTCGCGCTGCACTCCTCGCACCACCTCCCTCCTCCCCAAAAGGGGCAGCTCCCCCCGCTTCCGATACACTTATTCCCACTCAGTGTGACAAAAGTAAGAGAACGGCGTTCCCCCATATTCCCTCGGTAAAGCACCACTTCGTTGGTGCCGTCAATGAACATAAATCTATGTATAACCCCCTCCCTCCCCCCCCCCCCCCCAATAAAATAAAAACATTCAGTGTTAATAAAATTCGCACTAAAATTTATTTTGAAATAAAAAACAGAGAAACAACATTTTTTCCACTTTAACTCAACAGCAGCACAGAGAATTCTTGAGAGAGAGTATTTTAACGGGGTGTCTAATTTTCCCTCTCAATATTAGATTATTCTTGCCCTGCATGGGAGGATCCAGAGATTGAGAGGATTTGAGAGGTTTCTTGCGCCTCTCACTTCAGCCATATACAAGTACAAAACTATCTTTTGACCAAATTCTTATATAGTATTTATATTTGGAAAAGTTCAACGCAATGTGCTGATGAATTATAATGCCAGACCGGCCTATGTGGCCAGTGGGTCTTCAATTGAAGGATAGCGTGTGTGTGGGGAGGACGATTTGAAAAATTCACTTACCCCGGGTGTGTGTGTGTGGGGGGGGGGGGGGGGGGTGGTGGGGGAGGGGGGGGGGGGGCTGTAGAAAAATTTGCAGACGTCATGTCCCATTTTTCGGTTTAGCCCTTTTTTACACCCACCCACCACCTTGTGCAATTTTCCTGCAGCCATTTTCAGACACCTACACCCACTTTGAAATTACGAATTGCTTTGACAAACATCATGATAGGTATGGAAAGAAGTATAGTTCGCTGATTAGTTTAATTCCACCAGTGATTTTAGGAACTTGTTACAACTTTTTATTACCCAGAACAGCCCAGAAAGGTTAGTTTCACTTCCTGTTTGCAAAACGAGGCTTTAGAAATCTTTAAAAAACTCATCCAAAACAGCTCAATGTTCATGAAAGTATGAACGATGACCTAAGATATGCCCAATCCCATTCCCCTGATTTGACGTAAATAAAATATGTTTAAATTATTCCCCTGATTTGTACCATAGGAGTAAGCTAAAAATGACAAAAAATTCTGATCCATTTATTTTTTTTTACTTGATTGTGGCAGGAGTCTGCATGATTGATTCTATAAGTGACTCCAAGTACTAACCTTGTTGGTATGGTTTATTTATTTTTTGTTTATTTTTGTTCAATTCGCAATTAAAAATCAGTTGAAAATGCTATTTGTCAATTTTCTAAAACCTCAGGTTTCCAATGACACATGTGGTAAAGTCTTAACCCTTTACCCAACGTAACGGCCAAAACCGGCCAGCGCTATTCTCAAAAATCGCCAATTAATTTTCATGATTTTTTTCATTTTTTGTCTCCAAAACATCGGTTATGACCCCTCATTGGAACGAGCTCGTCGAGCTCGTTCCAATGAGGGGTCATAACCTATGTTTTGGAGACAAAAATGAAAAAAATTAGTTATTCAAGAAATTTTTTTGCAAGTGTCGTCTGCTTTTCATGTTAGGTAAAGGGTTAATACACAATAGCAGTAAGTTAAACTATAATGAATATTATATTGTGGCAAGGTGATGCAACTATATTTGAAATTTGAAAGCGTGTTCGAACTGTTGACCGGGGCAGTTGTCACGATCAATTCACCAGCACTCCTTCTCCGTCATAATACTAAAGCAGTGACGAGTAAACAACAGAAAATATTCTCAAATATCCTTTCAACATTTGAGTGAATGAGTGAAGCCCTTGAAGTGAATTGAATATTGGTTAATACTTGCACCTTTTACATTAATTCAAGCTGTATCTGGTGCATTATAAAGCATTTTTTCAAAAAAATTGTCCGGCATATTTTCTACACTGAGACACCCACCCCATCCACCAGCATGTATTATTTGTGACATTTGCACAGATTTCTCCTCATATTAACACTTGTAAAGGCCCCTTGTGTTTGTAGTTAACCTATTAGGGTTGATTTACAGCATTATCTCAGCGGTTTGGATCACAAAAAATGATATATTGCAGAAAATTGTGAAAAAGTGCATAATTTGAGAACGCACGTTTTTAGCGCACTCATGAGACCCACCCACCCCACACATAACATCTCGCAAATTTTTGGTTCCTCCCCCACCCCTGCTAACCTGCCCTTTTATTTACAAACCATCCGATTGGTGTTCCAAAAAAAAAAAAATGCCAATTGTAGGTTTTAGGGACATTCGGTTGCACTAACCCCTCCCCCCCCCCCCCCCACCACCACCACCACCACCGGCCAGTTATGTTCCGACTGTGCTCTTGGGAGGCTAAACATTTTCTGACTGCGTTCCATAGATTTGTAGATTTGTCCTGAAATATTGTTCGTTATTGGAATGACAACATAAATTTTCTCTGAAAGCTACCAAATTGAAAGCAAAGTTGACCATATGCATGGCGAAATCACACAATAAGGGACGCCGGAAGCACGGGAGCAGAGGGGACAGCTGCCCTCCCTGCCCACGGAGGACAGAGGCGAAAGGGAGCAGGAAATGCCCTTCCCGGGTTCGTCACACAATTTGTTTTCAATGGTGTATTCTCGAAGTAAAGCTAAAATGCACCCCAAATCCGTCCTGAGAGCTTTCAAAATTCAATGGAGAAGTTTGGGAGGAGGTGCCCCCTTCCGCATGTCATGACGGGACTTCCAGTGTGTGAGTAAATGCCCTTTTTCCGGGGTCTGACCCTCCCGCCCTGAAGTGCTTTTGACGCCCCTGATGACAATCGAGTAGCCATGTAGAAGAAAAGGTTTCTTGTATTATTATTATTTTAAAAAGTTCTTCAACGACCTGTTTCTTTTGTCATTATTTTGAAGTATATTGAGTTGAGATTCAAGTTCTTACCAACAGTCAACGACCCGGGGACACTGTCGAAAACATTTAACTCGCCCAACCATGTTGGTATATTTTCAGATCATGCCTCGGTGCTGGTTATTATTTTCCTCCCGTGGGGATATAGTAAAGAGCTGGGTACCATCGTCCGTTCGTCCGCAACACACTATGCCCATCCATCATATATGCTGCTCCAGCTCCACCACTATTTGCTGGATTCAAAGATTTTTTGGCATGCTTCTACCTCATCATAGAACAATGCGCCCTCTTATAGAGTTCTTTTTCCAGGTTTAACTAGGAGATAATAAAAAAACATATCGTGACCGTCCAACATGTTTAGTTATCTAGTACCGTAGTGTCATTATTAAAATGAACTTTGACATCAATGTCCATTATACTTTAGAATGGTGGAACGTATTTTATGGCAGGTGGGGTGGAGGGAGGGGGTGGGGTGCGCTTGCGTGTTTAAATTCAGAGTACTTCCCCTTTCCTCCCTTAGGGGTCCCTAAAAATCGGTTTATTGCTTTAGACCTAAAAAGATAAAAATCCGTCCCCCCCCCCCCCCCCCCGAATGGTACTTTTGGCTGCCGTATGCTCTTTTTTATAACCAATGCAAACTTACAAAAAAAAATTCAATGGTTTATATCTGATAACCCAAGTTAATAAAATTGATAAATCTGCCCCTTGAGTGCAAGAAGGCTTTGCAATGCGTTAGCATTGAAAAGCCTTCTTGCGCTCAAGGAACGAAATACACCACCACTCGTGCTATTCTGTTTATTATGAGGCCTAAAACATAAAACAAACCAAGAACATGGACTTTTGATGGCAAAGAAATAATTACAAAAATAAAAAAAAATAAAATAAAATAAAACCAGAGGCTAAGGAGAGCCTAAAACGCTCACCGGGCTCAAATTGTCAAAAGAGATGAGTGTATCAGGAAGTGATCAGCAGCAAGAGCAATTTTTGATTTGCTATGACACAACCAAAGGCAACTTTTTTGGCCATTCATTTCTGCTGGTCCTAGGAAAGCTTCCTGGCAAGCTCTATTCTGTGAAGTATTAAAATACAACAGCAAAACGAAATTTTTGTTTTGTTTTCAACTACTGTGGTTCTCTCTTGCCACCCCCCCCCCCCCCAAATTTAAAAAAAAACAACAAGAAAAAACAAGAGACTCGATTTGAACAAACTTGAATTTGACACCCCTAGAGATGTTACACGCCAAATATGAAAGGATTCTCACTGGTGGACCTGAAGAAGAAGAATTTTCAAGAAATGTTCTCATGTCGCACTAAATTAAACTCTAGGCTTCAATAAAAAGCCCAAATATTAACTCCGGGACCTGATTTGAACAATCTTCAATCTAACCCTCCCAGATGCGTTGTACACCAAATATCAAAAAAATCTGACTGATGAATCTGAAAGAGATGATTTTAAACGATAATTCCCCATATTGCACTAAGTAAATATTTGGGCTCCTTGGGGAACCCAAATATTAACCCAGGAACTCGAGGTGAACAAATTTGTATCTTACACCTCCAGTGATGTCACATACCAAATATGAAAGGATTCTCACTAGTGGGTCTGAAAAAGAAGATTTAAAAAAAAAAAATTCGATGACAGTATATAATCTACGTCTGAATGTGGGAAAGGAGGAGAGGATTAAGGTACTCAGCGGCGCCTGTGTGACGCTCATTATATAAATATTATCTGGTTATAACGAGATACTTTCTCGTTATAACCAGATGCTAATAGCCCAAGAACATTAGGTTTCACTAGGGAAAAAAATCGGAGAAAGCTGATTTTTTCAGGGAATGTCGAGTACATGTCACTGAACGATTAGACAAAAGTCCCCTAAAATCCCAGTTGAGCTTTTTTTTCTACAGCCTTTTTTCGAAAACGCGTTTGAAAAAAATCAGAAAAAATCGCACGAACTTTGTAACCTCGAATTGATCCAACTGTATTTTTTGTTTACGCGTATTTCGAGCTACATAATGTCTAATATACTTTTACCTAGAGGAAAATGTGCATTCTGTGACAATTTCTGCGAAAAATTATTGAAAATTCACAAAAAAGTATCGGATTTACGCAAAAAATGACGATTTTCCTAACGGATTTGCCCAAAGGGTCGTAGTACAGAACGGGATGTTAGTTGGACAGATGATCGGAAGGCAAAGAGGTAGTCCATGTACCCATTTCGCAACAGTGCTATCGGTTATTCCCCTGCCATGTGTGAGACCACCAGGGAGCTTGAACATTCTCATTAAACACTGCTCTATGGTCTGATCAGAATATATCCCGTCCCAGAATTTATCTGAGCGCCTTATGGTAAAGTAACCTTTCTCAGTGAACAACTTCAAATCATCCTGTTGCATTATTTCTGTTAGCTCATTCATCTGCTGCAAATAGAGATGAGAACTTTTTGCGTATGCAAAATGACCACCTGCGTGAAATACTGGAATCATATTGCGAACACAATATGTGTGGAGTTCCCAGTCGCCTGTGCGCTCTGCTCTCAAGAACAACTGGAGAAGACCTATTTGCTCGCAGTATTGTACCCAAAGCTTTCCTGTGCGTCCTACGGACGCATTCTGGAGCAGTTCGTGTAATTTTGACAGTAGATGGTTGACACTTTCTTGATTGACAGCGTCAGCTGTTGTACAGTCACCTCTGGCAAGTCCACAGAATATTTTATTGACTTCTGTGCAGTCTATGTTATCTAGTGTTCGGCTTTCTTCAAACACAAGTTTTGTAATGGCAATTTGTGTTAGCAAATGGGCACGAACTGCTCTTGAATATGCATGACCACTGATCAAATGATGGATTGACCCACCAGCATAAACAGTCCCCCAAAGTTCATCCAAGCCGCTACCAGCCATGATCGAACCAATTGCCCCTAAATATGACATAATCATATGGAAGCCGCCGAGTCTAACGAAAACTTTTGTCAACTTATCTGACGAAGACACAATCTCCACTGCTTTGATATAAAGTGGTTGGTCAAACGTCACTGGACAAACGTTCAGTCCCCGTTTCTCACATTCAGTTTGTGCAAACATGAGAGCAGTGTAAATTGTGCTCGGGTTGGATGGATCAAAATTAATAAAGGGAAGTATCTCGACATCACTTGTTTCATAATCATCTGATGATGTGACAATGTGCATATATCCAGCCCAAGATGGGCAAGGTACTCTCAGTACATGCGTCAAAGACCAAAGACTGTCGACTGTTTTTGCGAGTTTCAAATTTTTCGGATCAGATTCACCCAAAGTTGATAAATCCTTCATCACAATTTCGTCAAGACCCGATTTGCTTGGTTTACTGTAACCTTTCAAAGGGATGTACCCGAATTCACCAGAGCCAATATTCGAATGATCACCAGTTAGTCGTTTTATCGGAGACTCTTCTGTGTGATCTCTGCTTGGAGTTATACAGGCGATGCCTCCCATACTATGGAAAGTATTCTTGCCATCTAGCGTGCGCACATTACAATCGGCGTTATCGAAAACGAATTGTGTGAAGTTCGCAAGTCTAGGCGACGGACCTTTGCTTATCATGACAGAATGAACGTATTGTTGAACTTCCCGGTAGCTAGAAGAGAACATTAGTCCATTCAGAATGTCGATCAATTCCCGAGATGCGAATTTCCTATGTATGTAAACTGCTACCGACAATAATACTGGTGACAAGAATGAACGGGGCCGACAAGAATTTATTAGAGACTGACCTATGGCTGTCACGCGTCTCTGGTTGGCTTGGATGTTTTGCCCACGCTGCGACGGAGCAACAATCCCTTGTAACAAGGTTTGGAGTGTATCGGGTAGTAGATCACTAGATACAGATAACGAATCGGGTTTGGGATAAACGTCACACTCGTAAATGGCTGACCGAATATCATCGCGGACTATAGCCGATGCTTTCTTGACGATGCGCATACGTTCATCAGTTTCATTGGTACATTTGTCTGAGTACCACGAATCATATAGTATTTTGTCTGATGAATCTCTGAATGTGACAACATTTTTTAGGGACCTCAGTGTTGTAATAGAGATTCTACTACCGAAATGCTCAAGCAGTTTGGTTTTAAGTTGTTTAATTGTGTAACCGACTTCGTCACCAAGATACGATTCAAACGTCTCTGCCAATTCGCTCAAGGAAAACTGACACTCATCGCTGTTCTCCATAAAGGTACACAATTCATGGAATGCAAGTGCTTTCTTGCCTGCAACAGGCCTACCCCGTGAAAGAGTTCGCTCAGGCTTATCTCTGACAAATCCTGTCCAGCAATCATGGTGATACCGACCTTCCTCGGCCACTAGATCGATAGCACGACCGATCCGAGTAAGTACAGACTCACCCCATTCATCACTACGTTTCAAACAACGGGTTCTGATACTATCAACAAAAGTCAATGTTTCAACGGTGTGGACTTCTCTTCTACGTTGAACGGGTTTATGAGTTTGTTTGTCGGCGGATTCTCCACAGAACAGACAATGGAGTTTAAAATTGAAAGCATCTTGATCAGAGCGCAATTTTTTTGTCATAGATGGGCCAGCTTCGTCAGATTCAGCTGCATCTAGAGACATTCTCTTACTTTTTCTTACAGAACTTTCTCGTGTATAATTCTTGTAGCAGAATTTGTGAATTTTCTCACCAACTGTGGGTTTCTTCGAACTGGCAAAAAGATTATCGCCAAGCTCGACGCTTACAGCAACCAACTTTTCTATACCCCGCTCACCAAGTGTAGTTATTCCGGACGAGCCGGCCAACTCATCGTTACATTTGATACATTTATCCATTGCCAAAGTCACAACAGAAAAAAGATGATAGTCACAATAAACTCAAGTACAATACCACAGAACAGATATCAATGTGCGGACCTGCTTCGTTGTCACCGTAAGGTATCAACAGGTAACGCTAAGTGATATGCCAACAACATAACTGATCAGTTCTACAAATAACACAAGACTCTAATAATCAACAACAGGCAAAATTACATATATATCTATCAAGGGATCATTGGTTTCAATATCTAGGCATCAAATGCGGAGTGTCCAATACTGAACAGAGCAAATTGTGCAATGGACAGACCTGGAATGCGGAATTAAACAGCGTTTCCTGATGAAAGTCGTTCAAGGCTATTTTGCATCAAATTAAAGAGCGTTGTCTGTACATAAAGACCTGGAATGCGGAATTAAACAGCGTTTCCTGATGAAAGTCGTTCAAGGCTATTTTGCATCAAATTAAAGAGCGTTGTCTGTACAATACAAATTTGTTTATGAGTACACATCAAGGGCGTGCACACATTACATGCTAATGCATCTCGAGTGTAGGCGAACACCACATTATGTGATTTAATCGAACATGGAAATTGAAACAATGATGCTATAATACGGTATTTGAATGAGAAAAGTCGATGCCGTTTGAATTTGAGTTTAGGGGGTATGGTTAATATTTCACACGTTTCACCAGTTCATTATGGAATAAATGACTATTGTTATATATCATTATAAAGCCACTGCTTTTCTGCAATTTTTGATATATAATTTAACTCCCAAAGTAGTCGTAGATTTGATTTAATGGACGTTGTGTACCGTTGTGTGTATGAAAACAATAAAAATTTTTTCGTAATTTTGTACATTTTCGTGAATATTTCACCACTGAGTGCGAGGATTGGTACAAAGTTGGCATTTTCTGTTGGGGATATGTATTCTCAATATAATTCAGCACGGTATTTATGATTCTCACCCTACTAAGGCGAATAAGAATGAGAAATATGGAGCTGGGTCGAATTTTTTTTAAAATTTTTTTTTTCATCAAAAAAACGCTATAACTAAAAAAGCTCAACTCGGATTCGCGGGGACTTTTCACACTTTATCCGCAATGTGTGTCCCGGAAACATATAAAAAAATCAGCTTTCTCCGATTTTTTTCCTTACTTTCTCATTTTTATGTCTAATGTGCCTGGACTATAAGGGCTGTTTTGTCCAAAAATGTGAGCCGTTCTGACCAAAGTCAATCTGGGCCGTTTCGTGCAAGGTTCTGTCCAAAAATGTGAGCCGTTCTGTCTCGAAATCTGGGCCATTCCGTCTCAAAATCTGGGCCATTTTGACCAAAGTCAATCTGGGCCGTTTCGTCCTGTTACCACCGATTTCAATGACCCACAGGACGGAATTATCCGGAACATGACGGAAGTTTGTTTTCACAAACAATATGGCTGGTGAATCGCACATTTCTGCATGAAAAAATTTATGAACCAGTCTAAAATTTGCGCCGTTTTTAGCATTTTTCGATCTGGTGCATGAAAATGCTCTTCAGAAAGAAAAGAAGAAGAGAAGAAAACGAAGGGTAATATCTCTTGTTGTGACGAATGTGTAAAGTTTCGTCAGTGGCTGAATGTTCTCCACCAAATGTTTCTGAAAAATTAAAAGATTCTTCAGAGACGAAAACGATTACTGTCGCCAGTTTTCGATACAACTTTTGTGTGGCTTCTCACATTCTATCGACTAACATATACAAATATCGGTCCGCCCCACCAAGAGTAATACATGACTCTTCCTATTTAGGACGCTTTTTGTCCCAAAATCTAAATGTCCAGTTGGTGGGTTCAGATTTTTTTCATGGACCAATTAAATTGTTGCTAGCCTAGTATTTATATTTATTTATTGATGTTTAAGGTTACATCTTTATCACTACTATTACTAAGGCGTACTGCACGTCGATGGTACGCATGTCTTCAACCAATCTAACCCTGCCTGTGCTGCAGTGCAGTGTTACGATGTTGGGGAGCTGGCAGCTGCTCGTCGTTGCTCGGTGGTTCTCTCCTCCGGGTACTCCGGCTTCCTCCACCCGTACAATTGTCGCGGTCATGATTAGCCATTGACATTGTGCATAAAAGAATGAAGGAGATCGGAAAATTGCCCTCCTAAATATTTTGGTCTGGGATGATTGAGATTACATGTATTATCGTCACATTAAATTTTTGTTGTAAAGCAAAAATGTAATTTAACTTCGAAGTCACATAACATCACGTAATTTCATTTTGAAAGTGGTTTAGTGGTAAAAGGTAATGGCTGCAAGCATACCCAAACACAGTTGCAATCATTTAAAGCAAAATGGGTCACAGCAATATTTTCTTTTCTGTCAGTTTCAAGTTCAACAACTGACATCACAGTTTGAGGGGTAATTATTCAAGGAATATTGACACTATAATATACTACCATTACTACTATCCTGTCACTTCAAGCACTTGCACCAGGATGTGGCTGTAGATTCAAGCAGACCCGTTGTCCAAGAAAGTCATATGCCTACCACTACCACCTTCAACCCCCCTTGAAGGTGGTAGTGGTAGGCGTATGACTTTCTAGGACAACAGGTCTGGGTACACACACAGGTCTTGTCAAGTGTGTGTTCGGTTGTTGAGTGAGACATCTAGATGTCTAAGAGATTTCGCTTTACCTTAGTAAAGTTAATAAAATCACTGATGTAGTCTGTTGGTTTCAGTTTCAATGAGTTTGTTCAACTGGATACTTAAAATGCTGTGTAAAGCTAATTGCTCTCCTAAGCTGATTGAGGAGAGCGATTTTTTGCCCTCCTGCATTTTTCTGAATGCCAGGCCTGCTTTTGCAGTGGAAATCTTCAGATAAAGCTTCTGTTTATTTTATAAAATTAGATCATTTGCCTGTCGCAATTTGGTCATTAATGGGTCGCTTGTGTCAATAAAGAATCGCCCTCTTTGGCACCCACTGGCGATCTATATTCCTACTTTATATGTATTTATTGGACACAAAAAAGTATTTTGTGTCTTCATTGAATTCATTTCACCACACCAGTCGCAACTTTTACAGTGGAAAGTTTTACAGTGAAAAGAAGTGAAAACGAAGTAGATCAAATGCAGTAGTTTTGCATTAATTTTCTAAAAATAGTTCAACTGGAGCAGTGTTTCAATGGATTTTACTGCGCATGTCTGACAGTGACCCGGTATTGACAACTCAACTCACTGTTGAAACGGACTAAATATATCATGATGCCAGATATTTATCCCAATTATTTTATCTTGAATTTGAAGCGCTGACAAACCTGTTCAAATAATAATACTTACATTCACACTCTTTATATTTCTCTTCCCGTAATTGAAACGAAAACTTTTTTTTTGCTGTTTCGCGTGTCCAATTTTTCTTTCGGCACACATTTAGTCTTTTTTAAAAAATCACTTTCGTCAACAAAAAACAACAACAAACTTGCAAAACTTTCAAAGACAACGGGCAACAAATTACTTCACAAAACTGGAATAAATTTCAGTTTGAAATGCTCTTCAAATTCGATTTTTTTAAGGCTCAACATCACCTGACCCGTTACTGCCTGTGACCTGTTACTGTCTCACATACTGTAGTAAATTACTTAGTATACAAATTTAAGAAAGGTCTGTGATTTCATCTTAACGTTGGGCGTTGAACATAGCCTTCACTTTAGCAGGTTTGACATTGGACATTCGTTTGACAATCATCGTCTGTAGTCACTTTCGCGGTTGACATTTGCCTGCTGTCAATTAGTTCAGCGATCTGATCGTAGTGGCCATTCCCCCCCCCCCCTCCCCCCCTAACAATTTCCCCCTGTCACTTCCCCCAAATTGGTCATTTCCCCCCAATGTAGTCATCCCCCACCCTACTTTGTTATTTCCCCCTAAAGTGTTTCCCCCTAATGTTTTTTTTTTCTTTATTTTTACTTGCAAAAACAGATCTGCAATGTTTGGTTGCAGCATGTAAATTCTAGAAGGGTCAAATGATTAAACGTTATTTAATTCAATTACTGCACAGAAAGTGGTATGGAAAAGTGTTTGGGAATGGACAAATTGGGGGGGGGGGAATGACCAAGTCTTTGTAAGACTGTGACCTAGGGCCCCCTCCCCTTCCATCCCCAGGAGAGAGCCCAAGGTCACAGTCTTACAAAGACTAGGAATGACCAACAACAACTTTTTTGACGAACTGTTTGTAGTTCCAGACTAACAACTTTTCTGTTATCTGTTTCATTTAGATAACCACCAGAGGAATGATAAAATCATTCCTCTCAAATTTTATGGCCTGCATTCACACCAAAATTTCCAAGTCGGCTAATGGCAACTTCACAAGAAGCTCTCCAAAAAATGAACCTCGACGAGTGGGAGTGGTTGCACGCCTCTTGTATCCACTTTTGGTCCAATGTATTTTGCAAGTTGACAGTGACTGTTGCTCATTTTTTTTAAACACAACTTTGACCATCTTAAACATGAATCCTGGGATGTCACATAGTGTTCAACCAATGATCGGAACCAGCCACCACAATCGGCCGATTGTGGGCAATCGGTTGACAGTGGCAACTGCTCCTGGAACATCGATTTAACCAATTGTTGCCAAGCATTTTGTGATGATTCATAAATTGCATTTTATTATCTTCTGCAATTGTTCAATTGTTAATGTAAAATGATGTCAATGATACCATTCAATAAAGTTGAAAAACCACCACAAAGTGTATTCTTCATCTCTCTGGAGGCCCCTTTACAGGATATACAAGTTAAACGCCATGTAAAGCTTACAATGGAGTGTACTTGTGCAATCGCCAATTCATACCGGAAAAGTGAAGGTTGCACTCCATTGACTCAGGTGATGGGTCGCAGTAAAAAATTACCAGCTGTGCACACTTGGGTGGTAAACGTGGCTCTGAGAGAATTGTTTACTGCCCAGGTGTGCACGACTGGTAATTTTTTACTGGACCTGAGTCAACGGAGTTTAACACTGTGAAATATGTTCAATTCACTGTAGTTCTTTTGAGTCTCAACTTATCTAGTAGTGAACGGACTATAAACTCTGTAAAATATGTTCAATTTAATGTAGTTCTTTGGGAGCGTGGTGACTCAGTGGTAGACTGATGGACTTCTATGCTAGAGGTCCCACGTTCGCTCCCTGTCCGGGCCGACCTGCGTTGTGTCCTTGGGCAAGGCACTTTATCTCGGTTGCCTACATGAGGGCACGATGACGCCGAGTCCTAAGGCGTACTGCACATCAATGATGGACATGTCTTCAAACGCTGTAACCCTGCTTGAGCGAAGCTTGAACAGGGTGAAAATGTTGAGCTGACAGTTGCACGTGGATGCTCGTTGGTTCACTTCGGGTTCTCTGGCTTCTTCCACCCGTAAAAACTGTCACGGTTACAATTAGGCCCCCCCCCCCCCAAAAAAAAAATAATGGTTTGGTTACGATTACCCGACCGCCCCTAATTTTGCACCCTGACCCTAACAATTTTTTTTATTGAAATTGAAAAAGAAACAGAAAAAAACCCACAAACGTCAACTTATACAACAAAGACAGAAATAGTGCTGGACAGTTTTTTTGAATATTAATTTATATATACAATCAGTACCATGTTCAAAACTGTCATCGGCAAATTAAATCATAATTGGTAATTGTATACCCAAGTTGTTTTAGCTCTGGTTTGCAAATTTCAGCTTGTTTATCACAGTTTACAAGAAGTTAATTTACTTCACTGGTGTGGATTACTGTTGGTTTAAATTTGGGTCTTTCCCTTTTTACCACCCTGTCTTACCTCACAGACTATGGGACCTTTCTTTATTACTTTTCATTCCAAACTGTTCAAATGGTTTGTTTCGACAATCACCATTATTACGAAAACGATAGAACATTGTTTACCTCAAAATTTGTCAGAATCAAGTTGAGGTGAAAAGCCACAACCATGTGTATTGCATTACACAAAGGTTGCATAGTCAGTCACATTGAACCTTTGACCAATCGCGTTCCTGCCATTTAAAAACAGGAAATTTTTCTTTGGGAAACTCCAAGGGATTCCCTGTAGTTTTACACTTATACTTCAAAGTGATTGGTTGTTTGTACACAGAAACGTCATGATAGCATCTTGCCTTCAAAATAGTGTGCACGCAAGTGTTTGATACAAGACTGACGCAAGCAGGCCTGGAAATAAGTCGCGAACGGTCGTTCAGGTTACGTGGAGGTTACAATGATTTAAAGAAACGTAAACCTCTGAACCTCCGAACCGTTCGCGATCACATTTTACTACGAACGGAACATAAAAAGATCATCACTTCACTGTTGTGTCAAGCACCTCAACTTGAAACCGTGATCAAACACCTGACAAACTTCTTTCATTAACTTTATGACCCAGACCCATCACTTGAAAGGACTTTCTATGGGGAATGCTACTGACAAATGCGAAGAAACCCATTCAGTTAATCATTTGAAATGGCTCTTCTCTCACCGAAGTGTGATAGTTAGCTCCCTTGATATGCCTGAATGTGATGTTTCACCAATGGTGACATTGCTGCAGTTTCCGCCGTTTTGTACAGCCATAATTTGACTCGCGACCGTCGATTCATTTTCCAAGATGACAGTGCAAGAGTACACAGAGCCCGTGTCACTGCAGAGTTCCTCCAAGAGCAGAACATCACTACACTGCCTTGGCCAGCACTAAGTCCAGACCTTTCACCAATCGAGCATATCTGGGATATGCTTGGCAGACACTGTATGCCAACAGCCCCCTATCAATGTCCAAGAACTGCACTGCAGGAAGAATGGAATAACATGAGTTTGATGAGGAGTATGCCACTTTGGATCCGCACTTGTCTCCTGAACCGAGGAGGATTTACAAGGTATTGAGGTCACCGTCTTGGACTGAATGTAGTAAATTGTCTTCTACAGCTCAGTGCGTGGAATGTGTGCTTGTCAGACACCCAACTATTGCTGAAATCATTCACCAGATGGCACAGTGCAATGCCTCAACTCTCTTTTTGATGAAAATATAAATATATTTCTTCATATATATCACTTTTATCAAATATCCCCTACTTTTTTGGAATAGTATATCTGCATCCCTACATGAGGGGTTTGTTCCAAGCCCATTAAAAAAAGCACTTGTTACTCCACTCATCAAGAAACCATCTCTTGATCCTGACAACCTGAAGAATTATCGCCCAGTATCAAAACTCTCTTTCCTGTCTAAATTGTTGGAAAGAGTTGTTGCTTTACAACTCAAAAATCATCTGCATGAAAATGATCTTTTAGAGCCTTTCCAGTATGCATACAAAGCCATCCCCAGTAGAGACAGCCTTCCTCAGTGTCGTAAGGCTGTACGGCTTGTTCTCTTGGATTTGTCAGCAGCATTCGACACAGTCGACCATGATATTCTCATGCAGACCTTGACTCAGCGTGGCATATGTGGAACTGTCTTATCGTGGTATAGAGCTGGGTGATGTTGAAATTCAGTACTCGATGTCAATATTTTTGTGAAAAATACCTTGGTTTCAGTATCAATATCGGTATCGGATCATGCATGCTGAAATTGTGTACCCTGAACTTCACCTCATAAGTTTTAACTCTTTATCATGACCCTGAAGGTCGACCTCCGTAACGTAGACAATAGATTTATCTCACGTCTATCGTAAACTCCATAGTCCTGACAGCGAGCACATGGTCACAGGTTGTCTTAAATTCATAACTGTACTTTTCTCACACATTGTGGCCGAAGTATAAGTTGGTTTTAGCTTATATAATATCAGACCTTTGATTTGTGAAGTTAACAAAATAATATCTGGATACTGATCAAAAAACAAACAGAAAAACTGTTAAATGGTACCCGTTCCACATACTGAAGTTCCCTGCTTGAAAACGAAAGTAAAACTTACCAATTTTAATTTTGCCGCTGCTGAGTTCAAGGTAATTTCTTTAAAAAAATTGAAATCTTTTTTTGTGATGATTGTGAATGTGAGGCCGTAAATTGGTCGTGTTGGCTGTTAATGCAATTACAAAATTCACACCTGCAAGACTTCTTGTCAATTCCTTCAAAATGCATTGCCAATGCACTCTAAAAGACTTGCGTTCTGCCATGTTTTTAGCACATGAGGAATTCCCGATTTCTCGCCTTATCCCCGATCAGCTTGCACAAAATCTAAATATCGAAATTTTGGTAAAGTTCATTTGCATTCGGTACGATGTTCGATATCAAAGAAATATCGAAACTGTACCGAAAATTTGGTATTTCGCCCAGCTCTATCATGGTTTGATACATATCTAGAATGTCGCAGTCAACAAATATATATCAATAAGATCGGTTCAGAAAGCAGGATGTTAATGTGTGTTGTTCCTCAGGGCTCAGTTCTTGTTTACTCTGTACACTTCTTCTCAAGGTCGCCTTCTTGAAAAGCATGGCATATCATATCATCTGTACACAGATAACACCCAACTGTAACCGCGACAAATCAGCGGCCGGCCAAAGTGTTATGTACATTACATTCAACACATCCTTACCACGTGACACATTCACTGCAGTCAGTAACCTGGAAACTTGCATAAATCTGGTGCGGGAATGGATAATAGATTTTAAACTGAAAATGCCCCTTTGTGGGAACCCCGGGAAGTGAAGCAGTGCTTGTTTACTGTGGTAAATAAGTTCTGTTTCACTGGTAAAATAGGACCCAGTCACTAATGCTTGGGGTGCGTGTCCTCTAAAATAGGCAACATGGGGTATAAACGATTGACTGACCTTGACTTTATCTCCATGTTGTGATCATGATTAGCCATTGTGCAGAAGTATGTGACCTTAAACAATAATAAATAAATAAATAAACTGAAAATGAATGACTCAAAAACTGAATTCTTAGTAACATCCGGGGTTTGCGTGCCTACTCCCTCTGTTACATCAATTCTGGTTGGAAACAGCATCACTATGAAAAGTGAACCAGTCAGGAATATTAGTCAGATTATGGACTCAAATTTAAAACTAAACATCCATATCAATAAAATATGTTAAAAATGCTTCCGGCAGCTTTGTAATGTTGGAAGACTGCGACCTTATCTTAACCAGTCTGCACTTGAAAAACATGTGCACTCCTTCATCACCTCACAACTAGACTATTGTAATTCAGTGTTAGTGGGGATGTCGCAGTGCCTGATTCAGAAGCTTCAAAAAGTTCAGACTACTGCTGCTAGGATAATTACTGGTACCAAACGCTCTGAACACATAACACCTGTTTTAAGACAACTACATTGGCTTTCAGTTAAACAGAGAATTGACTTCAAAATATTGATCTTAGTATTCAAATGTATCCTCAAACTGGCAGTGGCTCCCATTTACCTGCAAGAGCTCCTCACTGTATATACACCACCACACAGTCTCAGATCTAAAAAACAAATTCGACAAGTTGTTCCTTTTAGCAAATCTAATCTGGCTAATGATCGTATGTTGTCCATTGTGGATCCCAGATTGTGGAATTCCCTGCCTATTTGTGTCAGAAATTCAGAAACTCATGATATCTTCAAAAGAAATCTTAAAACTTTCCTATTTACTGAAGCATTCTAAGAGGCAACTGAAACAGATGTGCAGGCCTTGACATCCCCCTAATTTGGGCACACCTGATAGATAGGCCAACCAAGGTTTGACCTGGTTTTTCGGTTTATCACTTCATGTAACACAAAGTTAAAAAAAATACTTTGTGTATCCATTTTCTTAGCGCAGCACCTGACTAGGGTTATCAACCAGGAAATCAGTTGTTTCCAAACTTTTAACGTCTGGGAATCCGAAAGAATCAACCATTTTTTGTTTTGGTTCGAACTTGAGGATCTTTTAACGATGTGTCAATCTTAGTTGAGATCTCAGTCATACCTTCGTTAATTTGCAGTTAAAAGAATTTGTGGTTCGGACAAAATGAGGAATCATTGCACCGTTCCGCAGCAGTTTCTGGAAGATAATCACATGTTTTGTGTTCAGATTTGTAATTTGCCAGATTCTTGTTGTGAGCTCTTCTTGTCATTCAATGTCTGACCCATAAGGCAAGCCCATTTTGTTCACAAATTAAAACCATTTTTTTTATTCCAAAGAACAACATTCAATTGGTAATCTCTATTAATATTGAATACGTAATCAGCTATTGGTACAGGAATATAAACTCTTCAAAATAAACACGAGACACCAGATAAAAATAAAATCGCTTCTGGCATATTTCTGTCAATTTAAATTCGAGTTTTGTCTACAAATTGAATTTCACCTTATTTCTCAATAAAAATTGCTATCTGACCAGCTATTTTGGGAACATCTTGGTAATTTGGGCAACATTCAATTGGTAATCTCTAGAAATATTGAATACTTAAATCAGCAATTGGTATAGGAATATAAACTCTTCAAAATAAACACGAGACACCGGATAAAAATAAAACCGCTTCTAGCACATTTCTGTCAATTTAATTTCGGGGTTTGTTTACAAATTGAATTTCACCTTATTTCTGTTTATTTCTTATTAAAAATTGCTATCTGGCCAGCTATTTTGGGAACATCTTGATAACGGTAATTTGGGCAAACCGTTTACCAGTGTGAATTTGGGGAAATCTAAAGGCCTGAAATGTGACCCTTTATTTCAGAAAAATGTATTTATTTCTTCAAGCATTTTAGAGCACCATTTGTGGTTTTACGCTCAAGAAAATCAATTATTATTTATTATTATTTTAAAATAATAACCCTGATTATTAAAAGACACACAGTTTAGTAGAGTGCATTTTTCGCCTTGCCACTTCCCACACTGTAAATTGAGATATAAACCAATATACTAGCTATTGATTGAAACTATTCGAATTGTTGACTTTGTAGCTTCGAAACTGCCGCAAGTAACCTTTTTAAGCGAACCTGGCTGATATCTCACTTTTATCACGCTTTCTCGGAAAAATCTGGTCACTGGTCGTAATGCACAATAAGTTGAAATGAACAGTTGTGGAGGTAATAGTGTTTGTAGCAATGTAGCTACAACTGTTATACAGTTGTAGCTACATCGCTACAAACACTGTTACTGCTACAAGTCAGTTACATTTCGACCCAGAACAAGACTCAATATAAAATAATGTGATCAATTACAATTTGCAAACATTATTGGTTATGGCCGAAGTATATTCGGAAATATTTGAATTTCCGATTTTGAATCGAATCAAATTGAATACAGTAGAATCCTCTTAATTGAATATCCATTTTGCCAGTGAAAATTATTCAGTTAACAGGAGTATACAATTAACAGGGATTTGGTCAGTTTCCTGTGTTCTTGATGTAAACTGAGCATTTATTCTATTATATCTCGTTTGACAAAGCTCATAGAGCTCTGTCAAACAAGATATAATAAAATAAATGCCTGTATTGGATGTAGTGAGGTCAAAAAGGTTGATAAGTAAGGGGAATTTGGTGCGTGTCACAGTAATTTTTTCGATATATTATAAAAATTTATATACAATTAACAGGAGTTTACTCTACAACCCATATGCAATTAACAGATCAAATTTGTACTGAAGGTATGGTAAATGGTTTTGTGTTTGAAAATTATATTCAATTAACAGGGATATACAATTAAGAGATATCCAATTAAGTGGGCTCCACTGTATTGACTTTCGAATTGAATTTCAAATTTTTGCACAAGCCCAATGTAGTTGTACATATTGCTAGAAACAGTGATAAAACTGAGTTTATTATTCTATTTTCTTTTTCCAGCGAACCATCACATTCAAAGCGAGCAAGAATATGTGATTTGAATGAACCACAGCAACCCACAGGTTAGATACAAAAGATTTGTGACTATTATTTAGTGCCAACACCCATCAGAAGATCCAAAAACATATCTGAAGTTCTCCATTAGGCATGTCACTTGAAATTGAAAATTTGGTTATTAATCCCATCCGTTAAAATATTTAACAGTGACTATTAAAAATCTCTTTGGTATCTGTCCATTTCAATGAAGTTTGCCCATTGAAAACATGTGTAGTGCATAGCAAAATATAAGAATCTGTTGTGCCGAAATATTACATGATTTACTGTCAGCAATCGGTACAAGATTGACACCATTTCTCAGCTGATCGAAGTCACTGGCCTTCGACCATGACGTTGCAAGGAATACGTTACGTTAATGAATAAATACAAATGTTCAGCCGACAGTCTTCATATTTCCTGATGCAGACTTCACAACACAATAGGAGAATAAAATTGGAGAAAAAAACCTCAAAAACAATCTTTTTTTTCAATGGCAGATGATTCTTGTGCAACATGTATGTCACGTGGCTCTCACAACAACGTTTTAAGATTAAGTTCATTGTTCAATTCAGCTACCTCCCTTGATGTGTCTCTCCAATGTTGACTGCAGAGAAAGTGTTGGAGAAAAATTGCAATGGAGGTAAAAAATTGAAAAATGAACATTGAAATCTGATAGGCTTAATAAAATTAAAAATCTGTTTCTTAGGCCCTCCCGCATGGTCCTTTTGGCTGCCGCATGCTTTCTTTTTATGACCAATGCAAACTTGGAAAAATAAAAATTAAATGGTTTATGTCTGATATTTTTCAAAAGTTAATAAAATTGCTAAATTTGTCCCTTGAGTGCAACAAGGCTTTGCAATGCTTTAGCATTGCAAAGCCTTGTTGCACCCAAGGGACGAAATACACCACCACCCATGATATTCTGTAGATTATGAGGCCTAAAACATAAAATAAACCAAGAACATGAACTTCTGATGGCAAAGAAATCATTACAAAAATAAAATATAAAATAAAAAACCGTCCGCCCGCATGCAATTTTACAAAACTTGGCCTGAGAAACAGAACATCTACTTTGTGTGGCCATATATCCTGTACTTATCGGTCTGTGAACCATGCATGGACACAAGTTTACAACAAACATTTACATCAGAGTTATTATTAAATTGAGACACTAAGTATGTATGCTCAGTATATTTCAGGTTAAGTACTTAATACAGCAAAGGGTATTGAATTTATACACAAAACTTTATTAACACTATTTACCAGAATAAACACAACCTTCACAAAAGAACAATATTTATCGGGTGATTATATCATTAAAATTAAATCACTGTCTTCTTTCCAAAAAAACCCCTGTGAATACAATTTTGACTGATATTGCCCAGCACTAAACATGTGTAGTCTAAGCACTTCTGTGGTATTAAACTTTTGTAAGGCCTAAAAAAGATAAAAATATGTTTCTCAGGCCCTTCTTCATGGTCTTTTTGTCTGCCGCATGCTGTCTTTTTAGCTGCGACTAGCAGCTCTGTAAGTGGCAATGTCAGTCTGTCGGTCGGTCGGTCTGTCTGTGACCAACGAGTTTCAAAACTCAATAACTTTTGAAATACTTGATGGAATGACTTTATATTTGGCATGTAAGTGTATCTTATAGATATCTAGCCACTGTTCAATGCATGTGTTGTTCCAAATATTTTTCTTGGAGTTATGGCCCTTGATGAACTTAGAATTTTGTGAAATTGCACCACCCGTCGCAGCTACGGCGTCGATGTCACAATTTTTTATAACCAATACAAGCTTTAAAAAATAAAAATTAAATGGTTTATGTCTGATATTTTACCCAAGTTTTTAAAAGTGATAAATTTGTCCCATGAGTGCAACAAGGCTTTGCAATGCATCAGCATTGCAAAGCCTTTTTGCACTCAAGGGACAGAATACACCACCACCCATGCTATTCTGTAGATTAGAACATGAACTTTTTGATTGCAAAGAAATAATTACAAAAATAAAAAATAAAATAAAAAACTGGTAAGTCAGAAGTGGGAGTATTAATCACCTTCAGTGATAGGTCTAGTTTAAAAAGAGTGCCGGATGATGACCACGTAAACTAGTTCAGCAATCTGAACGTAGTGGTTGACCAGACACTAGGTTCAGATTGCTGAACAACTGTTTGGATGAAGAGGAAGTGCAAGGAAATTGTTACTTTTTAACATCTGGGGTTTTTTTTCACAATTTTTTCTAATGTTTCAACAAAATGGGAGATATTCATGAAAGCAGCACCAGCAGTACACTTTTAACTGTGGGCAAGTAAGAAAGGATTTGCATTATCAGAGAGGTTATTAATATAATTAGTTCAACAAAGCAGATTATTTTGAGAATCCTGGTACAGTGGAACCCACTTAATTCGATCTCTCTTAACTGAATAACCCTGTTAATTGAATATAATTTCCCAACACAAAACCATTTACCATACCCCAGTACAAATTTGACCTGTTATTTGAATATAGGTTATAGAGTAAACTCCTTTTAAATGAATAAAAAAATCCTGTAATCTGTTGAGAAATTACCCTGACTTGTGACAGTTTTCCTTTGTTTAAAAATCGGTTTGACCTAAGTACACCCAATACAGACATTTGATCTATTATATCTTGTTTGACAGAGCTCATGAAGCTCTGTCAAACAAGATATAGAATAAATGTTGAGTTTATCTCTAGAATACAGGAAAGTGACATAATCCCTGTTAATTGAATACTCCTGTTAATTGAATAATTTTTATTGTCAAAGTGGCTATTCAATTAACAGGGTTCTACTGAAGTACAATCACTGAAAAAATGTGTGGGTGGAATCTTTGAAACTGGTCAGAGTCACGGGTGGTAAATTTCTGTCCTGAGTGATACTGCCTGGGGCCGCCTGGGGTGGGCACATTCCTGTAAGTCCAAGTAACAAATCTTGTCTTATTAAAAAGTATTTGATTACCAGCAAGAGGGAGTCGATATCTAAGGCTCCCATCTATACATATTTGTCCAACCTGAAAATTATTGGGGAGTGGGAGGAGGTGTGACATCCCACTCTGCCCATAGTTACGCCCCTGCAAGTTGTTTTAGTTGCTGCTTGTGACACCCTTAGTCATTGGTTAACCTGTGAGCCCAAGTTTCATATTTGTATTATTTATTTGCTCTATTTTTCAGTGTTTAGCAATATCAAAACTTGGTTCCAAAATAGTTGGTTGCGAAGAAAAGTTTCAAGTATATCTGATTTCATTCAAAAAGAAGTCTTTATCAGTCCATCAGAAATAGAGGTGAGCAATTTTTGTAATTAAAGCCAAATCCCTGAGTTCATATTTGAGCTCCCTATGGGAGCCCAAAATTATAACTTAGTTCAATATGCGGAATATTTAAAAAAAAAATAATTTCAGATCCTGCTGTCAGAATGTTTTGATATTTGGTATACGGTTATCTTAACCCTTTACCTAACAAGAAAAGCAGACGACACTTGCAAACAAAATTCTTGAATAACTAATGTTTTTCATTTTTTGTCTCAAAAACATAGGTTATGACCCCTCGTTGGAACGAGCTCGACGAGCTTGTTCCAACAAGGGGTCATAACCTATGTTTTTGAGACAAAAAATGAAAAAATAATGAAAATTAATTGGCGATTTTTGAGAATAGCGCTGGCCGGTTTTGGCCGTTACGTTGGGTAAAGGGTTAATGGGCAGATGCAAGTTTGTTCAAATCAGGACCCTCGGTTGATAGTTGTCAGTGTCAGGTGAGCGCTCTCAGGCCCCATGGGGCCTCTTGTATTATACGCCATGTAAACAGGGCATATGGCATTGTCTGTTGTTGTGTCCATCCATCCATCCATCCATCCATTTTGGGTTTCTGGATAATAATGCCAACTATATTCAATATTGCCAATCCATTTTTAGGATGTGACTTTACCAAAGTAAAAGGCAGATCGGGTTCGATTTTGTCTGTTGTGTGACATCTTGTGTAGTTTTGCCCTTTATTTTCTTTGAATTTTCCTGATTTTAGGTCATGTTTTATAGTTTCTGGATGATAGCCCCAGCTATACTCGTCATAGCCAATCCATTTTTTGGCATACTATCTTACTCATGCAAAAGGCAGATCAAGATTGATTTTGACACTTTTGCAACATTCTAAATAGAGTATTGTGGAGTGATTGCCATTTATTTTCTTTTCCAGTATTATGGAGTGATTGCACTTTATTTGCTCACCTGACTGAAAGACGGGGAGCTTAAGTAATCACTTTCTCTCCGTCGTCTTTTATCCATTATCCGGTGTGAACTTTACATTATCGACTTCTCCTCACAAACTACTGGGCTGAATTGAACCAAATTTGATATGCATGTTCCTTATATGTCAGTTCAAGTTTGTTCAAAACAAGTTGTCACATCCATGGGGGGCACCACAAGGGGCAATAATCTGATAGCACCCATAAATTGTTTTCCAAAATTAAAAAAATCTTCTCCTGAACCATCAATTAGAATCTTTAGATATTTGGTATATTACATCTCTAGGGAGGTCAGATTTAAGTTTGTTCAAATCGAGCCCCTGGGTTAATAATATTATTTCCTCATATTTTAACTTGGTGCAATATGAGGAAATTTCTTTAAAAATCTTCAGATCCACCAGTCATAATGCTTTAATATTTAGCATACAACATCTTTAGGGGGGTCAGATTCAAGTTTGTTCAAATCGGGGTCCCTGGGTTAATATTTGGGTTCTCTATTGAAGCTCAATGTTTAACTTAGAGCAATATGAGGAAGTTTCTTTGAAAATCTTTTTCAGATCTACCAGTCAGAATTTTTCATATTTTGTATACAACATCTCTAGGGGGGGGGGGGGGGGTACATTCAGTGGGGTAATGTCTAGATGGGAGCTGTCAAATCTTTCCAAATTTCATTGAAAAACATGGTCTTCGGTGGTCATCGTAGATTTGGCATATAAATTGTCAACAGTTCTATTAGCACACCCTACAGGCTTCATCTCTCACTCAATCTTTTTCAAATTTCATATGTATCTTTGGTGTGATGCCCAGATGGGAGCTATCAAATATTTCTGTATTTTGTAGAAAAACATGGCCACCAGCAGCCATCTTGGATTCAGATATAAATTGTCAACAATTCCAATAGAGAACCCTATAAGTCGCATCTCTCACCTGATCTTTTTGAATTTCATGTATAGCTTTGGTGTGATGTCTAGATGGGAGCTATCAAATTTTTCTGAATTACGTTAAAAAATATGGCTGCCAACAGCCATCTTGGATTGGCATTTGAATTGTCAAATATTCCATTATCACACCCTGACGGCCGCATCTCTCACCCGATCTTTTTCAAATGTCACATGTGGTTTTGGTGTGATGTCTAGATGGGAGCTTTCACATTTTTCTGAATTTTGTTGAAAAACATGGCCGGCAGTGGCTATCTTTGATTCGGCATATAAATTGTCAAATATTCCATTAGCAGACCCCACAGGCCTCTTCTCTCACCCAATCTTTTTCAAATTTTAAGGCAGTTATCAAATTTTTCTGTATTTCGTTGAAAAAGATAGCTGCCACCGGCCATCTTGGATTTGACATATAAAAAATTGTCAACAATTCCATTAGTACACCCAGCAGGCCCCATCCCTCACACGATTTTTAAAAAAAAATTCATTTGTAGCTTTGGTGTGATGTCTTTTCTGTAGAAACTTGAGTGACATGACATTACTGGATCTTTATAGTTTTTGGACAAGTTGAGCGGCAGTGTCCGTGAACATGGTGTTTGCGTATTCTCCTCCCAAACTGCTGAAACAATTTAATTGATATTTGAGATAATAGTTTGTTATGACATCGCATTTTGATATTGTTCAAATCAAGTTGCCTCGCCCTTCGGTAGGACCACATCCAAAAAGTGTACTTGAATCTTAAAAAATCTTCTCATGAACCAGCAGTAGCAGAGTCTTGATATTTGATGTGCAGCATCCTTTTGAGGTGTAGACTCAGATTTGTTAAAGAGAAGTTCGAGGAGATAATTTGCCTTCATTATGGGAGGGGCAACAATTTTTGTCCCACCCAAAATTTGTTAACTTTCCAAACCGAGAGGCCGATTTGAACCAAATTTGATATGAGGGCTTATTGTGTCGTAAGTACTTACTTATGCCAAAAACATTTTTCCCGTTGCCCCATGGGAACTGCAGGAGCTAAAAATAGAAAAAAATTAAAACGCCCATATCCCCAAAACTACATGGCACTGAGAATTCTTATTTTGTGTGAAGCTTCCTTAGGACCAACAGAATGGAAAAAATAGCTATCGGTTTTATCATCGGGTACTTTTTGGGGACTTTGAAAAAGTGCTGAGTCAGCATTTTTTAACACTATGGGTAATGGGAAAAACATTTAAGACTACTTTTCTCCCATACCACTGCTCCATAAGCTTTCAAATTTCACATATAACATCTTTGGAAGATTGTTTCACAGGTTTATTGAAATCAAGTCCCTGGGTCCATATTTGGGTTCTCTATGGGAGCTCAAATGTTTAAATTAGTGCAGTATGAGGAATGTTCTTTAAAAATCATCTTCTTCAGATCTACTGATCAGAATCTTTTGATATTTGGTATGCGCCATGCTTAAAGGGTGGGGGGGGGGGGGGGGGGGGTGATATTCAAGTTTGTTCAAACCAAGTCCCTGGATTCATATTTGGGCTCACCGTGGGAGCTCGAATTATAACTTAGTTCAAAATGAGGAATTTTCTTTAAAAATCTTCTTCAAATCCAGCAGTCGGAATGTTTTGATATTTGGTATGCAGCATCTTTAGGGGGGTGAGATTCAAGTTTGTTGAAGCCAAGTCCCTGGGTTGATATTTGGGCTTCCTGTGGGAGCCCGAATTATAACTTAGTTCAATATGAGGAATTTTTCTTTCAAAATCTTCTTCTTCAGATTCAGCTGTTGGAATGTTTTGGTATTTGGCATGCAACAGCCTTAGTGGGGGGTGAGATTCAAATTTGTTCCTGGGGTCTTATTTGGGCTCACTGTGGGAGACTGAATTATAACTTAGTTCAAAATGAGGAATTTTCTTTTAAAAATATTCTTCTTCAGATCCATCAGTCAGAATGCTTTGATATTTGTATGCAGCATCCTTGGGGGTAAGATTAAAGTTTGTTCAAGCCAAGTCCCTGGGTTTATATTTGGGCTCCCTGTGGGAGCCCGAATTATAACTTAGTTCAATATGAGGAATATTCTTCAAAAATCTTCTCCTTCACATCCACTAGTCAGAATCTTTTGATATTTGGTATACAACATCCCACTGGAGATGAGTTTCAAGTTTGTTCAAGCCAGGTCCCTGGGTTCATATTTGAGCTCCTGGTGGGAGCCCAAATTCTCACTTAGTTCAATATGAGGAATATTCTTTAAAAATCTTTTTTTTTTTTTGATGCAATGGGCAGAATCTTTGGATATTTTGTATAAGCTTTCCTTAGGAGAGGCAGATGCAATTTGTTGAAATCAATTCCCTGGGTTGATATTTAGACTACCATGTCAGGTGAGTGCCCTCAGGCCCCCCCTGGGGCCTCTTGTTTAAGATTGGGGGGGGGGGGGGAATTAAAATATTAAAAACTTTGAATGTATATTCTGCAAAGGGTAAAAATCTATTGGTGGGAAGAAATAGGCCAAATAGTACAGTGCGTGCACAAAAATGTGATTCTTCTGAATTTCTCCAGTCTTGTACACACGAATGCACCCATTGGAAACCCAAAGCGCGGAAGTGACAAAATTATGACGAAAGTCAGAACGTCCAATCACTTCTCAAAGTTCGGAACTTCAGACTAAGATCCAATTTTAACAACTGACGAGGGAATGCATAGATCTCAATGTTCAAAATTTTGAGAAACGTATTGCAGAAAGGAAACATGCAAGAACGTTCTTTGGTAAATTCATTTTAATTCATCGGCTTCAATCTAGTTGAAACTTGGACCCGCAGTCAGTAATATTATTTTTGGGGTTGGTACGTCCTACAGGACGTACCAACCCCAAAAATTATATTACGGACTGTGGGTCCAAGATTGGACTACATGTAGCTTCAGTCGGGACCGATTTGTTGTTCCCACAACCCCATTTCGTCTGAACACACTGGTGCCATTGTCATTTTCAGAGTTTTACGAACAGAAGAATGATTTGCTAAAAAATCATGGGAAGCGACTATTAATCGACTAACCGTCGATTACTGGTCACAATTAGTCGATTACAAAAAATGATAGTCACGACAGCCATAAATGATACGATATGTATTGCGATTAAATCTGCATGATACGATATGTATCATGATACACATGTTCTCTCATTCCATGCAAGTACAACTATCAAATACTTTGAACAACATGTATTCATTTCCAGTAGCTTCCTTTGATTACAAATTTTTGAATACACTCTTTAAATAATATGTAACTTCTCAAAGCGATTACCATTGGCATTCATTTATTTCAGGTTTTGATTTTATGATCCGTTTTCTGGTGTTTTTGCCTTAGGAAATATGTTAAAATAATTTAATCCCTTATATCTTGTTAGACAATGCGCTGTGAGCTCTGTCAAACAAGATATAATGGAGTAATCAAATGGAATTCACAAGCCTTTGGTTAAGTGAATAATCCTGTGTTAATGGCCAGCTTAGCACTGTCAATCCTTGTATGCAAAAAAACAGGGTTTCACTGTACCAGCCTTCAAAATCTGCAAAATTGTTTTACCTGTAATTTATATTTATTGTATCGTGATACACAGTGAACGCTGATATGTATTGTATCATGGTTCAGGTGTACCGCGATTAATCATTGAAGCCCAAGAAACAACATAATTCGATGACCTTCAAAAGTCGGTAATGCCACTCACTGTCTTTTTGCTCATGCATTCTGTGGAAAATCATCTGATTGACTTACGTTTCCTCCATTGAAGTTGCATGTCATGTGTTATACCAAACTGAAATAAATTTGATAATTGCTGTGAAAAACTGAATATAAAAATAGGGTGATAATTTTGGAACCCCTGCTTACTCTGCACTGGTGGATTGAATGCTGTGCTGATGTTTGTTGATGTTTTTCTTGAAAACATTTCCCCGATGCCGGGATTTAACATTAACGCACTTCACTTCAAATGGTAACGAGCCGTATACAGTGTGCCTCCCATTTCAGGAGTACCCAGAGAGAACCACTGAGCAATGACGAGCAACTGTCAAGACTCCCCAATGTACTAACTTCATAAGCAGGGTTAGCTTTGGTTGAAGACAAGTCCGCCATCGACGTGCAGTATGCCTTAGTACTTGCAATGACTTGCCATGTGATGAAGTATTTATCTGATTAAATGCTGCCTTATGTAAAGTTGAGAACCAATGATTCTACTGTATTGTGGGTAGAAAAGCAGGTAGAGCTAGACTAGATTTGGCCCCAGTAGTGATCTAGATAAATTTCTTAGTTTGCATTTTAAATAAGAGTACTGTGTAAGAAAATATTTTACTATCACCTCATGTTGTGCATCAGGGTTATTGGAATGGCTTTAGTCCATATTTCCCTCAATACATCTCGAACATATGTATATCGATATGCTCCATCTTTCTCTATATTATCGGACATCTGTGTATTTCGTCTCTTGAGTGCAAGAGGGCTTTGCAATGCTAAAGCATTGCAAAGCCTTGTTGCACTCCAGGGACAAATCTATCAATTTTATTAATTTGGGTAAAATATCAGACATAAACCATTTCATTTTTAGTCGAGTTGTGACGAAGTCAAACTCGACTTATAGTTTGGTGAAGGGCGGGCGTAAACAATTGGTTTCCGGATGATAACTTGAGAGTGGTTCAACTCACATTCATTAAACTTCATACGTAGGTTGGTCTTGGGGGGAGGAAGAACCCTATTGATTTTGGACATGCTACGTCGAAGGTCAAGGTCACAGTGACCTTGAACATAGTAAATCTTAAACAATTGGTTTCCGGATGATAACTTGATAATGGTTCAACTCACATTCATGAAACTTCATAGGTAGATTGGCCTTGGTGAGGGGAAGAACCCTATTGATTTTGGACTCGCTACGTCAAAGGTCAAGGTCAACATGACCTTGAACATAGTAAATCGCAACAATTCCTTTCCGGATGATAACTTGATAGTGGTTCAAGCTAGAGTCATGAAACTTCATAGGTGTGTTGGCCTTGGTGCGAGGAACTGTTGTCACAACTCGACATTGGATCGGTGATCCTGAGCGGGATTTTTATTTTTTTAAGTTTGCATTGTTATAAAAAGATAGCATGTGGCAGCCAAAAGGACCATGCGGAGGGCCTGACCAGCAGATTTTTATCTTTTTTAGGCCTAACTTTTGTTATTTATGTTATGATTACAGGTTTCAACTACATCAAGTGTTTCATCCACATCTCCTGTATTTAATATGTCAAAAATATCACAGGGAAGTACAGGTATATATAATATTATCAGTTATTTCTGCCATTAATGCTGACTGGAAAAAGTCATCTCTTAACTCCTTTTTTGCAGTAGTCCTCATCATGAAGCGGGCACTATTACCCAGGAACGCCCGCAAATATGATTTTCCAGGCGCAAAATTTCGTGCCCGTCTTGTTTCACCCGTGAAACTAGCTTTCGTGTGCATTTTTTAGTGACCGGAAATCTTGCTTTCTTTCCGCAAGGAGAATCAAAAGAATACACGATTAACAGTTCCCAAGGGTTTGCTTTACATAGTAATGCAACGTCATTCCATGCGATGATTCCATGAGTACACAAAATATGCAAAAATCTCTTACATGGATGCGCACAACATCGGGAATTCATAGATAAGGCATTAAACATATAACAAACGAAACTGATCAGTACAATCATTTGCATAATTTACGTTTGAATGAAAAGGTTGGGTTGTGTATAAATTTGTTTATTCGAAGCCAAGGAAAAATAATTAATTTGTTCAGAGAACATGTTGGAAAAAGTTAGGTTTGGTTGGTCGGCAAAATATTCTTTATTGTCTCCAATTTTTTACCCCATGAATGCCTTCCTAACTGCATAGAAATCAACCAGTACACCCCTAATTTTTTGTTTGTTGGTGATATGCGATGTGTAATAAAACAACAAGCCTTTTGATGCTTGCTTGCTTCCTCAATTGAAACCCATTAACCAGTCCCCCCCCCACCCCACCCCCACCCCAACCCCATATTGTGGCAAGATGCTCTAGTCCATCGCTTCTCTGATTGACATATTGATAAATCTATCAGTGTTTAAGTTTTTCTGTCATGTAAAAATTATTGCAAAATTAGTTAACTTTGGTTGTATTCTGAAGATTAATTTATTATTTGAACTGATGCTGTCTCCGAACTTTTTAATACTAAAATGATTTCCAAGGAGTTATGCATGGCAGGTTGTATATTAAATGTAGCAGGATTCAGGACAAGTGATATTTTGTATTTGTATTGAGCCCACCCCCCCCCCCCCCCCCCTTCCCCAAGTCCCCGCACCACTATCACGTCCTTTTGTTGACTCAACTTGATATCCAGACACAACTCAAATGGCTGACTTTCAGTTTCTAGCACTCATTTCGTTTTCCCATCTGGATCCCCTTGGCCAATTCCGGTTCTGTTCGCAATGGAAGTCTGAGGTGGAACAAGTGTTCTGTTCCCATGTATGTGATGTCACATTCATATTTGCATGCTGCATTCATACCCATTCCTCAGTAGTAATTAACTGTATGATTCCCCGTGGGAACCCCGGGAAGTAAGCAGCACTTGTTTACTGTGGTAAACCAGTTCCGCTTTACTAGTAAAATAGGACCCAGTCACCAATGCTTGGGGTGAAAGTCCTCTAAACTGGGCAACATGTAGATCAACGATTGACTAAACTTGACTTCATCTCCATGTTGTGTCACGATTAGCCATGGTGCATAAATATGTGACGTTAACCACCAACAAACAAACAAACAAACTGTATGATACTGAAAGCATAAAACACGTCATGAGAAGGAGTAGTGATCAAGATTTCATATGTAGCTTTGGTGTGATGTCTTTTCTGCAGAAACTTGAGTGAATGACTTGGCATTACAGGAACTTTCTATTTAGTTCAGCCCCTTCTTAGACAAGTTGAACTGCATTGTCATTGACACTTTCATTTAATAAACATGAGATTTACTCTTTAATCTAGAAGCAATTAACATATCAAATTTGTATGGAAGGTATTGTAAATGGTGTGGTGTCTGGAAGTTATATTCAATTAACAGGATTATTCGGAGCATAAAATTCTGACACAATGTGACCCCTGTTGTAAGTGTCATTAAACCCGAATAGATAAGCCAGGCATAAAATTCAGCAAGAATCCAGAATCTCATGCCTGTAAACATTCTCACAAACTGCTGGACATACCATGGTGATGTATTGCAAGATTCTCTTTTGGAACCTCACAGATCTAAAAGGGAATTTAGGCTCTGTTATTCACTTAAGAGATATCCAGTAAAGTGGTCCCCACTGGGCATTTTTTTTGTCTTTCGGTACCTTGATTGGAACAAATCTTCCATTTTTAAGGTGATGGTCATTTGTAGTACTGAAATAGTTAACCGGATAACCGGTTTGAAACCGGTTACCTACTTAACCGATTTGAAAAAACGTCAACCGGTTATCCGAAATATCAATAATGATCGCCATTCCACTGTTAAAACCTAGTAAATCTGCTGCTTCTCCTTTGGGATAGATGCACCTCGAAGACGCATTGTATATATTGAGAAATAATCGACTTTGGCTTCAAGACGTCGTTGATGACTGGCAATTTCCGTGAGTACCGCGTAACCGCAGAAACTATTCCGTAATATGTATACAAACGAACGTTGTCGAGTACTCGACAACATTCGTTTGTATTCACACTACAGAATAGTTTCTGAGAATACTGCTTTCAAATTCCTATAGTTTTGATCCCAGCGGTGAAATAATGACTACGGATAACCGGATATTAACCGGTTATAGCTCTCGGTTAGTCAGTTGTGAAAATGAGCCAACTGTTTCAGCCCTAGTCATTTGACCAAAGGCTGGCATGATTATGAAATTTCATGGTTGACTTTTGAAGAAGAAGAAGAATTGATTAAAGTTGACTTTAATCATATTCTATGGCCTCTAGAAGCAACTATATAGAAAACCATATTTTTGGTTATTAGTTCCTTGGGCTGGTCATTCTGTAGGAATGCAGGTATGCAGTATTTTTGGTTATTAGTTCCTTGGGCTGAACATTCTCTAGGAATGCAGGTATGCTGCATGCCTAATACTTTCTGGGGAATATTCAGACTTTTGACCTTCTCAGGCCCAAACCTGAGCTTAGGCTCAGGTTTGGACATGAGGTGGTCACGAGTCTTAATAATAGCTGCATTGAGATTTAGGAAGGTAATTGCTCTTCTTTGCAAACAGAGGGGCAATTATTATTTGTCTATACTTTCTAGAACGCCAGACCTGCTGTCATGTGTTGTATCTTTGTACTTCTTTTCCATATCAATTACAATGTATTTGATATTCTACAGCCTCTGACACTAGTTACGAGCATGATGGGAAGGAGAGTAATAACTAATAATTCATCAGTAAAGGAGTGATGAAACCCATAATCGTCGATTTTGAAATTGTAGTCGATTATGGGTGTTTCAAGTGATTTGACCTCTTACTGTCTACCATCTTTGACTTCATGGATGTTTGACTTGTTAGATATGTGTGTGTTGTGTAGGTATGTATGCAGTTTAACCTTTTACCAATAGTGCAGTTTTTGACCCTTCATTGAAATAAACTCTATAAGCTTGATCCAATGATGGGTCATAAGCCTATGATTTTGAGGCACAAAGTGAGAAAATAATAAAATTTGTAAGATGAAAAGTGCTGGACGGTTTTGAATGATGCAGAGACCAGCCGACAAGAAGTTGCTTTGGATCAGCAAACTTTACTCTTCTTTCAATAAAAAGTGTCTGAAGTTGCCCTGTGAAAATTTCAGCCTGCCTTAAAATTAACTGAATTAAAGCTAAGCTCTATTTCATTCGTATAATAATATCCAGTTACCAATGCTTAGGTTAGAAGTGTCCTCTAAAAGGGGCAACATAGGTATAAAAGATGGACTAAACTTGACTTATCTCCCTGTTGTATTCATGATTAGACACTGTGCTGAAATATGTGACCTTAACCCTTTACCCAACGCAGACGATATCAAAATTTATTATTTTATATACCATTTTTTCAAATTTTTCAAAAAATTTCAATAAAACCATATCATGTGACCCCTCGCTGGAACGAGCTCGTTCCAACGAGGGGTCACATGATATGGTTTTGTTGAAATTTTTTGAAAAAATAATATTTTTTCAACTGCTGAATTTGCATATTACGCGGGCGGATGCGGGCGATTCGTTGGGTAAAGGGTTAAACACCAATGAAATAAATAATCAAATAGATTTCCTCCAAATTCGACAAAGAAATGGCCTGCAGTCAGTAGGTTGTGTATAATAATATGGATTTTTTTTTTTCAGTCACCTCTTCTGCACCCTTCAAATTCACTGGCAGTGGTCAGGATATGGGCATTCCTACACCAAGAGCATCATTAGCTAGTGCCAAACAGCCTGGTGTCAACCAGTCAAATAAACTTTCATCAGACAGTGCATTACAGAAGCATTCTCATAATGATAAAACTTTACACCAGCAAAGTTCGTCACAAAAGAATTCAAGTCATACTCATAAAAAAAATACAGACACTTTTGGCAACAAAGACATTACAAATGCCTATCCCAGCCAGGGACTGCTCAACAAAGAAAACATTTTCAGTTTGGGGACTGGTAATGCTGAACAAACTTCAAATTCAAAATTTTCAAGAGGTATCCATGCCAAAAGGAGGAAGGACAGGAGGATACCCAATTCTACTCTGAAGGAGGCAAGTTTATTGTGGTTCATGAAGAGCTTCAGCATTGAATTTTTAGTCGAGTTGTGATGAAGTCAGACTCAACTGAGTCACCTTATAGTTTGTTGAATGACGGTTGGGCGGGCGGGCAGGCGTGCGTAAACAATTATTTTTGACTCACTAGGTCAAAGGTCAAGGTAACAGTGACCCTGAACATAGTAAATCAAAACAGTTAGTTTCCGGATGATAACTTTATAATGGTCTGACCCATGTTCATGAAACTTATAGGTAGGCTGGCATCGGTGAGAGGAAGAACCCTATTTATTTTGGTCTTGCTAGGCCAAAGGTCAAGGTCACAGTGACCTTGAACATAGTAAATCGTCAACAATTGTTTCTGGATGATAAGTTGACTATGGTTCAACCCACATTCATGAAACTTCGTATGTAGGTTGCCATCAATGAGAAGAACACTATTTATCTTGGACTCAGGTGAAAGGTCAAGGTCACAGTGGCCTTCAACAAAGTAAATCTGTAAGCAATTGGTTTCCGGATGATAACTTGATAATGGTCCGACCCATGTTCATGAAACTTCATAGGTAGGTTGGCATCGGTGAGAGGAAGAACCATATTTATTTTGGACTTGCTAGGTCAAAGGTCACTGTGACCTTGAACATATTAAATTGTAAACAATTAGTTTCCAGAAACTTCATAGGTAGGTTGGCATCGGTGAGAGGAAGAACCATATTTATTTTGGACTTGCTAGGTCAAAGGTCACTGTGACCTTGAACATATTAAATTGTAAACAATTAGTTTCCAGATGATAATTTGATAATGGTTTTACCCAGGTTCATGAAACTTTATAGGTAGGTTGGCATTGGTGCAAGTAAGAGCCCTATTTATTTTGGAAGCACTAGGTCAAAGTTCAAGGGCACAGTGACCCTTGACACAGTAAATTGTAAACAACTTCTTTCCAGGCGATAAATTTATAATGATTAAAAACACTTTTGTGCTGTCACAACTCGACATTTGATCAGTGATCCCATCGTCATTTTTGTAGATTTGTTTCATTTGAAACCATTGAAACAGTTGACAGTAGATGAGACAGGGTTTGTAAAATACCAGGGTTTAGATGAAATAGGGATTAATTTTGGGGCTTGTTTATGGGAAAAATCAAAGTTTTGAATTTTTTTCTGTCTGAAATGTCAATGATAACGATTGAATATGATCATTTAGAGGTTTCCACATGAGAGTATAAGACCTTGTGGTTCTCGGGCCATATTTTATAAAGTGGGCAGGAACTTTTTATTTTATTTATTTTTGTAATTATTTCTTTCCCTTCCAAAGTTCATATTCTTGGTTTGTTTTATGTTTTGGACCTCATAATCTGCAGAATAACATGTATTTCATTCCTTGAGTGCAAGAGGGCTTTGAAATGCAAAGCATTCTTGCATTCAAGAGACAATTTTATCAGTTTTATTAACTAGGGTAAAATATAAGACATAAACCATTTGCGGGAGGGCCTGAGAAACCGACTTTTAACTTGTTTGAGCCTAAGTTGAAGACACTGTTGAGTGTTTTATTAATTTTATGCTATGATTTCAGTGTGTATTCAATGATACACAGTACAATGCAGACATTGACAGATGTGCTAGGTACACCACACATGGAATCGGGATTATGCATGAAAATGTCATGTAAGAATGCATCTGATTGGACGATATTCATCTGAGTGACATAAATGAAATTCTTCAATGCATAATACTGTCGGGCAAGAAAGTTATCAGACTGCTTAAGGTGATCTTTTTCTTCAAAAATATCAGCTTTGCAGGACATGGAATAAGAGTTATCACATCACATTTTATGATGCGTTTTCAGCTCCATGTGATGAGATAATGCCGTGGCGGTATGGAAAGTGCGATACAAATTTTTCGAGTAAAGTTGAGTAACTCGAAAGTCGAAACTAAAAACCTGACCAAGTTCAAAGTACCCTTATCTAGAGTCCAGACTCATAAACTTATGTTATAAGGGGAGGCCAGTCACTTACTCAATCATTCAATGTCATTGGTTTTTCATACAGTAACCCCTCTAGAACCAATTTCTGATCACGTTCAGAAAAATCCAACATAACCCCACAATTGCACATGTGTATGGCACAAATTGTGCTTTTGAAGTTTCAGTCAAAAACAAGTGACACAGATTGATTCAAGGGAACATGTAAACTGAGGTAAGCAAACTTACTACCTTATTAGTGTGTCAGTGATGTGAACCCATAAAAAAGAATGCATGTTGAACTGCACTTTTCATGCCCTAGTCGGTAACCAGTTTTTTTGCCCAATGCACAATCAGCCCAATGCACACTTGGCCCAAACCGAAGTCGACTCATCCCAAACCGAAGTCCACTCATCCCACAACAGAAGTCCACTTGTCCCACAACAGAAGTCCACTCGTCCCACAACAGAAGTCCACTCTTCCCAAACAGAGGTCAACTCGTCCCAAGTACAGTTTGGCCATCGTGGTGGGCCAGAATCCACGTGCTTCACTGATATAAATTCTGCTAGGTGTCATAGTGTATTATCTCTGAATTGTATGCATGGATAAAATGCCCATGTGTGGATTTCAACCCTTCCACGATGGAAGAACTGTAGAACATAGAAAGCATCTTATTTCTTACCTGGAGGTGGGGGTCCCTCCCGGACTCACAGACTCATTTCAAGGAGGTCATTGAATTGCTATCCTGCATTTCTCAAAACAGCCAAGCCTGGAAACACCTCACTCAGTTAACCAATTAATGACCCTTTCCCATTCATTGACTTGGTGGAAGAATAACTCAATGAATTAGTTAATATGTTTAAAATTGTTGTTACTGTTATTGTTTGTTAATGATACATTAACATTTGCTGGAGTTATCCCCAGATCAGCAGTAAATAAGGGCTTCGGCTACATAAGTTGATAGCATTGTAGAGCTGTAGGTTAACCGAAACCAAACCGAGGTTTTTAGTTTTTTTAAAAAACGAAACCGTCGACATCCCGTAATCTAAGGTTTTTCGTTTTTAGCTTAACTTGACATAGTCAAGATAAGCTATTGCCATCACGCGTGCTGAAGTCTGTTAGTCTGTGAGTCTGTTAGTCTGTGAGTCTGTGACGTCTGTTCACATTTTCCTTTAGCACGGGCTACACCCCGCAGTTCTTGTCTGATCGTCACGAAATTTCATATGCAGGTTTGGGGTCATGTCTAGATGAGAACGTCCCCTTTTGGTCGCGATCGGGCAACCGGTATGGCTGCCCGAGCCCAAAACCCGAAAACCATTAGCACAGTCTACAGGTTGTATTTATGAAGGGATTTCATTGTAACTTGGTAGGATGCCTCTGTATAGTGCCTAGATGAGAACTTCCCCTTTTGGGCATGATCTATCAACCGTGATGGCTGCCCAAGCCCGAAACCCAAAAACTTTTAGCACAGTCTGCAGGTCATGTTTAATGTGGAGGGATTTCATTGTAACTTGGTAGGATGACTCCTTATGATGTCTAGATGAGAATTTCCCCATTTGGGCATGATCTGCCAACCGTGACGACTGCCCGAGCCCAAAACCCGAAAACCTTTAGCACAGTCTACAGGTCATATTTATGAAGGGATTTCATTGTAACTTGGTAGGTTAACTTCATATAATGTCTAGATGAGAACGCACGATCATTCACCCATGATGGCTGCCCGAGCCCGAAGCCCGAAAACCTTAAGCACAGTCTACAGGTCATATTTATGAAGGGATTTCATTGTAACCTGGTAGGTTAACTTTATATAATGTCTAGATGAGAACGTCCCCTTTTGGACATGATTGGGCAACTGTGACAGCTAAAGGTGCCCGAAGCCCAAAAACATTTAGCACAGTCTACAGGTCATATTTATGAGGGGATTTCATTGTAACTTGGTAGGATGACTCCAAATAATGTCTGGATGAGAACGTCCCCTTTTGATCGCGATCATTCAGCCTTGATGGGTGCCCGAGCCCAAAAACCGTTAGCATAGATAAAATGTCATATTTATGGAAGGATTTCATTGTAACCTATTAGGTTGACTCCATTTAATGCCTAGATGATGACATCCCCTTTTGGTCATGATTGGTCAGCTGTGATGGCTACAAGTGCCTGAAGCCCAAAAACCTTGAGCACAGTCTACAGGTCATATTTATGAAGGAATTTCATTGTAACTTCATAGGATCACTCCAGATGATGCCCAGATGAGATTGTCCCCTTTGGTTGCGATCATTCAACCATGATGGCTGCCCGAGCTCGAAAACCTTAAGCACAGTCTACAAGTCATATTTATGAAGGGATTTCATAGTCACTTGGTAGGTTGACTTCATATAATGTCTAGATGAGAACATCCCCTTTTGGACATGATTGGGCAACTTTGATGGCTAAAGGTGCCCGAAGCCCGAAAATCTTTAGCACAGTCTACAGGTGATATTTATGAAGGGATTTCATTGTACCTTGGTAGGATGACTCTAAATAATGTCTAGATGAGAACGTCCCCTTTTGGTCGCGATCATTCAGCTTTGATGGCTGCCCGAACCCAAAACCCCAAAACCTTTAGCATAGTCTAAATATTGGTCATATTTATGGAAGGACTTCACTGTAACCCGTACGTTTGACTCCATATAATGCCTAGATGATGACATCCCCTTTTGGTCATGATTGGTCAACTGTGATGGCTTCAGGGGCCCGAAGCCCAAAAACCTTGAGCACAGTCTACAGGTCATATTTATGAAGGGATTTCATCCCCTTTGGACACAATTGGGAAACTGACGGCTACAGGGGCCCAAAGCCCGAAAACCTTTAGCACAGTCTACAGTGCATATTTATGAAGGGATTTTAATGTAACTTGATAGGATGACTCATTTTGGAATAATTTCACTGTAATTTGGTAACTTTTGTTGATATACGTTAACTGTGAGGGCCACGTATATTAACTGTGAGGTCATATTAACCCACCCCTCAGATCTTTAGAACAGTGTACACCTCATATTATTTTTATCAAAAACATAGCATACAGGGACCAGAAATGAACATATTCCCAATTATCACAATTCTTGTCTTATTTCATAATCCTTTCATAAACATTGAACATTATCCTTTTCATCAAATACAACACACAAGTTAAGGTACAGTGTCATTGACACTTTCATTGATTCAGGTATTCATTCTAATGAAGCATCTGCAACACAATCACAAAAGGAATACCTGGAGATCACCAAGTGGGGATGAACCAGGGGTCAGCACACAGTTGTCGGTCACTTCTGGGCAGGCGAATCCGACACTTCTTTATTTCTAACCACTTCTTCAGATGAAAAATGCTGTTTTGACCACCACTAATTTTTCACAGTGCCCAATTTAGCATCACAGATGAGGCCCCTGGTGTGTTATTGTTCAGAAACCAAAAAAGTTTTGGGCAGGACCAAGTCGAATACAAGTGAAGTTTATTAATTCACTAAAGGCCCATTGCTCTGTGTCCGATACTGTTACACCATAACTATACTGAGCCTTAGACTGAGGTAATAGTTTAATACCAAAACTCTAGTGATGAACCGATTATCAAATATTTCTCAGCCGATTATGCGGATTCCGATGCAGATTTCAATGGTTGAAATAGGACACAGAAAATCTGTTGGCGCCTGTTATGCAACAGAATTTCGTTGATAAATCAATAATTACGAAAGCTCAATACCACATAAGTTCTCAGAGTATGCATATTTAGTGCTGGGCAATATTACATGTTACCAAAATAATATTTGCATTTTGGTTGGGGTGTGGGGTCACACAATATTGTTCTTGTGAAGATTGTGTTTTATTCCGGTAAATAGTGTTAATACGGTTTTGTGTAAGAAAATAATACACTTGGCTGTATTAACCAGGAATATAGTGAGCACACATACTTTGTGTCAAATGAATAATAATTTTGATGTTAATGTGTGTTGTGAAGTCGTATGACGCATGGTTTACACGTATGTCAGAATGTATTATTCAGTGTTCTTTTTTCAACTTGTTACCTCCCTTGATGTGTTTCTCCAATGTTTACATGAACGCGACAATCTACGGGAAATGGTGGCGATCTCGTACCAATTGCAGTTAAAATCCCTAAATTTTCTGCTCTGCACTACACACGTTTTTAATGGGGATACTTTATTGAAATGGCCAGATATCAAAGGGATTTTTAATAGTCAGTGTTAAATATAGAATAACCGGAAACTGCCGGTTGTCATAATCGGCCAATGCCCCATAACCGACCGGTCCCGATTGCCGATTCCGATTATCGGTTCATCACTACAAAACTCAACCTGAATGTTCACTTAACAGCTATCGTGATATTTTTTTATTTTTTCGTCGGCAAATGAATTTTATTTCCGAGGAAAATTTATTTTTTCTTAGCTTTTGCCTCGGCTCTGCCGACAGTCTATGCTAATTGACAGGGTTGTACAAATGTGCTGGAATTGGGTTGAAAATTTAATAAACAGAAAAGTGCATGCACTCAGATTATTTTATTTTATTTTAATTTTCAAGTTTATATATATTTCAAATGTACAGTTTAGATTTTTAGCTCAACTTTGACGAAGCCAAATTTGAGCTTATGCCGTGGCCAGTCGTCCGTCTGTCCGTCAACAATTCAATACGGCTCGGGCTAGAGGCCGTATTTATGAACCGATCTTGACGAAACTTCTTGGGTACCTTTGTTATGACCGTGGGACAAGAACGAGTGTTTTTGGGTCTGGTCCGAAATTCAAGATGGCTGCCAGCCGCCAATTTGTACCGACGATGCAGAAATCTGTTTTTTTGCACAGAACTTCCATATGAAAGCGCTGATTTTAATAATTTTTTGTATGAATGTTTAGTACCATGGGATACATCACATATAATACAGGTTTTTTTCTCGTACGTAAATTATGCAAATTAGACTAACTTTGATGTATTTAGTTTTATTTCAGCACTGTCAGTGCAAATGCCAATATGGCTCGGGCTAGAGGCCGCATTTATGAACCGATCTTTACGAAACTTCTTGGGTACCTTTGGTATCACCGTGGGACGAGAACGGGTGGTTTTGGGTGCAGTCCAAAATTCAAGATGGCCACTGGCAGCCATTTTGTTCAAAATTAGGGGCAATCAGATTTTTGCGCAGAACTTCCACATGAAAGCTCTGATTTGAATAATTTTTTGTGTGAATGTTTAGTACCATGGGATACATCACATATAATACGGTTTTTTTCTCGTGCAGAAATTATGCAAATTAGATGAACTTTGAATTTTTCAGTGCTACTTACACACAGTAAGTACACATGTCAATACGGCTCGGGCTAGAGGCTGTATTTATCAACCGATCTTCACGAAACTTCTTGGGTACCTCTGCTATCACCTTTTGACGAGAACGAGTGTTTCTGAGTGCTGTCCAAAATTCAAGATGGCTGCCAGTGGCCATTTTGTACCGAAATTAGGTCTAGTCAGTTTTTTGTACACAACTTCTAAACGTCTCAGGCTAGAGGCCTTGGGTACCTTTGTTATCACCGTGGGATGAGAATGGGTGTTTTTGGGTGTGGTCCAAAATTCAACATGGCCACCAGCACTGTACCAAAATTAGTGCAATCAGTCTTTTGTACAGAACTTCTGCATGAAAGTTCTGATTTAAATAAATTTTTGTATGAATTTTAGTAAAATGGAATACATCACATGCAGTACGGGTTTTTTTCTCGTGCAGAAATTATGCAAATTAGATGAATTTTGATTTATTTAGTGCTACTTATACACTGTAAGTGCACATGTCAATACAGCTCGGGCTAGAGGCTTTATTTATCAACCGATCTTCACGAAACTTCTTGGGTACCTTTTTTATCACCTAGGGACGAGAACGAGTGTTTCTGAGTGCGGTCCAAAATTCAAGATGGCTGCCAGTGGCCATTTTGTACTGAAATTAGGTCCAATCAGTTTTTTGTCACAACTTCTATACAGCTCGTATTTATGAACTGATCTTCACAAAACTTCTTGGGTACCTTTGTTTTCACCTTGGGACAGAAATGAGTGTGTTTTGGGGTGCCTTTGTTATCACTGTGCTATGAGAACAAATATTTTGGGGTTCAGTCAGACCCACTCTGGCACTCAAAGATTTCTTTTCTAGTTTAGCATCTGACTGCCACCCACCTTTACAATACTTTACCTATACATTTGTTACAGGCTACGGTCAGTATTTATGTACAGGCCGTTACAATACTTTATATGTACCTTTGTTATCAGGTCATTACCCAGATGTATGTCATTGCTGTGTCACATACTATACATGTACATGTCTTGACAAGTTGAGCTACAGTGTCATTTTAACACTTTCATTTTTTAGCTCAACTTTGACAAAGTCAAATTTGAGCTATTGTCATGGCCCGTCGTCCGTCCGTCCGTCCGTCCGTCCATCTGTCCGTCTGTCCGTACGTCAACAATTGGCTATGGCTCGGGCTAGAGGTCGTATTTATGAACCGATCTCTACGAAACTTCTTGTGTACCTTTGTTATGACCCTGGGACGGGAACGAGTGTTTTTAGGTGTGGTCCGAAATTAAAGATGGCTGCCAGCGGCCATTTTGTACCGATGATGCAAAAATCAGTTTTTTGTACAGAACTTCTGTATGAAAGTTCTGATTTGAATAAAGTTTTGTATAAATGTTTAGTACCATGGGATACATCACATATAATACGGGTTTTTTTCTCGTGCGTAAATTATGCGAATTAGACTGACTTTGATTTATTTAGTGTTACTTTCAGAGCTGTAAGTGCCAAGCTGCTATGGCTCGGGCTAGAGGCCGTATTTATGAACCAATCTTTACGAAACTTCTTGGGTACCTTTGTTATGACCCTGGGACGGGAACGAGTGTTTTTGGGTGTGGTCCGAAATTCAAGATGGCTGCCAGTGGCCATTTTGTACCGATGATGCAAAAATCAGTTTTTTGTACAGAACTTCTGTATGAAAGTTCTGATTTGAATAAAGTTTTGTATAAATGTATAGTACAATGGGATACATCACATATAATACGGGTTTTTTTCTCGTGCGTAAATTATGCGAATTAGACTGACTTTGATTTATTCAGTGTTACTTTCAGAGCTGTAAGTGCCAAGCTGCTATGGCTCGGGCTAGAGGCCGTATTTATGAACCAATCTTTTCGAAACTTCTTGGGTACCTTTGTTATGACCGTGGGACGAGAACGAGTGTTTTTGGGTGCAGTCCCAAATTCCAGATGGCTGCCAGCAGCCATTTTGTACCGACGATGCCGAGATCTGTTTTTTGTACAGAACTTCCATATGAAAGCTCTGATTTGAATAATTTTTTGTATGAATGTTTAGTACCATGGGATACATTACATATATTACAGGTTTTTTTCTTGTGCGTAAATTATGCAAATTAGGCTAACTTTGATTTATTTAGTGTTACTTTCAGCACTGTGAGTGCAAATCCCAATACGGCTCGGGCTAGAGGCTGTATTTATGAACCGATCTTCACGAAACTTCTTGGGTACCTTTGTTATCACTGTGGGACGAGAAGGAGTGTTTTTGGGTCCAGTCTGAAATTCAAGATGGCCGCTAGCAGCCATTTTGTTCAAAATTAAGTGCAATCAGATTTTTGCGCAGAACTTCCAAATGAAAGATCTGATTTGAATAAATTTTTGTATGAATGTTTAGTACCATGGGATACATTACATATAATACAGAGTTTTTCTCGTGAATAAATTATTCAAATTAGGGGTCCGGGTGGGACCAAAATCCGGAAATTAGTTTTTTGTGTTTTGATGCATTTTGGTCAATTTTAAGAAGAAGAAGAAAAAATTTTAGTCTGAAAATATTTTGTTTGGGACTGAAAATTTCCACACAAAAATAATAATCTACAATGATTGGTCTTAATCTGTAGTCCATTACAGTCACCTTGTAATTCTTTTATTATTGTTGACTGGGCCAAAACAAATACTAATTCCTGTCATATTCATTATTCAGTTGTCTTGGTCACAGCAAGTACTAATTCCTGTCATATCCAAGTTGAGCTACAGAGTCATTGACTCTTTCATTTTATTAATTGCTGCACTCACTTTTGCCGATTCACCAGTTTTTCCCTGTGGGAACTGTGGAAAGTGAAGCAGTGCTTGTTTACTGTGTTAAACAAGCTTTGATTTTTTTGTAAAATGAGACCTGGTAACCACTGCCTGGGGTTGAAGCCCTCTATATCCATGTTGTATCACGACTAGCCATTGTGCAAGATCTGTATGACCTTAATCACCCATAAATAATGCCAGATTTAATGTTATGGCGATTTTTGTGGGTGCGCAGTGGCTCAGTGGTGGACTGTTGGACTTCTGTGCTAGAGGTCCCGAGTTCGATCCCCATTTGGGACGACCCACGTTGTGTCCTTGGGCAAGGCACTTTATCCTGGTTGCGAACATGGGGGCACAATGACGCCGTGTTCTAATGCGTACTGCACGTTGATGGTGCACATGTCTTCAACCGCTGTAACCCTGCTTGAGTAGAGCTTGAACAGAGTTAGAATGTTGAGGAGCTGACAGTTGCTTGTTGATGCTCAGTGGTTCTCTTTGGGTTCTCTGGCTTCCTCCACCCATAAAACTGTCATGGTCATGATTAGCCATTGTGCATAAGTATGTGGCCTTAAACACCAATAAATAAATAAATAAATAATATAGCAATTTTTAAAACACACTAATCAGCCATTAAAAACTGTAAAATTGGCATGTCCTATCTCTTATGAAGCAAAAATTGCCTCATCTATTATCTGCCAACCTGTGAGCAGTTTTTCCACTCTTCAAACTCTCCTCCTCCTCAGTTGACTGGATTTGAGTTTTCTCTTTTTGCAGAGATTATTTGCTATTTTGGGGCACTGTCACTACACTCTTGACACTTTAATCCTCTCTTCCAGGGTTGAGATTTATGTTTTTTACTTGCAGGCGCAGACAGAATTGCTTTAAAATGATTTTTAACAAAGTTGCCATTGTTAGCCCTTTCACACAATAAGGGGTACAAACTGGCTTGTGTGCTTAAAAATCAGACAACTCACACTGTGTCATAGCAACTGTCTTTCACCATACCCACTGTAATAGACAAAGGTGAACCAACAAAAATGGCTGAAACAACCTATCCATTCACTCTGTTTTTCAGTGGCTATATCAGACAATTCAAATTTTACAACCAAACAAGCCAGAAAATAAACAGCCTCATCTGCAAAATTAGGCCCCCAGAGGGTGAATTTGATAATGCTACCCTGCATAGCAGGGTAGCATCACTGAAATTACCCTCTTTGAACCTCAATCTGAATCAAGGTCTCAAACCTAAACAGAAAGAAGTAGTGCCCAGAGTATTAATTTGCCTGCTGTATAGCATCAGCAAATTCATCCTCTGGGGGCCTCATTTTGCACATGACAGATTGCGTATTTTCAGGCTTGCAACCAAAAAATAACTTTACTTTTTTTTAATTGTTGATTCATTTTTGAAGCAGCTGTAAAAGTTGTACATGTGGCTGCATTTTTTTCAGCACCCTCTTTGTTATGCCCTCTTTTGGTGTTCTCATTGTTCAAAGTTTGTTTCACAGTACAATAATAATTAACTCAGTTTTACTGTTGCAGTTTGTGAATTTCTTTGTAAAATATCGTGTTTACTATTTTATCAGATGGAATGGAAACAAAAAAACTAATTCTTTACATAACATAGTGCAGTGGAACCCTGTTAATTGAATAGCTGCTTTGCCAATGAGAATTATTCAATTAACATGCTTATTCAATTAACAGGGATTGTGTCACTTTCCTGTATTCTGGAGATAAACTTAGCATTTATTCTGTTATATCTTGTTTGATAGACCTCCCTGAGCTCTGTCAAACAAGATATAATACAATAAATGCCTGTATTGGATGTACAGAGGCCAAATAGGTCTATAAACAAAGGAAAACTGGGGAGAGTCGGTAATTTCTCGACAGTTACAAGATTTTTTATTCAATTAACAGGAGTTTACTCAATTACATATATTCAATTAAGAGGTCAAATTTGTACTGGAGGTATGGTAAATGGTTTTGTGTCAGGAAATTATATTCAATTAACAGGGTTATTCAGTTAAAAGATGGTGGTAAATGATGGGAGGGGCTCTCAAGAAAGGTTCTACTTGAACTGAAGTATGCTAATAGTAATATAATTTCTTTTCAGTGTGTCCGCCAAGTAGAGAGGCAGAAATTTCTGCAATTGATTCAGCAGTTCACAAGTGTTCCGGTAACAAATGTGAAAACAGGTGTGAACAATCCACAGAAAGACTGGAGCTTTCTGAATAGAACACAGAAATCTATAGTGGATAGGTGAGAAGATTGGCAAATAAATGATATTGAGCCTTGTTGGAGTTCTGGGATTACATGTGTAACACTTTTGTCTTTTCTCTATTGTACTACAAAATGCTCTTGTTCATTTCATCTGACCAACATATAATTTGAAGGGTCCATATTTAATATTGCATAGTTTAATTACAGGGCTCGCAAATAGGGTCGCCCAATGTCCCGGGACAACCAGAAATTTTCTCGGGCAACCAAAAATGCTCTTCCCTCTGCCCGATGGGCAACCAGATTTTTTCTGTCTGATTTTAAAAGATAATTCTTTTGAGAAAATTAAAATATAAAAACAAGTGGGAATTAATGATTAAACAACTGTTAAAATGGTTGAATACGCATTCCGCTGGTTAGGGGAAGTACTTTTCAGACAGTGGCGGCGGCTCATAAACTTCAGCAGTCAACAGGTACATAATTCCTTTTCTGATCTATGATATTATCGATGGCATGTGTTGCGATTGATTGTCAATAACGCAATGGTCACCACGTCAGTACTGCTTAGCCCTGTCCCACTGATACTGTTAGCAACAGGCTGACAGCCCCAAACGCACGCACACACTCACACCTCTTGGTCAGGTACTTATTTATTTTTTTGTTACTGTGTTCAACAAACGATATAACATGTTTGAGATTAGTTCTCAGTTGATCTAGTAAGTTAACGAAGTGCAGTGAACCAGGTCACTTTCCAGGCCGTAATAGGGGGTGGAGGGTCTGGGGGGGGGGGGGGGGGGTACTACAGTGCCATATCCAATGTGTCAGTTGTCATGACACATGACTTTTTTTTGCACAGCTGAATCTTGATCTGTCCCGTCTTTCAACACCTGTTGTTATACATTGCTTGTTGTCATATCTGATCGACTCACATTGAAATGTAAAAAAATTGAGCAATCAAATATCAGTCCTAATGCCGGACCACCATTTTCTGGGGTGGGCAACCAGATCTCAAAAGAAGCCTGCCCGATGGGCAATCATGTTTTTTTTACTATTTGGGAGCACTGAATTAATATTTTTTAATTAATATTTTTCGGCTCTAGTCGACAATAAACCAGCTGTCGACTAGTCGTGAATAATCAAATGAAAGTTTGTATTCTATAAGTTGATATCAGGCCTTGCTGTTGGAAAATTACAGACATGTGCCATATTGATTATCTTTTTTCTATTCACTTTTAAAGTAAATGTCACAGACAGTACGATGTTTACAAATTCCTTGCAATTGGATTTCTGGAGGGAATAATTTGCAGATCATGAAAAGGGGGTGGTAAGAAATTATTATATGCACCTTTAATCGATTTTAAAATAAGTTTTTTTTATAACATACGTTCAAAGTTTTAAGCAGTTTAATAAAATCAAAACATGGTTTTCATATGATACAAAACACTTTGGAAAAGTACCATGGCGAGTCAGTTGTTTCTGGAAGCAGCATTTCAGGCACTGCAGGATTTTTTCAGAGTTATAATAATCTGCGACGAAAAACACCTCATCAAAGAGAAAGTCAGCACACCAGACACATGCTGTCCACTGCCCACACAGAAAATATTCTGCACTTGACTGTCGACACTTTGGTATGTTTGATACAAAGTCACAAACATTTGTTATAAAACTGGTCAGATTCAGATAATGTTCATTCAACATTCCAACACCTTAACCCTTTCATGTCCAAACCAGAAAATAAGCAGACTGTCATCTGCAAAATGAGGTTGCAAAAGGGTGAATTTAGTGATGCTACCCTGCACAGCAGGGTAGCATCACTAAATTTACCCTGTGAACCTCAATCTGAATCAGGGTCCCAAAATTAAACAGAAGGAAGTATGCAGAAGATAAACTGGCCCACTGTATGGGATGGCATCATCAAATTCACCCTCTGGGGACCTCATTTTCAAATGTCAGATTGCTTATTTTCAGGCCTGTTCATGTCAAAGAAGTAAAGTTGAACATAATGCACACCCAAATTATCATTTTTGTAAATGCACGATTTCCTGCACACCTGTATTTTCATCTGCGCACATGATGGCACAAGTGTGATAGCACACCTCAAATGGCAAGTTTGTGATATATGAGCATACCCAAACTCTGCCAAACCATACCGCACCTGCCAAACCATACTGCACCAGACAAAACAATGTTTCCAGGTTTCTCACTGCAATTACATCAAAGGCATTTCAATCATAGCTTTGTCGGTGTCATTTTCAAAACAATCATTTGCATTTATTGTCTACTAAACTGTTGCGACATCAAAAGATCAAAGACTGTACCACATGTGCCCTCCATACCATGACCACAATGACTCAAATTATAACGAGGCAACTTGTCGGTGACTTAGAGCTGGCGACAAGTCGACTAGGGAATTTACTAATTGTTTCAACAAAGCAGACAATTAATTAAAATAGCCGGTGTCCGTCCGTCCATCCGTCTGTCCCACCTTGGTTTCCTGATGATAACTTTTGTTATAGTTGGCCAAATCAAACGAAATTTGGTTTGTAGGTGCATCAACATACAATACAGGTCAAGAATGAATCGGGGGGTGGGGTACAACAATTACTGCCCCTTTTTCGACTTTAAAAACTTTTTTTTAGTTTTGAACCAATAACTTAAGCTGTAATTACTGAATCAAATAAAATTTGTTGTGTAGGTGTATCAACATAAAATACAGGTCAAGTTCAAATAGGGGTTGGGTCTGACATTTTTTGCTAGAGTTATGTCTCTGTGAGGGGGAGGGGGGATGTGTGGCTGAGTGGCCTATTGTTTTTTCAACAGCTAAATTTTCAGATTATGCAGGCAGATGCAGCTGATTTGTTAAATAAAGGGTTAACCAGCAACACAATGATCGCTGGTCTTCTGGATGGGAAGATTTTCTCCTTTACAGATATTTGTGCAAACTAAGAACTGTAAAGTCGTAATTTTTAAAAAATTTGATATCTGCTGAAAGACATACCAATGTAAAGAAAATTTATTTCTCCCTACAGTCGGTGTTTTGACTACACAAAAGTGAGGTGTGTCAATGTCTACAAAATCATGCGATTACATTATTGCAGCCCAAATTATATAGAATTAAATCATTTGAACGTTTAATCCTTACATTCTGTGCAATAAATGCATGTACGTTTGGAACTTAGCATTGTAAATATGTCAAAATAACAACAAAAATAACCAACCAACACCTGTCCTCTATCATGTTTAAAGAAAGCAGTTAATGCAGCAATCTCTAGTGCCAGCTATGAAAGTGTAAATGACACTTTGAAAACCATTATTTGGACATGTATCCCTTTCTGATGGAAAATTTTGGACAGGTTACTTTTGATTCCAGGGACCGTGGTGGCTCAGTGGTAGACTGTTGGACTTCTCTGCTAGAGATCCCGAGTTTGATCCCCATCCAGGACGACCCACGTTGTGTCCTTGGGCAAGGCTCTTTATCCTGGTTGCCTACATGGGGCATAATGACGCTGTGTACTAAGGTGTACTGCACGTCGATGGTGCACATTTCTTCAACCGCTGTAACCCTGCCTGAGCGGAGCTTGGACAGAGTTAGAATGTTGAGGAGCTGACAGTTGCTCATCGATTACACGTACATGTATCGCAGTCGAGTTTAGGAATGATGTTAAAGATCTCTGTATTCTAGTGTAGAATTGTTCAGAGTTAGACACTCTGTTTTTCTACAGGAATTGAGTTTAGTGTTCAACAGATTACCAAAAATGTTCGTTGACCGATTACCGGTTATTTGAGCTCTCAATTGGTCGATTCCGATTCCGATTGTAATACCATGCACTAGGACAAGTCGAGGCTCAAAAGAACTACATTAAACTGAACATTTTTTGTTGTTAAACTTCGTTGACTGGGGTCGAAATAAAATTACCAGTCGCTCGCACTTGGGTGGTAAACGTGGCTCTCAGAGCCACGTTTACCGCCCAAGTGCATGCGACTGGTAATTTTTCTTCTGCCTGAGTCAATGGAGTGTTACCGTCACTTTTCCGGTATGAACTAGCGATTTCGCCCAGTTGTAAGCTTTGCATGTTGTTTAACTTGTATGTCCCGTAATAGGGGGGTCTAGAGAGATTAAGAATACACATTGTGGTTGTTTCTCAACTTTATTGAATGGTATCATTTTACATTAACAATTTAAACAATTGCAGAAGAGAATAAAATGCGGTTAATGAATTATCTCAAAATGCTTGGCAACAATCGGTTGAACCGATATTCCAGGAGCCGTTGCCGTTGTCATCCGATTGCCCACAATCGGCCGATTGTGGTGGCTGGATCCGATCATCGGTTGAACACTAATTGAGTTACGATAATACAACAGTTTGATCATACTCAGTGCGTTATTACTTTAAAATTTTGACCACCGTGCCCCATACGACCAGACACCACCTATTGTATACAGCTTTTGTTTTACATTTCATCTGAACTGATTGACAAATGTGTAATCAGTTTGCTGAATTTGCTGCTGTTATAGTCATTAAACGTTTGATTACTCAATTGATTCAGTGACTATAAATATTTCATTGTCTGAGGAAAGAGGGTGTGGTGGCTCAGTTGGTAGAGGTGCAGGCTGCAAGCCGAGAGACCCTCAGATCGAATTCCACCTGCGGCAAGTGCGTTGTGTCCTTGGGCAAGATACTTCACCCCCATTGCCCATGTGTGGGCATGGTCACGCTGTGTACTAAGGCGTACTGCACATCGATGGTGCATCTGTCTTCAACCAATGCTAACCCTGCTTGTGTGGAGTTAGTATGTTGGGAAGCTGACAGTTGCTCACCATTACTTGGTGGTTCTCTCTGGGTACTCCGGCTTCCTCCACCTGTAAAACTGTCATGGTCACGATTAACCATTGTGCATAAGTATGTGGCCTTGAACACCAATAAATAAAATAAAAAAATTTGATTCCAAGTTTTCCAGCTAAAGTTCGCGACCCATTATACAGGGTTTGGGTACCAAAGATTTTGGCATTCATCACCATGGAAAAAAGTTGAATTTGCTGTTAACACATTGCCTGGGAACATGTTGACTCATTTGTAAGAACATTGGACTTCAGATAGGTTCAAATCTGGCTTGAGTCATCTGTGCTGTGTCCTTGTGCAAAACACATAATCCCAATTGCCCCAAAATGGTAGTATGGTGGCACAGTATGCTAAGAGAAACAGTGTGTCAATCATACACATGCTTTCAAGCTATGCTGACCCTGATTTAACCCTTTACCCAACGTAACGGCCAAAAGCGGCTAGCGCGATTCTCAAAAATTGCCAATTACTTTTCAATATTTTTTTCATTTTTTTTCTCAAAAACATAGTTTAGGACCCCTGTTAAGCTCGTTCTAGTCAAGAATTTTTTTTGGAAGTGTCGTCTGCTTTTCATGTTAGGTAAAGGGCTAACCCTTTACCCACCACACAGGATATCTAAAATTTAATATTTTACGTATTTTTTCAATTTAAAAAAAAAAATCAACAAAACCATATCATGCGACTCATCATTGGAATGAGCTCAATAAGCTTGTTCTAATGAAGGGTCAATTTGTAAATTAAGTGGATGGATGTGGCTGATTCTTTGGATAAATGGTTAACCCTTTACCCAACGCAGACGATATCAAAATTTATTGTCCCCGTGGGAACCCCGGGAAGTAAGCAGCACTTGTTTACTGTGGTAAACCAGTTCCGCTTTACTAGTAAAATAGGACCCAGTCACCAATACTTGGGGTGAAAGTCCTCTAAAATGGGCAACATGTAGATCAACGATTGACTAAACTTGACTTCATCTCCATATTGTGTCACGGTTAGCCATGGTGCATAAATATGTGACGTTAACCACCAACAAACAAACAAACAAACATCAAAATTTATTATTTTAAATATCATTTTTTAACTTTTTTTTCAAAACATTTGAACAAACCATATCATGTGACCCCTCTTTGGAACGAGCTCAACGAGCTCGTTCCAAAGAGGGGTCACATGATACGGTTTTGTTGAAATTTTTTGAAAAATAATTTTTTTTTCATCTGCTGAATTTGCATATTACCTGGGCGGATGTGGGCGATTCATTGGGTAAAGGGTTAACCAGCAAAGGCCTAGATATGTGTACACATTTTCGCTACTCGCTGATAGTCTACATCCAGTGGCTTTGCAATTGTTTGTAGTCAAGTCTTGGCTATCTATATGTATGTCCAGGGGGAGCGCGGTGACTCAGTAGGTAGAGGTGCAGGCTGCAAGCGGAGAGGTCCTCGGTTCGAATCCCACCTGCGGCAACCGCGTTGTGTCCTTGGGCAAGACACTTCATCCCCATTGCCCGCATGGGGGCACGATGACGCCGTGTACTAAGGCGTACTGCACGTCGATGGTATGCATGTCTTCAACCAATCTAACCCTGCCTGTGCTGCAGTGCGGAGTTACGATGTTGGGGAGCTGGCAGCTGCTCGTCGTTGCTCGGTGGTTCTCTCCGGGTACTCCGGCTTCCTCCACCCGTAAAACTGTCACGGTCATGATTAGCCATTGTGCATAAGTATGTGACCTTAAACATCAATAAATATAAATAAATGTATGTCAAGAAATATTTTTGTTTTTCTTTTATTTTCAGACCATTATCTACAAACCTTGGTACTAAACTTTCTGAAGCACCCTTCTCTACACCTTTAACATCTGCATCATCTCCAGCAACAACCAAGCTTCATATAAAACCATCAAAATTATTCACTCCCAAGTATACAGTTAATAATTTATCCACCTATCAGCCAGAGGAAAGTATATTCAGGAAACCATGCAGCACTCCATTAGAGAATTTTAAAAATGTTGGTGAGAACTTCTTAGCGTCAAGGTTCATTTCACCGATGAGATTTTCAGAGAAAAAGAGAAATGTGGTGTCACCAACTGATGTTATAGGTAATTTAAATGTTAAAATACATTTTGTCACAGAATCTGGAAATATTCAGACCATAAGGCTTAACATATGTTCCAATAAGAGTAAAATCCTCGCTCTCTGATTGGATGAGAGCTGGCATAGTTTCTTTTATGTTTATGGCTCCAGTAACAAATGTTACCGCCTGATTTCACAACATGAAATATTTGAAATGGCGTTGCCCGTTTCGTAATTGCTTCATCAATGGAGTGACTATCGAGCTACTTCTTTTTTCTGGATTTTTCACACGTGCAGCAGACGATATTCCGGATGAAGTATTGTTTAAATTACAAACCGATTTACGATTTGAACTGAGATGGAATGAGTTTATCTGGTTTATTGATTATTTATCCAGTGTCGTCGTGGGGTACACAAGAGGTTTATTTACTAAACCTGTGATCGTTAAAAGTTGCCTTGAACAAGGCAACTTTTTAACAATCACAAGTTTAGTAAATAAGCCTCTCGTATTTCACGAGGTAGGTTTTGGGCTATGGGTAATGACTTATTGGAACATATACATTATTGTGATGAGTTGATGGTAACATGGTCTGAGGTTTGTGGCTTGGAGCGTATGTTCAACTGACATGCTTCGCATATCGGTTGAACATAAGCTCCGAGTCTCAAACCTCAGACCATGTTACCATCAATTCATCACAATAATTTATAATGGGTTAGGTAGGCTTTAACTGTTAACCCACTGAGTATACAAGATATTTTGCATAAAATCTATTCATGGCTGGTGTGAAGCAGCAGAGTCCGGGCTTTAATATATATGAGGGTACTCTAAAACTTGAATTTGAAGAGGATAACTGAAGGTGCAAAACAGCTTTATTTTTAAAATTAAAATTATTTCTATAATTATACTTTTTCTGTGTTTTCTTTCTGTAACAAGACAGTGCAAAGCCTCTCAATCTACGCAAAAAAAAAAAAAAATTAAAAAGAGAATTTATTTTTTGAGTCTTAACAATATTAATATTTTTAACAAAACTTGCTTCAAAGCCAAGTTATTCATTACTGTGGGCTTGTAATACACTGAAAAATATTTTGGAATATTAATTTCAAATTAATCAGGCACTCTGTAATAATTTTTATGAATTATTATTTCAGAAATAACTGACAGTACAGAAGATGCCAGAGAAAGGTAGGTTTGTCTAGTAAAAACTCTCGTCCTTACATACCGGAAAAATGTCAATATCACAGTGGCAGATCTGGAAGGTGTAGAGGGGTTCTTTCCTCCCAGGTCCACGAAGAAAACAACTTCATTTATATTTAAGCATTTAATTTCCAGTGGCAGCACCAGATTTTTATTTATGGTAGGGGTGGGAGAAATTGTCCTGGGGGATAATAGGGCCACTAATTTTCTATTGGGTAAATTACTGGACCTCAGAAAAATAGAGAAAACGACAACTTGGATTGTCATTGGTATTCATGTACAACTCTAATCCGTTGTGTATATATATATTATACCATGATTTCTGCGAGTAGTCAACGTTAAGTGATACAATACAGAAAATGTTCTGGGTACACCATGCATGGAATCCGGATTACGTGTAAGAATGTCATGTAAGAACATATCTGAAAGGACCTTACACATCTGATTAAAGTTGTGACATGAATGAAATGCTTCAACACAAAACAGTGTCAAGCAGGAAAATTATCAGTCCCCAGAAGGTGATATGTTTCTTTAGAAATATCCACCTCATTCACTTAATTCAAGTTTAATTGTGGTATAAATACCGAACAGAACCCAATAGAGTATGGAGGACTGGAATCAATGACTCTTGTTGGAGTTTTCTTTATATTTAAACCTTTACCTAACAAATCAGCCACATCCACCCATGTAGTACAGTAGAATCCTCTTAATTGAATATCCATTTTGCCAGTGAAAATTATTCAATTAACAGGAGTATACAATTAACAGGGATTTGGTCAGTTTCCTGTGTTCTGGAGGAAAACTGAGCATTTATTCTATTATATCTTGTTTGACAGAGCTCATAGAGCTCTGTCAAACAAGATATAATAGAATAAATGCCTGTATTATATGTAGTGAGGCCAAAAAGGTTGATAAATAAGGGGAATTTGGTGCATGTCACAGTAATGTTTTTGACATATTGCAAAAATTTATATACGATTAACAGGAGTTTACTCTACAACCCATATGCAATTAACAGATCAAATTTGTACTGAAGATATGGTAAATGGTTTTGTGTTTGAAAATTATATTCAATTAACAGGGATATACAATTAAGAGATATCCAGTTAAGTGGGCTCCACTGTATACAAATTCAGCAGTAGAAACAAAATCATTTCTCAAAAAACTTCAACAAAATCATATTATGCGACCAACTGAGCTCCCTAACCACACCTCTACTTGATCCATATCAAATGTTAGTTTCCCAAATTATTGATAGAATTTTTCTGTTTGAATATTTTTTACCAGAGTTTGTAAATGAGCTCAATGCAACGAGCTCATTCCAATGAGTGGTCAAATGAAATGGTTTTGTTGAATTTTAAAAAAAATTTTTTTAACCCTTTACCCAACGCAGACGATATCAAAATTTATTATATTTTTATACTGTACCAATGACCCAGACATAGCTGGTGCTAACTCTTAAAATATAGGGCCAAACACAAATTTTGCCCCCCAATCCCCAAAATTTGCATCTAAAACTAAAGAAAACATGTCCAGAAAGGCCCTCCACACTTCGCCCCTACTGCGCATGCGCAGTGTCAAGGACGTTCCGAAATTGGCGCCATTAATCATTCTAAGTTTGGCCCTTCATCAGTTAACATCTGACTGATCTTTGTGCTTTTAAATCTCAGTTTAAATGATGCCAGACACATAAATATTAGTGAAATGGTGATTCTAAGGAGGATAGAAAAGGAGGAGAGGAAAAGAATGTGTGACAGAATATTATCAGGGCTGTAACTTAAAATTTTTTAATGAAATTATGTTAAGTTACCTATTTTCAAGGCAGCAGCCATTTTGTTGTCATTCTGATTATTTAGTTACACTGTTTTTTCAAGTGTTTTTCCTCTCTCCCTGTCCTTTAAGTTCCCCCTTGCTATTCTCCCATGCTTTTGGCATAGTTTCTGTAATTATTATTACTAATATTTCTTGGGAGTTTTAGCTGAATAACAGAATGAATTCTGTTCTTTCCCCATGTTTACGTCTTCACCTACGGGTGGTTAGGCGTTGTGTTCTGCATCTACCATCTGATGTTCTGCAGTTTCTTCCCTGGAAGTCTCTGTTTTGCATCAGATGGTGTATTTTTGGTAACTGATTTCGGGCCTGGGTGCCTGGAGTCTTATTTTAGTGTTTTTACACTCATTGTTTACATTTACAACAGCCCTCTGTGTGAGGGGGGGATTTCTAAATAATAATATCTTTATGTTATTTTAATCATAAATAGATACATTATTATTGTTCGTAAGTGTTGAATAAATTGTTTAAAATATTTTTAAAATTTTTGTCCACACTTAGGCTTGGGATCCATTGGGGCTCAACGTTACTTTTCAGAAACTTGGGCTGTTCTGAAAAAATATTTTTTCAAAATATTTTGATTACAATTATTTTTTCTATATTAATGGATCATATTATTATTATGTATTTTGATTGCCAGGGGTTAGTGCGAGTACCAGGACTTGTTTTCTTTTCACATTGAAAGGATATTGATCAATTGTTTTAAGAGGAAGTCTTCCTCTGACTTTATTATCATTCTATATGTGGTCAGTGTACTCGCATTAACTCCTGTTCTGTATCGTATGATTTCGATGACAATATGGGAAGCGTATGTCACGGTATGTTGTTGGGGATTTGGACACTCCGGTCCTTTCCCCGCAGGGTCACTCTACTTTATCAATTTCTATTTCAGACGATCAAGATTAGGGTGATGTATCTGTGATGTCTTCCAACAGTGTGCCTCCGTCGTCACAATTATTGAAGGGCTAGCGGAAAAGTGCTCATGTGATACGCCAATTGCCTAAGAGGACCCTAGTAGGTTCGACGGCCTTTGACGTCCGCTAGCTCGCCCGGTGTAGCGTCCATTCACCGAATGGTTCGGCAGCCGGGTTCGTCCGTTGCGGTCTAGAAGGAATTTTGGGGTGATGCGAGCACTATAAAATTAACTTAATGCACACCCAGTGACGGCGGATCGGAGGGAGAACGGAGGAAGCCTTTTAGTCCGGTTCATAGCTCGTTCCGGTCCATCCGGACGGCAAGCGAGAGAGGCCCCTCTCTCGTTCAACAACATCTGGCCCCAGATGTTGTGGTACAAATGTGTCGTTAGCGGAGCATACGTCCGTCGCTCGGGACGCTCCGTTGTATAGGCAGTCTGCTGAGACTGCTAAGGCTTCCTCTTCTCGTCAGCGCACACGACCGCACCTTGGCTGCGTGACCGCCGATATATTACCAGCTTCGCCGATCAAGGATTCTTCGGCGACCAGGTCACACCATCCGACAGCCAGGGATTCGAGACCGATGGACTCCGGACGTTCGCATAGGAAGTATGCGGGAGCCATCTGATGCGGAGCTACCCTCGGCGAAGCAGCGATAGTCTGCGCCTCCGCAGGTCTCGACGCCGGACATTCTTGTGCACATAGCACAGCTTATCGCAGCATCCCAGCAGCCGACAGAAACGGTGTCGGATCGAGAATTATCCGACAGCGCTGGGTCGGTAGCCGGGGACTCGAGGCCTGCAGACTCCGGACGTTCGCATAGGAAGTGTGCAGGAGTCAACGTACACGGAGCTTCCAGCGGCAATGCATCGTAAGTCCGCTACTGCACAGGCCTCGGGAACGGACGTGCTTTCCTTAATAGCACAGTTTATCGCAGCATCCCAGCATCAACTGAATCTGTCGCATATATTTTATCCGACGATGCTGGGTCGGGACGCTCCGCGGAAGCGGGTACGGACGTCCGAAAATTTTCATCCGGTCCGACGGGATACCGAAAGGGATTCGGTGGATTTCAAGCTTTCCCTTTCGGAACAACATATGCTGCGATACCGGATAAGAAACTGATAGCGTCGGTGGACTTAGAAATTTTTGGTTCGGTTCAGGGACATCGTCCCTCAGTTCCGACATAGTCCAATAATGTCACGCAAACTATCGAATTATTGAACGACGCTATATATATATTATTTTATGCTTGCTATCCAAGCATTTCTGGTTTCTTGTTCGAAGAGTTATGGAGATGTCTTTCAAAAGTGTGCCTCTGTCGTCATAGTTAATGAAGAGTTAGCGGCAATATGTGCTCATGGAATATGTCTATCGCTTACGGAGTGACATTCGCTAGCTCACCCGGTGTAGCGTACATTCATCGAATGGTTCGGCTGCCGGGTTCGTCCGTTGCGGTCTAGGAAGGAGACTTGGGTGATGCGAGCACTTTAATTACTTTAGTACTCACCCAGTGACGGCAGATTGAGGACAGATCGGAGGAAGCCAACAACATAGGGGACCGCATGTTGTGGTTCAGATATTTTACATTCGGAGCATATGTCCGTTGCTCGGGACGCTCCGTTATATTGACAGTCCGAGAGACTGTCTTTAATGCTTCCTCATCCTCACAGCAGGGCACACGACCGCACATTGGCTACGTGACCTAGAGTATCCGATCAGTTTCGGCATTCAGTGATTCCACAGCGAATAGGTCGCGCCATCCGGTAGCCAAGGGACACGAGGCCTATACACTCCGTTCGCTCGCATATTGGAAGTATGCACGGGGTAACGATCTCGGAGCTTCCTGCGGCAATGCATCGTAAGACCGCTGCTCCTCAGGCCTCAGTGACGGACGTGCTATCCGAGTTAGCACAGTTGTTTCGCAGCATCCCAGCAATTGATGGTTTCTCGGTCGAATCAGGAATTATCCGACGGCGCTGGGTCGGTGCGGTCCGCGGTTGCATCAAGCTACGGACGACCGAACGCTTTATAGGGTCCGACAGGATGGCGAAAGGGATTCGAAAGATTTCGAGTTTTCCCTTTAGTAGTATCGGAAGATGCCTTTCTTATCTTCTGGCATTTCTTCCAGTGATTATTTTTCGGACTTCATTGCTGCGATCTTGGATAAGAGACTTATAGCGTCATTGGACTCGAATTTTTCGATCGGTACAGGGGCTTTGTCCCTGACTTACCGACGCAGTCCAATATTGTCATTACAACATGTGTTTTATTTTTCGACGCTATATATTTATATATATATACAAGCCTGCTACTAAGCATGATAGTTTAGTTTCTTGTCCGCGTGGCTCATTTCTGCCATTTTATCTTTTTTACATATAGTTTATTTTGGCAGAGCAGGGCATACCGAGAGTTCATATGCGTCTAGACGGTGATTAAAGACTGCATATATTCTTTTTCGCCGTTTATGTCTTTTCCAATTTCAATGTTGGGAACGACATTATGTATAGTAGACTTAACTTAGACGCTTTATTATACGTAATCCGCCTTACTGAGGCGTTATCATTACGTCTTCAAGAAAAGATTTACGGGATATTATTCTCAATGTAATTTCTTTTGAGGGCAGTAGTTTCTTCACGTATAACTCCGCCCTTCAGTGGCTGATTGGAGTTGGTTAGACGTGATGCAGCCCTAGCTACATCCACGCGTGGATAGTAGGTTAAGAACTCTCTCAGAGTCGCTTCGTTCTCGGAGGAGCTTCTCTTCGACGGCAACTTCCGGCAATCCATGAATTGCTTGAATTATACATTCTCTTGTCTATCTAGTATTACAAGAGATTCAGACTGGGGCAAACATTCGGTGGTTGACTCAGAGAGTGCCGCCGCAGTTGCCGGACCCGAGTGTGGCTGTTATGACGGTTACCAGTCAAACAGATTGGGATATATACTGATCCCTACGGATTCGAAGTGCCAGGGTCTTTGGGTTCCGCAGTCTTTTAGCTATCAGTTTAACTTCCGCGGAATAATGTTTTTTAGGCTTGCTTTATGTCATTGCATGAACATTATTCAGAAACGCATGCCCAAATTCCTGTCCTTTAATTCGACAGTAGTGGCGTATCTCCGGAACCAGGGAGGCACTCTTTCGTTTCCGTTATTCAATTTAATGGAAAGAATCCGTCTGTTGGTTATAGTACACCAAGTTCAGTTTTGGTCCGTCATATTCTGGGTCGTCTGATTGTTTTATCGCACTCCCGTTCTCTTACGGGTCGCTTGTTGCTGTCAGAATGGACTCTCAACAAACAAGTAATTAATCAGATTTGCTATCTATGGGAGCGCCCAATGATGTTTTATTTATGACACAGCTTGCTAATCAATTGCAGACGTATGTGTTGGCTTGTCCAGATCTCTGAGCTAATACTGTTAACGCTCTATTGATCTATAGGACGGAATGATAGGATACGCGTATCCTCCGGCGCTGTTGTTTTAGCAGGTATTGCTAAGATAAACAACCACTATACATTTCTGTTGATAGCATCTCTATCTTCACAGAGATCATGAGTAATTTACTCTCTTGTCTACTGTGGATCTTAACGTGAAATCTTCCTCTATGTGAGGATCTTTTTTCACTGGGTAAATCGTGTCATCTTTATCACAACCAGAAAGGTCGCAACCTTCATGTATTCCGTTGTGTGGTCCGTATTGCATTGTATGCACTGTACTGGACGAGCTTTGGACGCGATTTCTTACTATAGGAGATCCTCTTCTTCGCTATTCTATGCGACTAAAGTGGAGGCTCTTCCGTCGTGATGTAGGGATCATTATGTTCATATGGTTGATCCCTCCATACTACTCATTGCTATTTTTTAGTATACTTGTTTCACAAGATCTACTGCAGCCTGTGTTATTTAGGTTATAGGTTTATGTTACCTCATACCTATGCACTCTACTATAGTTTACAATTGAGTCTTTTGTCTCTTTATCTAAGTCAGTTAGTAACTTTTTGATAAATAGACTTAGAATCTTTAGATTAAATTCCTATACGGATTTTAACTTCGGTTCTTATTTAGCTAAGTAATCATTTGAGCCTCTGGAAACAGTAGTTTTCAAATTCTGACCTTTTAGACAGTAATTCTGTTGGTTTCTCTTTTACTGTAGAGTCAGTGAGTTTCATGCACTATCGATGGATGATTTTCACTTTCATAGTTTCGGAATCAATACTTCCGTTACTATTTAGGTTGGATTGTTGCATAAGAGTTAGGCTCCTATTATCCGGAACCTATTATTTTAAGGTCCTTCCGTCTTCGTATGGGCATAGGCCTTTACTCTTTCCGGGTACAGTTTATGTATTTATAAACAGATATCTGTTTATTACAAGGGCGTAAGCTTCTTCTGTCTTTGATGTCTAGTAGAAGGACGTTACGCTCCATTTTATTGTTAATGGATTCTATTAACTAGCGTACTGCTTATGGTATATCATTAGCTTAGCAGTTGTGCTTAAGATTTCGGCTCATGAAGTAAGAGTTCTTCTACTTCTTGGGCTTACATTAATAGTGTTGCTATTATAGATTTTTGAAGGCTGCTCATTGCGCTCAGCCATCCATTCATGAATTTTATCTCAGAAATATCGAGTCCATTTCTGGAGGCCTCTATTGTTAGGTCTATTATCTACTGCTCAGAATGTCATTCTCTTAACAGTTGCTACTATAGCTAGGTAGGCTGTCTGTTTCGGCAGTGTCTCCGTTCGGCTGCCCTCTTCGCTCTGGGCTATTTGACCCAGGGCAAGAAAAAGGGGGGGGGGGGGGAGGGTGTTCCCTTGGGTCACCTGTTTTTACTATGAAAACAAGGGGATACCTCCTCCGGAGTTAGTAATTCTGAGCTGTTATTGGGATGGTTGTTTAGTGAGAAGTTTAAGTTTATAAAATTCATTCAAGTCTTAGTTTTTAAAGTATAGCCTTTGAATATTGCATATCTCAACGGACATGATTATGCAATTCTCACACACTTTTAGAAGTATAAGAGTCTCTATTCTCTAGATTTACTTTATTATTGGCTTACTTTAAAAATTATTAGTATAAGGATTATTGGATATTAATAGAGTACATGGATGTATGAAGCTCAATTTTTGGAAGGTGTTGTATCTTTCTAATTTATCATAAATAAGAAAGATACATGTAAGGCCTATTACTTCTTTTCCCTACAGGGGATGACTCTATTTTATTTATTGAGCGTATTCCATTTTGCTCTATGTCCTTGGCCCTCCAGCCTTTTTACTATTCAGCTATGTCTGGGTCATTGGTACAGTATAAAAATGTTAAAAAATTTATAGTAATTTATATATTTTTTATACTTACCAATGACCCAGACGGGGATGGCCCTCCCAGGAGTTGGGAACTCTTGCCTCCCCGCTGAGTACATAGCGCTTACCAGGCACTGGTTATTAGAATGATTAATGGCGCCAATTTCGGAACGTCCTTGACACTGCGCATGCGCAGTAGGGGCGAAGTGTGGAGGGCCTTTCTGGACATGTTTTCTTTAGTTTTAGATGCAAATTTTGGGGATTGGGGGGCAAAATTTGTGTTTGGCCCTATATTTTAAGAGTTAGCACCAGCTATGTCTGGGTCATTGGTAAGTATAAAAAATATATAAATTACTATAAATTTTTTAACTTTTATACTGCACCAATGACCCAGACTTAGCTGGTGCTAACTCTTAAAATTCTAGGGCCAAACACAAATTTTGCCCCCAATCCCCAAAATTTGCATCTAAAACCAAAAGAAATCATGTCCTGAAGGACCTCCATACTTTGCCCTCACTGCGCATGCGTAGTGTCAAGGACGTCCCGAAATTGGCGCCAATTATCATTCTTTGTTTGGCCCTTCATCAGTTCACATCTGACTGATATTTGTGCTTGTAAATCTCAGTTTAAATGATGCCAGACACATAAATATTAGAGAAATGGTGGATATAAGTGCATATAGAAGGAGGAGAGGAAAAATGAGTGACAGAAAATTTTCAGGGCTGTAACTTAAAATTTTTTAATGAAATTATTTTAAGTTGCCTATTTTCGAGGCATGGGCCTGTTGTTGTCATTCTTGCTATGAAGTTTCACTGCTTATTCAGTGTTTCCTCTCTCCTTGTCATTTAGATCCCCCCTGGCTATTCTCCCATGCTTTTGGCATATTTTTGAATAATATTATTACTAAAATTTCTTGGGAGATTTAGCTAGGTAACAGAATGAATTCTGTTCTTTTCCCCATGTTTACGTTCTCACCCATGGGTGTTTAGGCGTAGTGTTCTGCATCTACCATCTGATGTTCTGCAGATTCTTCCCTGGAAGTCTCTGTTTTGCATCAGATAGTGTATTATTGGTAACTGATTTCGGGCCAGGATTTTCAGTGCCTGGAGTCATGTTTCTGGTGTTTATACACTTCTTGTTTACATTGGCAACAGTCTCTGTTGAGGGGGACTTTTTGTCTTTGTACTAGTTTAATTCATTATAAGATACATTATTATTATTCGTAAGTGTTGCATTAATTGTTTAAAATATTTTAAAAATTTTTGTCCACACTTAGGCTTGGGATCCATTGGGGCTCAACGTTACTTTTCAGAAACTTGGGCTTTGCTGAAAAAATATTTTTTCAAAAATTATTTTGGATTTCATTCATTTTTTCTAGGTTAATGGATCATGTTATTATGTATCTTTGTTTGCAGGGGTTCGTGCGAGTACTAGTACTTATTGTTTTCTTTTCACTATGAAAGGATATTGTTCAAATTGTAATAAGAGGAAATCTTCCTCTGACTTTCATGATCATTGTATAAATTGTAGTCAGTGTACTCGCACTAACCCCTGTTCAGTATGTGAATTTTGGGATGACAAACATTGGAAATGTGTGTCACAGTATGTTGTTAGCGGGGAAAGGGCTATGCCGGTCCTTTCTCCGCAGGGTCACTCTAGTTTATCAGTTTCTATTTCAGAGGAACAAGAACAGGGTGATGTTTCCGTGATATCTTCCAAAGGTGCGCCTCCGTCAAATGAAGAGCTAGCGGCAAAAGTGCTCATGGAGATACGCCAATTGCCTAAGAGGTCCCTAGTAGGATCGACGGCGTTGACGTCCGCTAGCTCGCCCGGTGTAGCGTCCATTCATCGACTGGTTCGGCAGCCGGGTTCTTCCGTTGCGGTCCAGGAAGGAGATTTGGGTGTTGCGAGCACTATAAATATTCAAGGTGCACACCCAGTGATGGTGGATAAGAGAAGAGAACGGAGGAAGCCTAGTAGTCCGGTTCCTAACTCGTCCAGGTCCATCCGGGCTGCGAGCGAGAGAGGCCCCTCTCTCGTACAACAACATCTGGGACCAGATGTTGTTGTACAAAATGTTTCACAAGCGGAGCATACGTCCGCCGATCGGGACGCTCCGTTGTATAGACTACGTGACCGCCGATATACAGCCAGCTTCGCTGATCAGGGATTCCACGGCGACCAGGTCACGCCATCCGGTAGCCAGGGACAAGAGGCCTGCAGACTCCGGACGTTCGCATAAGAGAAGTATGCAGGAGTCAGTTTACACGGAGCTTCCGGCGGCTAAGCAGCGTAAGACCGCTACTCCGCAGGCCTCGGTGATGGACGTGCTAGCTCAGATAGCACAAATTATCGCAGCATCCCAGCAACCGACAGAATCGGTATCGGATCAAAAATTATCCGACGACGCTGGGTCAGTACGCTCCGCAGAAGCATCGGGTGCGGACGACCGAGATCATCATGAGGTCCGACAGGATGGTAAAAGGGATACCAAGGACTTGGAGCTATCCCTTTCGGAGCAACATAAAGCTGCCGTAGATTTCATCCGGCACTTCCTTCCACAAGTTGTTCCGTCGGGCCAGATGGCTGCGATGCCGGATAAGAGACTGATAGCGTCATTGGACACTGAATTTTTTGAGCGGTCCAGAGACATCGTCCCTGAGTTTCCGACACAGTCCAATAATGCCACAAGAACATTTGAATTATTGAATGATGCTATCTATAAGCTTGCTTCCAAAACAGGCAAAGCTGGTTTCTTGTCCGCTAATGCTCTCAACCTGCCTTTCATCAATTCAAGGAATAAATTCGATACGGCAGGACAGGGAATACCGAGAGTTCCTCTGCGTCTAGACGACGAGGCGGAAGACGTGGAATTGTCATTACCGTCGTCTTTGTCTATTCCAACCGCGACGTTGGAAACGACAATAACGTCTAACAGAGCAAGCTTAGACGCTTTATCATATGCAGACCACCTTACAAGGCGTTATCATTTCGTCTTCAAGGGAAAGAATTCCAGGATATTCAATCCTCATTAAGACTTCTTTCAAGGGCAGTAGCTTATTCCACGTATAACTCCGCCCTTTCAGTGGCAAACCTGGAGTTGGTTAGACGTGACGCAGCCCTAGCTACATCCACATGTGTGGATAGTAAGGTGAAGAACTCTCTCAGAGTCGCTTCGGTCTCCGGAGAGCTTCTCTTCGACGGCAAGCTTTCAGCAATCTATGACAAGATTACTAAGAAAGCTTCGGATTCTCTGCTTTTTAGTTCCGCTTCCAAAAAGTCGGATACGGCAGAGAAGAGTAAGACAGGTACTTCTGGGACAAATAAGCCCAAGAGAGGTTCCTATAGAGGTTCTTATGCATCCTCTAGGTCTTATTCTAGAGACCGTCAAGGCAGCGACTCACGTACGGGACGTTCTTCGGGCCGAGACAACCGGTCTGACGTCCCGAGGTTTCTCCTTCCGCAGGCTTCGCAGGTCCAGGAGGTGATGGTTTGAACCTCTATCGTGTTCCGGTTGGTGGAAGGTTATCGAGTTTTACAGACGAGTGGGCGTCGATTATGGACGACCCCTGGGTCAGAAGGATAATTTCGGAAGGACTAAGAATATCCTTCAAACAAAAGCCTCCATTAACTCGAAGACCAGGAATCACCGGGTTTCTACAGCCATCTGTTTCTGGTTCCGAAACCAGGCGGCTCGTTCCGTCCAGTCATAGATCTGAGCTGGATAAACAAGCTGATCGTCGCTCTGAAGTTTTATATGGAGACGATTCGATCGGTCAGAGCGAGTATTCGGGTGAACGATTATGCTACAAGCATAGATCTCAAGACGCGTACTTTCACGTCATGGTACATCCGACATTCAGAAAGTATCTACGCTTTGCAGTCCTAGGAGTTGTATATCAATTCTGGTCGATGTGCTTCGGATTGAACCAAGCGCCCTCGGCTTTCACTCAAATAATGAACTCGGTAATGATGCATTTCCGAGCTCATTCGTCTGCGGCAACGTCGGCCTACCTGGACGACATTCTTCAGAGGTACGGCAACGAGTTAACGTTTCAGAACGATGTGCGGAATCTGCTTCTATTGCTCCGACGTTTCGGTTTTGTTATAAACGAGGAGAAGTCGGATCTGGTGCCGTCCAAGTCATTCACTCATCGGGGAATGAGCTTCGAGACGCACAACAATCTCGTTCGTCTGCCATTAACCAGAGCGAAGTTAGTCAGTTGTTACGCTCGCTATTGTCTTCACGCAGACAAAGTCACAGCGAGGGAGTTCATGAGACTGATAGGTCTGTGCGGAGCCGCTGCAGATCTCATTCCGATGGGGCGGTTGCGCACTCGTCCTCTCCAAATTTTCTTGACTCAGAATTGGAGTGTGAAGATTCATTCGCTCGATTCAGACGTTCTCTTGTCAGATCAATTGAAACAAGAGATTCAGACTTGGGCAAGCATTCAGTGGTTGACTCAGGGAGTTCCGCTGCAGTTGCCGGATCCGGGTTTTACGATTATGACGGATGCCAGTCAAACAGGTTGGGGTGCAACATTGATCCCAACGGATTCGAAGTGCCAGGGTCTTTGGGATCCGCAGTTTCTAAGCAAGCACATAAACATCAAGGAAATGATGTCGATTTGGCTTGCATTACGTCATTGGATGAACATTATTCAGAAAGCTCATGTCCAAATCCTGTCCGACAATACGACAGTAGTGGCGTATATCCGGAACCAGGGAGGCACTCATTCCGTTCCGTTATTCAATTTAACGGAAAGAATCCTTCTGTTTGCTCTAGAACACCAAGTTCTACTTTCGGTCCGTCATATACCGGGTCGTATGAATGTACTAGCAGACTCCCTTTCACGGAAGGGTCGCTTGTTGCCGTCAGAGTGGACTCTCAACAAACAGGTATTCAATCAGATTTGCTACCAATGGGAACGGCCAATGATAGACTTATTTGCGACACATCTCAACAATCAGTTGCAGACGTATGTGTCACCATGTCCGGATCCACTAGCATATGCAGTAGACGCTCTATCGATCTCGTGGGACGGAATGATAGGATATGCGTATCCTCCAGCGCCGTTAATACAGCAAGTATTGCTAAAGATAAAACAATCTCAATGCAGGATTCTGTTGGTAGCATCTCTGTCTCCACAGAGACCGTGGATAAATCTACTCAGATGTCTGCTGTGGGACTTACCGCGAAAGCTTCCTCCACGGGAGGATCTTCTTTCGCAGGGGAAATCGCGTCAACTTCATCACAACCCGCAAGGTCTCAACCTTCACGTATTTCCGTTGTGCGGTCCTTCTTGCATGGCAAGCATTTTACAGGACGAGCAGTGGACGCGATTTCTAACTGTAGGAGGACCTCCTCTTCGCTATATTATGCGGCTAAGTGGAAGGTCTTTCATCGCTGGTGTAGGGATCATTCTGTTGATATTTTTTATCCCTCCATACCAGACATTGCAAACTTTCTAGTATACTTGTTTGACGAGATCAAACTGCAGCCTGTTACTATTAAAGGTTATAGGTCTATGTTATCTGATACCTATGCACACCATGATAGTTTACAAATTGGATCTAATGTCTCTTTATCTAAGTTAGTTAGAAACTTCTCGATAAAAAGACCTAGAACTCTTAGATTAATTCCTAAATGGAATTTAGCTTGGGTTCTTCTTAAACTGAAAGAAAAGCCATTTGAGCCTCTTGGAACAGTAAATTTCAAATTCTTGTCTTATAAGACAGCTTTTCTTTTAGCTTTCTCCTCTGCTAGAAGAGTCAGTGAGCTTCATGCACTTTCGGTGGATGATTCTCACTATAGTAGTGTCGGGAACACTATTACCTTTACTACTAATGTTGGATTTTTAGCTAAGAATCAGGCTCCTAATAAATACCCGGAACCTATTGTTATTAAGGCTCTTCCGTCTTCGGACGGGCGTAGTCCTTTACTCTGTCCTGTTAGAGCTTTACGTATTTATAAACAAAGATCTCAGTTTATCAGAAAGGGACGGAAACGCTTCTTTCTGTCTCTGATGCCTAATAGAAAGGACATTTCGGTCCATTCTATTGCTAGATGGATTCAATTAACTATCCGTACTGCTTATGATAATATATCTTCTACTCAGCAGTCTGTGCTTAAGATTTCGGCTCATGAAATAAGAGCTCTTTCTACATCTTGGGCTTACTCAAATAGTGTTGCTATTACAGATTTAATGAAGGCATCTTATTGGTCTCAGCCATCCACATTCACGAATTTTTATCTGAGAAATATTGAGTCCATTTCTGGAGACCTGCATTGTTTAGGTCCGTTATCTGTTGCTCAGAATGTCGTCCACTAAACAGTTGCAACTATAGTTATGCAGGCTTTCTGTTCCGGCAGTGACTCCGTCCTGCTGCCCTCTTTGCTCTGGGCTATTTGACCCAGGGCAAGGGGAAGTGGGGGGGAGGGTGTTCCCTTAGGTCACCTGCTTTATAGTGAAAAGCAAGGGGATTCCTCCTCCGGAGTCAGTAATTCTGAGTCGTTACCGGGATGGTTTTAAAGTGTAATGTTAATGTTAAAAATTCATTCATGTCTTATTTTTAAAGTGTAGCTCGGTGTGAAGCATTTGTATATGTCAAGTGTCAAACGGGCGTTAATATACAATCCTCAGACACTTTTAAAAGAATATAAAGAGTCTCATTTCTCTGGACTAACTTTATTTATTGGCTTACTTTAAAAATAATTAGTATAAGGGGTTATACTGGATGTTAATAGAGAACATGAATGTTATTATGCTCAATTATGAAGGGTATTGTATCTTTCTAATTTAACATAAAATAAAGATACATGTAAAGCCTAATACTCCTTTTCTCCTTGAGGGGTTGACTCTATTTATATAGTTGAGCTTATCGGATTTTCCTCTATGTCCTAGGCCCTCCAGCCTTTTTACTATTCAGCTAAGTCTGGGTCATTGGTACAGTATAAAAATGTTAAAAAATTTATAGTAATTTATATATTTTTTATACTTACCAATGACCCAGACGGGGATGGCCCTCCCAGGAGTTGGGAACTCATACCTCCCCGCTGAGTACATAGCGCTGACCAGGCACTGCTTGTAAGAATGATAATTGGCGCCAATTTCGGGACGTCCTTGACACTGTGCATGCGCAGTGAGGGCAAAGTATGGAGGTCTTTCAGGACATGATTTCTTTTGGTTTTAGATGCAAATTTTGGGGATTGGGGGGCAAAATTTGTGTTTGGCTCTAGAATTTTAAGAGTTAGCACCAGCTAAGTCTGGGTCATTGGTAAGTATAAAAAATATATAAATTACTATAAATTTTTTAACATTTTAAATATAATGTTTTATATTTTTTCAAAAAATTTCAACAAAACCATATCATGTGACCCCTCGTTGGAACGAGCTCGACGAGCTCGTTCCAACGCGGGGTCACATGATATGGTTTTGTTGAATATGTTTGAAAAATAATATTTTTTCGACTGCTGAATTTGCATATTACGCGGGCGGATGTGGGCGATTTGTTGGGTAAAGGGTTAAAATGATCCTGCTTGTTGGGTAAAGGGTCAATGCATGCCAAAAGCACATGTGCAATACAAAAAAAAAAACCTTCCAATTTGGGTCATTGATTCCAGTCCCCTTGACTCCACACAAGCCGGAAAATAAGCAGACTGTCATCTGCAAAATGAGTTCCCCAGAGGGTGAATCTGGTGATGCTACCCTGCACAGCAGGGTAGCATCACTAAATTTACCCTCTATGAACCTCAATCTGAATCAAGGTATCAAACCTGAACAGAAAGAGGTACCCAGAGGATCAATTTGCGCACTGTATGGAATAGCATCAGCAAATTCACCCTATGGGGACCTCATTTTGCAAATGACAGATTGCTTATTTTGAGGCTTGACTCCACCCTCATTGTGTTCTTTATCATAGTGGGTCATCAGTTCAGTATTGGACTTCAGATTAAAATATTGAAGGTTTGATACTGAACTGCATCGTCTGTGTTGTGTCCTTGACTAAAACACCTAAAATTATTAAATTATTTCTCCCACTGAGTGGGAACACAGTGACACAGTTTGCTTAGGCATAAAGCAGATTGATAGTACAGTTGGCTTAAAACAAGGCTAACCTGGCTTGTTATTTATTTATTGAGGTTTAACGACATATTCAGTAGCCAGGGTCATCTCATGTCAGACAGTTTTACAGGTGGAGGAAGCTGGAGTATCCGGAGAGAACCACCAGAGAATGGCAAGCAACTATCAGACTCTCCAATGCAGCAACTCTGTCAAAGCAGGGTTAGCATTGGTAGAAGACAAGTGCACCATTGACGTGCAGTACCTCTCAGTACACAGCACCCTTAATTTGGCAATTGGGATGAAGTGCCTTGCCCAAGGACACAACTCTTTTACCTCTGGTGGGAATCGAGCCAGGGGTCTATCGGTTTGAAGTTCAATGCCGTACCACTGAGCTCCCTAACCACTCCTCTACTTGATCCATATCAAATGTTAGGTTCCCAAATTATTGATAGAATTTTTCTGTTTGAATATTTTTTACCAGAATTTGTTCATTCAGTTTGGTCTCTTACCTAACTTGACTAGGAAATAACACTTGGAAAACATTTTTTGAACAACTAAAAATTTAAATTTTTGTTGCAAAAAATATAGATTATGATCCTTCATTAAAACGAGCTGGAAGACTTTAAACTTGTTCCATTGATTTGTCATAATCTGCTTTGGAGGAAAAGATAATAAAAGACATGGCCATTATGTTAGGTAAAGGGTTAATAAGATTCCAACGTACCACGTTTTACCCACAGTACTCCTGTTATCTTTCAGTGCTCAAAAGGACAAGGTAGAATCATCATTTATATCTGAAGATTGGATAAAAGGCCTGTGAGTATACCACCATTTTTATATTTCATTATATTCAACCATTTTTTCCTGTTGTGTCTGAAACTTACTGCAGCAGGGATTAGTTGTCTGCATACTTTACCCATAATCTTCATCTCGAATTTGAGTTAACCCATTATCTGATGCAGACGATATCAAAATTTATTATTTTAAATATAATTTTTTTAAATTTTTCAAAAAATTTCAACAAAACCATATCATGTGACCCCTCATTGGAATGAGCTCAATGAGCTCATTCCAATGAGGGGTCACATGATAAGGTTTTATTGAAATATTTTGAAAAAGTTAATTTTTTCAACTGCTCAATTTGCATATTATGCGGGCGGATGCGGGCGATTCGTTGGGTAAAGGGTTAGGGAGTAAGTTGCTGTTAACCTTTGCACACTAGTACTGATGTCCAAATATCACAATTTCAAGAAGCAACTTTTTCCCATAAGGCCTCCCAAATATCTTCTGTTTCTCAGGCCATTTTTTTAAAAATTGCATATTTTTTATTTTTGTTATTAGCTCATCTTGACAAAGTCAAGCTGAGCTAATCTCATCGCTTCCCGTCCGTCGTCCGTCAACACCATGTTTTGGTCTTCTCCTCCAAAGCCACTGGGCCAATTCAAGTGAAAGTTTGTGTGAGTGATGGTCCCAAAGGGGCATTTCATTTTTGTTCAACTCAGCATGCCCAGCCCCATAGGGAGGGAGGGGGGGAAAATGCTCCAAAATATTTTAAAAATCTTCTTCTCAAGAACCAGTGTGTACAATGACTTGATTTTTGCTATGGAGCTTCCATATGAGGTGTAGAATCAAGTATGTTCAAACGAAGTTCGTGAAGTAATATTTGGCTTTGTAATAGGAGGGGTAAGATTTTTGGCCCCGCCCAAAATTTCTATTTTCTGAACCGATGGTCCTGTATGAACCAAATTTGGTTTGTGGTAGTATTGGGTCATAAGTACTTGACCCATGCAAAAAAAAAATTCCCACATCCCCATGGGAACCCTGGGAGCTAAAAATAGAAATATTTTCAAACGCCCAATTTTCCCAAACCCCACGGAACAGAGAGCTTTTATTTGGTATGATGTATCCTTATGACCAGTTGAATTGAATGGTAAAAAAAAATTGCCATCGGTTATGTTAGGGTGTTCTGTAATGGGCATCCAAAAATTGCTGAGTCAGCATATTTACAAAAATTTAAAAAAATCTTTTCTCCAGAACCAATCATCAGAATCTTTTGATATTTGGTATACAGCATTCATAGGGGGGTCAGATAAAAGTTTGTTGAAATAAAGCTCATTGGTTCATATTTGGGCTCTCTACAGGTGCCCGAAGTTTTAACATAGGGTAATGTGGGGAATATTCTTTAAAAATCTTCTTCAGAACCACCAGTCAGAATCTTTTAATATTTGGTATACATCATTGTTATGAGGGTCAGATTCTAGATTGTTCAAACCAAGTCCCTAGGGTAATATTTGGGCTTCCTATGGAAGCCCAAATTTTATCTTTGTTCAATATGGATGGTAATTTAAAGAAATCTTCTTCTTCAGATCCATCAGTCAGAATGCTTTGATATTTGGTATGCAACATCTCTATGGGGGTCAGATTCAAGTTTGTTCAAATTAGATCCCTAGGTATATATTTGGGCTCACTATGGTAGCCCAAATTTTTACTTAGTGCAATATGAGAAAATTTCTTTAAAAATCTTCTTCTTCAGATCCACCAGTCGGAATGCTTTTATATTTGGTATACAACATCTCTAGGGGGGTCAGATTCCAGGTTGTTCAATTCGAGTGCCTAGGTTAATATTTGGGCTCCATATGGGAACATGAAATTTATCTTAGTACAATATGAGGGAATTTCTTCAAAAATCTTCTTCTTCAGATTCACTTGTCAGAATGCTTTCACATTTGGAATACAACATCTCTAGTGGTGTCAGATTCAAGTTTGTTCAAATCGGATCCATAGGTCAATATTTGGGCTCGCTATGGTAGCCCAAATTTGAACTTCGTGCAATTCGAAGAAATTTCTTTACAATTTCTCTTCTTCAGATCCAACGGTCAGAATGCTTTCATATTCGGTACACAACATCTCTAGGGAAGTCAGATTTAACTGTGTTCAAATCAAGAGCCTGGGTTAATATTTGGGCTCTCTATGGGAGCCGGAATTGGCCATTTTGCTGAAGAATTAAAAATTTTGTATTCAGTACCCTCTAGAGGTACTAAGATTAATCCACATAGGTTGTTTCAAGGGGCTTCATAGGGGAGCACTACATTTTACTTATGATCAACTGAAGAAAAGGCATGATGCCTAGATTATTTTTGTCACTCCTGAGGGACTCAAGGATTGACAGTGTAGCCTATGGAGATGGCTTGCTTAATGTAGACTCATTCTTGGACTCAGTTTAAATTGTGTTCTGTACAAGATGAGCGCTTCAGGCCCCGTGGGGGCCTCTTGTTATTTCTTTGCCATCAAAAGTTCACGTTCTTGGTCTGTTTTATGTTTTAGGCCTCATAATCTACAGAATAGCATGGGTGGTTGTGTATTTTGTCCCTTGAGTGCAAGAAGGCTTTGCAATGCTAAAGCACAAATTTATCAATTTTATTAACTTGGGTAAAATATCAGAATAAACCATCTAGTTTTTATTTTTTCAAGTTTGCATTGCACAAAACAGAGTATGCGACAGCCAAATGGACCATTCCTGAGGACATGAGAAACAGATTTTAAACTTTTTTAGGACTAATGCTAGATGGAACGTAACCTGTTCAATCTTGTTTGGCAGAGGCCTGATCAACTTTTCCAGAATTTTCTTGGGAACCCTGGAATGTGAAGCTTTGGTTGATTACTGTTGTAAACACATTCTGTTTTACTGGTATGATAGGACCTGGTAACCAATGCATGGGGTCAGAGTTAGTCTTTTGATTTTGAAAATAGGACACGCACTGTGTAGTACTCACTTCCATTTGAAGTGAAGCGCGCTGTTGTTGATTCCGGGCATTGGGAAAATGTTTTCAAGAAAAACTTCCAACAAACATCTGCACACCATTCACTCTAGTGATGTAGTAGGGATTCCAGAAATTTTACCAGATTTTCTTGAATAAGTTTTTCACACCGATAATCATATTTATTTGAATTCAGTATAATACATGAAATGCAACTTCAATGGAGCAATCATAAGTCAATCAGATGATTCTCCATGGAATGGTTGAGCAAAAAGACTGTGCGTAACATTACTGGCTTTTGAAGTTTGTTGAATTATGTTGTTTATGTACCAATTCTTCAGGCCTGGCATTCTGAAAAATGCAGGAGGGCAAAAAATCGCTCTCCTCAATCAGCTTAGGAGAGCAATTAGCTTTACACAGCATTTTAAGTATCCAGTTGAATGAACTCATTGAAACTGAAACCAACAGACTACATCAGTGATTTTATTAACTTTACTAAGGTAAAGCGAAATCTCTTAGACATCTAGATGTCTCACTCAACAATCGAACACACACTTGACAAGACCTGTGTGTGTACCCAGACCTGTTGTCCAAGAAAGTCATATGCCTACCACTACCACCTTCAACCCCCCAAGGGGGGTTGAAGGTGGTAGTGGTAGGCGTATGACTTTCTTGGACAACAGGTCTGCTTGAATCTACAGTCACATCCTGGTGCAAGTGTTTCAAGTGACAGGATAGTAGTAATGGTAGTATATTATAGTGTCAATATTCCTTGAATAATTACCCCTCAAACTGTGATGTCCGTTGTTGAACTTGAAACTGACAGAAAAAAAAAATATTGCTGTGACCCATTTTGCTTCAAATGATTGCAACTGTGTTTGGGTATGGTTGCAGCCATTACCTTTTACCACTAAACCACTTTCAAAATGAAATTACGTGATGTTATGTGACTTCGAAGTTAAATTACATTTTTGCTTTACAACAAAAATTTAATGTGAGCATAATACATGTAATCTCAATCATCCCAGACCAAAATATTTAGGAGGGCAATTTTTCGCTCACCTTAATTCTTTCAGGAGGGTAATAAGGAGAGCTAAAAAATCGCTCTCCTGAAATTGCCAAGCCTGATTCTTGGAAGGTGAAGTTCAAAGTCTTGGAATGCTAAAGCTTATAATTCATGGTATATTGTTCACATTTTTGTGCACGCATTGTATTATTTGGCAAATTTCCCACAAACAGATTTTAACCCTTTACAGAAAACACAAGATATCAATATTTATGCAGCCACAGTGGACTGGAAAACCAAACTTGCAATGAGCAATGAATAAGAACTAATATATGTGTTTTAGGACTACACTGTAAATTACTAATGTAGTTTTTATTGTTTGATATATGTATCATAAGTACAGTGTAGCCAATAAAGGAGTAGTAGAAAAATTATAATGACTGCTCTATGGGGAGTTTCATTTTGGAAAATGTTGCCTATGTTGTGGGCGGTATGAAAAAATGCCCACACAACCCAAACTGTACCCATACTGAGTACACTTGACAAGCTATACCAGTACTATGAATTTACAAGGGTGTTGGTAGGGGAGGCGGGTGGAATTTTAATTGGAAATTCACCACCTGACCCAGTCGTTTTGTAATTCACAGACTGACTGGTCGCAAATACACAGCGAGAGATCAAGCACAAATGTCCGGAGTGCTGTCATAATTAACTCGTGCAAACCAACCCAATTTGAGATAACAGTGAAGTCATTGAAATAACTCAAGGATGACAAAAAGACAGATCTGTGGATAATTAACCATATAAATGTAATATAATTGCTGCCTAAAAACTACCATAATTCTTTTGGTATTGTATTTCTAATTTAAATTTTTTTCCTGAATTCTTAAAAAAAATTCAACAAAATCATTATTGTTAGAACATGCTCAATGATCCCATTTTCTCCTGCACAATTTGTGTATTACTCAACCAGTGCAGCTGATTTGCCAGGTAAAGGTTAGTTAAAAATGTTGGAAAAAAAATCATCATGTAACGCGATTACCTTACATATTGGAAGCTCCCAGAAGTAGCGCATGATTCATTACATTATACATGTGTATCTGCACATCAAGGGAGGATACTTTATAAAACATATGGCCTGTGCAAACAGTAAATAACAACAGAAAATCAATGTCAACAAATCAAAAGCAGGGATGGAAATAGATACAATTTTATCAGTGACCTTACTTTGAATTGTGTACAAACATCGACTGTTACTTTGCAATTTATTCATGTTTTATTAATGAAAGTGTATGTAAATTGCATTTTCAGCAAATTGTATGTGCGAGAATAGGGTCGTACTGTGTCATATATTGTAACATTTAATCCTTTCAACAAACATTTTATCGCTTGCTTAGTTGAACAGGCAGGCACTGTTCTTGACTCTCAAAAATTTAAATTGCAGTATCGCGCAATGGTGCACAAGAGTGATACTGCACCTCAAATTCGAAAAATGGAAGCAAGCGCTACTGCAGTTAGTAATGTTGATGTAGAGAATTGAACTGTTACAACATGGTTAAACACACATTGAAGATATACAGATGACAAGAACAATCATTATGGACAGATTTATTGTCCTTATCAACAATGTTTCTTGAATTTCAAACTTGTCCTCTCTTTTCATGAGATGTTTTGTCAGTGAGCTGTTATTGTTTCTAAAAAGTAAATGTTTTTCGTTTCCAAGTATTCATGCAGGAATGGAAATAACAAACAAATGATTGTTTAGGTTACGTTGGGGTTACTGAAACGGAAAATACACAAACGAACTGCAGGTGATGCAATAATAATAAAATATAAATATAATTCCTGATTCCGTTTCAATCCACGAATGAATAGAGCGGCATGCTGTTTACATCTTGAAAGCTTTTCTGCCAAAATAAATACTAACAACTAACGCACAATCGTGCGTTAGTTATTGATATTTATTTTTACGCACATTCTGTTGAAACATAAACAGAATGGTTGGCGTAATAATGACATAGATGGTGGAAAAGCATCAAAACACTTTTTTTCCCCTATAGATTACCACCATGTGATGCTGTGAAACCTGCTAACGGGTTAGGATGTAAGCTATTTATTTCCAGGCCTGTTCATGACAGTTAAACGAAACTTTTGTTTTTTGTATTTATAGCACAAATAAGTACTCTAGTGATGTATTAAGTAGACAAAGAAAAATACGAGAAGAAGAAATGAAACTAAGAGTATTTAAGGAGAGGGTATGTAAATTTTTTTGAAAAATGCTGTTTTATTTTTTACATGGTACAGTGGAGCCCACTAAATAGTTTATCCTTCAATAATCCTGATAATTGTATGTAACTGCCAAACATCAAACATTTATCACACCTTTTTGACCTGTTAATTGAAAATGTGTAATATAGTAAATTCCTGTTAACCCTTTACCTAATATGAAAAACAGACTACACTTGCAAAAAACAATTTTGAATAACTAATTTCTTTCTTTTTTTTGTCTCAAAAACATAGGTCATGTCCCCTCATTGGGATGAGCTCGGTGAGTTCGTTCCAATGAGGGGTCATAACCTATGTTTTTGAGACAAAAAATTAAAAAACAATGAAAATTAATTGGCGATGTTTTTAGAATAACGCTCTACGGTTTTGGCTGTTACATTGGGTAATGGGTTAATTGAATAAAAAATGATGTGACAAAGAATTTCTCAGACATCCAAAGAATTCCTTGCATTAACCCTTTATTTCACACGAAAGGAAGACGACACTTGCGAACAAAATTCTTGAATAGATTTTGTTCATATTTTTCATCAAAAACATAGTGAGGCAACATAAGCTATGATTTTGAGACAAAAAATGAAAATATAATGAAAATTCAATGGTGATTTTTGTGAATAGTGTTGGTCGGATTTGGTTGCTATGTTGGGTGCTGGGTTAAAAGACAGTTCAGCATCAGTAAATGTAATATATGCATTGAATCTGTTACATCCTGTTTGACAGCACCCTTTCAAGCAAGACATAATAGAATAAATACTCAGTTTATCAATAAAATACATTCAAATGTCCAAATTCTTGGTAACTGAATACTTGTCACTGTTAAAGTGGCCATGAAGTTGAGTGTTCCACTGTATTTGAAAAGTCAGAATGTCATTGTATCTTGTTTGTAGGAGAGCCATAAGGATTGTTTATTGTTATTCTTCACAATCAGCTATATGCATTATATCATTATATGCATTATATCAGGGAAATCTCTATCTCAGCATAACAAGAAGTAACTTCTGAGCCTTGATATATTAATTAATACCTTTGGTATTATTAAAGTTAATGAGGCAGAATGGGATGTGCACCATTTTTTAACCTTATCCCTAACATAAAGGGTGGTTTTAACAATTTATCTAACATGAAAAGCAGACGACACTTGCAAAAAAATTCTTGAATAACTAATGTTTTTCATTTTTTGTCTCAAAAACATAGGTTATGACCCCTCATTGGAACGAGCTCGACGAGCTCGTTCCAATGAGGGGTCATAACCTATGTTTTTGAGACAAAAAATGAAAAAAATAATGAGAATAGCGCTGGCCGGTTTTGGCCGTTACATTGGGTAAAGGGTTAAACCAGACATGAGATGAAATGGAAATTGGGAAGAATCTTTTGAGAATAGATGCATGTGAGACCTGAGTAGTGATTCAGTAGAGTGCTAAATTATTTTTAGTCGAAAGAATTTCTTCACATGTCTGCCTTGTTACATTTTATGGGAGAGTTCCTGCAGGCACTCTCACATAAAATGTAACAAGGCAAATTCTCACAGGCTTAATAATTTCACTTTAAAGATATGAAGCACATCCACTGAATATAAACCTGTTGAGTTATATGGTAGCTGTGTTTCAGAATCAAGCCCAAATATGGGCTTCCAGCACTTCACCAGTTAACAGTTAAACTGTGGTCAAAATGACACTTTTTTTGTTTTAATTTCTCTCTTTTTTTGTTCTGTTTTTGTGTTGACTGTTCGTACAAGGGAGAAAGAAAAAGAACACAGTTAACTTACTTCAGTATTGTTTATTCTTATCGTATACCTGTCTGTACAGAGGAGCTCAATCAAATCCCAGTTGGTGCACAAAAACAAAAATGAGCACCTGGATGTGAAACCAGGCACACAGTTTATCGTACATCTGCATGTTTCTAAATCGAAAGTTTGGTTGAAGGCAAGTGCACTACTGATGTGCAGTATGCCCTCATACAAAGCGTCACCATGTCCCCATATGGGTAGTCAGGATTAATTATCTTACCCAAGGATACAGTGGAGTTCCCCCTGGTCAGGATCAGTTGAAAGCCTAATGCTTTAAGCACTGAGCCACCACATTCCATAGGAACCAAGCAGTGATTTCAGACCAACTGTTGACAAGAAACCATTCGCAAGGTAATTTGACTATTGACCACTGGACCTTGATTTTGTGTTAACCCTTTACCTAACATGAAAAGCCAACGACACTTGCAAAAAAAAATTCTTGAATAACTATTTTTTTTCATTTTTTGTCTCAAAAACATAGGTTATGACCCCTTGTTGGAACGAGCTCAACGAGCTCGTTCCAACGAGGGGTCATAACCTATGTTTTTGAGACAAAAAATGAAAAAATAATGAAAATTAATTGGCAATTTTTAAGAATAGCACTGGCCGGTTTTGGCCGTTACGTTGGGTAAAGGGTTAAAAGACTTATTCTCAGACCGTAAAATTTGTCAAAGTCAGATTAAAGACCTTGGACAGTTAATAGTTCCCATTTGGACGCACGGTGGTGCTGTGTACTAAGGCGTACTGCACATCGATGGTGTGCTTGTCTTCAACCAATACTAACCCTGCTTGTGTGGAGTTAGTACGTTGGGGTGTCTGACAGTTGCCCACTGCTGCTTGGTGGTTCTCTCCAGGTACTCAGGCTTCCTCCACCCGCAAAACTGCCCAAGGTGACCCTGGCTGTCATAAGTGTCATTAAATCCCAAAAAATAAATAATAGTTCCCAATGGATGGTATTAACCCTTTACCTAACATGAAAAGCAGACGACACTTGCCAAAAAAATTCTTGAATAACTACGTTTTTATACTGTACCAATGACCCAGACTTAGCTGGTGCTAACTCTAACAAAACCAGGGCCAAACACAAATTTTGCCCCCCAATCCCCAAAATTTGCGTCCAAAACAAAAAGAAATCATGTCCTAAAGGACCTCCATACTACGCCTCTACAGCGCATGCGCAGTGACGCAGACATCCCGAAATTGGCGCCAATTATTATTCTCTGTTTGGCCCTTCATCAGTCAACATCTCACTGATCTTTGTGCTTGTAAATCTCAGTTTAAAGGATGCCAGACACGTAATTTTTGGAGAAAATGTGATTCTAAGGAGGATAGAAGGAGGAGAGGAAAAAGAAGTGACAAAAAATAATCAGGGCTGTACTTAAAATTTTTTGATGAAATTATGTTAAGTTGCCTATTTTCGAGGCATGGGCCTCTTGTTGTCATTCTTGCTAATTGTTGCACTGCTTATTCAGTGTTTCCTCTCCCCTAGCCTTCTAAAGTCCCCCCTTGCAATTCTCCCATGCTTTTGGCATATTTTTGAGAAGTTTCATTTCTAAAATTTCCTGGGAGAGTTGCTTGGTTACAGAATGTTTTCTGTTATTTTCCCCATAGTTACGTTTTCACCCATGGGTGTATAACGTTTGTGTTCTGCATCTTCCATCTGATGTTCTACAGATTCTCCCCTGGGAGTCTCTGTTTTGCATCAGATAGAGTGTAATTGATGACTGATTCCGGGCCAGTTTTTTCAGTGCCTGGAGTCATGTTTTCTGGTGTTTTTACACTGTTTGTTTTCATTGGCAACAGCCTTTTTTGAGGGGGGCTGTTTGCCTTTGCTGTAGTTTATCTCACTATAAGATACATTTATATTATCCGAAAGTGTCTCATTAATTATTTAATATAAATTTAAAATTTTTGACCACACTTTGCCATCGGATCCATCGGGGCTCAACGTTACTTTTCAGCAACTTGGGCTTCGCTGAAAAAATATTTTTTCAAAATTATTTTGTTTTGCAATTGTTTTTTCATTTATTAATGGATCATGTTATTATGTATCTTTGTGTCAGGGGTTTTTGCGAGTAACTAGGACTTATTGTTGTTCTTTCACAATGAAGGGACGTTGTTCAAATTGTAATAGGAAGAAATCTTCCTCTGACTTTCATGATCATTGTATTAATTGTAGTCAGTGTTCTCGCATTAATCCCTGTCCTATATGTGAACATTGGGATGAGAAACATTGGAAACGTGTGTCACGATATGTTGTTTCTGGAGAAAGAGCGATGCCGGATCTTTCTCCACAAGGTCACTCTACTCTCTCAGTTTCTATTTCAGAGGAACCAGAACAGGGTGATGTTTCCATGTTATCTTCTTCAAGTGTGCGTCCGTCGTCACAAATGAATTCAGAGCTAGCGGCAAAAGTGCTCATGGAGATTAGACAAATGTCATCCGCTAGCTCGCCCGGTGTAGCGTCCATTCACCGAATGGTTCGGCAGCCGGGTTCGTCCGATGCGGTCCAAGAGGAAATTTTGGGTGATGCGAGCACTATAAACATAATAGATGCACACCCAGTGACGGCGGATAGTAAGCGAGAACGGAGGAAGCCTTTTAGTCCGGTTCCTAGCTCGTCCAGGTCCAGCCGGGCCGCGAGCGAGAGAGGCCCCTCTCTCGTACAACAACATCTGGGACCAGATGTTGTGGTACAAAATGTGTCTTTAGCGGAGCATACGTCCGTCGCTCGGGACGCTCCGTTGTATAAGCAGTCCGCAGAGACTGTTAAGGCTTCCTCTTCTCGTCAGCGCACACGACCGCACCTTGGCTGCGTGACCGCCGATATATTACCAGCTTCGCCGATGAAGGATTCTTCGGCGACCAGGTCACACCATCCGGCAGCCAGGGATTCGAGACCGATGGACTCTGGACGTTCGCATAGGAAAAGTATGCGGGAGCCATCTGATGCGGAGCTGCCCTCGGCGAAGCAGCGAAAGACTGCGCCTCCGCAGGTCTCGACGCCGGACATTCTTGTGCAGATAGCACAGCTTATCGCAGCATCCCAGCAGCCGACAGAAACGGTGTCGGATCGAGAATTATCCGACGGCGCTGGGTCGGTACGCTCCGCCGAAGCATCGGGGGCGGACGACCGGGAACATCATAAGGTCCGACCGGATGGTGAAAGGGATACGGATGACTTGGAGCTATCCCTTCCGGAACAACATAAAGCTGCCGAGGACTTCATCCGGCACTTTCTCCCTCAAGTTGTTCCGTCGGGCCAGACTGCTGCGCTTCCGGACAAGAGAATTATAGCGTCATTGGACTCTGAATTTTTTGAGCGGTTCAGGGACATGGCTCCCGAGTTTCCGTCGCAGTCCAATAATGTTGCTAGACCATTTGAATTATTGAACGACGCTATATTTAAACTTGCTTCCAGGACTGGGAAAGCAGGTTTCTTGTCCGCTAATACTCTCAACCTGCCTTTCATTAATGCAAGGAATAAATTCGATACGGCAGGACAGGGTATACCGAGAGTTCCTCTGCGTATGGACGACGGGGCGGAAGACTTAGAGCTATCATTACCGTCGTCAGCTTCTATTCCAACCGCGGTGTTGGAAACAGCTATTGCGTCTAACAGAGCCAATTTAGATGCCTTATCTTACGCAGATCACCTTACTAAGGCGTTATCACTGCGCCTTCAGGGGAAAGAGTTTCAGGATATACAATCCTCTTTAAGACTTCTTTCAAGGGCAGTAGCTTATTCCACGTGTAACTCCGCCCTTTCAGTGGCAAATCTGGAGTTGGTTAGACGTGACGCAGCCCTAGCTACATCCACACTAGTGGATTCTAAGGTGAAGAACTCTCTTAGAGTCGCTTCGGTCTCAGGAGAACTTCTCTTTGACGGCAAGCTTTCCGCTATTTATGATAAAATTAAAAAGAAAGCTAATGATTCTCTGTTGTTCAGATCTGCTCCTAAGAAGTCGGATACAGCAGACACGAATAAGACAGGCACTTCTGGGTCTAATGCGCCCAAGAAAGGTTCCTATAGAGGTTCCGGTGCGTCCTCTTGGTCTTATTCGAGAGACCGTCAGGATAGCGACTCTCATTCGGGACGTCCTTCAGGCCGGGACAATCGGTCGGACGCCCCGAGGTCGACGAGGCGAGGTGCGGGTCGTGGAAGACGTGGTTTCTCCTACCGCAGGCCTCGCAGGTCCAGGAGGTGATGGCTTAAACCTCTATCGCGTTCCGGTTGGCGGAAGGTTGTCAAGCTTTTCCCCAAGAGTGGGCGTCGATTACGGACGACCCTTGGGTGAGAGGAGTGACTTCGGAAGGTCTAAAGATATCCTTCAAACGAAAGCCTCCATTAACTCGAAGTCCAAAGTGGACTCATCTTCCGTCAAATCCACAGAAAAGAGACGCTCTGTTATCAGAGGTGCAGTCTCTTTTAATGAAGAACGCGGTAGAGGTCGTAGAAAACCAGGAATCTCCGGGATTCTACAGCCATCTGTTTCTGGTTCCGAAACCAGACGGCTCGTTCCGTCCAGTCATAGATTTGAGCTGGATAAACAAGCTGATTGTCGCTCCGAAGTTTTATATGGAGACGATTCGATCGGTCAGAGCGAGTATTCGGGTGAATGATTATGCAACGAGCATAGATCTCAAAGATGCGTACTTTCACGTCATGGTACATCCGACATTCCGAAAGTATCTACGCTTCGCAGTCCTAGGAGTGGTGTATCAATTCCGGGCGATGTGCTTCGGATTGAATCTAGCACCCTGGGCTTTCACTCGGGTAATGAACTCGGTAATGATCTACTTCCGAGCTCATTCGTCTGCGGTAACGTCGGCCTACCTGGACGACATTCTTCAGAGGTACGGCAACGAGTTAACGCTTCAGAACGATGTTCAGAATCTCCTTCTATTGCTCCGACGTCTCGGTTTTATAGTAAACGAGGAGAAGTCGGATCTGGTGCCGTCCAAGTCATTCACTCATCTGGGAATGAGCTTCGAGACGCACAACAATCTCGTTCGTCTGCCGTTAACCAGAGCGAAATTAGTCAGTTGTTACGCTCGCTATTGTCTGCACGCAGACAAAGTCACGGCGAGAGAATTTATGAGACTGATAGGTCTGTGCGGAGCCGCCGCGGATCTCATTCCGATGGGGCGGTTACGCACACGTCCTCTTCAAATTTTCCTGACTCAGAATTGGAGTGTGAAAATTCATTCGCTCGATGTAGACGTTCTCTTGTCAGATCAAGTGAAACAAGAGATTCAGACTTGGGCAAACATTCAGTGGTTAACTCAAGGAGTTCCGCTGCAGTTGCCGGATCCGAGTTTTACCGTTATGACGGATGCCAGTCAAACAGGTTGGGGTGCATCATTAATCCCAACGGATTCGAGATGCCAGGGTCTTTGGGATCCGCAATTCCTGTGCAAGCACATAAACATCAAGGAAATGATGTCAATTTGGCTTGCGTTACGTCACTGGATGGACATTATTCACGATGCTCATGTCCAAATCCTATCCGACAATACGACAGTAGTGGCGTATATACGGAATCAGGGAGGCACTCATTCAGTTCCGTTGTTCAATTTAACGGAAAGAATCCTTCTGTTTGCGTTAGAACATCACGTTCTTCTTTCGGTCCGTCACATACCGGGTCGTCTGAATGTGCTAGCAGACTCCCTTTCACGAAAGGGTCGTTTGTTGCCGTCGGAGTGGACTCTCAACAAACAAGTATTCAATCAGATTTGCTACCAATGGGAACGGCCAATGATAGACTTATTTGCGACACATCTCAACAATCAGTTGCAGACGTATGTGTCTCCGTGTCCGGATCCAAGAGCATTTGCAGTAGACGCTCTGTCGATCCCTTGGGACGGAATGATAGGATATGCGTATCCTCCAGCGCCGTTAATTCAACAAGTATTGCTAAAGATAAAACAATCTCAATGCAAGATTCTGTTGGTAGCATCTCTGTCGCCACAGAGACCGAGGATAAATCTACTCAGGTGTCTGTTGTGGGACCTACCGCGGAAGCTTCCTCCACGGGAGGATCTTCTTTCGCAGGGGAAATCGCGCCAACTCCATCACAACCCGCAAGGTCTCAACCTTCACGTTTTTCCATTGTGCGGTCCTTCTTGCATGGCAAGCACTTTACAGGACGAGCAGTGGACGCGATTTCTAACTGTAGGAGGACCTCCTCTTCGCTAAACTATGCGGCTAAGTGGAAGGTTTTTCGTCGTTGGTGTAGGGATCATTCTGTAGATATATTTGATCCCTCTATACCAGACATTGCAAACTTTCTAGTATACTTGTTTGACGAAATCAAACTGCAGCCTGTTACTATAAAGGGTTATAGATCTATGTTATCTGATACCTATGCACATCATGATAGTTTACAAATTGGATCTAATGTCTCTTTATCGAAGTTGGTTAGAAACTTTTCGATAAATAGACCCAGAACTCTTAGATTAATTCCTAAGTGGAATTTAGCTTGGGTTCTCCTTAAATTGAAGGAAAAGCCATTTGAACCTCTTGGGACAGTAGATTTCAAATTCTTATCTTATAAGACAGCTTTTCTCTTAGCTTTCTCTTCTGCCAGAAGAGTCAGTGAGCTTCATGCACTATCGGTGGATGATTCTCAGTATCGTAGTGTTGGGAACACTATCACCTTCACTACTAATGTGGGTTTTTTAGCTAAGAATCAGGCTCCTAATAAATATCCGGAACCTATTGTTATTAAGGCTCTTCCGTCTTCAGACAGGCGTAGGCCTTTACTCTGTCCTGTTAGAGCACTACGTATCTATAAACAGAGATCTCAGTTTATCAGAAAGGGACGGAAACGTTTCTTTCTGTCTTTGATGCCTAATAGAAAGGACATTTCAGTCCATTTTATTGCTAGATGGATTCAGTTAACTATCCGTACTGCTTATGAAGATTTATCTTCTTCTCAGCAGTCTGTGCTTAAGATTTCTGCTCATGAAGTAAGAGCTCTTTCTACTTCCTGGGCTTATGCTAATAGTGTTGCTATTACAGATTTAATGAAGGCTGCTTATTGGTCTCAGCCATCCACATTTACGAATTTTTATCTCAGAAATATTGAGTCCATTTCTGGAGACCTGCATTGTTTAGGTCCGTTATCTGTTGCTCAGAATGTCGTCCACTAAACAGTTGCAACTATAGTTATGCAGGCTTTCTGTTCCGGCAGTGACTCCGTCCGGCTGCCCTCTTCGCTCTGGGCTATTTGACCCAGGGCAAGGGGAAGGGGGGGGGGGGGGCGGGTGTTCCCTTAGGTCACCTGCTTTATAGTGAAAAGCAAGGGAATGCCTCCTCCAAGTCAGTATTTCTGAGTCGCTTCCGGGATGGTTTTAAAGTGTAATATTAATGTTTAAATTCATTCATGTCTTATTTTTAAAGTGTAGCTCGGTGTGAAGCATTTGTATATGTCAAGTGTCAAACAGGCTTTAATATGCAATACTCGGACACTTTTAAATGACTATAAAGTGTCTCAATTCTCTGGACTACTTTATTTATTGGCTTGCTTTAAAAATAATTAGTATAAGGGTTATACTGGATGTTAATAGAGAACATGAATGTTATTGTGCTCAATTATTAAGGGTAGTGTATCTTTCTAATTTAATATTAAATAAGAAAGATACATGTAAAGCCTAATACTCCTTTTCTCCTTAAGGGGTTACCTCTTTACTATATAGTTGAGCTTATTGGATTTTCCTCTATGTCCTAGGCCCTCCAGTCTGTTTACTATTCAGCTAAGTCTGGGTCATTGGTACAGTATAAAAATGTTAAAAAATTTATAGTAATTTATATATTTTTTATACTTACCAATGACCCAGACGGGGATGGCCCTCCCTGGAGTTGGGAACTCTTGCCTCCCCGCTGAGTACATAGCGCTGACCAGGCACTGCCAGTAAGAATGATAATTGGCGCCAATTTTGGGATGTCTGCGTCACTGCGCATGCGCAGTAGAGGCGTAGTATGTAGGTCCTTTAGGACATGATTTCTTTTTGTTTTGGATGCAAATTTTGGGGATTGGGGGGCAAAATTTGTGTTTGGCCCTGGTTTTGTTAGAGTTAGCACCAGCTAAGTCTGGGTCATTGGTAAGTATAAAAAATATATAAATTACTATAAATTTTTTAACTTTTTTTCATTTTTTGTCTCAAAAACATAGGTTATGACCCCTCATTGGAACGAGCTCGACGAGCTCGTTCCAATGAGGGGTCATAACCTATATTTTTTGAGACAAAAAATGAAAAAAATAATTAAAATTAATAGGCGATTTTTGAGAATAGCGCTGGCCGGTTTTGGCTGTTACGTTGGGTAAAGGGTTAAAGAAAAGACGATGTTACAGGGGTTTTCCCTTATAATAAAATAACTTATGCTGTGAGGACAGTCAGCCTCTGTTCCATAGAGGGCATTACTTAGTCTCCTGTGATTTTCAAAATGACACTCCTGAATAATTATTTGTTAGGCCTAAAAAGTTGAAAAATCTGTTTCTCAGGTCCTCCTGCATGGTCTTTTTGGCTGCCGCATGCTCTCTTTTTATAACCAATGCAAACATAAAAGATAAATTAAATGGTTTATATCTGATATGTTATCCAAATTAATAAAATTGATAAATTTGTCACTTGAGTGCAACAAGGCTTTGCAATGCTTTAGTATTGCACAGGCTTCTTGTTCTCAAGGGTCAAAATGCACCACCACCCATGCTATTCTGTAGATTATGAAGCCTAAAACATAAAACAAACCAAGAACATGAACTTTTGATGGCAAAGAAATAATTATAAAAATAAAATAAAAAAATTCCAGCCTACATGCAGTTTTACAAAAAAAATAAATATTCTAAGAAACCGAAGATCTACTTTGTGGGGCCTGAGTTCTTTTTGACTTTTGGTGTGTCTGAGAATTTTCTGAAAAATATATTTGTGGTGTTGATCACAGAACCATGAGGAAATTAAATGTCTGCCTCAAAACATCAGAAAACAGACAGAATTAGCAGCTTTACCCTTTCAGTCCTGAGCTCTTGAATGATATCAACCTAAGGTTGATAAAAAAAATTCCTGTTTTTCAGACAATTTTCTTAAATTTTATGATGAGTGTGGTGTATTTTTTTTTATTTTTAGCTGCGACGAGCAGCTCTATATGTGGCAATGTCAGTCTGTCTGTCGGTCTGTCACCAACAAGTTTAAAAAAAACACCATAACTACTAAAATACTTGATGGAATGACACCATACTTGGTATGCAAGTGTCTACACCCTCTCAATAGTGCATGTCATTCAGATAATTTCTGTCACATTTATGGACTTGTCACCGAGTTTTTTTTGTCACCAACAAGTTTTTTTTGTCAACAACAAGTTTTAAAACATCATTGGCGTTGCACGAATCGTCGCATCGCAGCTTCGGCACTGTGACAGTGTGCTCTAGTTCTATTTTAATCCACAAAATAGTCCCAAATAGTTGAAATTGGACATATTACTTTGTACAATATTATGTGATAAAAACAATATTTTCAGCACATTTAACTATGTCTTTTTTGACAGAGCTCAGTGAGCTTGTCCAAACAAGATATAGTCAGTTACATTGATAGTGCTACAAGTGCAAAATAGAATAGTATCATCAAAGGCATTTCCAGGTAAAAAGAAAGTGATGAGGGAGATTTCTAAGAAGTAAGAAATGTTTTTTTAGTAACCTAAAGATTATAATTTTACAGCAAGCTGCATAAATCTGTTTTGTTTTCATAGGGAAGTTCAGTAATAATTTAATTCTTCAGCCCCTTTTAGGCTCACAATCACCCGACCCTACAGGACTGTAGGATTTACTTATTGCTGATCTTCCTTACAGTTGTCATCATGGCATTATATACCACTATTAGACAGCTTTCGCAAGATACGACGACTGATAAAAATTACGAATGGTTAACCCTTTACCTAACATGAAAAGCAGACGACACTTAGAAAAAAAATTCTTGAATAACTATTTTTTTTCATTTTTTGTCTCACAAACATAGGTTATGACCCTTCATTGGAACGAGCTCGATGAGCTCGTTCCAATGATGGGTCATAACCTATGTTTTTGAGACAAAAATTGAAAAAAATAATGAAAATTAATTGGCGATTTTTGTGAATAGCGCTGGCCGGTTTTGGCCGTTACGTTGGGTAAAGGGTTAAAAGTAATTGTAAATTCGTTAGGTGGACAAAAAACTTTTTTGCAGAATTGACTTCTACAAGTCCTTTTGTGTTTTGCAATTTTCTCGTGTTGCATGGTGACAAATGATTTGATTGCCAGTCAGAGATGGAAATTTAGGCACAATGGCAATTACAGCTTAAGGACATAATCTTAGAGTGAACCCCTACATTAACCCTTAAGCCCCCATATAGCCCCAAACCGCCACTTTTATATTGCATTGAAGCAGGTGTTCTCTTGTGTAATCTTTTTTATTACTCTTGTATGAAGACTGAATTTTCGCTGGCAGTGGTTCTACATCACTGCTGGCTGCCTGTATAGGCAGCCAGCAGTGATGTGGAACCATTGCCAAGTCATCAATAACTATGTAAGCAGAAAAAGGCCATAAGTACTTTAAAATTAATCTGAGGACTTAAGGGTTAAGTGGCAGAGAAACGCTCTCAAACTTTTTTATACCACCCACTTGAAAAGTGGGCGGTATATAGCATTCATGGTGTCCGTACTTCCGTACTTCCGTACGTCCGTACGTCCGTACGTCCGTGATGCTTTGGGGGTACACATCTGCTATCCGCTACTCCTCTTAAACCAGTGGGTGGATTTCATTGAAACTTACAGGCATTCTTTTCTATACATTATAGATGTGCACCTCCTATTTTGCTTTCAGGTATTTTTATTTTTTACTCTTTCCCAAAGGGCGAAATGAACTTAGCCAAATTGTTGTGATGCTTTAGGGGGGTACACACCTGCTATCCGCTACTCCTATTATACCAGTGGGCGAATTTCATTGAAACTCTCAGACATTCTTTTATATACATTATAGATGTGCACCTTCTATTCTGCTTTCAGGTATTTTTATTTTTTCATCTTGCATGCTCTTTGTAATATTTACCCTTTCTCATATTGAAAATTGCTCTCATGTTTTCGGAGAACATACAGATGTGCTGTGTATATTAAATACTTTTTTACTGTTGTGAAATGTTTCTTTGTTGGAGTGGGTGGTATCTTTAGTGAGCAGTGCTCACAGTAATTCTAGTTGAATATGATATACCTGCATGTTTTAATGAAAAATCATAATTGTAACTATGGATAAAGGAAAACGACAACTGATAGGAAGAACACAAATTCCAGTGACATAGCACCCCATTCTTAATTCTCATCAGTCGTTGTTCATTGTGTGAACGACATCGTTCATTGTGCAAAAAGGTCTCTATTTTCTTTATGAAGAAATTTATGCATCATTTATGCAACATTTATGCTAAAAATTTAATGTTTTGATTCTCAGGCTATCTCTTGCTGAAATTGAATCTCCTCATTAGATGTTTTTATTGCCGTGCAGTATCTTCCATTAGTACAACACAATTGGGAGACTTGAAATGTTTTACGTTTTTTGATTGAGGTTTGTAACTGAAATCTGAAGAGCATAGCTAAAGATTCAAAACTGTTTTACTTTAAATTAAATGAGTTTATTTGCACAATTATGCACACACTGTGTATAGTCATTTTGTGAAAAGACAGTGGAAAGCTTCTTAATCCATGCCCACTACATGCAAAATAAAGTAAAAATAAGAAATACCAAAATCTCCTCCCCCCACGAGACCCCTCCCCCCCCCCAACCTCCACACCAACTCTGGATCTCACTGATTTGAAATCAAAATTGTCTGAGAATCAATTTAGATTTTCTTCATAATCATTTTTTTCCATTTTAGAGAGAAGCAAGGGAAGCATCTTTAGAATCCCAGGTATGTATTCTTGATATGTATGGTTGAAGATGAAAATTATGGCTATACAGTACACCAGTGTGCAAAATTTCACGAGAACTCTCATTTCATTCTCGTGGTGGTTATGCAAATTTAAATCTATGCGAACAGATGACCAGTTTTCCAAAAGTTGCGTCTTGAATGGTAAAGTCTGAGTAACTTAACTGGAAGAGTACTAATTTTTTTCTCAGCCTCAAGATTTCTTCACACATTTTTAGCTTGACTTGACATTGTCAAGATAAGCTATTGCCATCACGCGTGCGGAAGTCTGTTTGTCTGTGAGTCTGTTAGTCTGTGAGTCTGTGATGTCTGTTCACATTTTCCTTTAGCACGGGCTACACCCCGCAGTTCTTGTCTGATCGTCACGAAATTCCATATGCAGGTTTGGGGTCATGTCTAGATGAGAACTTTCCCTTTTGGTCGCGATCGGGCAACCGGTATGGCTGCCCGAGCCCAAAACCCGAAAACCATTAGCACAGTCTACAGGTCGTATTTATGAAGGGATTTCATTGTAACTTGGTAGGATGCCTCTGTATAATTCCTAGATGAGAACGTCCCCTTTTGGGCATGATCTATCAACCATGATCGCTGCCCAAGCCCGAAACCCAAAAACTTTTAGCACAGTCTGCAGGTCATGTTCAATGTGGAGGGATTTCATTGTAACTTGGTAGGATGACTCCTTATGATGTCTAGATGAGAATTTCCCCATTTGGGCATGATCTGCCAACCGTGACGACTGCCCGAGCCCCAAACCCGAAAACCTCTACCACAGTCTGCAGGTCATATTTATTGAGGAATTTCATTGTAACTTGGTGGGTTGACTTCATACAATGTCTAGATGAGAAAGTCACCTTTTAGGCATGATTGGGCAACTGTGATGGCTACAGGGGCCCAAAGCCCGAAAACCTTTAGCTCAGTCTAGAGGTCATATTTATGAAGGGACTTCATTGTAACTTGGTAGGATGACTCCAAATAATGTCTAGATGAGAACGTCCCATTTTGATCGCGATCATGCAGCCTTGATGGGTGCCCGAGCCCAAAAACCTTTAGCATAGGCAAAAGGTTATATTTATAGAAGGATTTCATTGTAACCTGTTAGGTTGACTCCATATAATGCCTAGATGATGACATCCCCTTTTGGTCGTGATTGGTCAGCTGTGATGGCTACAGGTGCCCAAAGCCCGAAAACCTTGAGCACAGTATACAGGTCATATTTATGAAGGGATTTCATTGTAACTTCGCAGTATCACTCCAGATGATGCCCAGATGAGATTGTCTCCTTTGGTTGCGATCATTCAACCATGATGGCTGTCCGAGCCCGAAAACCTTTAGCACAGTCTACAGGTCATATTTATGAAGAGATTTCATTGTAACTTGGTAGGTTAACTTCATATAATGTCTAGATGAGAACGTCCCCATTTGGACATAATTGGGCTACTGTGACGGCTAAAGGTACCCGAAGCCCGAAAACCTTTAGCATAGTCTTCAGGTCATATTTATGAGGGGATTTCATTGTAACCTGGTAGGATGACTCCAAATAATATCTAGATGAGAACATCCCATTTTGATTGCGATCATTCAGCCTTGATGGGTGCCCGAGCCCAAAAACCTTCAGTATAGGTAAAAGGTCATATTTATGGAAGGATTTCATTGTAACCTATTAGGTTGACTCCATATAATGCCTAGATGATGACATCCCCTTTTGGTCGTGATTGGTCAGCTGTGATGGCTACATGTGCCCGAAGCCCAAAAACCTTGAGCACAGTCCACAGGTCATATTTATGAAGGGATTTCATTGTAACTTCGTAGGATCACTCCAGATGATGCCCAGATGAGATTGTCCCCTTTGGTTGCGATCATTCAACCATGATGGCTGCCCGAGCCCGAAGCCCAAAAACCTTAAGCACAGTCTACAGGTCATATTTATGAAGGAATTTCATTGTAACTTGGTAGGTTGTCTTCATATAATGTCTAGATGAGAACGTCCCCTTTTGGACATGATTGGGCAACTTTGACGGCTAAAGGTGCCCGAAGCCTGAAAACCTTTTGCACTGTCTACAGGTCATATTTATGAAGGGATTTCATTGTAACTTGGTAGGATGACTCCAAATAATGTCTAGATGAGAACGTCCCATTTTGGCCGTGATCATTCAGCCTTGATGGGTGCCCGAGCCCCAAAACCTTTAGCATAGGCAGAAGGTTATATTTATAGAAGGATTTCATTGTAACCTGTTAGGTTGACTCCATATAATGCCTAGATGATGACATCCCCTTTTGGTCGTGATTGGTCAGCTGTGATGGCTACAGGTGCCCAAAGCCCGAAAACCTTGAGCACAGTCTACAGGTCATATTTATAAAGGGATTTCATTGTAACTTCGCAGGATCACTCCAGATGATGTCCAGATGAGATTGTCTCCTTTGGTTGCGATCATTCAACCATGATGGCTGTCCGAGCCCGAAAACCTTTAGCACAGTCTACAGGTCATATTTATGAAGAGATTTCATTGTAACTTGGTAGGTTAACTTCATATAATGTCTAGATGAGAACGTCCCCATCTGGACATAATTGGGCTACTGTGACGGCTAAAGGTGCCCAAAGCCCGAAAACCTTTAGCATAGTCTTCAGGTCATATTTATGAGGGGATTTCATTGTAACCTGGTAGGATGACTCCAAATAATATCTAGATGAGAACATCCCATTTTGATCGCGATCATTCAGCCTTGATGGGTGCCCGAGCCCAAAAACCTTTAGTATAGGTAAAAGGTCATATTTATGGAAGGATTTCATTGTAACCTATTAGGTTGACTCCATATAATGCCTAGATGATGACATCCCCTTTTGGTCGTGATTGGTCAGCTGTGATGGCTAGAAGTGCCCGAAGCCCAAAAACCTTGAGCACAGTCCACAGGTCATATTTATGAAGGGATTTCATTGTAACTTTGTAGGATCACTCCAGATGATGCCCAGATGAGATTGTCCCCTTTGGTTGCGATCATTCAACCATGATGGCTGCCCGAGCCCGAAGCCCGAAAACCTTAAGCACAGTCTACAGGTCATATTTATGAAGGAATTTCATTGTAACTTGGTAGGTTGACTTCATATAATGTTTAGATGAGAACGTCCCCTTTTGGACATGGATGGGCAACTTTGACGGCTAAAGGTGCCCGAAGCCCGAAAACCTTTTGCACTGTCTACAGGTCATATTTATGAAGGAATTTCATTGTAACTTGGTAGGATGACTCCAAATAATGTCTAGATGAGAACGTCCCATTTTGGCCGTGATCATTCAGCCTTGATGGGTGCCCGAGCCCAAAAACTTTTAGCATAGGCAAAAGGTTATATGTATAGAAGGATTTCATTGTGACCTGTTAGGTTGACTCCATATAATGCCTAGATGATGACATCCCCTTTTGGTCGTGATTGGTCAGCTGTGATGGCTACAGGTGCCCGAAGCCCGAAAACCTTGAGTACAGTCTGCAGGTCATATTTATGGAGGGATTTCATTGTAACTTCGTAGGATCACTCCAGATGATGCCCAGATGAGATTGTCCCCTTTGGTTGCGATCATTCAACCATGATGGCTGGCCGAAGCCCGAAAACCTTCAGCACAGTCTACAGGTCATATTTATGAAGGGATTTCATTGTAATTTGGTAGGTTAACTTCATATAATGTCTAGATGAGAACGTCCCCTTTTGGACACGATTGGGCAACTGTGACGGCTTCAGGGGCCCAAAGCCCGAAAACCTTTAGAACAGTCTACAGGTCATAATTATGAAGGGATTTCATTGTAGCTTGGTAGGATGACTCCAAATAGTGTCCAGATGAGAATGTCCCCTTTTGGTTGCGATCATTCAACCATGATGGCTGCCAAAGCCCAAAAACCTTTAGCACAGTCTACAGGTCATATTGTAACTTGGTAGATTGACTTCATATAATGTCTAGATGAGAACGTCCCCTTTGGACGCAATTGGGAAACTGACGGCTACAGGGGGCCGAAGCCCGAAAACCTTTAGCACAGTCTACAGGCCATATTTATGAGGGGATTTTAATGTAACTTGATAGGATGACTCGTTTTGGAATAATTTCACTGTAACTTGGTAACTTTTGTTGATATACATTAACTGTGAGGGCCACATACATTAACTGTGATGTCATATTAACCCACCCCTCAGCTCTTTAGTACAGTGTACACCTCATATTATTTTTATCATAAACATAGCACACAGGGAACAGAAATGAACATGTTCCCAATTATCACAATTCTTGTCTTATTTCATAATCCTTTCATAAACATTGAACATTATCCTTTTCATCAAACACAACACACAAGTTAAGCTACAGTGTCATTGACACTTTCATTGTCTTGTTGCAATTTATGGGAGAGTGCCTATCGGCACTCTCCCATAAATTGTAACAATGCAAATCGATGGAGATGAAGTAATTTTACTTCCAAGATAATAAGAAGGACATCCACAGAATATGAAGCCTTCAGCTTCGATACCTGCAGTTCAGAATAAAGCCCAAATATGGGCTTCTAGCACTCTACCAGTTAACCAGCCTTTCTTGCGTCTTGATAGATTTTGAGCCTATATGTATATATATCAGTTCCACGCAATATATGAATACTTGTTCATGATAAAAAAAAGCAGTTTCCTAAGAATTTTTAAATAGTTGAGCGTTCGGTTAGCCATCTTCAAACCACGTAAAAGGTCAGTCGTTTTAGAGTCATTTTCGAAATTCTGCACACTGGTACACTGATTACAATAGTGGACAAAGCATTTTGACCGGGTGATGACTGGGTCTTGCTGCTGTCAGAATTGTCGATCTGCTTTCCTGCCTACAGCACTGTTGAATCTTCTGTATCAGAAAAGAAACGTGAAAACATTGCATGTCAAATGCTATTTTTGTTTGATTTTCTTTCTTCAATCTTAATTTTTCAATATTTTTGAAGTAAGCTATGATTTAGAGGCAAAATTTGAATAAATAATAAAACCTGAAAGGCATTTCATCGTGAATAGCACTGTTAAAGTTTAATTACGTTTTCCCAGCACTAGTCATTATCCATACATTCAGTAGTAAGTGTAGGATTGACAAACAGTTAAATAGTATAGTGGAGCCTCCATAGCATTGTTTTTTGTCCCCCGAAAAGGTTTTGACTATTAAAATAGCTGGTGTCTGTCCCTCGATCCATCCATATGTCTTGCTGTCCACCCGTCCATCCCACTGGTTTCCTGATGATAACTTTAGCAGTTGACCAAATCAAATGAAATTTGGTATGTAGGTGTATCGACATTAAATGCAGGTCAATCAGACATTTTTTGCCAGAGTTATGCCCTTTTTCGACTTTGACTTTGAAAACTCGTATTTTTTTTAGTTTCCAACCAATAACTTAAGCTTTAATTAACCGAATCAAATAAAATTTATTGTGTAGGTGTATCAACATAAAATACAGGTCAGGTTCAAATCGGGGTTTGGTTCGACATTTTTTGCCAGAGTTATGTCCCTTTTTCAAGTTCTAAAAATTCAAATTTTTTTTCGGGGAATGTTTGGCCGTGCAGCCTTTTTTATTTTTTATGCCTCTGCCATGAAATGTCCGTCGGGCATATAGTCTTACTCTTTCCATCCATCATTGCATCTTTTCATCATTCCGAAATAACAGTTTTCAAGACAATTTTTCACTGTATATTGAGATAATTGACTGATTTCTGACGTGTGATCTGCCTGAAAAGGCAGACGACACTTTACTAGAAGCACCTGCTTTACTGTAAGTTTTTCACAGTATGTCAAGTTCAATAAATTCATTCTGATTCCCCAGCTTCTAAGAGTTGATAGAATATTCCTGTAAATTGAATAATTTCCATTAGCAAAGTGACAATTCAATTGAAAGACTTTCACTGTATTTACCTCAAACTGAATATAGAGCACATTCACAGGATATGAAGCCTTTTCCCCCTGTAAGAACCCCAATATGTGGAGCACTGTTTTGTTTACTTCATCCCTGTGTTGTAGTTGTGAGAAAGCTAGACCTACTGAAAGTGACCATAAACACCAATAAATAAAAAAAAACCCGACGCTATCAGTTAAAAGTTTGCAGTGTGGATCCTGTATTCAGTATTTTATTTAATTTTTATTAGATAAGACGTCGAATGAAAATTACAGATGAAGCTGTTCTTGAAGAGCCTCCTTATGAAGAAAGTGAGGAAGAGATTGAGGAGGAGGAAGAAGAGCAGGAGGAAGTACTTCCTGGTAAGTAATTATTTTACTATATTATAAAAAACAATATTAAGTAACTCTGGCATAAAGTTTGAGGAAGATCAGACATTTCACTGTATTAGAATAACCAAATTAGAGAAGTGGCCGAGTGGATAAGTGTGCTGGTCTCTCATGCCAGAGGTCCCGGGATGGATCCCCAGTCAGGGAAAGTTCTCAAGGTGTCCGAACTCTCTCTGTCAGCATCAGTTGTGAGGTTGGTGCTGTCACAGGGTACCATCCTATTGGGTGGGGACATAAAATGGCTGTCCTCTGTGTGGAGAGAGACACACTTTGTGCAGGCTACAGATCCCTTCGTAGTATTTGATCAGAGCGAGGCCTTGAATTTGCCACTGTGAAGATCATCCGACACACCTATTCCAAGGAGAAGCCTTTATATAAGTTGCATAACTTGTTCGCCTATCCTTGTAAAACAAACATGATTAAATAAAAAAAATTAAATAAGAAATAAATAAATAACCAAATTATTTGCTGGCCTGTGATTTTGTCAGTCTGTGGTCTGATAATCACTACCAAAGCACCAGATTTATTCCTCTTAGGATCATCTAGAAATCTGAAGTTGAATTTACATGCCTGTGATTGAATACATCAGGTGCTCAGACACTGAAGATCCCAATAATACTTATAATAGTGAGCAGGGACATTTGTAAAATTAGAGCAGTTGTTTTTTGTTAAGTGCCATCTGCCTGTTGAGGCAGATAACACATGACTAGAAACAACTGCTAGGCCACAAGTCATAAATTATGAGCTGTTTGTGATGTGTAATATATTTGTTCCATTTCTCAGAATTGTATGGGATTTGTATGGTTTTGTAAATAAATCAAGTTAGAGACAGAATTGGCCTCTCAGAGGGTCAAGTTTTTTATCCTCTACAGTTCCTTTTTGGTCATTTTATTTAAACAAATATTCACGTGTCATTTTGGGGCAGTATATTTTTATACACACTCTCTGAAAGAGATTCGTGGGTATACTGGATTACATGCATCTTTCCGTCCATCCTTCTGTTTGTTCGTCCTTATGTCCATCCATGTGTCTGCCCATCTGTCTGTCTGGATCCAGCAGTCAGTGGATGGATTTCAACAGAATTTAGTATGAGGCGAGGCGGTAGGCAATGATGGTGGTGTGCAACAGTTTGTGTTCTTGTTGATCTTGTAATTTCAAAATGAAATATGTTGAATGAGAATGGTTTTGAAATGAAAACTCTGAATGAGGTTCTCAATAGATATTGAGCAGCATTAAGTTCTTTGTAAAATCAGATAACTTAATTTTTGAGTTCTGCTGTTTCAAGAACTAAATTAGTTAAAAGAATGAAACATTTGTGGAACAAGAAGCCCTGGAGAGCCTACCTCCAAAAGAGCACAAATTAAATTTGATCATGCATGACTTTCATGTTACAGTGGAACCCTGTTAATTGTAAAGCCACCTTTCCAATGAAAATTATTCAATTGTCATGAGTATTCAAAATTAACAGGGATTTGGTCTCTTCCCTGTATTCTTTAGATAAATTGAGCATTTATTCTATCTTGTTTGACAGAGCCAGGGCTTATATTTCGACGAGAATCCGAGAATCGATTCACACAAAGATTCGCGCAATAAAAGCGGCGAGAATCCATGTAGATTCTTCCTGCGCCTCTGCTAGGATTAGCGTGAAAAAAATTGAGTCAGTTTAACCCTTTAACTAACACAGCGGCAACAAATTCACCAATAGAAGGCTAACATGACCTGAAATATCCTGACACTTTGTCAATAAAATCTTACAAATATGGCTGTCATTGGAACCGGCTCATTGAGCCGGTTCCAACGACAGCCATATTTGTAAGATTTTATTGGTAAATATTGTTCATTTAATTATTTTATCATTTATTTATTATTTATTGTTTAAAAGTTATCAAATTTAGTTTTAAAAATTAAAAAGGTGTGTTGGGTAAAAGGTTAACATGTGTTATCAGTATACAACAGTGGTTCAACCATGGTAGCGTCATAGGATCCTGGGACCCTCATATAGTAGGTATGGATTCTCACAACCATTTTCACGAGAATCCAAATGGATTCTCACAAATTTAGACGAAATATAAGCCCTGAGAGCTCATAGATTGAATGCCTGCATTGAATGTACAGTGGAGCCCACTCAATTGGATATCTCTTAACTGAATAACCCTGTTAATTGAACATAATTTCCCAACACAAAAATTAAATAAAAAACCTTGTAACCAGTCTAGAAATTACCCTGACTCGCCACAGGTTTCCTTTGTTTATAGACCTATTTGGCCTCAGTACATCCAATACAAGCATTTAATCTATTATATCTTGTTTAACAGAGCTCAAACAAGATACAATAGAATAAATGCTAAGTTTATCTCCAGAATACAGGAAAGTCACACAATCCCTGTTCATTGAATAAACCTGTTAATTGAATAGTTTTCATTGGCAAAATGGCTATTCAATTAACAGGGTTCCACTGTATTGAGGTCATATTGGTCAATAAACAAGACAAATTTGATGATTGTCGGCAATTTCGTGACATATTATGAGGTTGTTTATTCAGTTAAAAAGAATTTATTCTGTGACGTATATACAATTTGTTTTGAAGGTATGGTAGACACTTTTGTGTTTAGAAGTAATATATTCAATTTATTCAGTTAGGAGATATCCAGTTAACCCTTTACCCATCGTGACAGCCAAAACCGGCCAGCACTATTCACAAAAATGACCATTTAATTTTCATTATTTTAAAAAAAAATTTTGCTTAAAAACATAGCTCATGACACCTTATTGGAACGAGCTTGTTGAGATCGTTCCAATGAAGGTTGTAATCTATGTTTTTATGCAAAAACTGAAAAAATTTAGTTATTCAAGAATTTGTTTGCAAGTGTCATCTGCTTTTCGTGTTTGGTAAAAGGTTAAGTGAGCGCCATTATCGTGAGAAATTTACTTGCTCTTAACTTTTATGCTTTGTTGTTAAACTTTAAATTCTAAAGAGTTTTCTCCACTTGTCAGTGGTCCATGAACTGCAGATTTGCTTGTTGGATGCCTAAGTTTTCACTGATCTAGCAAGTAGGGAGGTGTGCTGATGTCCATCTCCCAGGTAGCTGATCACCAAATAACCCTGTCTATATGTTAAAATCATCAGTTGTGATTTGTAATGAAAAAATTAAATCAAGCTGAGAAATAAGCAGACGCCATCTGCAAAATGAGGTCACCAGAGGGTGAATTTGATGATGCTACCCTGCTCAGCAGGGTAACTTTACTAAATTCACCCTCTGTGAACCTCATTATACCCCCACAACGAGTTGTTTATATACTGGAATCACCTTGTCCATCTGTCCATCCATCTGTCCTTACACATAAATTTGTCCAGAGCTTTTCTCAAACATTATGGACCAATCTGCTTCAAACGTGGTATGAATGTTCACCACCATGGGAACCTGTGATTATTGTTTCAGTGGGATTATTTTTGTCAGAATTATGCCGCATTTTCGACTTGAAAAAGCAGGCCTATAATTTTGTCCGGAGATTTTCTCAGATGTTCATGGGTCAATTCCTTTGAAACTTGGTATGGATGGTTACTACCATGGGAACCTGAGCACCTGTGATTATAGTTTTGAGCAGATTTTTTTTTGCCAGCATTATGCCCCCTTACATCTTAGAATAATCATGGCGGCAAGGGGTATGGACAGGCTCGTCTTGGACAGTCACACCTCCAGTTCTGAATCAAGGTCTCGGACCTAAACAGGAAGAGGTACCATAGGATAAATTGGGGAATTGGCAAATTCAGCCTCTGTGGATCTCATTCTGCAAATGACATATTGCTTATGTAATTACAGGCTTGAATGTAATGCTTTTTTCAGAGATTACTGAGGAAATGACAAAGAAAATAAAATACGCTTTCTCAGGTGGGCCACCAGGAGAAGTATTGGTTGACGCATTCAGGCTTCAGATTACAAGAAATGATATCTTGACTTTGAGAGGTTTAAATTGGCTAAATGATGAGGTGAGTTGAAGCGACAGATGATATTTTGTATTTCATTTTCATAAAATTGAATGTCCCCAGAAGCTTTCGATCTGCCTTGTTTTAGTTAATTTTGTTAGAATTCTGTGAATGAAATTGCCTCTTGTATGCAAATTTATTGATTGATGAATTACCTTAGTCAAGATTTTCATTCCCATTTGCTAAATTGGGAATCTAGTGGCTCATTGTGCTGAGATGTACTACACATTAATGGTACATGCTGTCCCTGCTTATGTGGGGTAAGTCAGTAATGAAAAGCTGATGCAGGCAATTTATTTTACCACCTGGTCACCCAATTTCAAATTTACTGTCTGATCAGTCAGGCTGTTAATCATTCCTATTGGATCTTCAGCAATTTGCAATGCCCTCCAAAATCCTGCTATTAATTGTTATGTTATCTAGATTATTTCAGTTTTGCATACAGTAGTATCTTTTCTCATGAGAAGAATCGTTTGAATTTTTACAAATTCCTCACTCCTGTATTGGCCAATTGAGCAAGGAGGTTGGGCTGGTATCCAGGCAGAACTTCTTGCTCAGTTGGCTCATTCTAGGGTAGAGGGCATTGTGAAAAACGAACGCTGGTTCAGCTACGTTTTACTGGCAATTTGCTTGCCTAAGTTGCTCCCAGGAGAGCAATTTTTTGCCATCCTGTTTGTTTCAAAAAGCCAAGTCTTGTTAGTAAACCGGGGAAAGCCTAACATTTACTCAATGTCTCTTGGTGGTTCTATCTGCATGTCCCGGATTTCTCCACCTGTAAAGCTCATGCATTAAGCGTGGTCTGAAAATTCTTACAGCCCAATACGTGTTGCGAGCCGATTTTGGATCGTGCACTTTAATTTTAAAAACGTTTGAAAGACATTTGGACCCAGCTGCTTGAATTTACCTGTTAGGATTTGTTCTCTGGTACATTATTAGCTCAACTTGATAAAGTCAAGCTGAGCAATTGCCATCACTTCTCGTCCGTCGGCGTACGCACATACGTCTGGGCATTGTAGTATGTACGTACATCCACAATTTACATACGTACATCCACAATTTCCTTTGGCACACCTCACAGGTCGCATTTATGATCAGATCACTTTGAAACTTGGTATGCTTGTTTGGGGTGACCTCTAGATGAGAGCTATCGATTTTCTTCAATTTCCGTCAAAAATGCATCAATATATTCCTTTGGCACGCCTTACAAGGCACATTTTGATCAGATCGGTTTGAAACTTGGTATGCTTGTTTGGAGTTACCTCTAGATGGAAGCTATCGATTTTCTTCGATATCTACCCAGAAATGTTGCTGCTGGCAACAACCTTTGATGAACTTAGTGCAGTTATGCATCAAAATTTCCCTTTGGCACACCCTACAGGGCACATGTATTATGGGATCGCTTTGAAACTTTGTTTGCTTGTTCGAGGTAACCTCTAGGTGGGAGCTAATGATTTTCGTCCATTTCCGTCAAAAACAATTTGCCGCTGGCAACGTTCTTAGAACTTAGTTTAGTCAGACCTCAATATTTCCCTTTGGCACACCCTACAGGGCACAGTTATGATCGGATTGCTTTGAAATCTGGCATGCTTATTTGGAGTGACCTCTAGATGGGAGCTATTGATTTTCTTCCATTTCCATCAAAAAATGGTGCCACTGGCAACAACCTTTGAACTTAGTTTAGTCGGGCATCAATATATTCCTTTGGCACACCATACAGGACACATTTATGATCAGATCGGTTTGTATATTTTTATACTGTACCAATGACCCAGACATAGCTGGTGCTAACTCTTAAAAATGCCGCTCAGGATCACCGATCCAATGTCGAGTTGTGACAACAGTTCCTCGCACCAAGGCCAACACACCTATGAAGTTTCATGACTCTAGGTTGAACCACTATCAAGTTCTCATCCCGAAACCAATTGTTGCGATATACTATGTTCAAGGTCACTGTGACCTTGACCTTTGACCTGGTGAGTCCAACATCAATAGGGTTCTTCCTCGCACCAAGGCCAACACGCCTGTAAAGTTTCATGACTCTAGGTTGAACCACTATCAAGTTATCATCCGGAAACCAATTGTTGCGATATACTATGTTCAAGGTCACTGTGACCTTGACCTTTGACCTGGTGAGTCCAAGATCAATAGGATTCTTCCTCGCACCAAGGCCAACACACCTATGAAGTTTCATGACTCTAGGTTGAACCACTATCAAGTTATCATCCGGAAACCAATTGTTGCGATATACTATGTTAAAGGTCACTGTGACCTTGACCTTTGATCTGGTGAGGCCAAGATCAATAGAGTTCTTCCTCGCACCAAGGCCAACCCACCTATGAAGTTTCATGAATGTAGGTTGAACTACTATCAAGTTATCATCCGGAAAGGAATTGTTGCGATTTACTATGTTCAAGGTCACGTTGACCTTGACCTTTGACGTAGCGAGTCCAAAATCAATAGGGTTCTTCCCCTCACCAAGGCCAATCTACCTATGAAGTTTCATGAATGTGAGTTGAACCATTATCAAGTTATCATCCGGAAACCAATTGTTTAAGATTTACTATGTTCAAGGTCACTGTGACCTTGACCTTCGACGTAGCATGTCCAAAATCAATAGGATTCTTCCTCCCACCAAGACCAACCTACGTATGAAGTTTAATGAATGTGAGTTCAACCACTATCAAGTTATCATCCGGAAACCAATTGTTTACGCCCACCCGCCTGCCCGCCCGCCCGCCCATCTGCCCGCCTGCCCGCCCGCCCACCAGACATTCACCAAACTATAAGTCGAGTTTGACTTCGTCACAACTCGACTAAAAATATAGGGCCAAACACAAATTTTGCCCCCCCCAATCCCCAAAATTTGCATCTAAAACCAAAGAAAACATGTCCTGAATGGCCCTCCATACTTCACCTCTACTGCGCATGCGCAGTGTCAAGGACGTCCCGAAATTGGCGCCATTAATCATTCTTAGTTTGGCCCTTCATCAGTTAACATCTGACTGATCTTTGTGCTTGTAAATCTCAGTTTAAATGATGCCAGACACATAAATATTAGTGAAATGGTGATTCTAAGGAGGATATAGAAGGAGGAGAGGAAAAATGAGTGACAGAAAATAATCAGGGCTGTAACTTAAAATTTTTTGATCAAATTAAAATTATGTTAAGTTACCTATTTTCAAGGCAACTGCCTGTTATGGTCATTCTTGTTATCAAGATTACACTGCTTATTCAGTGTTTTCCTCTCTCCCTTTCCTTTAAGTCCCCTCTTGCTATTCTCCCATGCTTTTGGCATATTTTCTGTAATATTATTACTAAAATTTCTTGGGAGTTTTAGCTGGATAACAGAATGTATTCTGTTCTTTTCCCCATGTTTACGTCTTCACCTATGGGTGGTTAGGCGTAGTGTTCTGCATCTACCATCTGATGTTCTGCAGTTTCTTCCCTGGAAGTCTCTGTTTTGCATCAGATAGTGTATTATTGGTAACTGATTTCGGGCCAGGGTGCCTGGAGTCTTGATCTAGTGTTTTTTCACTTATTGTTTACATTTCCAACAGCCCTCTGTCTGAGGGGGGATTTCTTGAAAATAATATCTTAATGTTAATTTAATCATAACTAGACACATTATTATTGTTCGTAAGTGTTGCATAAATCGTTTAAAATATTTTTAGAATTTTTGTCCACACTTAGACTTGGGATCCATTGGGGCTCAACGTTACTTTTCAGAAACTTGGGCTGTTCTGAAAAAATATTTTTTTCAAAAGTTTTTGATTCAATTATTTTTTCTATGTTAATGGATCTTGTTATGTATTTTGATTGTCAGGGGTTGGTGCGAGTACTAGGACTTTGTTTTCTTTTTCACATTGAAAGGATATTGTTCAATTGTAATAAGAGGAAATCTTCCTCTGACTTTCATAATCATTGTATAATGTAGTCAGTGTACTCGCACTAACTCCTGTTATGTATGTGTTGATTACGATGACAACATGGGAAGCGTGTGTCACTGTATGTTAGTGGGGAATTGGCCATTCTGGTCCTTTCCCCGCAGGGTCACTCTACTTTATCAATCTCTATTTCAGACGATCATGATCAGGGTGATGTATCCGTGATGTCTTCCAAAAAGTGTGCCTCCGTCGTCGCAATTAATGTAGAGCTAGCGGAAAAGTGCTCAGGTAATACGTCAATTGCCGAAGAGGACCCTAGTAGGTTCGACGGCCTTTGACGTCCGCTAGCTCGCCCGGTGTAGCGTCCATTCATCGAATGGTTCGGCAGCTGGGTTCGTCCGTTGCGGTCTAGAAAGGAGTTTTGGGTGATGCAAGCACTATAAAGATCCATGTGCACACCCAGTGACGGCGGATTAGAGGGGAGAACGGAGGAAGCCTTTTAGTCCGGTTCATAGCTCGTCCAGGCCCATCCGGGCTGCGAGCGAGAGAGGCCCCTCTCTCGTACTTCAACATCTGGCCCCAGATGTTGTGGTACAAAATGTATCGCATTCGGAGCATACGTCCGCCGCTCGGGACGCTACGTTATATAGACAGTCCGGAGAGGCTGTCAATAAGGCTTCCTCATTCTCATGGCAGCGCACACGACCGCACCTTGGCTACGTGACCTCCGATATCCAGTCAACTTCGCCAATCAGAGAATCCTCGGCGACCAGGTCACGCCATCCGATAGCCAGGGACACGAGGCCTGCAGACTTCGGACGTTCGCATAAGAAAGTATGCGGGAGTCAACGTACTCGGAGCTTCCAGCGACAAAGCATCGTAAGACCGCTTCTGCACAGGCCTCGGTGACGGATGTGCTATCCCAAATAGCACAACTTATCGCAGCATCCCAGCAACGACAGAATCTCTGTCGCATAATATAGTATCCGATGACGCTGGGTCGGGACGCTCCGTGGAAACATCAGGTGCGGACGTCCGAAAATTTCATACGGTCCGACGGGATGCTGAAATGGATTCGGAGGTTTTCGAGCTTTCCCTTTCGGAACAACATAAGCTGCTGTATATGTCATCCGACTTCTTCTTCTAGAGGTTCTTCGTCGCACCAGAATGCTGCGATACCGGATAAGAAACTGATAGCGTCGGTGGACTTAGAAATTTTTGGTTCGGTTCAGGGACATCGTCCCTCAGTTCCGACACAGTCCAATAATGTCTCAGATACGTTCGATTTATTGAACGACACTATATATATTTTTTATATGCTTGCTATGTACAAGCATATCTGGTTTCTTGTTCTCAAAATTACTGAGATGTTTTTTAAAGGTGTGCCTCTGTCGTCATAGTTAATGAAGAGCTAGCGGCAATTAGTGCTCATGGATTACGTCAATCTCCTAAGAGGTCCCTAGTAGGATCGACGGAGTTGACATTCGCTAGCTCACCCGGTGTAGCGTCCATTCATCGAATGGTTCGGCAGTCGGGTTCGTCCGTTGCGGTCTAGGATGGAGATTTGGGTGATGCGAGCACTATAATAGACTTTAGTACACACCCAGTGACGACGGATTAGAGGAGAGATCGGAGGAAGCCTGTTAGTCCGGTTCCTAGCTCGTCTGGTCCGTCCGGGCGGCGAGTGAGAGAGGTCCCTCTCTCGTGCAACAACATATGGGACCGGATGTTGTGGTACAGACATTTCACCTTCGGAGCGTATGTACGCCACTCCGGATGCTCCGTTATATAGACAGTCCGAGTGACTGTCGATAATGCTTCCTCATCCTCACAGCAGCGCACACAACCACACATTGGCTACGTGACCTTGAATATCCGGCCAGCTTCGGCATTCAGTGATTCCATGCCAAACAGGTCACGCCATCCGGTAGCCAAGGGACACGAGGCCTGCACACTCCGGTCGCTCGCATAATAGAAGTATGCACGGGGTAACGAACACGGAGCTTCCAGCGGCAATGCATCGTAAGACCGCTTCTCCACAGGCCTCAGTGACGGACGTGCTATCCAAAATAGCACAGCTTATCGTAGCATCCCAGCAAACGACAGATGCTCGGTCGGATCAGGAATAATCCGACAGCGCTGGGTCGGTACGCTCTGCTGTTGCATCAGGTATGGACGACCGAATATTTCATTGGGTCCGACAGGATGGCGAAAGGGATTTGGATGATTTCGAGCTTTCCCTTTCGGAACAACAGAAGCTGCCATACATTTCTTCCGGCATTATCTTCCAGAGGTTGTTCCGTCGGACTACATTGCTGCGATGCTGGATAGGAGACTATAGCGTCATTGGACACGGAGTTTTGGATCGGTTCAGGGACATTGTTCCTGAGTTGCCGACGCAGTCCAATAATGTCTTTAGAACATTTGAATTATTGAACAACGCTATATGTATATAAGCTTGCTATCAACATGCTAGTATAGTTTCTTGTCCTTAATGCTCTATTCTGCCTTTCGTGAATTCTAGGAAATAATTGTTTATTGGCAGAACTGGGCTTACCGAGAGTTCCTTTGCGTCTATGACGGCGAGACTGAAGACTGCAAATTATCTTTTTCGCTGTGTATGTCAATTCCAACCACGATGTTGGAAACGACAATGATGTATAATAGACTTAACTTAGACGCTTTATCATACGTATACCACCTTACTGAGACGTTTATCATTACGTCTTCAACAGAAAGAATTCCAGGATATGATCCTCAATGAGATTTCTTTCAGGGGCAATAGTTTTTCCACGTATAACTCCGCCCTTCAGTGGCAACCTGGAGTTGGTTAGACGTGACGCAGCCCTAGCTACATCCACACGCATGGACAGTAAGGTGAAGAACTCTCAGAGTCGCTTCGGTCTCGAGAAGCTTCTCTTCGACGGCAACCTTTCAGCAATCTTGAATTGCACGATATACACGTTCTCTTGTTTATCATGTGTAACAAGAGATTCAGACGCGGACAAACATTCGGTGGTTGACTCAGAGAGTTCCACTGTAGTTGCCGGATCCGAGTTTTTCGATTATGACGGATGTCAGTCAAACAGGTTGGGACACAATTTTGATCCCAACGGATTCGAAGTGCCAGGGTCTTTGGGTTCCGCAGTTTTTAGGCAAGCTCCTTACTTCCAAGGAAGAATATTATGTTGGCTTGCACTACGTCATTGGATGAATTTTATTCAGAAGCGCATGTTCAATCCTGTCCGATAATACGGCAGTAGTTGCGTATATCCGGAACCAGGGAGGCACTCATTCGGTTCCGTTATTAATTTTAACGGAAAGAATCATTCTGTTTGTTATAGAACACCAAGTTCTGTTTCGGTTTGTCATATTCTTGGTTGTCGAATCGTATTAGCAGACTCCCTTTCACGTAAGGGTCGTTTGTTGCCGTCGGAATGGACTATTAACAAACAAGTGTTCAATCAGATTTGCTATCAATGGGAGCGCCCAGTGATAATTTATTTGCGACACAACTCTCCAATCAATTGACGTATGTGTCACTGTGTCCGGATCCCTGAGCATATGTAGTTAACGCTCTATCGATCTAGTAGGAAGCTATGATAGGATATGCGTATCCTCCATCGCTGTTGATTCAGCAAGTATTGCTAGAATTATTCATTCACAATACAATTCTGTTGGTAGCATCTCTGTCCCACAGAGACGGTGGATAAATTTACTTAGATGTCTACTGTGGGACTTACCGCGGAAACTTCCTCCACGAGAGGATCTTTTTTCGCTGGGGAAATCGTGTCAACTCTATCACAACCCGCAAGGTCTCAACCTTCACGTATTCCGTTGTGCAGTCCTTCTTGCATAGCAAGCACTGTATAGGACCAGCAGTGGACGCGATTCCTAACTGTAAAAGGACCTCCTCTTCACTATACTATGCGGCTAAAGTGGAGGGTCTTCCGTCGTTGGTGTAGGGATCTTTATGTTGATATTTTTGATTCCTCCATACCAGACATTGCAAACTTTCTAGTATACTTGTTTGACGAGATCAACTGCAGCCAGTTACTTTTATAGGTTATAGGTCTATGTTATCTGATACCTATGCACACCATGATAGTTTACAATGGAGCCTAATGTCTCTTTATCTAAGTTAGTGTGAAACTTTTTGATAAGAGACCTAGAATCGTTAGATTAATTCCTATTCGGAATTTAGCTTGGGTTCTTATTAACTAAAGCAACCATTTGAATCCTTGAGACAGCAGTTTCAAATTCTGGTCTTTTAAGGCAGCGATTCTCTTAGCCTTCTCTTCTGCTGAAGAGTCAGTGAGCTTCATGCACTATCGGTGGACGATTCTCACTTTCGTAGTATCTTTATTACCTTTATTACTAATGTTGTATTTTTGGTTAAGAATCAGGCTCCTAATGATATCCGGAACCTATTGTTTTTAAGATCCTTCCGTCTTCGAGCGGGCATAGGCCTTTACTCTGTCCGGATAGACCTTTATGTATTTATTAACAGATCTCAGTTTATCAGTAGGACGTAAAGCTTCTTCTGGCTCTGATGCCTAATAGAAGGGTCATTACGGTCCATTCTATTACTTAATGCATTCAGTTAACTATCGGTACTGCTTAGGATAATCTATCCTTAACTCAGCAGTCTGTGCTTAAGATTTCGGCTCATGAAGTAAGAGCTCTTCTACATCTTGGGCAGACGTATAGTTTTGCTATTATAGATTTAATAGGCTGCATATTGGTCTCAACCATCCACATTCACGAATTTTTATCTCAGAAATATTGTATCCATTTCTGGAGACCTGCATTGTTTAGGTCCATTATCAGCTGCTCAGAAAGTCGATCGCTTAACAATTGCAACTATAGCTATGTAGGCTTTATGTTCCGGCAGTGACTCCATCCTGCTGCCCTCTTCGCTCTGGGCTATTTGACCCAGGGCAAGAAAAAGGGGGGGGGGGGGAGGGTGTCCCCTTGGGTCACCTGTTTTTATTATGAAAACAAGGGGATACCTCCTCCGGAGTTAGTATTTCTGAGCTGTTACTGGGATGGTTTCTTAAGTGAAAGTTATGTTTTTTAATTCATTCATGTCATAGTTTTAAAGTATAGCAATTGTATATGTCATGTGTCAAACGGATGTTATTATACTATCCTCGGACACTTTTTAAAGAGTATAAAGAGTCTCAATTCTTTGGACTAACTTTATTTATTGGCTTACTTTAAATATAATTAGTATACGAATTATACTGGATATTAATAGAGAACATGGATGTTATCATGCTCAATTATAAAAGGTATTGTGTCTTTCTAATTTGTCATAAATAAGAAAGATACACGTGAAGCCTATTTCTCCTTTTCTCCTACAGGAGATGACTCTATTTATATAGTTGAGCTTATTGGATTTTCCTCTCTGTCCTGGGCCCTCCAGCCTTTTTACTATTCAGCTATGTCTGGGTCATTGGTACAGTATAAAAATCTTAAAAAATTTATAGTAATTTATATATTTTTTATACTTACCAATGACCCAGATGGGGATGGCCCTCCCAGGAGTTGGGAACTCATACCTCCCCGCTGAGGACATAGCGCTTACCAGGCACTTTTGGTAAGAATGATTAATGGCGCCAATTTTGGGACGTCCTAGACACTGCGCATGCACAGTAGAGGTGAAGTATGGAGGGTCATTCAGGACATGTTTTCTTTGTTGGAAACTCATACCTCCCCGCTGAGGACATAGCGCTTACCAGGCACTTTTGGTAAGAATTATTAATGGCGCCAATTTTGGGACGTCCTTGACACTGCGCATGCGCAGTAGAGGTGAAGTATGGAGGGTCATTCAGGACATGTTTTCTTTGGTTTTAGATGCAAATTTTGGGGATTGGGGGGCAAAATTTGTGTTTGGCCCTATATTTTTAAGAGTTAGCACCAGCTATGTCTGGGTCATTGGTAAGTATAAAAAATATATAAATTACTATAAATTTTTTTAGGTTTGTTTGGTGTTACCTTTAGATGGGAGCTATCGATTTTCTTCGATGTCCGTCGAAAAATGTTGCTGCTGGCAATGAACTTCGTGCAGTTATGCATCAGTATTTCCCTTTGGCGCAGCCTGCAGTGCACATTTTTGACCGGGTCACTTTGGAACTTGGTGTGCTTGTTTGGGGTGACCTCTCGATTTCTGTCAAAAATAGTTGCCATTGACAACGACCTCTGATGAACTTTTTAAAAACTTAGTGCAGTTGTGCATCAATATTTCCCTTTGACACACCCTGCAGGGCACATTTATGATTGGATCACTTGGAAACTTGGTGTGCTTGTGTGGGGTGAAATCTATATGGGATTTATCGATTTTCTTCCATTTCTGTCAAAAATTGTTGGCGCTGGCAACGACCTTTGAACTTAGTTTAGTCAGGCTTCAATATTTTCCTTTGGCACACCCTTCAGGGCACATTTATTGTCAGATCACTTTGAAACTTGGTATATGTGTTCTGGGTGACCTCTTGATGTGAGCTATTGATTTTTTTTCATTTCCTTGAAAACATTATTGTTATCACCAGCCTTTGAACTTAACTGCAACTTATCCCTTTTGCACTCTTTGCAGGGTATGTTTATGAATTTCCATGGAAAAAAGAGAAAAAAACATTGCCACAAGCAATGACCTTCAAACTTAGTGCATTTGTGCATTAACATCTTCCTTTGACATGCCTCAGGGGGTGCATTAATTATCAGGTTGTTCTGAAATTTTACATGCTTTTGTATGGTGACAAAGATAGGAGCTATTGATTTTCTTTTCATTTCCATCAAAAACTATTGCAGTTAGCAACAATCATTGAATTTATTGCATTTGTGCATCAACATTCTTCTTTGACATGGCCTTCAAGCCACATTTATCATAGGATTGTTTTTGAACTTGGTGTGCTCATTATGCAAGACCTTTAGATAAGAGCTATTGATTAGCAATCATTTCTGTGAAAAGAGTTGCCATTTACAATAACCTCTGAACTTACTGCATTTGTGTATCAACATTCTTTCTTTAGCCAGTCTTACAGTTTACATGTATAAAAATGCATGGGTTACTCTGATGTTGTGCACACACATGGTGTTATGTTGAAATTTCACCAAATAACTTTACCAATGATCTTCAATTTTGCCATTTCACTTTTAACTTACCGAGTTCAAGTTTGTCAAGTTGAGCTACAGTGTCATTGACACTTTCATTCTATTTATAATCATTCAAAATGTTATTCAGGTGTTTTATGTACACATGTCTTCCATTTCTTCAATTTGAAAATCCACAATCAACACAAGCTGGAATTACAGTTAATTGGTAAAATGCTACATTTTTTGGTAGTTAAAAGTTCCATTCGCAACTGTTTTATTACAATTTATTGGAGAGAGTGCCCTGTCTTATAAATTATAACCAAATAAATGTATATCATCAAACTTTTTACTCCTGGTGCATGTGAAGAATATTAGAATATTTTCATTGCATGAACTCTGCAATAAAGCTCAAATACAGACATTTAGCCCTGAACCATTGATGGCCAGGCGCATGAAAGCTGAAAGTTTTTGAGGAATTTCTGTCAGGACTTTGAAAACATTTATTTGAAATGTCCTGGACTCTGGTCTTCCTGCAAAATGTTTTTAGCACTCCTGTCTTCAATTCTGTTGAAAGGCTCACATTTAATTTACTTTATTGATGCTGATTATGTTTTTAGTGAATTTGAATTGCGTCGGTAAACCTAACAGGTGTTTTGTAATAAATCAATCATCCTGTATCAGATCTAGACCAATTTTTTTATACACTTCTGGCAGTGCTTACTGGAGTCTATGAAGTAATATTTGGTGTGTAAAAGTACTGTACGAATATTTAGATCAAGTTGAATTCAGAAGAAAATTTGCAGAGGCGAAATGGTTAACTGGTAGAGTGCTAAATTATTTATGGTCATCAAAATTTGTTCATGTGTCTTTGCCTTGTTACAATTTATGGAAGAGTGCCAAGGGGCATTCTCCCATAAATTCTATCAAGGCAAACCCAAAAAGATTTACTAATTTCATTTATAAGATAATATGAAGCACATCAACAAAATATGACAACTTCAGGCTGGGGCACCTGCTCATCATATGAAAGCCCTGATAGTGGCTTCCAGCACTCTACCAGTTAACTGATTAACCATTTACCCAACATAACGCCCAAAACCGACCAGTGCTATTCACAAAAGTCACCATTCAGTTTTCGTTATATTCTTAATTTTTGTCTCAAAAACATAGCTTATGACCCCCTCATTGGAATGTGCTCGTTGAGCTGATTCCAGTGAGGGGTCATAAGCTATGTTTTTGAGGTAAAAAATGAAAAAAAAAATAGTTATTCAAGAATTTTATTTGCAAGTGTCGCCTGCCTTTTGTGTTAGGTAAAGGGTTAATCGATTAACCAATGATCAACATCTTGATTGATCAAAAAAGTAATTGATCGATTAAGCGTCCAGTCCTTAAAATTTAGAAAACACCACGTGCGCTATGTATCGCGCTTGTGGTTTGAAGGCTGCCCGCGCTTTCCGAATGACGAGACTTAGTCAAAAAACCTAATAATTTTTCACCACAATTACTACTGAATACTTCGTATTTTGAACCGTACCGACGATGGTGGCATTACTCGTAGCTATAGCGGCTCGCAAAAAATGATACTAACACGTCCCACTCATGAAATATTTTCCCGATATTCGCAGACATATGGTGGACATAATCTTCTATTTACCTTACGACGAATGACTTTACCCTGGCAGAAAAAGATTGTAGGCGGCACATGACAAACATCACGTGATCGATGTCAATAATTTGAACTGAGAGCCGAAACGAACCTGGAAATGCCCGACCTACGGTAACTACTTTACTCGTCAAGACTTCCCTACGACACCAACTCACCTAGCAAATCAATACCAACGCCCTAGACCACTCTGCCGGTGGCCGAGTGGTCTAGGGCATTGGTATTGATTTGCTAGGCGAGTTGGTCAGTTGGTCCCATATGGAAGTCTTTCGGCACTGGGCACGGGCTCGAATCCCAGTGGAGCCATTTAAAAAATCAACAGAACACACAAGACTTCCCTACGGCACCAACTCACCTAGCAAATCAACACCAACGCCCTGGACCACTCTGCCGATGGCCGAGTGGTCTAGGGCGTTGGTATTGATTTGCTAGGCGAGTTGGTGCCGTAGGGAAGTCTTTCGGCAGTGGGCAAGGGCTCGAATCCCAGTCGAGCCATTTCAAAAATCAACATAACACATAAGACTTCCCTACGGCACTAACTCGCCTAGCAAATCAATACCAATGCCCTAGACCACTCTGCCGGTGGCCGAGTGGTCTAGGGCGTTGGTATTGATTTGCTAGGCGAGTTAGTGCCGTGGGGAAGTCTGCCGGCACAGGCTCGAATCCCAGTCGAGCCATTTCAAAAATCTATAAATAGCGTCCTGTGATAATAAATCTTCCGTTCCGGTGAATTTGAAAAAGACAAGTGTCGCTGATTTGCCTCGGGGAACAAACCAAGTAGATTTAATCACCCTGATGCATTCCGGAGGCGGAAGCATTCGTCAATATATAGGCCTAACTTGTGTTGGTTTGTAAAGGGACAGAAGGTAGTATCTTCGCACAAGTATAAGATCGAGTGATTTGACATTTTGAGTTAAACTAAATAAACTGCACAAACTCGTGCGTAATAAAATGTTACGACAAATTACATGGTTCAAACACTTTAATTTGTTAAAATGATGATGGTTTATTATCCGGGTATTTCCCTGCGGATGTTCAACCTAGCAAAATGAATATGGTAACGGTTTCTTTCTGAAACTTTCAACGTTCTTGTTGGGGGTATGCGGCTTATTCGGACCTCGGCTCATTCGGACTTTGGCTTATTCGGAGACGGACCCTGGCCTTTTCGGACCCGGGCTTTTTCGGACCTCCAGCTTATTCGCCTCCTCTAGTGGAATTAGATGAAAAACCAACTCGTATACAATTTTTTTATTGATTTTATTACGTAACATCAATTTATGACAAATAACATCAGAGATTTTGCAGATTCTTTCAACAGTCAACTCGCGGAGATGTCTTTGGCTGAGTATTAGAGAAAGGGTGGTGGTGAGGAGATTTAAGCCGGAGGTCCGAAAAAGCCAACAACATTCACTGATTCAGCATAAATATTATTTATTCCCATATTTCCACGAACTTATATGAGAGGGACGTCGTTCAACATAAATATTCGTTCCCATTTTTATTTTATTTTATATTCTGATTTTAGAGAAAGGGTGGTGGTGGGGGGGGGAATAAGATGGAGGTTCGAAAAAGCCAACGTCATTGAGCATAAATATTTTTTCCCATATCTAATCGTTTATTTTATTACGTAATACCATACATGTGGGAATAAATATTTATGCTGAATGGCGTTGGCCTTTTCGGACCTCCGGCTTATCGCCCCACCACCACCCTTTCTCTAAAATCAGAATATAAAATAAAATAAAAATGGGAACGAATATTTAAGTTGAACGACGTCCCTCTCATAAAAGTAAGTTCGTGGAAATATGGGAATAAATAATATTTATGCTGAATCAGTGAATGTTGTTGGCTTTTTCGGACCTCCGGCTTATCTCCTCACCACCACCCTTTCTCTAATACTCAGCCAAAGACATCTCCGCGAGTTGACTGTTGAAAAAATCTGCAAAATCTCTGATGTTATTTGTCATAAATTGATGTTACGTAATAAAATCAATAAAAAAATTTGTACACGAGTTGGTTTTTCATCTAATTCCACTATAGGGGGCGAATAAGCCGGAGGTCCAAAAAAGCCAGGGTCCGAATAAGCCAAGGTCTGAATGAGCAAAGGTCCGAATTATAAGCCGGCATTCCTTGTTGGGTAATGCTTTAGAAGTTGGACGTGACGTCATCAGTCAGTGGGATTAAGTCAATCTGTGTCAGTGTCACAGTCACCAGAATCAGAATCTGAACTTTCGCGGGATTCTGATGGCGACTCTGATTCCTCATCACTGCTATCACTGGGAGAGCACTGTCGTCTTCTTTTTGTCAAGTGGGGGATATCATTATCAGAATATTGCTGTGTCGTCTCCCATTTACGCTTTCGTCGCGTGCTTAGGTATTTGTCTACTGCATGATCGAGCAACTTCGACTTCTCCCTATCCTCAAAAACAATGTCATTCACACGAATCAACAGGAGGTTCTCCATGGTGTCATGTTTCATACTCAATCTGCGATCAGATAACATAGCCGTTAGGTGACTGAACGCGCTCTCAACCACACTGTTGCTCACACCAATTGCCAAAACAATCTCCGCTATTTTACAGATATTCGGAAATTGATCCCTCCTACATGTAAACAACTTTTGCCACAATTTCCGCACTCTGAGGGTTGGGTAGTAATGCTTTGTGGTGAGCTTTAAGTCTTTCCATTCCCGCATCATTGTATCTTCTTCGCTGTCGAATTCAACGAATTCCAACGACGCTCTGAACTTTTCCGCCAACTCACAGATTGATTTGACTTCGTTTTTTGTTGAGTGCCAGTTCTTCGGATCAATCCAATTCACCAATTTGAAAACTGAGTCATTGAATGATGAGAATCGGTCATTCAAACAACGTTTTGCGCTTGAAGCGGAGTTCTTCGCCAGGGAGATGAGCTCTTTCACTACCATATCGGTTGATTCGGCCGCACGACAACCTTGTAAGCCGGAATACTTGGTGACAACGTATTCTCGATCAGCTTTTTTACGCCTCATAGTGCCACTTTTTGGCATGCGCACTTCCAACTCGTAACGTGTGAGATCATTATCAGTCGGTTTCAGCTCAACCTGCAATTTGTTTGTTATAGAGTCAATTGAAGTTAAATTGTCCACGAATTCCGAAATGGACTCTTTTGTTCGTTCCACAGCAGGGAGGACATCACACACGAGCAATTCATTTTTTTCAAAGAACAATGAGAGTACTGACATATTATCAAGCAAGTTTTTGTATAAGCAACATGTAAGGAGAAATTTAGTGTTTTTCAGTTTTTTCAAAAATCCACCCAACTTGGCACTGACTGTCTTGTATTCGTCACTCGCTTGTGTGTCCTCTATTGTCTGAATGTAAATGACCCAATTATTCAGAAGATTTTTCAATGCTCGCCGGTGGTGGTTGACGAATCGGGTCGAAGTGACTTTTGGCATTTTATAGACCGTAACATTCATGGCGCTTGCTACGCCCTCTACATGTCGACCGAATTTTGCTGACTGCTTGAAAAACCTATAAAGAGACTGAAGCAGCTCCTCCACGTCATTAAAGAGCTTTTCTTTCAGGAGTGAGTCTTTTAGTGCGAGTTCAAGTCGATGTGCAACGCAGTGGATGCTTACAAGCCATGGTCTTCCGTCATTCCTGAGGCGTGTCAGCAACCCAGACTTGTGGCCGAAATTAACGCTCGCACCATTAGCAGCAGCTGCGATTTCGCAGAACTTATAGCGATCTCCGGGGATTTTAAGTTTTCTGATGAATACATCATCCACAGCTAGTTTCAGGTTCTCAGCGTTCGCATCCCCAAACGAATTCATATCCTGTAATGCCAGAACGAAATATTTTGGTTTTCCATCCCATATCACCTTTACAAGAACGATTTCCTTTTCAGAGTTGGTTTTACGTGCCTGAGAGCCGTCAGTCATAACCGTAAAAGCATTTACAGTCATCAGAATTTCAGAAAGAGTTTCCCGTATAGAATCAGCAATGAATGCAACAATTTCACGAGCCATCATACTGTTAGCTAAACCCTGGATCAGCTCAACGCCATTTGCTTTCTGTATTTTGACAGCCGTTTCGAATGTTGTAAGCGGTTGTCCATCGACGGCTATCAGATACGCCGTTCGGAAAAGCTTCAGATAAGCGTCCTTTGACTGTCGTTGGAGAGCTACATTTATCTTAGGCTGTGAACTCTGTGAAGCGCTCTGTTGTGGTGTGGCACTCAGTTGAGAAGCATTCGAGCTTTGCTCGGAAGTTGTCACGGATTCGCTAATTAAATCACTGGATTCTTTCTCGATCTGAATGCCAATTTGATGCACTTTAGATGACAGGTGCCGTGTGACCGTATGTTTCGTGACGAAGCTGGTTCCCTGAACATATTTTTCTACTTCAATCAGCATTTGTCCCTTTAATATACCGGACCGCTTGATTTTATCAATGTGTTTTGCGCAGGTCTTGCACCATACCCCTGTGACTACCTCACGGCCCTTGATTTTCCCTGTGCGGTATCCTATAAATGAACCAACGTTCCATTTCTTGAAGGTTTCAACCCCCACAGTTTTTCCCTTTGACTGATAATCAGAGACAGACTCGTCCGTGTCCATGTTTTCGAGAAGTAATGACAAAGACAATGAATGAGTGGAGAATCGGTCGCCGAATGTCACGTGATCCCCTGCGATAAGAGATCTGAGATCAAAGAGTGCACTGCCGACACATGCTCCACATCAAACAACAGACAGGAAGCCGCGTACATGGCATCGTGAGCTGTTGTCACAGAAGTCGAACTCAACGGCTTTGATGACGTTACGTTGTTGCAATATAAATTATCTGTTGTTAAGTTGTTAACCAGTAACCGGCCAATATCTCAATGAACTACCTAAAATTGTACAAGCGCTACTTTTTTAACCCTGCGCGCACTTTATATAACGCACGATAATTTTAATTTGCCCGCGCACTACGCGCGCCGCGCGATCGCGCACGCTAAATTTTAAGGACTGAGCGTCTCTTTTGTGAACTACTGTATTATATGGGTTTACAAAGGAACAAACTTGTGCCAAAACAGGCAAACATTGTCACACTGACTCACATCAATTATATGAGACAGAGTAAAGCATACAAGTTACATGCTGACACTCTTTGTCACTTGTATGATCATTATCTTGTATCAGTAGCTGGAAATGGTCATTCTTAACCCTTTACTCAATACAGGTAGAAGACTATATAGTGGAACCCTGTTAATTGAATAGCCACTTTGCCTCCCCGTGGGAACCCCGGGAAGTAAGCAGCACTTGTTTACTGTGGTAAACCAGTTCCGCTTTACTAGTAAAATAGGACCCAGTCACCAATGCTTGGGGTGAAAGTCCTCTAAAATGGGCAACATGTTGATCAACGATTGACTAAACTTGACTTCATCTCCATGTTGTGTCACGATTAGCCATGGTGCATAAATATGTGACGTTAACCACCAACAAACAAACAAACATAGCCACTTTGCCAATGAAAATTATTCAATTAACAGGAGTAATCAATTAACATGAATTGTGTCACCTTCCTGTATTCTTATCATTTATTCTGTTATATCTTGTTTGACAGAGCTCCTTGAGCTCTGTCAAACAAGATATAATAGATTAAATGCCTGCATTGGATGTACTGAGGCCAAATAGGTCTATAAACAAAGCAAATCTGGGGAGAGTCAGGATAATTTCTCGGCAGGTTACAATATTTTGTATTCAATTAACAGGAGTTTACTCTATAACCTATATATAATTAACAGGTCAAATTTGTACTGAAGGTATGATAAATGGTTTTGTGTTGGGAATTTATATTCAATTAACAGGGTTATTCAGTTAAGAGATGTCCAATTAAGTGGGCTCCACTGTACTTGAGAAATAAATTCTTGAATTACTAAAATAATTTCAATTGCTGTCTCAAAAAACATAGGTCATAGGAATGAGCTTGTTCCAATGAGGCTTCATTAGGTATGTTTTTGAAACAAAAATTGAACATAATAGAATTTGATTATATATTAACAAAATCTTGATATACTATTACACCATTTTCTGGCAGAATGGTATCTTTAATAAAAAAATACTCTTTGCAGGCTAAAAACAAATGTTTTGATTCCCAGACAATCCCCCATTGAAATGGAAGCCCCTCATTGGACATTTTTACTGTCTTACAGTGCTTTCCAGTATTACTACAAAATCAAGAGAATCAAAACTTTTTATATTTTTGAATGATGTTTTAATGATATTTACATGTGAATTAATTCTGAAGAGCATTACTAAAGATGCAAAACAGTTTTTTTTAAAAAAATTATATGAAATTATTTGTATAATTTTTCCAATTTCTATATATTCTGTGTGCGAAAGGGAGTTGCAGTGGAAAGCCATTCAGTCCATATGCAAGAAAAAATCCCCCCCTCCCCCCATCACTGATTTGAAAAAAGAATTCCCGAGAATCAATTTTGTGTGGCCTTTCAAAATGCCCTTGAAAAGTAATTTAGCACTCTACTAGTTAAAGAATATTATGAAAGCAGCATCTCTGCTTATCTTTTCTGATACTCAAGTTGAATGAAGCCAGAATTAAATATTTTTGTAAACAAACCTGTTTGAAAAAATTGAGACATTCATGGGCATTATTGGTGTTTCTGTATGTATCACTTTTTAGCTCACCCTGACAAAGTCAAACTGAGCTAATCTCATCACTCTCTGTCCAACATCCGTCAACACCATGTTTTTGTCAAACCGTGAGGCCAATTTAAGTGAAAGTCTGTGTGAGTGATGGTCCCGAAGGGGCATTGCATTTTGTTCAACTCGACATGCCCACCCCCATAGGAAGGGGGTGGGGGAAAATGCTCAAAATATTTTTAAAATCTTCACATGAACCAGTGGGTACAATGACTTGATATTTGTTATGGAGCTTCCTTTTAAGGTGTAGAATCAAGTCAGTTCCCAATGAAGATCGCGAAGCAATATTTGGTTTCGTGATGGGAGTGGTAAGATTTTTGGCCCCACCCAAAATTTGTGTCGTCTGAACTGATGTCCGATTTGAACCAAATTCGGTATGTGGTGTTATTGGGTCATAAGTTCTTCACTCGTGCAAAAAAAAAATATTCTGGCATCCCTATGGGAACCCCTGGAGCAAAAAGTAAAAATATTTTCAAATGCCCATATTTTTATAATGTACCAATGACCCAGACATAGCTGGTACTAACTCTTAAAATATAGGGCCAAACACAAATTTTGCCCCCCAATCCCCAAAATTGCATCTAAAACCAAAGAAAACATGTCCTGAATGGCCCTCCATACTTCACCTCTACTGCGCATGCGCAGTGTCAAGGACGTCCCGAAATTGGCGCCATTAATCATTCTTAGTTTGGCCCTTCATCAGTTAACATCTGACTGATCTTTGTGCTTGTAAATCTCAGTTTAAATGATGCCAGACACATAAATATTAGTGAAATGGTGATTCTAAGGAGGATATAGAAGGAGGAGAGGAAAAATAAGTGACAGAAAATAATCAGGGCTGTAACTTAAAATTTTTTAATGAAATTATGTTAAGTTACCTATTTTCGAGGCAACTGCCTGTTGTGGTCATTCTTGTTATCAAGATTACACTGCTTATTCAGTGTTTTCCTCTCTCCCTTTCCTTTAAGTCCCCTCTTGCTATTCTCCCATGCTTTTGGCATATTTTCTGTAATATTATTACTAAAATTTCTTGAGAGTTTTAGCTTGATAACAGAATGTATTCTGTTCTTTTCCCCATGTTTACGTCTTCACCTATGGGTGGTTAGGCGTAGTGTTCTGCATCTACCTTCTGATGTTCTGCAGTTTCTTCCCTGGAAGTCTCTGTTTTGCATCAGATAGTGTATTATTGGTAACTGATTTCGGGCCAGGGTGCCTGGAGTCTTGATCTAGTGTTTTTACACTTATTGTTTACATTTCCAACAGCCCTCTGTCTGAGGGGGGATTTCTTGAAAATAATATCTGGATGTTAATTTAATCATAACTAGACACATTATTATTGTTCGTAAGTGTTGCATAAATTGTTTAAAATATTTTTAGAATTTTTGTCCACACTTAAACTTGGGATCCATTGGGGCTCAACGTTACTTTTCAGAAACTTGGGCTGTTCTGAAAAAATATTTTTTCAAAAGTTTTTGATTCAATTATTTTTTCTATGTTAATGGATCTTGTTATTATGTATTTTGATTGTCAGGGGTTGGTGCGAGTACTAGGACTTTGTTTTCTTTTCACATTGAAAGGATATTGTTCAATTGTAATAAGAGGAAATCTTCCTCTGACTTTCATAATCATTGTTTAATGTAGTGAGTGTACTCACACTAACTCCTGTTCTGTATGTGTTGATTACGATGACAACATGGGAAGCGTGTGTCACGGTATGTTAGTGGGGAATTGGCCATTCCGGTCCTTTCCCCGCAGGGTCACTCTACTTTATCAATCTCTATTTCAGACGATCATGATCAGGGTGATGTATCCGTGATGTCTTCCAAAAAGTGTGCCTCCGTCGTCACAATTAATGAAGAGCTAGCGGAAAAGTGCTCAGGTAATACGTCAATTGCCTAAGAGGACCCTAGTAGGTTTGACGTCCGCTAGATCGCCCGGTGTAGCGTCCATTCATCGAATGGTTCGGCAGCCGGTTTCGTCCGTTGCGGTCTAGAAGGAGTTTTGGGTGATGCGAGCACTATAAACATCCATGTGCACACCCAGTGACGGCGGATTAGAGGGGAGAACGGAGGAAGCCTTTTAGTCCGGTTCATAGCTCGTCCAGGCCCTCCGGGCTGCGAGCGAGAGAGGCCCCTCTCTCGTACATCAACATCTGGCCCCAGATGTTGTGGTACAAAATGTCTCGCATTCGGAGCATACGTCCGCTGCTCGGGACGCTCCGTTATATTGACAGTCCGGAGAGACTGTCAATAAGGCTTCCTCATTCTCATGGCAGCGCACACGACCGCACCTTGGCTACGTGACCTCCGATATCCAGTCAACTTCGCCAATCAGAGAATCCTCGGCGACCAGGTCACGCCATCCGATAGCCAGGGACACGAGGCCTGCAGACTCCGGACGTTCGCATAAGAAAGTATGCGGGAGTCAATGTACACGGAGCTTCCAGCGGCAAAGCATCGTAAGACCGCTTCTGCACAGGCCTCAGTGACGGACGTGCTATCCCAAATAGCACAACTTATCGCAGCATCCCAGCAACAACAGAATCTCTGTCGCATAATATAATATCCGACGACACTGGGTCGGGACGCTCCGCGGAAGCATCAGGTGCGGACGTCCGAAAATTTCATACGGTCTGACGGGATGCCGAAAGGGATTCGGAGGTTTTCGAGCTTTCCCTTTCGGAACAACATAAGCTGCTGTATATGTCATCCGACTTCATCTTCTAGAGGTTCTTCGTCGGACCAGAATTCTGCGATACCGGATAAGAAACTGATAGCATCGGTGGACTTAGAAATGTTTGGTTCGGTTCGGGGACATCGTCCCTCAGTTCCGACACAGTCCAATAATGTCTCAGATACGTTCGATTTATTGAACGACGCTATATATATTTTTTATATGCTTGCTATGTACAAGCATATCTGGTTTCTTGTTCGCAAAATTACTGAGATGTCTTTCAAAAGTGTGCCTCTGTCGTCATAGTTAATGAAGAGCTAGCGGCAATTAGTGCTCATGGATTACGTCAATCTCCTAAGAGGTCCCTAGTAGGATCGACGGAGTTGACATTCGCTAGCTCACCCGGTGTAGCGTCCATTCATCGAATGGTTCGGCAGTCGGGTTTTCTGTTGCGGTCTAAGATGGAGATTTGGGTGATGCGAGCATTATAATAGACTTTAGTACACACCCAGTGACGACGGATTAGAGCAGAGATTGGAGGAAGCCTGTTAGTCCGGTTCCTAGCTAGTCCGGTCCGTCCGGGCGGCGAGTGAGAGAGGTCCCTCTCTTGTGCAACAACATATGGGACCGGATGTTGTGGTACAGACATTTCACCTTCGGAGCGTATGTCCGCCACTCTGGACGCTCCGTTATATAGACAGCCCGAGTGACTGTCGATAATGCTTCCTCATCCTCACAGCAGCGCACACGACCGCACATTGGCTACGGGACCTTGAATATCCGGCCAGCTTCGGCATTCAGTGATTCCATGGCGAACAGGTCACGCCATCCGGTAGCCAAGGGACACGAGGTCTGCACACTCCGATCGCTCGCATAATAGAAGTATGCAAGGGGTAACGAACACGGAGCTTCCAGCGGCAATGCATCGTAAGACCGCTTCTCCCAGGCTTCAGTGACGGACGTGCTATCCAAAATAGCACAGCTTATCGTATCATCCCGGCAAACGGCAAATTCTCGGTCGCATCAGGAATAATCCGACAGCGCTGGGTCGGTACGCTCCGCTGTTGCATCAGGTACGGACGACCGAATATTTCATAGGGTCCGACAGGATGGCGAAAGGGATTCGGATGATTTCGAGTTTTCCCTTTCGGAACAACAGAAGCTGCCATACATTTCTTCCGGCATTATCTTCCAGAGGTTGTTCCGTCGGACTACATTGCTGCGATGATGGATAAGAGACTAATAGCGTCATTGGACACGGAGTTTTGGATCGGTTCAGGGACATTGTCCCTGAGTTACCGACGCAGTCCAATAATGTCTTTAGAACATTCGAATTATTGAATGACGCTATATATATATATAAGCTTGCTATTAACATGCTAGTATAGTTTCTTGTCCGCAATGCTCTATTCTGCCTTTCGTGAATTTTAGGAAATAATTGTTTATTGGCAGAACTGGGCTTACCGAGAGTTCCTTTGCGTTTAAGACGGCGAGACTCAAGACTGCAATTGTCTTTTTCGCCGTCTATGTCAATTCCAACCACGATGTTGGAAACGACAATGATGTATAATAGACTTAACTTAGATGCTTTATTATACGTACACCACCTTATTGAGACGTTATCATTACGTCTTCAAGAGAAAGAATTCCAGGATATGATCCTCAATGGGATTTCTTTCAGGGGCAGTAGTTTTCCACGTATAACTCCGCCCTTCAGTGGCAACCTGGAGTTGGTTAGACGTGACGCAGCCCTAGCTACATCCACGCGCGTGGATAGTAAGGTGAAGAACTCTCTCAGAGTCACTTCGGTCCCGAGAAGCTTCTCTTCGACGGTAACCTTTCAGCAATCTTGAATTGCTCGATATACACGTTCTCTTGTCTATCAAGTGTAACAAGAGATTCAGATGTGGGCAAACATTCGGTGGTTGACTCAGAGAGTTCCACTGTAGTTGCCGGATCCGAGTTTTTCGATTATGACGGATGCCAGTCAAACAGGTTGGGACACATTTTGATCCCAACGGATTCGAAGTGCTGGGGTCTTTGGGTTCCATAGTTTTTAGGCAAGCTCTTTACTTCCAAGGAAGAATATTATGTTGGCTTGCACTACGTCATTGGATGAATTTTATTCAGAAACGCATGTTCAATCCTGTCCGATAATACGACAGTAGTTGCGTATATCCGGAACCAGGGAGGCACTCATTCGGTTCCGTTATTGATTTTAACGGAAAGAATCCTTCTGTTTGTTATAGAACACCAAGTTCTGTTTCGGTTCGTCATATTCTCGGTCGTCGGATCGTATTTGCAGACTCCCTTTCACGTAAGGGTCGTTGTTGCCGTCGGAATGGACTATCAACTAACAAGTATTCAATCAGATTTGCTATCAATGAGAGCACCCAGTGATAAATTTATTTGCGACACAACTCTCCAATCAATTGTAGACGTATGTGTCGCCGTGTCCGGATCTCTGAGCATATGTAGTTAATGCTCTATCGATCTAGTAGGACGCGATGATAGGATATACGTATCCTCCAGCGCTGTTGATTCAGCAAGTATTGCTAGGATTATTCACCCACAATACAATTCTGTTGGTAGCATCTCTGTCCCACAGAGACGGTGGATACATTTACTTAGATGTCTACTGTGGGACTTACCGCGGAAACTTCCTCCACGAGAGGATCTTTTTTCGCTGGGGAAATCGTGTCAACTCTTTCACAACCCGCAAGGACTCCACCTTCACGTATTCCGTTGTGCGGTCCTTCTTGCATAGCAAGCACTGTATAGGACCAGCAGTGGATGCGATTCCTTACTGTAGAAGGACCTCCTCTTCGCTATACTATGCGTCTAAAGTGGAGGGTCTTCCGTCGTTGGTGTAGGGATCTTTATGTTGATATTTTTGATTCCTCCATACCAGACATTGCAAACTTTCTAGTATACTTGTTTAACGAAATCATCTGCAGCCAGTTACTTTTATAGGTTATAGGTCCTTTTATCTGATACCTATGCACACCATGATAGTTTACAATGGAGCCTAATGTCTCTTTATCTAAAGTTAGTTTGAAACTTTTCGATAAGAGACCTAGAATCATTAGAATAATTCCTATTCGGAATTTAGCTTGGGTTCTTATTAACTAAAGCAACCATTTGAATCCTTGGGACAGCAGTTTCAAATTCTGGTCTTTTAAGGCAGCGATTCTCTTAGCCTTCTCTTCTGCTGAAGAGTCAGTGAGCTTCATGCACTATCGGTGGACGATTCGAACTTTCGTAGTATCAGGAACTCTATTACCTTTACTACTAATGCTGTATTTTTGGTTAAGAATCAGGCTCCTAATGATATCCGGAACCTGTTGTTTTTAAGGTCCTTCTGTCTTCGAGCGGGCATAGGCCTTTACTCTGTCCGGATAGACCTTTATGTATTTATTAACAAATCTCAGTTTATCAGTAGGACGTAAAGCTTCTTCTGGCTCTGATGCCTAATAGAAAGGTCATTACGGTCCATTGTATTACTTAATGCTTTCAGTTAACTATCGGTACTGCTTAGGATAATCTATCCTTATCTCAGCAGTCTGTGCTTAAGATTTCGGCTCATGAAGTAAGAGCTCTTCTACATCTTGGGCTGACATATAGTTTTGCTACTATAGATTAAGTAGGCTGCATATTGGTCTCAACCATCCACATTCACGAATTTTTATCTCAGAAATATTGTATCCATTTCTGGAGACCTGCTTTGTTTGGTCCATTATCAGCTGCTCAGAAAGTCGATCACTGAACAAATTGCAACTATAGCTATGTAGGCTTATGTTCCGGCAGTGGCTCTGTCCTGCTGCCCTCTTCGCTCTGGGCTATTTGACCCAGGGCAAGAAAAAAGGGGGGGGGGGGAAGGGTGTTCCCTTGGGTCACTTGTTTTTATTATGAAAACAAGGGGATACCTCCTCCGGAGTTAGTAATTCTGAGCTGTTACTGGGATGGTTTCTTAAGTGAAGGTTATGTTTTTAATTCATTCATGTCATAGTTTTAAAGTATAGCATTTGAATATGTTATGTGTCAAACGGATGTTATTATACTATCCTCGGATACTTTTAAAAGAGTATAAAGAGTCTCAATTCTTTGGACTAACTTTATTTATTGGCTTACTTTAAATATAATTAGTATACGAATTATACTGGATATTAATAGAGAACATGGATGTTATGATGCTCAATTATAGAAGGTATTGTGTCTTTCTAATTTGTCATAAATAAGAAAGATACACGTGAAGCCTATTTCTCCTTTTCTCCTACAGGAGATGACTCTATTTTATATAGTTGACCTTATTGGATTTTCCTCTATGTCCTGGGCCCTCCAGCCTTTTTACTATTCAGCTATGTCTGGGTCATTGGTACAGTATAAAAATCTGAAAAAATTTATAGTAATTTATATATATTTTTATACTGTACCAATGACCCAGACTTAGCTGGTGCTAACTCTAACAAAACCAGGGCCAAACACAAATTTTGCCCCCCAATCCCCAAAATTTGCATCCAAAACAAAAAGAAATCATGTCCTAAAGGACCTCCATACTACGCCTCCACTGCGCATGCGCAGTGACGCAGTCGTCCCGAAATTGGCGCCAATTATCATTCTCTGTTTGGCCCTTCATCAGTCAGCATCTCACTGATCTTTGTGCTTGTAAATCTCAGTTTAAAGGATGCCAGACACGTAATTTTTGGAGAAAATGTGATTCTAAGGAGGATAGAAGGAGGAGAGGAAAAAGAAGTGACAAAAAATAATCAGGGCTGTACTTAAAATTTTTTGATGAAATTATGTTAAGTTGCCTATTTTCGAGGCATGGGCCTCTTGTTGTCATTCTTGCTAATTGTTGCACTGCTTATTCAGTGTTTCCTCTTCCCTAACCTTCTAAAGTCGCCCCTTGCAATTCTCCCATGCTTTTGGCATATTTTTGAGAAATTTCATTTCTAAAATTTCCTGGGAGAGTTGCTTGGTTACAGAATGTTTTCTGTTATTTTCCCCATAGTTACGTTTTCACCCATGGGTGTATAACGTTTGTGTTCTGCATCTTCCATCTGATGTTCTGCAGATTCTCCCCTGGGAGTCTCTGTTTTGCATCAGATAGAGTGTAATTGATGACTGATTCCGGGCCAGTTTTTTCAGTGCCTGGAGTCATGTTTTCTGGTGTTTTTACACTGTTTGTTTTCATTGGCAACAGCCTTTTTTGAGGGGGGCTGTTTGCCTTTGCTGTAGTTTATCTCACTATAAGATACATTTATATTATCCGAAAGTGTCTCATTAATTATTTAATGTAAATTTAAAATTTTTGACCACACTTTGCCATCGGATCCATCGGGGCTCAACGTTACTTTTCAGCAACTTGGGCTTCGCAGAAAAAGTATTTTTTCAAAATTATTTTGTTTTGCAATTGTTTTTTCATTTATTAATGGATCATGTTATTATGTATCTTTGTGTCAGGGGTTTTTGCGAGTAACTAGGACTTATTGTTGTTCTTTCACAATGAAGGGACGTTGTTCAAATTGTAATAGGAAGAAATCTTCCTCTGACTTTCATGATCATTGTATTAATTGTAGTCAGTGTTCTCGCATTAATCCCTGTCCTATATGTGAACATTGGGATGAGAAACATTGGAAACGTGTGTCACGATATGTTGTTTCTGGAGAAAGAGCGATGCCGGCTCTTTCTCCGCAAGGTCACTCTACTCTCTCAGTTTCTATTTCAGAGGAACCAGAACAGGGTGATGTTTCCATGTTATCTTCTTCAAGTGTGCGTCCGTCGTCACAAATGAATTCAGAGCTAGTGGCAAACGTGCTCATGGAGATTAGACAAATGTCGTCCGCTAGCTCGCCCGGTGTAGCGTCCATTCACCGAATGGTTCGGCAGCCGGGTTCATCCGATGCGGTCCAAGAGGAAATTTTGGGTGATGCGAGCACTATAAACATAATAGATGCACACCCAGTGACGGCGGATAGTAAGCGAGAACGGAGGAAGCCTTTTAGTCCGGTTCCTAGCTCGTCCAGGTCCAGCCGGGCCGCGAGCGAGAGAGGTCCCTCTCTCGTACAACAACATCTGGGACCAGATGTTGTGGTACAAAATGTGTCTTTAGCGGAGCATACGTCCGTCGCTCGGGACGCTCCGTTGTATAAGCAGTCCGCAGAGACTGTTAAGGCTTCCTCTTCTCGTCAGCGCACACGACCGCACCTTGGCTGCGTGACCGCCGATATATTACCAGCTTCGCCAATGAAGGATTCTTCGGCGACCAGGTCACACCATCCGGCAGCCAGGGATTCGAGACCGATGGACTCCGGACGTTCGCATAGGAAAAGTATGCGGGAGCCATCTGATGCGGAGCTGCCCTCGGCGAAGCAGCGAAAGACTGCGTCTCCGCAGGTCTCGACGCCGGACATTCTTGTGCAGATAGCACAGCTTATCGCAGCATCGCAGCATCCCAGCAGCTGACAGAAACGGTGTCGGATCGAGAATTATCCGACGGCGCTGGGTCGGTACGCTCCGCCGAAGCATCGGGGGCGGACGACCGGGAACATCATGAGGTCCGACCGGATGGTGAAAGGGATACGGATGACTTGGAGTTAACCCTTTCGGAACAACATAAAGCTGCCGTGACTTCATCCGGCACTTTCTCCCTCAAGTTGTTCCGTCGGGCCAGACTGCTGCGCTTCCGGACAAGAGAATTATAGCGTCATTGGACTCTGAATTTTTTGAGCGGTTCAGGGACACGCTCCCGAGTTTCCGTCGCAGTCCAATAATGTTGCTAGAACATTTGAATTATTGAACGACGCTATATTTAAACTTGCTTCCAGGATGGGGAAAGCAGGTTTCTTGTCCGCTAATACTCTCAACCTGCCTTTCATTAATTGAAGGAATAAATTCGATACGGCAGGACAGGGTATACCGAGAGTTCCTCTGCGTATGGACGACGAGGCGGAAGACTTAGAGCTATCATTACCGTCGTCAGCTTCTATTCCAACCGCGGTGTTGGAAACAACTATTGCATCTAACAGAGCCAATTTAGATGCCTTATCTTACGCAGATCACCTTACTAAGGCGTTATCACTGCGCCTTCAAGGGGAAGAGTTTCAGGATATACAATCCTCTTTAAGACTTCTTTCAAGGGCAGTAGCTTATTCCACGTGTAACTCCGCCCTTTCAGTGGCAAATCTGGAGTTGGTTAGACGTGACGCAGCCCTAGCTACATCCACACTAGTGGATTCTAAGGTGAAGAACTCTCTTAGAGTCGCTTCGGTCTCAGGAGAACTTCTCTTTGACGGCAAGCTTTCCGCTATTTATGATAAAATTAAAAAGAAAGCTAATGATTCTCTGTTGTTCAGATCTGCTCCTAAGAAGTCGGATACAGCAGACACGAATAAGACAGGCATTTCTGGGTCTAATGCGCCCAAGAGAGGTTCCTATAGAGGTTCCGGTGCGTCCTCTTGGTCTTATTCGAGAGACCGTCAGGATAGCGACTCTCGTTCGGGACGTCCTTCAGGCCGGGACAATCGGTCGGACGCCCCGAGGTCGACGAGGCGAGGTGCGGGTCGTGGAAGACGTGGTTTCTCCTACCGCAGGCCTCGCAGGTCCAGGAGGTGATGGCTTAAACCTCTATCGCGTTCCGGTTGGCGGAAGGTTGTCAAGCTTTTCACAAGAGTGGGCGTCGATTACGGACGACCCTTGGGTGAGAGGAGTGACTTCGGAAGGTCTAAAGATATCCTTCAAACGAAAGCCTCCATTAACTCGAAGTCCAAAGTGGACTCATCTTCCCTCAAATCCACAAAAAAGAGACGCTCTGTTATCAGAAGTGCAGTCTCTTTTAATGAAGAACGCGGTAGAGGTCGTAGAAAACCAGGAATCTCCGGGATTCTACAGCCATCTGTTTCTGGTTCCGAAACCAGACGGCTCGTTCCGTCCAGTCATAGATTTGAGCTGGATAAACAAGCTGATCGTCGCTCCGAAGTTTTATATGGAGACGATTCGATCGGTCAGAGCGAGTATTCGGGTGAACGATTATGCAACGAGCATAGATCTCAAAGATGCGTACTTTCACGTCATGGTACATCCGACATTCCGAAAGTATCTACGCTTCGCAGTCCTAGGAGTGGTGTATCAATTCCGGGCGATGTGCTTCGGATTGAATCTAGCACCCTGGGCTTTCACTCGGGTAATGAACTCGGTAATGATCTACTTCCGAGCTCATTCGTCTGCGGTAACGTCGGCCTACCTGGACGACATTCTTCAGAGGTACGGCAACGAGTTAACGCTTCAGAACGATGTTCAGAATCTTCTTCTATTGCTCCGACGTCTCGGTTTTATAGTAAACGAGGAGAAGTCGGATCTGGTGCCGTCCAAGTCATTCACTCATCTGGGAATGAGCTTCGAGACGCACAACAATCTCGTTCGTCTGCCGTTAACCAGAGCGAAATTAGTCAGTTGTTACGCTCGCTATTGTCTGCACGCAGACAAAGTCACGGCGAGAGAATTTATGAGACTGATAGGTCTGTGCGGAGCCGCCGCGGATCTCATTCCGATGGGGCGGTTACGCACACGTCCTCTTCAAATTTTCCTGACTCAGAATTGGAGTGTGAAAATTCATTCGCTCGATGTAGACGTTCTCTTGTCAGATCAAGTGAAACAAGAGATTCAGACTTGGGCAAACATTCAGTGGTTAACTCAAGGAGTTCCGCTGCAGTTGCCGGATCCGAGTTTTACCGTTATGACGGATGCCAGTCAAACAGGTTGGGGTGCATCATTAATCCCAACGGATTCGAGATGCCAGGGTCTTTGGGATCCGCAATTCCTGTGCAAGCACATAAACATCAAGGAAATGATGTCAATTTGGCTTGCGTTACGTCACTGGATGGACATTATTCACGATGCTCATGTCCAAATCCTATCCGACAATACGACAGTAGTGGCGTATATACGGAATCAGGGAGGCACTCATTCAGTTCCGTTGTTCAATCTAACGGAAAGAATCCTTCTGTTTGCGTTAGAACATCACGTTCTTCTTTCGGTCCGTCACATACCGGGTCGTCTGAATGTGCTAGCAGACTCCCTTTCACGAAAGGGTCGTTTGTTGCCGTCGGAGTGGACTCTCAACAAACAAGTATTCAATCAGATTTGCTACCAATGGGAACGGCCAATGATAGACTTATTTGCAACACATCTCAACAATCAGTTGCAGACGTATGTGTCTCCGTGTCTGGATCCAAGAGCATTTGCAGTAGACGCTCTGTCGATCCCTTGGGACGGAATGATAGGATATGCGTATCCTCCAGCGCCGTTAATTCAACAAGTATTGCTAAAGATAAAACAATCTCAATGCAAGATTCTATTGGTAGCATCTCTGTCGCCACAGAGACCGTGGATAAATCTACTCAGGTGTCTGTTGTGGGACCTACCGCGGAAGCTTCCTCCACGGGAGGATCTTCTTTCGCAGGGGAAATCGCGCCAACTCCATCACAACCCGCAAGGTCTCAACCTTCACGTTTTTCCGTTGTGCGGTCCTTCTTGCATGGCAAGCACTTTACAGGACGAGCAGTGGACGCGATTTCTAACTGTAGGAGGACCTCCTCTTCGCTAAACTATGCGGCTAAGTGGAAGGTTTTTCGTCATTGGTGTAGGGATCATTCTGTAGATATATTTGATCCCTCTATACCAGACATTGCAAACTTTCTAGTATACTTGTTTGACGAAATCAAACTGCAGCCTGTTACTATAAAGGGTTATAGATCTATGTTATCCGATACCTATGCACATCATGATAGTTTACAAATTGGATCTAATGTCTCTTTATCGAAGTTGGTTAGAAACTTTTCGATAAATAGACCCAGAACTCTTAGATTAATTCCTAAGTGGAATTTAGCTTGGGTTCTCCTTAAATTGAAGGAAAAGCCATTTGAACCTCTTGGGACAGTAGATTTCAAATTCTTATCTTATAAGACAGCTTTTCTCTTTGCTTTCTCTTCTGCCAGAAGAGTCAGTGAGCTTCATGCACTATCGGTGGATGATTCTCATTATCGTAGTGTTGGGAACACTATCACCTTCACTACTAATGTGGGTTTTTTAGCTAAGAATCAGGCTCCTAATAAATATCCGGAACCTATTGTTATTAAGGCTCTTCCGTCTTCAGACGGGCGTAGGCCTTTACTCTGTCCTGTTAGAGCACTACGTATCTATAAACAGAGATCTCAGTTTATCAGAAAGGGACGGAAACGTTTCTTTCTGTCTTTGATGCCTAATAGAAAGGACATTTCAGTCCATTCTATTGCTAGATGGATTCAGTTAACTATCCGTACTGCTTATGAAGATTTATCTTCTTCTCAGCAGTCTGTGCTTAAGATTTCTGCTCATGAAGTAAGAGTTCTTTCTACTTCCTGGGCTTATGCTAATAGTGTTGCTATTACAGATTTAATGAAGGCTGCTTATTGGTCTCAGCCATCCACATTTACGAATTTTTATCTCAGAAATATTGAGTCCATTTCTGGAGACCTGCATTGTTTAGGTCCGTTATCTGTTGCTCAGAATGTCGTCCACTAAACAGTTGCAAGTATAGTTATGCAGGCTTTCTGTTCCGGCAGTGACTCCGTCCGGCTGCCCTCTTCGCTCTGAGCTATTTGACCCAGGGCAAGGGGAAGGGGGGGGGGGGGGGCGGGTGTTCCCTTAGGTCACCTGCTTTATAGTGAAAAGCAAGGGAATGCCTCCTCCAAGTCAGTATTTCTGAGTCGCTTCCGGGATGGTTTTAAAGTGTAATATTAATGTTTAAATTCATTCATGTCTTATTTTTAAAGTGTAGCTCGGTGTGAAGCATTTGTATATGTCAAGTGTCAAACGGGCTTTAATATACAATACTCGGACACTTTTAAATGACTATAAAGAGTCTCAATTCTCTGGACTACTTTATTTATTGGCTTGCTTTAAAAATAATTAGTATAAGGGTTATACTGGATGTTAATAGAGAACATGAATGTTATTGTGCTCAATTGTTAAGGGTAGTGTATCTTTCTAATTTAATATTAAATAAGAAAGATACATGTAAAGCCTAATACTCCTTTTCTCCTTAAGGGGTTACCTCTTTACTATATAGTTGAGTTTATTGGATTTTCCTCTATGTCCTAGGCCCTCCAGCCTGTTTACTATTCAGCTAAGTCTGGGTCATTGGTACAGTATAAAAATGTTAAAAAATTTATAGTAATTTATATATTTTTTATACTTACCAATGACCCAGACGGGGATGGCCCTCCCTGGAGTTGGGAACTCTTGCCTCCCCGCTGAGTACATAGCGCTGACCAGGCACTGCCAGTAAGAATGATAATTGGCGCCAATTTCGGGACGACTGCGTCACTGCGCATGCGCAGTGGAGGCGTAGTATGGAGGTCCTTTAGGACATGATTTCTTTTTGTTTTGGATGCAAATTTTGGGGATTGGGGGGCAAAATTTGTGTTTGGCCCTGGTTTTGTTAGAGTTAGCACCAGCTAAGTCTGGGTCATTGGTAAGTATAAAAAATATATAAATTACTATAAATTTTTTAACTTTTTATACTTACCAATGACCCAGACGGGGATGGCCCTCCCAGGAGTTGGGAACTCATACCTCCCCGCTGAGGACATAGCGCTTACCAGGCACTGTTGGTAAGAATGATTAATGGCGCCAATTTCGGGACGTCCTTGACACTGCGCATGCGCAGTAGAGGTGAAGTATGGAGGGCCATTCAGGACATGTTTTCTTTGGTTTTAGATGCAAGTTTTGGGGATTGGGGGGCAAAATTTGTGTTTGGCCCTATATTTTAAGAGTTAGCACCAGCTATGTCTGTGTTATTGGTAAGTATAAAAAATATATAAATTACTATAAATTTTTTCAGATTTCCCAAACCACTTATAACAGAGAGCTGTTATATGGTATGAAGCATCCTTAGGACCAGTAGAACTGAATGGTAAAAAAAAATTGCCATCGGTTATGTTAGGGTGTTCTGAGAGAGCATCGAAAAAATGCAGTCACAGCTTCGCAAAAATTAAAAAAAAAAATCTTTTCTCCCGAACCAATGGTCAGAATCTTTTAATATTCGGTATACAGCATTCATAGGGGGGTCAGATACAAGTTTGTTAAAATAAAGCCCATTGATTCATATTTGGGCTCAATACAGGAGCCCAAATTTTTAACTTAGGGCAATATGGGGAATATTCTTTAAAAGTCTTCTTCAGAACCTCCAGTCAGAATTTTTTAATGTTTGGTATACACCATTGTTATGAGGATCAGGCTCAAGATTGTTCAAACCAAGTCCATAGGTTAATATTTGGATTTGGGCTTCCTTTGGAAGCCCAAATATTAACTTAGTTCAATTTATTTATTTATTTATTTATTGATGGTTAAGGTCACATATTTATGCACAATGGCTAACCATGACTGTGACAGTTTTATGGGTGGAGGAAGCCGGAGAGAACCACTGAGCAACGACGAGCAGCTGCCAGCTCCCCAACATCGTAACTCCGCACTGCAGCACAGGCAGGGTTAGATTGGTTGAAGACATGCGTACCATCGACGTGCAGTACGCCTTAGTACACAGTGTCATCATGCCCCCCATGCGGGCAATGGAGATGAAGTGTCTTGCCCAAGGACACAACGCGGTTGCCGCAGGTGGGATTCGAACCGAGGACCTCTCGGCTTGCAACCTGCACCTCTACCTACTGAGCCACCGCGCTCCCCAACTTAGTTCAATATGGGGGATAATTTTTAAAAATCATCTTCTTCAGATCTGCCAGTCAGAATGTTTTCATATTTGGTATACAACATCTCTAGGGGGGGGGGGGGGGGTCAGATTCAAAAGTTTGATCAAATCGGGTCCCTAGGTATATATTTGTGCTCGTTATGGTAGCCCCAACTTTAACTTAGTGCAAAATGAGGAAATTTAAAAAAAAATCATCTTCAGATCTCCCAGTCGGAATGCTTTCATATTTAGTATACAACATCTCTAGTGGGGTCAGATTCAAGTTTGTTCAATTCGAGTTCCTGGATTAATATTTGGGCTCCATATGGGAACCTGAAATTTAACTTAGTACAATATGAGGGAGGTTCTTCAAAAATCTTCAGATTCACCTGTCAGAATCCTTTCATATTTGGTTTACAACATCTCTAGGGAAGTCAGATTCAAGTTTATTCAAATTGGTTCCCTGGGTTAATATTTGGGCTCCCTATGTATGGTAGCTCGAATTTTAACTTAGTGCAATATGAAGACATTTTTAAAAAAATCTTCTTCAGATCCACTATTCAGAATGCTTTCATATTTGGTATACAACATCTCTAGGGGGATCAGATTCAAGTTTGTTCCAATCAGGTCCGTATGTTATATTTAGGTTTGCTATGGTAGCTCAAATTTTAACTCGGTGCAATATGAAGAATTTGGGGCATGGTGGAGTCACGGTAACCGGTTCTCGTCATATCACCGAAGTTCAGCAACATCGAGCCTGGTTAGTCCTTGAATGGGTGACAGTCTGAGCGATCGATTTGGACTCCTGCATTGTGTCCTTGGTCAAGGCACTTAACCCTGATTGTCCACATGGGGGCACGATGATGCTGTGTACTAAGGTGTACTTCCACGATGATAGTGCACATGTCTTCAATCAATCTAACCCTGCCTATGCTGCAGTGTGGAGTTACAATGTTGGGGAGCTGACAACTGCTCGGTGGTTCTCCAGCTTCCTCCACCTGTACAACTCTCACTGACATGATATGAGCTTGGCTGTTAAAGTGTCGCTAAACCTTAATAAATAAATGAATAAGAAGAAATTTATTGAAAATTTTTTTTCTTCAGATCCAACCATGAGAATGCTTTCATATTTGGTGTAGAACATCTCTAGGGAGGTCAGATTCAACTTTGTTCAAATCGAGAGCTTTGGTTAATATTTGGGCTCCTTATGGGAGCCAGAATTGGCCATGTAGCTGAAGAATTAGAAATTTTGTGTTCAGTACCCTCTATAGGTGTGTAACTAAGATTAATCCACATAGGTTTTATCAAGGGGCTTCATGGGGGAGCTCCACATTTTGCATTATGATCGACTGAAGAAAAGGCATGATGCTCAAGACTATTTTTGTAATTCCTGGGCAGCTCAAGCATTTACAATGTATCCTATGGAGATGGATTGTTTAATGTAGACTCATTCTTGGACTCATGTTCTGACCAAGGTGGGCTCTTCAGACCCTGTGGGGGCCTCTCGCTTGTTTACCTTTTGCCTAATTTAACCTTTTGAACCTTGGTGGTATCATCCATGTCAGTTCAATGGCAGCAATTGGAAGAGTCCACATTCATTATTTGGTGTAGCCATGGGACTGCACATTGAAAATATTAATTGGTGTACCCCACACATTCACTCAGCAGCCATCCGACTTAATGAAGTTATGACGTATCATGTTTCTGGGCTGGAAAAGCAGCCGCTCGGGTTCAAAGTGTTTGTCAGAGCAAAACCAATCTAAAAGGGAGGAGGACCCCTCAGATACATGTATATATTCTCTCTGTGTTGAAAGCACACATGTTTTAATTAGATAAATAGCCTTAGGCAATTCACAGTGGGATACTTTTCTGGCATATAACTAATCAGAATAAACTGTCCCCATGCCATCTGTAGATAATTTATCTTGAAAGTGTATATCAAGTATATAATTTCTCGTGATATGCTTGATAGCATATGCATTGGCACACGGTGAATTTATCTTCAGAAATGTGGCGTGCCATATTTAGGCATCTTGAAATGTTGTTAGGATCAGGTATAAAGTGTGAACTAGCGAGTTCAAGTGAGACTTGGGTTTCGACCGTTGAGGAGTGAGACTTGGGTTCGATTAAGACTTGGTGTTTTAAGCTCCTGTTGCGAGCCCGTGATAGTGACATTTTGAAACTGTACTATAGCACCGGTACAGGGCTATAGATAATCTGAAATTGATGAAAAACTATTAACCCCTGTAATAAATCTTCTACCATGTTGATCAAATTGTTAAATGTGTTGAATATGGAAATGAGTTATTTTAAATGTAAATAAAAGAATCATTGTTATTTTAATCACTGTTTCCTTTCCACAGCCTGAAGTGATTAGGAATCACACCTGATGAAGAACGAACCTATATTCCGAGTTCACTCGGCAAGGAATAAAATCATAGTGCGGTCCCAACTTTGCTCTTCGAGCGGAGTTTGGCCTGTGCCCGGATTCCAACCGTCATTGCTGGCTTGTTCCCCAATTTTTTTAATGGTGAGGCTAAAGAACCCATGTCACCCCTCCAACACTGATACAGCATTTGACAGTGTTGATGCCCTATCAAACTAGCACTAAAAAAAACCCACTTCATTTAAATATCTTTTTTTTTCAATCATCACCTCGGAAACATAGCTATGACCTCATTGTATGACCTTGTTCCAGTAATGAAGCATGAGCTATATTTTTTAAGCAAAAAATGAAATTTTGTAGTTATGAAAGTTATTTTTTGTCTTGTTGTCATGTTAGGAAAAGGGTTAAAATTGTTTATGATGAAGTGAGTATTGGTTTTCTTGTTTTTCAGGTTATCAATTTCTACATGAATATGTTAATAGATCGTGGAGAGAATGACAATTTTCCTTGTGTTTATGCTTTCAATACATTCTTTTATCCAAAAATTGTTAGTGATGGTCAAAAGGGTGTGAGAAGATGGACAAGAAAAGTGGATATATTTGCTAAAGACTACATAGTGATACCTGTACATTTAGGAGTTCACTGGTGTTTAGCAGTGAGTCCTTTTGTCATTCATTTCCTCTATATTTTCAGTCAACTCAAAACCTTTTCCTATAGAACCATCACTATTTATATGATATACAAGGATGGCTATTCATGTTTTCTTATTGTCTGTGACCTTAGGCTTTGTCTAAGTCGATTTAAGAACTTTTGATGGTTGCTGGCTCCCAACAGGCTGTTTTTAAGAATAGCCTTTCGTGCAATGTTATACTGTAAGGATAGTCATGCTCTTGGATCTTTTACCAGAAAAGTGTTAGTCACTCTCCTGTGATTTTCAATATAACAGTCCTTCATGCATATACCTCTTGGGAAGGAAGAGTTGTTAACACAAAACAGTGGAACCCTGTAAATTGAATAGCCACTTTGCCAATGAAAATTTTTCAATTAACAGGAGTATTCAATTAACAGGAATTGTGTCACTTTCCTGTATTCTAGAAATAAACTGAGAATTCATTCTATGATATCTTGTTTGACAGAGCTCCTTGAGCTCTGTCAAACAAGATATAATAGATTAAATGCCTGTATGGCTTGGACAGAGGGCCAAATAGGTCTATAAACAAAGGAAACCTGTGGCAAGTCGGGGTAATTTCTTAACAGGTTACAAGATTTTTTATTCAATTGACAGGAGTTAACTCTATAACCTATATTCAATTAGCAGGTCAAATTTGTACTAGAGGTATGGTTCATGGTTTTGTGTTGGGAAATTATACTCAATTAACAGGGTTATTCAGTTAAGAGATAACCAATTAAGTGGGCTCCGCTTCCGCTGTACATATTTCATACTAATCTACTTTTTAGAAACTAGGTAATGCTGTCTATATGTCACATCTGTCTGCTGCAAAACAATTCAGGCTTAGAATTCCAATACTATTTGGTATCAAGAAATCAAACTTAAGATGCATATACATATTGTGTTGGACGACACAGACTATGATCAGTGTGTAAAATTTTATGAGAAGGCTTGGTTCGTTCGCGTGGTGGCTACACAAATTTAAATCTACATGAACGGATGACTTGTTATCCAAAAGTTGCACCTTGAATGGTAAAGTCTGAGTAACTTAACTGGCAGAGTGCTAAATTTTTTCCCAGCCTCAAGATTTGTTCACACATTTTTGTCTTGTTAAAATTAATGGGAGAGTAAATTGTAACAATGCAAATCGAAGGAGATGAAGTAATTTTAATTTGAAGATAATATGAAGGACATCCACAGAATATGAAGCCTTTAACTTTAGGTTCCTGCAGTTCAGATTAAAGTCAAAATACGGGCTTATAGCACTCTACCAGTTGACCAGCCTTTCTTGTGTCTTGATAGATTTTTAGCTTAACTTGACAAAGTCAAGATAAGCTATTGCCATCACACGTGCAGAAGTGTGTTAGTCTATGAGTCTGTTAGTCTGAGTCTGTGAGTCTGTTCACATTTTCCTTTATCACAGGCTACACTCCGCTGTTCTTATCTGATCGTCACAAAATTTCATATGCAGGCTTGGGGTCATGTCTAGAAGAGAACGTCCCCTTTTGGTCGTGATCGGTCAACCGGTATGGCTGCCCGAGCCCAAAACCTGAAAACCATTAGCACAGTCTACAGGTCGTATTTATGAAGGGATTTCATTGTAACTTGGTTGGATGCCTCTATAACACCTAGATGAGAACGTCCTCTTTTGGGCATGATCTGTCAACCGTGATGGCTGCCCAAGCCCGAAACCCAAAAACTTTTAGTACAGTCTACAGGTCATGTTTAATATGGAGGCATTTCATTGTAACTTGGTAGGATGACTTCATATGATGCCTAGATGAGAATTTCCCCATTTGGGCGTGATCTGTCAACTGTGACGACTGCCCAAGCCCAAAACCCGAAAACATTTAGCGCAGTCTACAGGTCATATTTATGGAGGGATTTCATTGTAACTTGGTAGGTTGACTTCATATAATGTCTAGATGAGAAATTCCCCTTTTGAACGTGATTGGGCAACTGTGATTGCCACAGAGGCCTGAAGCCCAAAAACATTTAGCATAGTCTACAGGTCATATTTATGAAGGGATTTCATTGTAACTTGGTAGGATGACTCCAAATAATGTCAAGATGAGAACGTCCCATTTTGATCGCGATCATTCAGCCTTGATGGGTGCCCGAGCCCAAAAGGTCATATTTATGGAAGGATTTCATTGTAACTTGTTAGGTTGACTCCATATAATGCCTAGATGATGACATCCCCTTATGGTCATGATTTGTCAACTGTGATGGCTACAGTCGCCCTAAGCCCGAAAATCTTGAGCACCGTCTACAGGTCATATTAATGAAGGGATTTCATTGTAACTTCGTAGGATCACTCCAAATGATGCCCAGATGAGAATGTCCCCTTTTGGTTGCGATCATTCAACCATGATGGCTGCCCGAGCCCGAAGCCCAAAAACCTTTAGCACAGTCTTCAGGTCATATTTATGAAAGGATTTCATTGTAACCTGGTAGGTTGACTTCATATAATGTCTAGATGAGAACAGCCCCTTTTGGACATGATTGGGCAACTGTGATGGCTACAGGGGCCCGAAGCCCGAAAACCTTTAGCACAGTCTACAGGTCATATTTATGAAGGGATTTCATTGTACCTTGGTAGGATGACTCCAAATAATGTCTAGATGAGAACGTCCCCTTTTGGTCGCGATCATTCAGCCTTGATGACTGCACAAGCCCAAAAACCTTTAGCATAGTCTATAAGTTGTATTTATGGAAGGATTTCATTGTAACTTGTTAGGTTGACTCCATATAATGCCTAGATGATGACATCCCCTTTTGGTCAAGATTGGTCGACAGTGACCGCTACATGGGCCCGAAGCCCTATAACCTTGAGCACAGTCTGCAGGTCATATTTATGAAGGTATTTCGTTGTAACTTCGTAGGATCACTCAAATGATGCCCAGATGAGAATGTCCCCTTTTGGTTGCGATCATTCATCCATGATGGCAGCCTGAGCCCAAAGCCCAAAAACCTTTAGCACAGTGTACAGGTCATATTTATAAAGGGATTTCATTGTAACTTGATAGGTTGACTTCATATAATGTCTAGATGAGAACGTCCCCTTTTGAACGCAATTGGGAAACTGACGGCTATAGGGGCCCGAAGCCCGAAAACCTTTAGCACAGTCTACAGGCCATATTTATGAAGGGATTTTAATGTAACTTGATAGGATGACTCGTTCTGGAATAATTTCACTGTAACTTGGTAACTTTTGTTGATATACGTTAACTGTGAGGGCCACATACATTAACTCTGAAGTCATATTAACCCACCCCTCATCTCTTTAGTACAGTGTACTCCTCATATTATTTTTATCAAAAACATACCATACAGGGAACAGAAATGAACATATTCCCAATTATCACAATTCTTGTCTTATTTCATAATCCTTTCATAAACATTGAACATTATCCTTTTCATCAAACACAACACATAAGTTAAGCTACAGTGTCTTTGACACTTTTATTTGTAATGCCAGGCCTGGCACTTTTCCCCCCATCATTGGAAAACCAAAATTGAATGTTTTGCATTTTTTGACTGGGTTCGTGTGGGCCTTGGATTTGACTAAGGATCATTGAAGGCCTTGAAATCCTGAAAAAGGTATCGGGAGGCCTTGAAAAGCCTTGAATATTAACAAAATAAAAAATCTTGATGACGCACATAATCATAATGATATAGTTTTATATGCCAGAGTTAATGAAGGCATTGTCCTAATTAGGTCTCTCTACTTTTTACCCCTCATCCCACTTCCCTTTTAGGAAAGTTGGAGGAGGGGGTAATGACCGGAGAGGAAAGTGGGAGGAGGGGGTAATGACCGGAGATTCTAGTTAGGACTAGTAAAGGCAGGGCGTCAAAAATCCTTGAATTTGGCTATTGTTGGTGCTTTAAAAAAAATACAGCATTATATATTTTGCCTATAAGCCCTTTCGGTAAATGATGATGGTTCTAGAGGCATTAAAAGTGAAGGAATTGGCCATCGTGGGAGCACCGGTAAATTGAGCAGTGCGTATTAACTATTAAACGGGTTGGTTTTTCCAGGAAAATAGGACTTGGTAACTTAGTCCTCTAAAGTGAGCAGTATGAGGACGGACGATTGGCCCACCTTGACTTTATTCTAGTGTTGTGGTCATGATATAGTTATAGGTGCTGAATGTGACATTAAAGGGAAATAATTATAAGAAACGGGTGGTATTGGAATTTTGAGTTCAGTATCGGTTCCAATATTTTTAAGGGGTGTATCCCATGCTATCGATTTGGCTTTTGCTATTTGACGTGCCTAAGATTTGCTGATAGTACCGAATGGGAATTTACACCAGGAAAATACATAATCAAGTTGTTCTTTTATCATTCTATCACTGTGCCTCAAATGCCTCTGTCGATTAGCTCAACACTGGCATTCTTTTTCCAGCTCAAATCATATCTGCAGTAATTTTGTGATTTATTCCACAGAAAAAAACCCTATAAAGGCCTATTTCAAGATTTTGCGATCTCAGAGAATGTGCCCTTAACATGTCATCATTAGGAGGTCCTGATGACAATAGACAAATCACCTGGGCAGTGATTTCTATTCCAAGTCCTTGCTGCCCCAAGTCAAGATTTAACTGGAAATCACTGCTAAGCAACTGGTCATGTGCAGTCTAATTGTTAAACAGGACAACTGCCCTGTGCTTTAAGTACAGTGGAGTCCACTTAATTGGATATCTCTTAATTGTATATCCCTGTTAATTGAATATAATATTTTTATACTGTACCAATGACCCAGACTTAGCTGGTGCTAACTCTAACAAAACCAGGGCCAAACACAAATTTTGCCCCCCAATCCCCAAAATTTGCATCCAAAACAAAAAGAAATCATGTCCTAAAGGACCTCCATACTACGCCTCTACTGCGCATGCGCAGTGACGCAGTCGTCCCGAAATTGGCGCCAATTACCATTCTCTGTTTGGCCCTTCATCAGTCAACATCTCACTGATCTTTGTGCTTGTAAATCTCAGTTTAAAGGATGCCAGACACGTAATATTTTTATACTGTACCAATGACCCAGACTTAGCTGGTGCTAACTCTAACAAAACCAGGGCCAAACACAAATTTTGCCCCCCAATCCCCAAAATTTGCATCCAAAACAAAAAGAAATCATGTCCTAAAGGACCTCCATACTACGCCTCTACTGCGCATGCGCAGTGACGCAGTCGTCCCGAAATTGGCGCCTATTATCATTCTCTGTTTGGCCCTTCATCAGTCAACATCTCACTGATCTTTGTGCTTGTAAATCTCAGTTTAAAGGATGCCAGACACGTAATTTTTGGAGAAAATGTGATTCTAAGGAGGATAGAAGGAGGAGAGGAAAAAGAAGTGGCAAAAAATAATCAGGGCTGTACTTAAAATTTTTTGTTGAAATTATGTTAAGTTGCCTATTTTCGAGGCATGGGCCTCTTGTTGTCATTCTTGCTAATTGTTGCACTGCTTATTCAGTGTTTCCTCTCCCCTAGCCTTCTAAAGTCCCCCCTGGCAATTCTCCCATGCTTTTGGCATATTTTTGAGAAATTTCATTTCTAAAATTTCCTGGGAGAGTTGCTTGGTTACAGAATGTTTTCTGTTATTTTCCCCATAGTTACGTTTTCATCCATGGGTGTATAACGTTTGTGTTCTGCATCTTCCATCTGATGTTCTACAGATTCTCCCCTGGGAGTCTCTGTTTTGCATCAGATAGAGTGTAATTGATGACTGATTCCGGGCCAGTTTTTTCAGTGCCTGGAGTCATGTTTTCTAGTGTGTTTACACTGTTTGTTTTCATTGGCAACAGCCTTTTTTGAGGGGGGGCTGTTTGCCTTTGTGGTAGTTTATCTCATTATAAGATACATTTATATTATCCGAAAGTGTCTCATTAATTATTTTATATAAATTTAAAATTTTTGACCACACTTTGCCATCGGATCCATCGGGGCTCAACGTTACTTTTCAGCAACTTGGGCTTCTCTGAAAAAATATTTTTTCAAAATTATTTTGTTTTGCAATTGTGTTTTCATTTATTAATGGATCATGTTATTATGTATCTTTGTGTCAGGGGTTTTTGCGAGTAACTAGGACTTATTGTTGTTCTTTCACAATGAAGGGACGTTGTTCAAATTGTAATAGGAAGAAATCTTCCTCTGACTTTCATGATCATTGTATTAATTGTAGTCAGTGTTCTCGCATTAATCCCTGTCCTATATGTGAACATTGGGATGAGAAACATTGGAAACGTGTGTCACGATATGTTGTTTCTGGAGAAAGAGCGATGCCGGCTCTTTCTCCGCAAGGTCACTCTACTCTCTCAGTTTCTATTTCAGAGGAACCAGAACAGGGTGATGTTTCCATGTTATCTTCTTCAAGTGTGCGTCCGTCGTCACAAATGAATTCAGAGCTAGCGGCAAAAGTGCTCATGGAGATTAGACAAATGTCGTCCGCTAGCTCGCCCGGTGTAGCGTCCATTCACCGAATGGTTCGGCAGCCGGGTTCGTCCGTTGCGGTCCAAGAGGAAATTTTGGGTGATGCGAGCACTATAAACATAATAGATGCACACCCAGTGACGGCGGATAGTAAGCGAGAACGGAGGAAGCCTTTTAGTCCGGTTCATAGCTCGTCCAGGTCCAGCCGGGCCACGAGCGAGAGAGGTCCCTCTCTCGTACAACAACATCTGGGACCAGATGTTGTGGTACAAAATGTGTCTTTAGCGGAGCATACGTCCGTCGCTCGGGACGCTCCGTTGTATAAGCAGTCCGCAGAGACTGTTAAGGCTTCCTCTTCTCGTCAGCGCACACGACCGCTCCTTGGCTGCGTGACCGCCGATATATTACCAGCTTCGCCGATGAAGGATTCTTCGGCGACCAGGTCACACCATCCGGCAGCCAGGGATTCGAGACCGATGGACTCTGGACGTTCGCATAGGAAAAGTATGCGGGAGCCATCTGATGCGGAGCTGCCCTCGGCGAAGCAGCGAAAGACTGCGCCTCCGCAGGTCTCGACGCCAGACATTCTTGTGCAGATAGCACAGCTTATCGCAGCATCCCAGCAGCCGACAGAAACGGTGTCGGATCGAGAATTATCCGACGGCGCTGGGTCGGTACGCTCCGCCGAAGCATCGGGGGCGGACGACCAGGAACATCGTGAGGTCCGACCGGATGGTGAAAGGGATACGGATGACTTGGAGCTATCCCTTTCGGAACAACATAAAGCTGCCGTGGACTTCATCCGGCACTTTCTCCCTCAAGTTGTTCCGTCGGGCCAGACTGCTGCGCTTCCGGACAAGAGAATTATAGCGTCATTGGACTCTGAATTTTTTGAGCGGTTCAGGGACATCGCTCCCGAGTTTCCGTCGCAGTCCAATAATGTTGCTAGAACATTTGAATTATTGAACGACGCTATATTTAAACTTGCTTCCAGGACGGGGAAAGCAGGTTTCTTGTCCGCTAATACTCTCAACCTGCCTTTCATTAATGCAAGGAATAAATTCGATACGGCAGGACAGGGTATACCGAGAGTTCCTCTGCGTATGGACGACGAGGCGGAAGACTTAGAGCTATCATTACCGTCGTCAGCTTCTATTCCAACCGCGGTGTTGGAAACAGCTATTGCGTCTAACAGAGCCAATTTAGATGCCTTATCTTACGCAGATCACCTTACTAAGGCGTTATCACTGCGCCTTCAAGGGGAAGAGTTTCAGGATATACAATCCTCTTTAAGACTTCTTTCAAGGGCAGTAGCTTATTCCATGTGTAACTCTGCCCTTTCAGTGGCAAATCTGGAGTTGGTTAGACGTGACGCAGCCCTAGCTACATCCACACTAGTGGATTCTAAGGTGAAGAACTCTCTTAGAGTCGCTTCGGTCTCAGGAGAACTTCTCTTTGACGGCAAGCTTTCCGCTATTTATGATAAAATTAAAAAGAAAGCTAATGATTCTCTGTTGTTCAGATCGGCTCCTAAGAAGTCGGATACAGCAGACACGAATAAGACAGGCACTTCTGGGTCTAATGCGCCCAAGAGAGGTTCCTATAGAGGTTCCGGTGCGTCCTCTTGGTCTTATTCGAGAGACCGTCAGGATAGCGACTCTCGTTCGGGACGTCCTTCAGGCCGGGACAATCGGTCGGACGCCCCGAGGTCGACGAGGCGAGGTGCGGGTCGTGGAAGACGTGGTTTCTCCTACCGCAGGCCTCGCAGGTCCAGGAGGTGATGGCTTAAACCTCTATCGCCTTCCGGTTGGCGGAAGGTTGTCGAGTTTTTCACAAGAGTGGGCGTCGATTACGGATGACCCTTGGGTGAGAGGAGTGACTTCGGAAGGTCTAAAGATATCCTTCAAACGAAAGCCTCCATTAACTCGAAGTCCAAAGTGGACTCATCTTCCGACAAATCCACAGAAAAGAGACGCTCTGTTGTCAGAGGTGCAGTCTCTTTTAATGAAGAACGCGGTAGAGGTCGTAGAAAACCAGGAATCTCTGGGATTCTACAGCCATCTGTTTCTGGTTCCGAAACCAGACGGCTCGTTCCGTCCAGTCATAGATTTGAGCTGGATAAACAAGCTGATCGTCGCTCCGAAGTTTTATATGGAGACGAGTATTCGGGTGAACGATTATGCAACAAGCATAGATCTCAAAGATGCGTACTTTCACGTCATGGTACATCCGACATTCTGAAAGTATCTACGCTTTGCAGTCCTGGGAGTGGTGTATCAATTCCGGGCGATGTGCTTCGGATTGAATCTAGCACCCTGGGCTTTCACTCGGGTAATGAACTCGGTAATGATCTACTTCCGAGCTCATTCGTCTGCGGTAACGTCGGCCTACCTGGACGACACTCTTCAGAGGTACGGCAACGAGTTAACGCTTCAGAACGATGTTCAGAATCTTCTTCTATTGCTCCGACGTCTCGGTTTTATAGTAAACGAGGAGAAGTCGGATCTGGTGCCGTCCAAGTCATTCACTCATCTGGGAATGAGCTTCGAGACGCACAACAATCTCGTTCGTCTGCCGTTAACCAGAGCGAAATTAGTCAGTTGTTACGCTCGCTATTGTCTGCACGCAGACAAAGTCACGGCGAGAGAATTTATGAGACTGATAGGTCTGTGCAGAGCCGCCGCGGATCTCATTCCGATGGGGCGGCTACGCACACGTCCTCTTCAAATTTTCCTGACTCAGAATTGGAGTGTGAAAATACATTCGCTCGATGTAGACGTTCTCTTGTCAGATCAAGTGAAACAAGAGATTCAGACTTGGGCAAACATTCAGTGGTTAACTCAAGGAGTTCCGCTGCAGTTGCCGGATCCGAGTTTTACCGTTAGGACGGATGCCAGTCAAACAGGTTGGGGTGCATCATTAATCCCAACGGATTCGAGATGCCAGGGTCTTTGGGATCCGCAATTCCTGTGCAAGCACATAAACATCAAGGAAATGATGTCAATTTGGCTTGCGTTACGTCACTGGATGGACATTATTCACGATGCTCATGTCCAAATCCTATCCGACAATACGACAGTAGTGGCGTATATACGGAATCAGGGAGGCACTCATTCAGTTCTGTTGTTCAATCTAACGGAAAGAATCCTTCTGTTTGCGTTAGAACATCACGTTCTTCTTTCGGTCCGTCACATACCGGGTCGTCTGAATGTGCTAGCAGACTCCCTTTCACGAAAGGGTCGCTTGTTGCCGTCGGAGTGGACTCTCAACAAACAAGTATTCAATCAGATTTGCTACCAATGGGAACGGCCAATGATAGACTTATTTGCGACACATCTCAACAATCAGTTGCAGACGTATGTGTCTCCGTGTCTGGATCCAAGAGCATTTGCAGTAGACGCTCTGTCGATCCCTTGGGACGGAATGATAGGATATGCGTATCCTCCAGCGCCGTTAATTCAACAAGTATTGCTAAAGATAAAACAATCTCAATGCAAGATTCTGTTGGTAGCATCTCTGTCGCCACAGAGACCGTGGATAAATCTACTCAGGTGTCTGTTGTGGGACCTACCGCGGAAGCTTCCTCCACGAGAGGATCTTCTTTCGCAGGGGAAATCGCGCCAACTCCATCACAACCCGCAAGGTCTCAACCTTCACGTTTTTCCGTTGTGCGGTCCTTCTTGCATGGCAAGCACTTTACAGGACGAGCAATGGACGCGATTTCTAACTGTAGGAGGACCTCCTCTTCGCTAAACTATGCGGCTAAGTGGAAGGTTTTTCGTCGTTGGTGTAGGGATCATTCTGTAGATATATTTGATCCCTCTATACCAGACATTGCAAACTTTCTAGTATACTTGTTTGACGAAATCAAACTGCAGCCTGTTACTATAAAGGGTTATAGATCTATGTTATCTGATACCTATGCACATCATGATAGTTTACTAATTAGATCTAATGTCTCTTTATCGAAGTTGGTTAGAAACTTTTCGATAAATAGACCCAGAACTCTTAGATTAATTCCTAAGTGGAATTTAGCTTGGGTTCTCCTTAAATTGAAGGAAAAGCCATTTGAACCTCTTGGGACAGTAGATTTCAAATTCTTATCTTATAAGACAGCTTTTCTCTTAGCTTTCTCTTCTGCCAGAAGAGTCAGTGAGCTTCATGCACTATCGGTGGATGATTCTCATTATTGTAGTGTTGGGAACACTATCACCTTCACTACTAATGTGGGTTTTTTAGCTAAGAATCAGGCTCCTAATAAATATCCGGAACCTATTGTTATTAAGGCTCTTCCGTCTTCAGACGGGCGTAGGCCTTTACTCTGTCCTGTTAGAGCACTACGTATCTATAAACAGAGATCTCAGTTTATCAGAAAGGGACGGAAACGTTTCTTTCTGTCTTTGATGCCTAATAGAAAGGACATTTCAGTCCATTCTATTGCTAGATGGATTCAGTTAACTATCCGTACTGCTTATGAAGATTTATCTTCTTCTCAGCAGTCTGTGCTTAAGATTTCTGCTCATGAAGTAAGAGCTCTTTCTACTTCCTGGGCTTATGCTAATAGTGTTGCTATTACAGATTTAATGAAGGCTGCTTATTGGTCTCAGCCATCCACATTTACGAATTTTTATCTCAGAAATATTGAGTCCATTTCTGGAGACCTGCATTGTTTAGGTCCGTTATCTGTTGCTCAGAATGTCGTCCACTAAACAGTTGCAACTAAAGTTATGCAGGCTTTCTGTTCCGGTAGTGACTCCATCCGGCTGCCCTCTTCGCTCTGGGCTATTTGACCCAGGGCAAGGGGAAGGGGGGGGGGGGGGGGGGGGGGGGGCGGGTGTTCCCTTAGGTTACCTGCTTTATAGTGAAAAGCAAGGGAATGCCTCCTCCAAGTCAGTATTTCTGAGTCGCTTCCGGGATGGTTTTAAAGTGTAATATTAATGTTTAAATTCATTCATGTCTTATTTTTAAAGTGTAGCTCGGTGTGAAGCATATGTATATGTCAAGTGTCAAACGGGCTTTAATATACAATACTCGGACACTTTTAAATGATTATAAAGAGTCTCAATTCTCTGGACTACTTTATTTATTGGCTTGCTTTAAAAATAATTAGTATAAGGGTTATACTGGATGTTAATAGAGAACATGAATGTTATTGTGCTCAATTATTAAGGGTAGTGTATCTTTCTAATTTAATATTAAATAAGAAAGATATATGTGAAGCCTAATACTCCTTTTCTCCTTAAGGGGTTACCTCTTTACTATATAGTTGAGCTTATTGGATTTTCCTCTATGTCCTAGGCCCTCCAGCCTGTTTACTATTCAGCTAAGTCTGGGTCATTGGTACAGTATAAAAATGTTAAAAAATTTATAGTAATTTATATATTTTTTATACTTACCAATGACCCAGACGGGGATGGCCCTCCCTGGAGTTGGGAACTCTTGCCTCCCCGCTGAGTACATAGCGCTGACCAGGCACTGCCAGTAAGAATGATAATTGGCGCCAATTTCGGGACGACTGCGTCACTGCGCATGCGCAGTAGAGGCGTAGTATGGAGGTCCTTTAGGACATGATTTCTTTTTGTTTTGGATGCAAATTTTGGGGATTGGGGGGCAAAATTTGTGTTTGGCCCTGGTTTTGTTAGAGTTAGCACCAGCTAAGTCTGGGTCATTGGTAAGTATAAAAAATATATAAATTACTATAAATTTTTTAACTTTCCAACACAAAACCATTTGACATACCTCCAGTACAAATTTCAACTGTTAATTGAATATAGGTTGTAGAGTAAACTCCAGTTAATTGAATAAAAAATCTTGTAACATGTCGAGAAATTACCCTGACTCTCCCCAGTTTTCCTTTGTTTATAGACCAATTTGGCCTCAGTGGATCCAATACAGGTATTTAATCTATTACATCTTGTTTGACAGAGCTCATGGAGCTCTGTCAAACAAGATATAATAGAATAAATGCTGAGTTTATCTCTAGAATACAGGAAAGTGACAATCCCTGTTAATTGAATACTCCTGTTAATTTAATAATTTTCTTTGGCAAAGTGGCTATTCAATTTACAGGGTTCCACTGTATTAACAAAACTAAAAAGAAAATCATACATTTTTTTCATGAAAATGAACACTTCATCTTTAAAGCCTCAAAAAGGTGTTAAAAATAGCAAATGTAGGAAAATTTGAAAATCGGAGTAGTCTCAGCATTCAATGATTGATTCTGTTTGATTTTTCGGTATCCTCATGATATCGTATCGGTTTTTATTTTTCGGTATCCTCATGATATCGTATCGTTTTTGTTTTTCGGTATATTGCCCATCTCTAATAATTATAGAAGACAAAAGTTTGCAAATGGCATCACAATTCCCCGTGGGAACCCCGGGAAGTAAGCAGCACTTGTTTACTGTGGTAAACCAGTTCCGCTTTACTAGTAAAATATGACCCAGTCACCAATGCTTGGGGTGAAAGTCCTCTAAAATGGGCAACATGTTGATCAACGATTGACTAAACTTGACTTCATCTCCATGTTGTGTCACGATTAGCCATGGTGCATAAATGTGTGACGTTAACCACCAACAAACAAACAATGGCATCACAAGTAAAGTTGGATAACGGTTTGATATGTTGGGTGCTGTAGATGTTTATGTTTTGAAGGGGTGGGTGAGGGGGGGGGGGGGGCGCAACATAATAGGGGAGTGGCATGGGAGAATGACGGATATGTGTGGTTAGTGGGTGACACAAAGGAGGGTGTTAGTATGCTTATCAGAGATATTTGGAAGATTGGGGTAAGGGATGTCATCCCGCAGTTCATTTCTGGGGTTTGGGAGGATTGGAGAGACAAGATGTTTGGAGCACAGGGTTAAACAAGGCATTCTCATCAGACCTGTTAACTCTCCCGGTTTCACCGTGAGTCTCCTGGTTTGAGGCACCAACTTATGGCCACATTCTATTTTCTCCCGAATTGACACTTTTCAAAATAGTTGTCCTGAAATCCATCACATTTTACTGTTTACCAATTTCTGAAATCTCGGACACGCGAAATTGCAAACATTTGTGTGAATGTGTTCAATGACGTCCGATTCGGCTGTGATCGACTCCGGTCCTCCTAAACACCAGAATACCCAGAATTACATGTTTTATGTCGTATTTTTCACTCTTTGCTTATTATTTTAAATATTTAATCACAGAGTTGTGAAAACTGTTCTCATAAAGTATCCAGAGATGTTCTATGTTGCCATTCCCCTTATCATTCACCCAAATACGAACTGATTTGTGGTGTCAGAATTCACTGGTTCACAACATCAACACGCCATTGGCCATAAGCATCACCCAACTGGCTTATTGTCACTGTCTTTGTTGGCAAACCTTCCAAAATACAGTATAAGTTTATTATACCACCCACTTGAAAAGTGGGCGGTATATAGCATTCATGGTGTCCGTACTTCCGTACTTCCGTACGTCCGTACGTCCGTGACGCTTTGGGGGTACACATCTGCTATCCGCTACTCCTCTTAAACCAGTGGGTGGATTTCATTGAAACTTACAGGCATTCTTTTCTATACATTATAGATGTGCACCTCCTATTTTGCTTTCAGGTATTTTTATTTTTTACTCTTTCCCAAAGGGCGAAATGAACTTAGCCAAATTGTTGTGATGCTTTAGGGGGGTACACTCCTGCTATCCGCTACTCCTCTTATACCAGTGGGCGAATTTCATTGAAACTCTCAGACATTCTTTTATATACATTATAGATGTGCACCTTCTATTCTCCTTTCAGGTATTTTTATTTTTTCTATCCCATGTGGCAAAATGAACTTAGTACGTCCGTACGTCCATACATCCATTATGCTTTGAGGGGTACACATCTGCTATCCGCTACTCCTCTTAAACCAGTGGGCAGATTTCATTGAAACTTTCAGGCATTCTTTTATATACATTCTAGATGTGCACCTCCTATTTTACTTTCAGGTATTTTTTTTTTTACTCTGTCCCAAAGGTCTTAATGAACTTAGCCAAATTGTTGTGATGCTTTGTGGGGGGTACACACCTGCTATCTGCTACTCCTCTTATACCAGTGGGCGAATTTCATTGAAACTCACAGGCATTCTTTTATATAGATTATAGATGTGCATCTCTTATTTTGTTTTCAGGTATTTTTATTTTTTACTCTTTCTCATGCGTCGAAATGGACTTAGTATGTCTGTACGACCATACGTTCGTTATGCTGTGAGGGGTACACATCTGCTATCCGCTACTCCTCTTAAACCAGGGGGCAGATTTTATTGAAACTTTCAGGCGTTCTTTTAGGTACATTATAGATGTACACCTCCTATTTTGCTTTCAGGTATTTTTTTTTTACTCTGTCCCAAAGGTCTTAATGAACTTAGCCAAATTGTTGTGATGCTTTGTGGGGGGTACACACCTGCTATCCGCTACTCCTCTTAAACCAGTGGGCAGATTTCATTGAAACTTTCAGGCATTCTTTTATATACATTCTAGTTAAGAATTCAATTCAAGCTTGCGTGGTGGGGGTGGTGGGGGGGAGGGATTGTTGACATTTGATATCCACGACCTCTTTTAAACTAGTGAAGGGATTTCAATGAAACGTTCGAACATTGGTGTCAGTCTTTGTGCTCTCTACATTAAACACACTTTTACTGTTGTAAAATGTTTCTTGGTGGAAGTGGGTGGTATCATTTAGTGAGCAGTGCTCACAGTTTTTCTAGTTTTATATGTATGCAACGCCAGCTATGAGAGGAGTGTGATAAACACAACGGTCATCTATTTTTTTTTTATTCCGGGTAATTCCGGTGTTTAGTGGGATCCATCGGATTCTGCAAAATTCTACATCTTTCAGTGGCGCGTCTTGTGTTCTATTTTGAAAATAAAACAAGTTGTCAAGTTGGTCACGATATATAAATTTATTACGCAGAATACTTGTTGGAAACGATAATTTATCAAAGATACACATTTACTTGACACAATATAAATAAATTGTATTTGATGGTAAAACAGAATGCCAGTTATACGCGACTGAAGTGTGAAGTAAATACCGCAAACGTGTTTGATTTTCAGTCGGTTTTTAAATATCATTTGCGATGAAATATTGACTGAAATGTATCGTGGTAATTGTGAATAAATTTGAAAAAAATATAGATTTACGATTTTATAAGGTAAGTTGAGTTTGGAATCGTATTCTTTGTGAAATAAATCACTGAAGTTGTAATTTACATGAAAAAATGGCATGAACGAAGAAGGAATGCTTGTGTTGGTTCTTGTCCTGGGACGTTTCGGCTCAAGATGTTTCCGCCTCCATGTTTTGAAGCACCGGGATGGGCTTGCATGAGCAAGGAAAAATGGCCAGATGTTTGGGGGGGGGGGGATTTGGTACAAAGGCTAGATAGCTAGATAGGCATCCACTCACATTTGTGTCGGGGGGTGTGTGTGGGGGGGGGAGGGGGTCATTGTCCCCGGTGGGGGGGGGGGGGGGGGGGGAGCTTGGACCAGTGATATCCATATTTGTATGCTTTTACTGACAAATACCATTAAAAGTGTTAAAATAAATTATTAAAATGAAATATAATGCATTAGGGTTGGGGAGGGGGCTGCATGGGTGGGACCATGGGAGGCATAACAAGGTAAATATTGATGTATTGGCCGCGCCCAAAAATCTTGCTGACAAGCATCCAGATCTCACGGAGAGCTCATCAAAATCTCACTGACAGTCACCTTCAGAGGTTAACAGGTCTGGTTCTCATCTGTGAACCAAAACAAATCAGCGACGACCAAAGTGTTATTATTATTACAAAAAAGTCGAATTGAAAATTCCAGTTTATTGAATTGCTATTGAATTAGTTTTTAGCTAAACTTGACAAAGTCAAGATAAGCTATTGCCATCACGCGTGCAGAAGTGTGAGTCTGTTCACATTTTCCTTTAGCACAGGCTACACCCCATAGTTCTTGTCTGATCGTCACAAAATTTCATATGCAGGTTTGGGGTCATGTCTAGATGAGAACGTCCCCTTTTGGTCGCGATCGGTCAACCGGTATGGCTGCCCCAGCCCAAAACCAAAAAACTATTAGCACAGTCTACAGGTCGTATTTATGAAGGGATTTCATTGTAACTTGGTCGGATGCCTCTGTATAATACCTAGATGAGAACATTCCCTTTTGGTCATGATCTGTCAAGCGTTATGGCTGCCCAAGCCCTAAACCCAAAAACTTTTAGCACAGTCTGCAGGTCATATTTAATATGGAGGGATTTCATTGTAACTTGGTAGGATGACTCCGGATGATGTCTAGATGAGAACTTCCCCATTTGGTCGCGATCTGTCAACCGTGACGACTGCCCGAGCCCAAAACCTGAAAACCTTTAGCACAGTCTATAGGTCATATTTATGGAGGGATTTCATTGTAACTTGGTAGGTTGACTTCATATAATGTCTAGATGAGAATGTTCTCTTTTGGATGTGATTGGGCAACTGTGACGGCTCAGGGGCCCGAAGCCCAAAAACCTTTAGCACAGTCTACAGGTCATATTTATGAAGGGATTTTATTGTAACTTGGTAGAATGACTCCAAATAATGTCTAGATGAGAACGTCCCCTTTTGGTCACTATCATTCAGCCGTGATGGCTGCCCGAGCCCACAAACCTTTAGCATAGTCTATAGGTCGTATTTATGCAAGGATTTCATTGTAACTTGTTAGGTTGACTCCATATAATGCCAAGATGATGACATCCCCTTTTGGTCGTGATTGGTCAACTGTGACGGCTACAGGAGCCCAAAGCCCGAAAACCTTGAGCACAGTCTGCAGGTCATATTTATGAAGGGATTTCATTGTAACTTCATAGGATCACTCCAGATGATGCCCAGATGAGAATGCCCCTTTTGGTTGCGACCATTCAACCATGATGGCTGCCCGAAGCCAGAAAACCTTTAACAATGTCTACAGGTCATATTTATGAAGGGTTTTCCTTGTAACCTGGTAGGTTGACTTCATATAATGTCTAGATGAGAACATCCCCTTTTGAACGTGACTGGGCAACTGTGACGGCTACTGGGGCCCGAAGCCTGAAAACCTTTAGCACAGTCTACAGGTCATATTTATGAAGGAATTTCATTGTAACTTGGTAGGATGACTCCAAATAATGTCTAGATGAGAATGTTCCATTTTGGTCGCGGTCATTCAGCCTTGATGGCTGCCCGAGCCCGAAAAATCTTTAGCATAGTCTATAGGTCGTACAGTATGTGGAGAGTGTATTATCACTAAATCACCCACAGAGTGGAGATTCCACCCAAGCAATATTTGCAAATTTGTTGCAAAGCCTAACCAGCACAAGCAAAGTTTCAGCCAATGGACCTCCGGGTTAAACCCGGAGGTCCAATGGCTGAAACATTGCTTGTGTTTTTTGTCGATATGTACAAAATTTGAAAGTTATAGCTTGGGTGATAACTCCACTCTGAGGGTGATTTAGTTACAATCCACTCTCCACGTACTGTATTTATGGAAGGATTTCATTGTAATTTGTTTGGTTGACTCCATATAATGCCATAGATGATGACATCCCCTTTTGGCCGTGATTGGTCAACTGTGATGGCTCAGGTGTCCGAAGCCTCAAAACCTTGAGCACAGTCTAAAGGTCAAATTTATGAAGGGATTTTATTGTAACTTCGTAGGATCACTCCAGATGATGCCCAGATGAGAATTTCCATTTTGGTTTCGATCATTCAACCATGATGGCTGCCCGAGCCCGAAGCCCGCATAGGATCACTCCAGATGATGCCCAGATGAGAATTTCCCTTTTGGTTGCGATCATTCAACCATGATGGCTGCCCGAGCCCAAAGCCTGAAAACCTTTAGTGCAGTCTACAGATCATAGTTATGAAGGGATTTCATTGTAACTTGGTAGGTTGACTTCATATAATGTCCAGATGAGAACATCCCCTTTTGGACACGATTGGTCAACTGTGACTGCTTCAGGGGCCCGAAGCCCAAAAACCTTGAACACAGTCTACAGGTCATATTTATGAAGGGATTTCATTGTAACTTCTTAGGATCACTCCAGATGATGCCCAAATGACAACATCCCCTTTTGGTCGCGATCATTCAACCATGATAGCTTCCCGAGCCCAAAACCTGGAAAATTTTATTACAGGCTACAGGTCATATTTGTGAAGGGATTTCATTGTAACTTAGTAGAATGACTCAGGATAATGTCGAGATGAGGACGTCCTCTTTTAGTAGTAATCGGTCAACCGTCATGGCTACACAGGCCTGAAGCCTGAAAAACTTTAGCACAGTCTGCAGGCCATATTTATGAAGGGATTTCAATGTAACTTGGTAGGACGACTCATTTTGGAATAATTTCACTGTAACTTGATAACTTTCGTTGACATACGTTAATTGTAAGGCCTACATACATTAACTGTGAGGTCACATTAACCCACCCCTCCGTCCTTTAGTACAGTGTACACCTCATATTATTTTTATTAAAGACATAGCATACAGGGAACAGAAATTAACATATTCCCAATTATCACAGTTCTTGTCTTATTTCTTAATCCTTTCATAAACATTGAACATTATTCTTTTCATCAAACACAACACACAGACAAGTAAAGTTACAGTGTCATTGACACTTTCATTGTTAAACAAATCGGAATCTGTTTTACAAGCCCTTTTTATTTCACAGATTGTTGACTTCAGAAAGAAAGAAATACGATATTATGACTCTATGGGAGGAAACAACTTGAAATGTTTGCAGGCTGTGAAGTAAGTATCGACAGAAATTTCTTCAGTACAGTGGAACCCTGTTAATTGAATAGCCACTTTACCAATGGAAATTACTCAATTAACAGGAGTATTCAATTAACAGGGATTGTGTCACTTCCCTGTATTCTAGAGATAAACTTGGCATTTATTCTATTATATCTTGTTTGACAGAGCTCCATGAACTCTGTCAAACAAGATGTAATAGATTAAATGCCTGTATTGGATGAACTGAGGCCAAATAGGTCTATAAACAATGGAAAACTGGGAAGAGTCAGGGTAATTTCTCGACAGGTTGCAAGATTTTGTACTCAACAGGAGTTTACTCTATAACCTATATTCAATTAACAGGTCAAATTTGTACTGGAGGTATGGTAAATGGTTTTTGTTGGGAATTATATTCAATTAACAGAGTTATTCAGTTAAGAGATATCCAATGAAGTGGTCTCCACTGTACTTTGAAGGTGAAAACCCATTTCTAGCCTGGAGTATAAAAACAGCTGTCCCATTATATGTACCCTTTTCCATCAGCACCAAGGCTTAAAATTCAAGCAGGAATCAGAATCGATTCATGCATATCCTTCTTGCAAGAAAAACAATGAGAATCAACTTGGATTTGTGCAAAATGTTTGTTTGATTCTTGTCCTAGATTCTAAAAATGGCTTTTAAAAACCCACAGGAATTCTTATTCTTTGCACCCTCAAGATAATGTGACAAAACTTCACTTAACAGTGGTGTCTAGTGATGTCTTGGCTGCTTATATAGGCAGCCAAGACTTCACTAGACACCACTGGTGCAGTACTGTAATTTCCATCAGCGAGACCACCAAAACCCTGCATGTTGAATTAAGGAGCGCCAAAACGAGCCTTCCTGGCTTTAGAAAATAATGATTACTATAACAGCCTATTCCCGAAACCCACATCTTTTCAGATCTCTGCTATGTTAGTGGTCTCTGTGAAATGGCCACACTTCCCCCTCCCTCACTACGGGCCTTGCCGAGGCCCGGAAGTGTGGGAGCGGCAGTGTAACCATCTCACAGAGACTACCTTATTAGCCACACCAAATAAAATGTACAAAGCCCACTAGGCAGAATTCATTAATAGTAAATCTTCATTTTGCCACTTTCAGCTTTGGTAAGCTTGAGGAGAGCTAATTGCTCCCCTAGACAATATGAGGGGAGCGATTTTTAACCCCCTGCATTTTTAAGAATGCTAAGCTTGGGCACATAAAGTTTAAACATTCGTAAATATATAAATATAGACGTTTGCTTGTTACTATGACATATGTACATGTTGCACTCACTTGGGTATAATGGTACTCTCAAATTCTATATATTTAAGAACTAAAAACGGATTCTCGCAACAGGAACTCATGGGAATCAAACCTGATTCTCATGAATCCTGACAAATTTTAAGGCCTGGGCACTGCAAAACTTTGTGTTAGGTTGTTGTAATAGTGTAAGCTTGACTGTTAGTCCATTATGGCAATTTTACTCAATTTATGATTTAGGAGGGAGGACCTTTTTTTTGGTTATTCCACAAAATAGTTGGAAATACATGTAGTAATTTAACTCCTTGCACCACTCTGTGAAAAAACAATATATTTTTATACTGTACCAATGACCCAGACATAGCTGGTGCTAACTCTTAAAATATAGGGCCAAACACAAATTTTGCCCCCCAATCCCCAAAATTTGCATCTAAAACTAAAGAAAACATGTCCTGAGAGGCCCTCCACACTTCGCCCCCACTGCGCATGCGCAGTGTCAAGGACGTTCCGAAATTGGCGCCATTTATCTTTCTAAGTTTGGCCCTTCATCAGTTAACATCTGACTGATCTTTGTGCTTTTAAATCTCAGTTTAAATGATGCCAGACACATAAATATTAGTGAAATGGTGATTCTAAGGAGGATAGAAAAGGAGGAGAGGAAAAGAATGTGTGACAGAATATTATCAGGGCTGTAACTTAAAATTTTTTAATGAAATTATGTTAAGTTACCTATTTTCAAGGCAGCAGCCATTTTGTTGTCATTCTGATTATTTAGTTACACTGTTTTTTCAAGTGTTTTTCCTCTCTCCCTGTCCTTTAAGTTCCCCCTTGCTATTCTCCCATGCTTTTGGCATAATTTCTGTAATTATTATTACTAAATTTCTTGGGAGTTTTAGCTGAATAACAGAATGAATTCTGTTCTTTCCCCATGTTTACGTCTTCACCTACGGGTGGTTAGGCGTTGTGTTCTGCATCTACCATCTGATGTTCTGCAGTTTCTTCCCTGGAAGTCTCTGTTTTGCATCAGATGGTGTATTTTTGGTAACTGATTTCGGGCCTGGGTGCCTGGAGTCTTATTTTAGTGTTTTTACACTCATTGTTTACATTTACAACAGCCCTCTGTGTGAGGGGGGGATTTCTAAATAATAATATCTTTATGTTATTTTAATCATAACTAGATACATTATTATTGTTCGTAAGTGTTGAATAAATTGTTTAAAATATTTTTAAAATTTTTGTCCACACTTAGGCTTGGGATCCATTGGGGCTCAACGTTACTTTTCAGAAACTTGGGCTGTTCTGAAAAAATATTTTTTCAAAATATTTTGATTTCAATTATTTTTTCTATATTAATGGATCTTATTATTATTATGTATTTTGATTGCCAGGCGTTAGTGCGAGTACCAGGACTTGTTTTCTTTTCACATTGAAAGGATATTGATCAATTGTTTTAAGAGGAAATCTTCCTCTGACCTTATTATCATTCTATATGTGGTCAGTGTACTCGCATTAACTCCTGTTCTGTATCGTATGATTTCGATGACAATATGGGAAGCGTATGTCACGGTATGTTGTTGGGGATTTGGACACTCCGGTCCTTTCCCCGCAGGGTCACTCTACTTTATCAATTTCTATTTCAGACGATCAAGATTAGGGTGATGTATCTGTGATGTCTTCCAACAGTGTGCCTCCGTCGTCACAATTAATGAAGGGCTAGCGGAAAAGTGCTCATGTAATACGCCAATTGCCTAAGAGGACCCTAGTAGGTTCGACGGCCTTTGACGTCCGCTAGCTCGCCCGGTGTAGCGTCCATTCACCGAATGGTTCGGCAGCCGGGTTCGTCCGTTGCGGTCTAGAAGGAATTTTGGGGTGATGCGAGCACTATAAAATTAACTTAATGCACACCCAGTGACGGCGGATCGGAGGGAGAACGGAGGAAGCCTTTTAGTCCGGTTCATAGCTCGTTCCGGTCCATCCGGACGGCAAGCGAGAGAGGCCCCTCTCTCGTTCAACAACATCTGGCCCCAGATGTTGTGGTACAAATGTGTCGTTAGCGGAGCATACGTCCGTCGCTCGGGACGCTCCGTTGTATAGGCAGTCCGCTGTGACTGCTAAGGCTTCCTCTTCTCGTCAGCGCACACGACCGCACCTTGGCTGCGTGACCGCCGATATATTACCAGCTTCGCCGATCAAGGATTCTTCGGCGACCAGGTCACACCATCCGGCAGCCAGGGATTCGAGACCGATGGACTCCGGACGTTCGCATAGGAAAAGTATGCGGGAGCCATCTGATGCGGAGCTGCCCTCGGCGAAGCAGCGATAGACTGTGCCTCCGCAGGTCTCGACGCCGGACATTCTTGTGCACATAGCACAGCTTATCGCAGCATCCCAGCAGCCGACAGAAACGGTGTCGGATCGAGAATTATCCGACAGCGCTGGGTCGGTAGCCGGGGACTCGAGGCCTGCAGACTCCGGACGTTCGCATAGGAAGTGTGCGGGAGTCAACGTACACGGAGCTTCCAGCGGCAATGCATCGTAAGTCCGCTACTGCACAGGCCTCGGGAACGGACGTGCTTTCCTTAATAGCACAGTTTATCGCAGCATCCCAGCATCAACTGAATTTGTCGCATATATTTTATCCGACGATGCTGGGTCGGGACGCTCCGCGGAAGCGGGTACGGACGTCCGAAAGTTTCATCCGGTCCGACGGGATACCGAAAGGGATTCGGTGGATTTCAAGCTTTCCCTTTCGGAACAACATATGCTGCGATGCCGGATAAGAAACTGATAGCGTCGGTGGACTTAGAAATTTTTGGTTCGGTTCAGGGACATCGTCCCTCAGTTCCGACATAGTCCAATAATGTCACACAACTTTTGAATTATTGAACGACGCTATATATATTATTATTTTATGCTTGCTATCCAAGCATTTCTGGTTTCTTGTTCGAAGACTTATGGAGATGTCTTTCAAAAGTGTGCCTCTGTCGTCATAGTTAATGAAGAGTTAGCGGCAATAAGTGCTCATGGAATATGTCTATCGCTTACGGAGTGACATTCGCTAGCTCACCCGGTGTAGCGTACATTCATCGAATGGTTCGGCTGCCGGGTTCGTCCGTTGCGGTCTAGGAAGGAGATTTGGGTGATGCGAGCACTTTAATTACTTTAGTACTCACCCAGTGACGGCAGATTGAGGACAGATCGGAGGAAGCCAACAACATAGGGGACCGCATGTTGTGGTTCAGATATTTTACATTCGGAGCATATGTCCGTTGCTCGGGACGCTCCGTTATATTGACAGTCCGAGAGACTGTCTTTAATGCTTCCTCATCCTCACAGCAGGGCACACGACCGCACATTGGCTACGTGACCTCGAGTATCCGATCAGTTTCGGCATTCAGTGATTCCACAGCGAATAGGTCGCGCCATCCGGTAGCCAAGGGACACGAGGCCTATACACTCCGTTCGCTCGCATATTGGAAGTATGCACGGGGGTAACGATCTCGGAGCTTCCTGCGGCAATGCATCGTAAGACCGCTGCTCCTCAGGCCTCAGTGACGGACGTGCTATCCGAGTTAGCACAGTTGTTTCGCAGCATCCCAGCAATTGACGGTTTCTCGGTTGAATCAGGAATTATCCGACGGCGCTGGGTCGGTGCGGTCCGCGGTTGCATCAAGCTACGGACGACCGAACGCTTTATAGGGTCCGACAGGATGGCGAAAGGGATTCGAAAGATTTCGAGTTTTCCCTTTAGTAGTATCGGAAGATGCCTTTCATATCTTCTGGCATTTCTTCCAGTGATTATTTTTCGGACTTCATTGCTGCGATCTTGGATAAGAGACTTATAGCGTCATTGGACTCGGAATTTTCGATCGGTACAGGGACTTTGTCCCTGACTTACCGACGCAGTCCAATATTGTCATTACAACATGTGTTTTAATTTTCGACGCTGTATATTTATATATATACAAGCCTGCTACTAAGCATGATAGTTTAGTTTCTTGTCCGCGTGGCTCATTTCTGCCATTTTATCTTTTTTACATATAGTTTATTTTGGCAGAGCAGGGCATACCGAGAGTTCATATGCGTCTAGACGGTGTGTTTAAAGACTGCATATATTCTTTTTCGCCGTTTATGTCTTTTCCAATTTCAATGTTGGGAACGACATTATGTATAGTAGACTTAACTTAGACGCTTTATTATACGTAATCCGCCTTACTGAGGCGTTATCATTACGTCTTCAAGAAAAGATTTACGGGATATTATTCTCAATGTAATTTCTTTTGAGGGCAGTAGTTTGTTCACGTATAACTCCGCCCTTCAGTGGCTGATTGGAGTTGGTTAGACGTGATGCAGCCCTAGCTACATCCACGCGTGGATAGTAGGTTAAGAACTCTCTCAGAGTCGCTTCGTTCTCGGAGGAGCTTCTCTTCGACGGCAACTTTCCGGCAATCCATGAATTGCTTGATTTATACATTCTCTTGTCTATCTAGTGTTACAAGAGATTCAGACTGGGGCAAACATTCGGTGGTTGACTCAGAGAGTGCCGCCGCAGTTGCCGGACCCGAGTGTGGCTGTTATGACGGTTGCCAGTCAAACAGATTGGGATATATACTGATCCCTACGGATTCGAAGTGCCAGGGTCTTTGGATTCCGCAGTCTTTTAGCTATCAGTTTAACTTCCGCGGAATAATGTTTTTTAGGCTTGCTTTATGTCATTGCATGAACATTATTCAGAAACGCATGCCCAAATTCCTGTCCTTTAATTCGACAGTAGTGGCGTATCTCCGGAACCAGGGAGGCACTCTTTCGTTTCCGTTATTCAATTTAATGGAAAGAATCCGTCTGTTGGTTATAGTACACCAAGTTCAGTTTTGGTCCGTCATATTCTGGGTCGTCTGATTGTTTTATCGCACTCCCGTTCTCTTACGGGTCGCTTGTTGCTGTCAGAATGGACTCTCAACAAACAAGTATTCAATCAGATTTGCTATCTATGGGAGCGCCCAATGATGTTTTATTTATGACACAGCTTGCTAATCAATTGCAGACGTATGTGTTGGCTTGTCCAGATCTCTGAGCTAATACTGTTAACGCTCTATTGATCTATAGGACGGAATGATAGGATACGCGTATCCTCCGGCGCTGTTGTTTTAGCAGGTATTGCTAAGATAAACAACCACAATACATTTCTGTTGATAGCATCTCTATCTTCACAGAGATCATGAGTAATTTACTCTCTTGTCTACTGTGGATCTTATCGTGAAATCTTCCTCTATGTGAGGATCTTTTTTCACTGGGTAAATCGTGTCATCTTTATCACAACCAGCAAGGTCGCAACCTTCATGTATTCAGTTGTGTGGTCCGTATTGCATTGTAAGCACTGTACTGGACGAGCTTTGGACGCGATTTCTTACTATAGGAGATCCTCTTCTTCGCTATTCTATGCGACTAAAGTGGAGGCTCTTCCGTCGTGGTGTAGGGATCATTATGTTCATATGGTTGATCCCTCCATACTACTCATTGCTATTTTTTAGTATACTTGTTTCACAAGATCTACTGCAGCCTGTTGTTATTTAGGTTATAGGTTTATGTTACCTCATACCTATGCACTCTACGATAGTTTACAATTGAGTCTTTTGTCTCTTTATCTAAGTCAGTTAGTAACTTTTTGATAAATAGACTTAGAATCTTTAGATTAAATTCCTATACGGATTTTAACTTCGGTTCTTATTTAGCTAAGTAATCATTTGAATCTCTGGAAACAGTAGTTTTCAAATTCTGACCTTTTAGACAGTAATTCTGTTGGTTCTCTTTTACTGTAGAGTCAGTGAGTTTCATGCACTATCAATGGATGATTTTCACTTTCATAGTTTCGGAATCAATACTTCCGTTACTATTTAGGTTGGATTGTTGCATAAGAGTTAGGCTCCTATTATCCGGAACCTATTATTTTAAGGTCCTTCCGTCTTCGTATGGGCATAGGCCTTTACTCTTTCCGGGTACAGTTTATAAACAGATATCTGTTTATTACAAGGGCGTAAGCTTCTTCTGTCTTTGATGTCTAGTAGAAGGACGTTACGCTCCATTTTATTGTTAATGGATTCTATTAACTAGCGTACTGCTTATGGTATATCATTGGCTTAGCAGTTGTGCTTAAGATCTCGGCTCATGAAGTAAGAGTTCTTCTACTTCTTGGGCTTACATTAATAGTGTTGCTATTATAGATTTTTGAAGGCTGCTCATTGCGCTCAGCCATCCACATTCATGAATTTTATCTCAGAAATATCGAGTCCATTTCTGGAGGCCTCTATTGTTAGGTCTATTATCTACTGCTCAGAATGTCATTCACTTAACAGTTGCTACTGTAGCTAGGTAGGCTGTCTGTTTCGGCGGTGTCTCCGTTCGGCTGCCCTCTTCGCTCTGGGCTATTTGACCCAGGGCAAGAAAAAGGGGGGGGGGAGGGTGTTCCCTTGGGTCACCTGTTTTTACTATGAAAACAAGGGGATACCTCCTCCGGAGTTAGTATTCTGAGCTGTTATTGGGATGGTTGTTTAGTGAGAAGTTTAAGTTTATAAAATTCATTCAAGTCTTAGTTTTTAAAGTATAGCTTTTGAATATTGCATATGTCAACGGACATGATTATGCAATTCTCACACACTTTTAGGAGTATAAGAGTCTCTATTCTCTAGACTTACTTTATTATTGGCTTACTTTAAAAATTATTAGTATAAGGATTATTGGATATTAATAGAGTACATGGATGTATGAAGCTCAATTTTTGGAAGGTGTTGTATCTTTCTAATTTATCATAAATAAGAAAGATACATGTAAGGCCTATTACTTCTTTTCCCTACAGGGGATGACTCTATTTTATTTTATTGAGCGTATTCCATTTTGCTCTATGTCCTTGGCCCTCCAGCCTTTTTACTATTCAGCTATGTCTGGGTCATTGGTACAGTATAAAAATGTTAAAAAATTTATAGTAATTTATATATTTTTTATACTTACCAATGACCCAGACGGGGATGGCCCTCCCAGGAGTTGGGAACTCTTGCCTCCCCGCTGAGTACATAGCGCTTACCAGGCACTGGTTATTAGAATGATAAATGGCGCCAATTTCGGAACGTCCTTGACACTGCGCATGCGCAGTGGGGGCGAAGTGTGGAGGGCCTCTCAGGACATGTTTTCTTTAGTTTTAGATGCAAATTTTGGGGATTGGGGGGCAAAATTTGTGTTTGGCCCTATATTTTAAGAGTTAGCACCAGCTATGTCTGGGTCATTGGTAAGTATAAAAAATATATAAATTACTATAAATTTTTTAACTTTCAGGACAGAAAGTATCCCATAATGCAGTTGCAAATTAATAAACGATATTGTGCTTGACGAGCCCAGTAAATGCTCTTAAACACGATATAGTTGGTTAAATGTTTCGTCGTACAAGTGCAAAATAGTATTCCATGTGAAAAAAATGTGATGAGGAAGATTTTCAATGATGAGCTAACAGCAAATTCTGGAAATGTACTTAAATTTTAATTGTATTCATTTCTCTATTTGTTTGAGGCAGTTTTAAGCATTGCTTTGGAAATTTCATATGAAACTTTAAAGTTGACACAAATTTCTCTGTTACATGGGTGATTCAGAGCAGTTACATGTAACTTACATGTATAGTACATGGAGGTTAGATTACTACCAAATCACCACTGTGTTTTAGTTCTGATCCACCAAAGCAAGTTGAACAGGTTTTCAGAAATATATTTTGAAGTACATTCTATAAATATTCTTTCAGAGTTGTTGAGATACATTTAGCTGATTCGCTCTGAGAAAGGGCATTCATACATGTGTATTTTATCAGTTAAATGTATTATGTAGTTCAGTCTAGTATTTGGAATACTGGAAATTTCTAAATGGGTATTGGAAATATATTGTAAAAGTATTGGAAGTTTAACCAAACATTAGTGTACGAAACCTTGATGAAGGAGGTGACTGAGAAACAAGAATTTTTTTAATAGCCTCATTAACCCATTACCTAATGTAATGACCAAAACCGGCCAGCGTTCTTCTAAAAAATTGCCAATTAATTTTCTTTATTTTTTCATATTTTTATACTGTACCAATGACCCAGACATAGCTGGTGCTAACTCTTAAAATATAGGGCCAAACACAAATTTTGCCCCCCAATCCCCAAAATTTGCATCTAAAACTAAAGAAAACATGTCCTGAAAGGCCCTCCACACTTCGCCCCTACTGCGCATGCGCAGTGTCAAGGACGTTCCGAAATTGGCGCCATTTATCATTCTAAGTTTGGCCCTTCATCAGTTAACATCTGACTGATCTTTGTGCTTTTAAATCTCAGTTTAAATGATGCCAGACACATAAATATTAGTGAAATGGTGATTCTAAGGAGGATAGAGAAGGAGGAGAGGAAAAGAATGTGTGACAGAATATTATCAGGGCTGTAACTTAAAATTTTTTAATGAAATTATGTTAAGTTACCTATTTTCAAGGCAGCAGCCATTTTGTTGTCATTCTGATTATTTAGTTACACTGTTTTTTCAAGTGTTTTCCTCTCTCCCTGTCCTTTAAGTTCCCCCTTGCTATTCTCCCATGCTTTTGGCATAGTTTCTGTAATTATTATTACTAAAATTTCTTGGGAGTTTTAGCTGAATAACAGAATGAATTCTGTTCTTTCCCCATGTTTACGTCTTCACCTACGGGTGGTTAGGCGTTGTGTTCTGCATCTACCATCTGATGTTCTGCAGTTTCTTCCCTGGAAGTCTCTGTTTTGCATCAGATAGTGTATTTTTGGTAACTGATTTCGGGCCTGGGTGCCTGGAGTCTTATTTTAGTGTTTTTACACTCATTGTTTACATTTACAACAGCCCTCTGTGTGAGGGGGGGATTTCTAAATAATAATATCTTTATGTTATTTTAATCATAACTAGATACATTATTATTGTTCGTAAGTGTTGAATAAATTGTTTAAAATATTTTTAAAATTTTTGTCCACACTTAGGCTTGGGATCCATTGGGGCTCAACGTTACTTTTCAGAAACTTGGGCTGTTCTGAAAAAATATTTTTTCAAAATATTTTGATTTCAATTATTTTTTCTATATTAATGGATCATATTATTATTATGTATTTTGATTGCCAGGGGTTAGTGCGAGTACCAGGACTTGTTTTCTTTTCACATTGAAAGGATATTGATCAATTGTTTTAAGAGGAAGTCTTCCTCTGACTTTATTATCATTCTATATGTGGTCAGTGTACTCGCATTAACTCCTGTTCTGTATCGTATGATTTCGATGACAATATGGGAAGCGTATGTCACGGTATGTTGTTGGGGATTTGGACACTCCGGTCCTTTCCCCGCAGGGTCACTCTACTTTATCAATTTCTATTTCAGACGATCAAGATTAGGGTGATGTATCTGTGATGTCTTCCAACAGTGTGCCTCCGTCGTCACAATTAATGAAGGGCTAGCGGAAAAGTGCTCATGTAATACGCCAATTGCCTAAGAGGACCCTAGTAGGTTCGACGGCCTTTGACGTCCGCTAGCTCGCCCGGTGTAGCGTCCATTCACCGAATGGTTCGGCAGCCGGGTTCGTCCGTTGCGGTCTAGAAGGAATTTTGGGGTGATGCGAGCACTATAAAATTAACTTAATGCACACCCAGTGACGGCGGATCGGAGGGAGAACGGAGGAAGCCTTTTAGTCCGGTTCATAGCTCGTTCCGGTCCATCCGGACGGCAAGCGAGAGAGGCCCCTCTCTCGTTCAACAACATCTGGCCCCAGATGTTGTGGTACAAAATGTGTAGTTAGCGGAGCATACGTCCGTCGCTCGGGACGCTCCGTTGTATAGGCAGTCCGCTGAGACTGCTAAGGCTTCCTCTTCTCGTCAGCGCACACGACCGCACCTTGGCTGCGTGACCGCCGATATATTACCAGCTTAGCCGATCAAGGATTCTTCGGCGACCAGGTCACACCATCCGGCAGCCAGGGATTCGAGACCGATGGACTCCGGACGTTCGCATAGGAAAAGTATGCAGGAGCCATCTGATGCGGAGCTGCCCTCGGCGAAGCAGCGATAGACTGCGCCTCCGCAGGTCTCGACGCCGGACATTCTTGTGCACATAGCACAGCTTATCGCAGCATCCCAGCAGCCGACAGAAACGGTGTCGGATCGAGAATTATCCGACGGCGCTGGGTCGGTAGCCGGGGACACGAGGCCTGCAGACTCCGGACGTTCGCATAGGAAGTGTGCGGGAGTCAACGTACACGGAGCTTCCGGCGGCAATGCATCGTAAGTCCGCTACTGCACAGGCCTCGGGAACGGACGTGCTTTCCTTAATAGCACAGTTTATCGCAGCATCCCAGCATCAACTGAATCTGTCGCATATATTTTATCCGACGATGCTGGGTCGGGACGCTCCGCGGAAGCGGGTACGGACGTCCGAAAGTTTCATCCGGTCCGACGGGATACCGAAAGGGATTCGGAGGATTTCAAGCTTTCCCTTTCGGAACAACATATGCTGCGATGCCGGATAAGAAACTGATAGCGTCGGTGGACTTAGAAATTTTTGGTTCGGTTCAGGGACATCGTCCCTCAGTTCCGACATAGTCCAATAATGTCACACAAACTTTCGAATTATTGAACGACGCTATATATATTATTATTTTATGCTTGCTATCCAAGCATTTCTGGTTTCTTGTTCGAAGAGTTATGGAGATGTCTTTCAAAAGTGTGCCTCTGTCGTCATAGTTAATGAAGAGTTAGCGGCAATAAGTGCTCATGGAATATGTCTATCGCTTACGGAGTGACATTCGCTAGCTCACCCGGTGTAGCGTACATTCATTGAATGGTTCGGCTGCCGGGTTCATCCGTTGCGGTCTAGGAAGGAGATTTGGGTGATGCGAGCACTTTAATTACTTTAGTACTCACCCAGTGACGGCAGATTGAGGACAGATCGGAGGAAGCCTGTTAGTCCGGTTCCTGGCTTGTCCAGGTCCGTCCGGGCTGTGAGCGAGAGAGGTTCCTCTCTCGCCCAACAACATAGGGGACCGCATGTTGTGGTTCAGATATTTTACATTCGGAGCATATGTCCGTTGCTCGGGACGCTCCGTTATATTGACAGTCCAAGAGACTGTCTTTAATGCTTCCTCATCCTCACAGCAGGGCACACGACCGCACATTGGCTACGTGACCTTGAGTATCCGATCAGTTTCGGCATTCAGTGATTCCACGGCGAATAGGTCGCGCCATCCGGTAGCCAAGGGACACGAGGCCTATACACTCCGTTCGCTCGCATATTGGAAGTATGCACGGGGTAACGATCGCGGAGCTTCCAGCGGCAATGCATCGTAAGACCGCTTCTCCTCAGGCCTCAGTGACGGACGTGCTATCCGAGTTAGCACAGTTGTTTCGCAGCATCCCAGCAATTGACAGTTTCTCGGTCGAATCAGGAATTATCCGACGGCGCTGGGTCGGTGCGGTCCGCAGTTGCATCAGCTACGGACGACCGAACGCTTTATAGGGTCCGACAGGATGGCGAAAGGGATTCGAAAGATTTCGAGTTTTCCCTTTAGTAGTATCGGAAGATGCCTTTCATATCTTCTGGCATTATCTTCCTGTGATTATTATTTCGGACTTCATTGCTGCGATCTTGGATAAGAGACTTATAGCGTCATTGGACTCGGTTTTTTCGATCGGTACAGGGACATTGTCCCTGACTTACCGACGCAGTCCAATATTGTCATTACAACATGTGTTTTATTTTTCGACGCTATATATATATATATATATACAAGCCTGCTACTAAGCATGATAGTTTAGTTTCTTGTCCGCGTTGCTCATTTCTGCCATTTTATCTTTTTTACAAATAGTTTATTTTGGCAGAGCAGGGCATACCGAGAGTTCATATGCGTCTAGACGGTGTGATTAAAGACTGCATATATTCTTTTTCGCCGTTTATGTCTTTTCCAATTTCAATGTTGGGAACGACATTATGTATAGTAGACTTAACTTAGACGCTTTATTATACGTAATCCGCCTTACTGAGGCGTTATCATTACGTCTTCAAGAAAAGATTTACGGGATATTATTCTCAATGTAATTTCTTTTGAGGGCAGTAGTTTGTTCACGTATAACTCCGCCCTTCAGTGGCTGATTGGAGTTGGTTAGACGTGACGCAGCCCTAGCTACATCCACACGCGTGGATAGTAAGGTTAAGAACTCTCTCAGAGTCGCTTCGTTCTCGGAGGAGCTTCTCTTCGACGGCAACTTTCCGGCAATCCATGAATTGCTCGATTTATACGTTCTCTTGTCTATCTAGTGTTACAAGAGATTCAGACTGGGGCAAACATTCGGTGGTTGACTCAGAGAGTGCCGCCGCAGTTGCCGGACCCGAGTGTGGCTGTTATGACGGTTGCCAGTCTAACAGATTGGGATATATACTGATCCCTACGGATTCGAAGTGCCAGGGTCTTTGGGTTCCGCAGTCTTTTAGCAATCAGTTTAACTTCCGCGGAATAATGTTTTTTAGGCTTGCTTTATGTCATTGCATGAACATTATTCAGAAACGCATGCCCAAATTCCTGTCCTTTAATTCGACAGTAGTGGCGTATCTCCGGAACCAGGGAGGCACTCTTTCGTTTCCGTTATTCAATTTAATGGAAAGAATCCGTCTGTTGGTTATAGTACACCAAGTTCAGTTTTGGTCCGTCATATTCCGGGTCGTCTGATTGTTTTATCGGACTCCCGTTCTCTTACGGGTCGCTTGTTGCTGTCAGAATGGACTCTCAACAAACAAGTATTCAATCAGATTTGCTATCTATGGGAGCGCCCAATGATGATTTATTTATGACACAGCTTGCTAATCAATTGCAGACGTATGTGTTGGCTTGTCCAGATCTCTGAGCTAATAGTGTTAACGCTCTATTGATCTATAGGACGGAATGATAGGATACGCGTATCCTCCGGCGCTGTTGTTTTAGCAGGTATTGCTAAGATAAACAACCACAATACATTTCTGTTGATAGCATCTCTATCTTCACAGAGATCATGAGTAATTTACTCTCTTGTCTACTGTGGGTCTTAACGTGAAATCTTCCTCTATGTGAGGATCTTTTTTCACTGGGTAAATCGTGTCATCTTTATCACAACCAGCAAGGTCGCAACCTTCATGTATTCCGTTGTGTGGTCCGTATTGCATTGTAAGCACTGTACTGGACGAGCTTTGGACGCGATTTCTTACTATAGGAGATCCTCTTCTTCGCTATTCTATGCGACTAAAGTGGAGGCTCTTCCATCGTGGTGTGGGGATCATTATGTTCATATTCTTGATCCCTCCATACTACTCATTGCTATTTTTTAGTATACTTGTTTCACAAGATCTACTGCAGCCTGTTATTATTTAGGTTATAGGTTTATGTTACCTCATACCTATGCACTCTACGATAGTTTACAATTGAGTCTTTTGTCTCTTTATCTAAGTCAGTTAGTAACTTTTTGATAAATAGACTTAGAATCTTTAGATTAAATTCCTATACGGATTTTAACTTCGGTTCTTTTTAGCTAAGTAATCATTTGAGCCTCTGGAAACAGTAGTTTTCAAATTCTGACCTTTTAGACAGTAATTCTGTTGGTTTCTCTTTTACTGTAGAGTCAGTGAGTTTCATGCACTATCGATGGATGATTTTCACTTTCATAGTTTCGGAATCAATACTTCCGTTACTATTTAGGTTGGATTGTTGCATAAGAGTTAGGCTCCTATTATCCGGAACCTATTATTTTAAGGTCCTTCCGTCTTCGTATGGGCATAGGCCTTTACTCTTTCCGGGTACAGTTTATGTATTTATAAACAGATATCTGTTTATTACAAGGGCGTAAGCTTCTTCTGTCTTTGATGTCTAGTAGAAGGACGTTACGCTCCATTTTATTATTAATGGATTCTATTAACTATCGGTACTGCTTATGGTATATCATTGACTTAGCAGTTGTGCTTAAGATTTCGGCTCATGAAGTAAGAGTTCTTCTACTTCTTGGGCTTACATTAATAGTGTCGCTATTATAGATTTTTGAAGGCCGCTCATTGCGCTCAGCCATCCACATTCATGAATTTTATCTTAGAAATATCGAGTCAATTTCTGGAGGCCTCTTTTGTTAGGTCTATTATCTACTGCTCAGAATGTCATTCACTTAACAGTTGCTACTATAGCTAGGTAGGCTGTCTGTTTCGGCAGTGTCTCCGTTCGGCTGCTCTCTTCGCTCTGGGCTATTTGACCCAGGGCAAGAAAAAGTGGGGGGGGGGGGGGGGGGGGGGGAGGGTGTTCCCTTGGGTCACCTGTTTTACTATGAAAACAAGGGGATACCTCCTCCGGAGTTAGTAATTCTGAGCTGTTATTGGGATGGTTGTTTAGTGAGAAGTTTAAGTTTTTAAAATTCATTCAAGTCTTAGTTTTTAAAGTATAGCTTTTGAATATTGCATATGTCAACGGACATGATTATGCAATTCTCAGACACTTTTAGGAGTATAAGAGTCTCTATTCTCTAGACTTACTTTATTATTGGCTTACTTTAAAAATTATTAGTATAAGGATTATATTGGATATTAATAGAGTACATGGATGTATGAAGCTCAATTTTGGAAGGTGTTGTATCTTTCTAATTTATCATAAATAAGAAAAATACATGTAAGGCCTATTACTTCTTTTCCCTACAGGGGATGACTCTATTTTATTTTATTGAGCGTATTCCATTTTGCTCTATGTCCTTGGCCCTCCAGCCTTTTTACTATTCAGCTATGTCTGGGTCATTGGTACAGTATAAAAATGTTAAAAAATTTATAGTAATTTATATATTTTTTATACTTACCAATGACCCAGACGGGGATGGCCCTCCCAGGAGTTGGGAACTCTTGCCTCCCCGCTGAGTACATAGCGCTTACCAGGCACTGGTTATTAGAATGATAAATGGCGCCAATTTCGGAACGTCCTTGACACTGCGCATGCGCAGTAGTGGCGAAGTGTGGAGGGCCTTTCAGGACATGTTTTCTTTAGTTTTAGATGCAAATTTTGGGGATTGGGGGGCAAAATTTGTGTTTGGCCCTATATTTTAAGAGTTAGCACCAGCTATGTCTGGGTCATTGGTAAGTATAAAAAATATATAAATTACTATAAATTTTTTAACTTTTTGTCTCTAAAACATAGGTTATGACTCCTCATTGGAACGAGCAAAAAATGAAAAAAAATAGTTATTCAAGAATTTTGTTTGCAAGTGTTGTCTGCTTTTCATGTTAGGAAAAGGGTTAATAGATTTCTAGATTATCCAGTATCCCAGTTATTTGAATATTTTCTGGTGAAAAAAAAGGATGTTCACAACTGAGAAGCCTTTTCATATGATGCTGAGATTGGGCTATTAAAAAATAGTACTGCATTCTCAGGCACCTCCCTCGTCATTGAAAAGCTTCGACATCACCCCTTTTTTATTACCTGGAAATCTCTCCACTATTTTGTACTTGTAGGATAAAAAGGCGACCACCTATAAGATAGAGTTTATTAAATATGCAACTGCACTATGAAAAAATTTCACTGCTTAAAAAAAGGAAGTTTTTTCCACATAATAGTGTAAATAGTTAAATTTTTAATTCCAGCTATTTTCAGGATTGTTTGTGAATTAATAAAAAATTCCAGAAAATAAAAGGCTTCCCTTGAGCTTCGCAACTTTGTGAAATTTTCTTTCAGTTTCAAAGAGCTGAATGAGTGTACAACAGGCAAAAAGACTTACAAATACAGTGGAGCCCACTTAATTGGATATCTCTTAATTGTATATCCCTGTTAATTGAATAAAATTTTCAACCACAAAACCATTTACCATACCTTTAGTACAAATTTGATCTGTTAATTGGATATGAGTTGTAGAGAAAACTCCTGTTAATTGTATATAAATTTTTGTAATATGTCAAAAAAATTACTGTGACATGCACCAAATTCCCCTTATTTAACAACCTTTTTGGCCTATCTCTTAATTGTATATCCCTGTTAATTGAATAAAATTTTCAACCACAAAACCATTTACCATACCTTTAGTACAAATTTGATCTGTTAATTGGATATGAGTTGTAGAGAAAACTCCTGTTAATTGTATATAAATTTTTGTAATATGTCAAAAAAATTACTGTGACATGCACCAAATTCCCCTTATTTAACAACCTTTTTGGCCTCACTACCTCCAATACAGGCATTTATTCTATTATATCTTGTTTGACAGAGCTCTATGAGCTCTGTCAAACAAGATATAATAGAATAAATGCTCAGTTTACCTCCAGAATACAGGCAACTGACCAAATCCCTGTTAATTGTATACTCCTGTTAAATGGTTAATTTTCACTGGCAAAATGGATATTCAATTAAGAGGATTCTACTGTATTAGAATTAACTTATAATTTCAAATTCATACCACTGAGGGGAAGAAAAAAAAAGCCAGCCTCCCTCGTCTGAGCACACAACTTTTTAGGGTCTTGATTGAAATTTTGATTTTTTTCTGATTCAGAAAGTACTTATGTGATGAGAGCATGGACAAGAAGAAACAGACATTTGATACATCAGGATGGAATCTTGAAGTTGTTCGTGTAAGTTACTGTAGCTTGTCTTAAATCATCTGTTGAACATTTCTCCAACGTTGTTATTTGCTTGTCTGATTTTTTTGTTTGTTTAAGTAGCGGCCTAGGAGGATGCTGTTGTTAACTCTGTCTTCTTAGCTCTGCCTGACACAGTCAGCAGAGCTTTTCTGATAACGAGTTGTCCGTCGTCCATCCGTCTGGCGTCAACATTTTGTTTGTCCAAGCCATAATTTCTTTACCACTGGATATTTTTTAACAAAACTTTGTAACAGTGTGTATTGTCGATAGGCAGTGTGCCATCAATCACAATGTCTGTATCCATCAAGGTCAAGGTGACATGGTAAAGGTAACACTCAGGAAAACGTCAGCATTTTGTTTTTCCGAGCAATAATTTCTTTACCACTGGATATTTTTTTAACAAAACCTTATAACAGTATGTATTGTCACTAGGCAGTGTGCCATCAATCACAGTAAGGTCTGTATCCATCAACGTTAAGGTCGTAGACTACCTGGTCAAATTAACACCAATGTATTTACTAAATTTTATCATGTTTTCAATTTTTGTCTAATAAACAAAGCTAATGAGCCTTCATTGAACAAGCTCAACAAACTTGTTCCAATGAGGGGCCATAAGCTATGTTTTTGAGACAAAAAATGCTGATGTTGTCTGCTATCTGTGTTGGGTAAAGGGTTATCAGAATCAGAGATTGGGAATCAAATGTTACCCTGTACATGGCTACCCCTGAAAGTAGTTGTCCTGGGTGGAGCTATCTTGGCCGAGAGGCCTCTTCTTAATCTGTCAATCATTTTTTTTTTTGCGAAGGGATGTATCATAAATTTATTACAGAAATTTCCATTGGCTTGATCTTTGCTTGTGCTTGTTATGCTTTGCAACAAATTTGCAATTATTACTTGGGTGGAATCTCCACTCTATGAATGGTTTATTGATGGTATACTCTCTAGTGCTCAAACGACTAGTGAATTCCAAAGTCAACTAGTCAATACCCAAAAGTCAAGTCGACTTCGACTAGTCATTGGGGATAACCTGTCTCCTTGTAACAGTGTTGGTGTTCCGGTAGAGTGCTGAAGGTCCAAATTTGGCTTCACTTGGGCATTCATATACAGCAACTGACTGGAACATTATTCTGTTAATGTGCTTCTAATTATGCTAAGAGTGAAATTATATAGTCTTATTTAATTTGCCTTGTGGCACAGAAGGGATACTATTTACCTAAAAGCTTGAACTCCTCCGACTAGTCGACTGCACAATTGAGAGTCGACTACTGGTTTGCCCAGAGTCGACTACTGGTTTGCCCAGAGTCGACATCGACTAGTCGACTAATCGTTTGAGTACTAACACTCTCCACATTCTGTACAACCTGTAAAACACAGATGCGATAGAAGCTGTTTTTATGTGTACGTGTAACAGGTCATTGTTTTTGTGTGTGTGTCCCAATATGGAATTAGGCAACAATAACTTCTTTGGTTCTTTTACTGCTTGAGAATAATGATGAATTACTTGTGTTGTCCACAATTGTAGAATTTATAACTATCGAACTTCATAGAAAAAAAGAGAAAAGAGAAGAGAAAAAAAAATTTATCACAGAAATTGAAACACAGATTGTCCCTTGTGGGAAACAAGCTGTACTCTGCTTATTTGTTTAATTGTTTCTAGGGATTTAAAGACACTTTAACAGCTAGAGTCACAATATGTGAGACAATTTTACAGGTGGAGGAAGCTGGACTTCTCCATAACCAGAGAGAGTCACCAAGTAGCAGCAACTGTCAGACTCTTCAACTTACTAACTCTGCAGATGAAGAGTTAGAAGCAGTTGAAAGCAAGTGCATCATTGACGTCCAGTACTCCTTGGTGTGCAGACTTTTTGGTCTGGATGTATTGACCCGGACATTTTGGTCCACATTTTTTAGGAAAACGGACATTTTGGCCCACTTGATTTTGAAGTCAAAATTTTGAATAAAAATGTTGTTGGAAACAATGGGAAACAAAACAAACACTTCAAAATTGACACAAGGTTTACATAGTGTTAATTGTGATGTATTTGAACTGCAATTTTGGAGTAAAAATTTTATTGATAGGTGGAATAGGTTGAGCAATAATATATTTTTATACTGTACCAATGACCCAGACATAGCTGGTGCTAACTCTTAAAATATAGGGCCAAACACAAATTTTGCCCCCCAATCCCCAAAATTTGTATCTAAAACCAAAGAAAACATGTCCTGAAAGGCCCTCCACCCTTCACCTCTACTGCACATGCGCAGTGTCAAGGACGTTCCGAAATTGGCGCCATTAATCATTCTAAGTTTGGCCCTTCATCAGTTAACATCTGACTGATCTTTGTGCTTGTAAATCTCAGTTTAAATGATGCCTGACACATAAATATTAGTGAAATGGTGATTCTAAGGAGGATAGAGAAGGAGGAGAGGAAAAATGTGTGACAGAATATTATCAGGACTGTAACTTAAAATTTTTTAATGAAATTATGTTAAGTTACCTATATTTTTATACTGTACCAATGACCCAGACATAGCTGGTGCTAACTCTTAAAATATAGGGCCAAACACAAATTTTGCCCCCCAATCCCCAAAATTTGCATCTAAAACTAAAGAAAACATGTCCTGAAAGGCCCTCCACACTTCGCCCCTACTGCGCATGCGCAGTGTCAAGGACGTTCCGAAATTGGCGCCATTTATCATTCTAAGTTTGGCCCTTCATCAGTTAACATCTGACTGATCTTTGTGCTTTTAAATCTCAGTTTAAATGATGCCAGACACATAAATATTAGTGAAATGGTGATTCTAAGGAGGATAGAAAAGGAGGAGAGGAAAAGAATGTGTGACAGAATATTATCAGGGCTGTAACTTAAAATTTTTTAATGAAATTATGTTAAGTTACCTATTTTCAAGGCAGCAGCCATTTTGTTGTCATTCTGATTATTTAGTTACACTGTTTTTTCAAGTGTTTTTCCTCTCTCCCTGTCCTTTAAGTTCCCCCTTGCTATTCTCCCATGCTTTTGGCATAGTTTCTGTAATTATTATTACTAAAATTTCTTGGGAGTTTTAGCTGTATAACAGAATGAATTCTGTTCTTTCCCCATGTTTACGTCTTCACCTACGGGTGGTTAGGCGTTGTGTTCTGCATCTACCATCTGATGTTCTGCAGTTTCTTCCCTGGAAGTCTCTGTTTTGCATCAGATGGTGTATTTTTGGTAACTGATTTCGGGCCTGGGTGCCTGGAGTCTTATTTTAGTGTTTTTACACTCATTGTTTACATTTACAACAGCCCTCTGTGTGAGGGGGGGATTTCTAAATAATAATATCTTTATGTTATTTTAATCATAACTAGATACATTATTATTGTTCGTAAGTGTTGAATAAATTGTTTAAAATATTTTTAAAATTTTTGTCCACACTTAGGCTTGGGATCCATTGGGGCTCAACGTTACTTTTCAGAAACTTGGGCTGTTCTGAAAAAATATTTTTTCAAAATATTTTGATTTCAATTATTTTTTCTATATTAATGGATCATATTATTATTATGTATTTTGATTGCCAGGGGTTAGTGCGAGTACCAGGACTTGTTTTCTTTTCACATTGAAAGGATATTGATCAATTGCTTTAAGAGGAAGTCTTCCTCTGACCTTATTATCATTCTATATGTGGTCAGTGTACCCGCATTAACTCCTGTTCTGTATCGTATGATTTCGATGACAATATGGGAAGCGTATGTCACGGTATGTTGTTGGGGATTTGGACACTCCGGTCCTTTCCCCGCAGGGTCACTCTACTTTATCAATTTCTATTTCAGACGATCAAGATTAGGGTGATGTATCTGTGATGTCTTCCAACAGTGTGCCTCCGTCGTCACAATTAATGAAGGACTAGCGGAAAAGTGCTCATGTAATACGCCAATTGCCTAAGAGGACCCTAGTAGGTTCGACGGCCTTTGACGTCCGCTAGCTCGCCCGGTGTAGCGTCCATTCACCGAATGGTTCGGCAGCCGGGTTCGTCCGTTGCGGTCTAGAAGGAATTTTGGGGTGATGCGAGCACTATAAAATTAACTTAATGCACACCCAGTGACGGCGGATCGGAGGGAGAACGGAGGAAGCCTTTTAGTCCGGTTCATAGCTCGTTCCGGTCCATCCGGACGGCAAGCGAGAGAGGCCCCTCTCTCGTTCAACAACATCTGGCCCCAGATGTTGTGGTACAGATGTGTAGTTAGCGGAGCATACGTCCGTCGCTCGGGACGCTCCGTTGTATAGGCAGTCCGCTGAGACTGCTAAGGCTTCCTCTTCTCGTCAGCGCACACGACCGCACCTTGGCTGCGTGACCGCCGATATATTACCAGCTTCGCCGATCAAGGATTCTTCGGCGACCAGGTCACACCATCCGGCAGCCAGGGATTCGAGACCGATGGACTCCGGACGTTCGCATAGGAAAAGTATGCGGGAGCCATCTGATGCGGAGCTGCCCTCGGCTAAGCAGCGATAGACTGCGCCTCCGCAGGTCTCGACGCCGGACATTCTTGTGCACATAGCACAGCTTATCGCAGCATCCCAGCAGCCGACAGAAACGGTGTCGGATCGAGATTTATCCGACAGCGCTGGGTCGGTAGCCGGGGACTCGAGGCCTGCAGACTCCGGACGTTCGCATAGGAAGTGTGCGGGAGTCAACGTACACGGAGCTTCCAGCGGCAATGCATCGTAAGTCCGCTACTGCACAGGCCTCGGGAACGGACGTGCTTTCCTTAATAGCACAGTTTATCGCAGCATCCCAGCATCAACTGAATCTGTCGCATATATTTTATCCGACGATGCTGGGTCGGGACGCTCCGCGGAAGCGGGTACGGACGTCCGAAAGTTTCATCCGGTCCGATGGGATACCGAAAGGGATTCGGTGGATTTCAAGCTTTCCCTTTCGGAACAACATATGCTGCGATGCCGGATAAGAAACTGATAGCGTCGGTGGACTTAGAAATTTTGGGTTCGGTTCAGGGACATCGTCCCTCAGTTCCGACATAGTCCAATAATGTCACACAAACTTTCGAATTATTGAACGACGCTATATATATTATTATTTTATGCTTGCTATCCAAGCATTTCTGGTTTCTTGTTCGAAGAGTTATGGAGATGTCTTTCAAAAGTGTGCCTCTGTCGTCATAGTTAATGAAGAGTTAGCGGCAATAAGTGCTCATGGAATATGTCTATCGCTTACGGAGTGACATTCGCTAGCTCACCCGGTGTAGCGTACATTCATCGAATGGTTCGGCTGCTGGGTTCGTCCGTTGTGGTCTAGGAAGGAGATTTGGGTGATGCGAGCACTTTAATTACTTTAGTACTCACCCAGTGACGGCAGATTGAGGACAGATCGGAGGAAGCCAACAACATAGGGGACCGCATGTTGTGGTTCAGATATTTTACATTCGGAGCATATGTCCGTTGCTCGGGACGCTCCGTTATATTGACAGTCCGAGAGACTGTCTTTAATGCTTCCTCATCCTCACAGCAGGGCACACGACCGCACATTGGCTACGTGACCTCGAGTATCCGATCAGTTTCGGCATTCAGTGATTCCACAGCGAATAGGTCGCGCCATCCGGTAGCCAAGGGACACGAGGCCTATACACTCCGTTCGCTCGCATATTGGAAGTATGCACGGGGTAACGATCTCGGAGCTTCCTGCGGCAATGCATCGTTAGACCGCTGCTCCTCAGGCCTCAGTGACGGACGTGCTATCCGAGTTAGCACAGTTGTTTCGCAGCATCCCAGCAATTGACGGTTTCTCGGTCGAATCAGGAATTATCCGACGGCGCTGGGTCGGTGCGGTCCGCGGTTGCATCAAGCTACGGACGACCGAACGCTTTATAGGGTCCGACAGGATGGCGAAAGGGATTCGAAAGATTTCGAGTTTTCCCTTTAGTAGTATAGGAAGATGCCTTTCATATCTTCTGGCATTTCTTCCAGTGATTATTTTTCGGACTTCATTGCTGCGATCTTGGATAAGAGACTTATAGCGTCATTGGACTCGGATTTTTCGATCGGTACAGGGACTTTGTCCCTGACTTACCGACGCAGTCCAATATTGTCATTACAACATGTGTTTTATATTTTTATACTGTACCAATGACCCAGACATAGCTGGTGCTAACTCTTAAAATATAGGGCCAAACACAAATTTTGCCCCCCAATCCCCAAAATTTGCATCTAAAACTAAAGAAAACATGTCCTGAAAGGCCCTCCACACTTCGCCCCTACTGCGTATGCGCAGTGTCAAGGACGTTCCGAAATTGGCACCATTTATCATTCTAAGTTTGGCCCTTCATCAGTTAACATCTGACTGATCTTTGTGCTTTTAAATCTCGGTTTAAATGATGCCAGACACATAAATATTAGTGAAATGGTGATTCTAAGGAGGATAGAAAAGGAGGAGAGGAAAAGAATGTGTGACAGAATATTATCAGGGCTGTAACTTAAAATTTTTTAATGAAATTATGTTAAGTTACCTATTTTCAAGGCAGCAGCCATTTTGTTGTCATTCTGATTATTTAGTTACACTGTTTTTTCAAGTGTTTTTCCTCTCTCCCTGTCCTTTAAGTTCCCCCTTGCTATTCTCCCATGCTTTTGGCATAGTTTCTGTAATTATTATTACTAAAATTTCTTGGGAGTTTTAGCTGTATAACAGAATGAATTCTGTTCTTTCCCCATGTTTACGTCTTCACCTACGGGTGGTTAGGCGTTGTGTTCTGCATCTACCATCTGATGTTCTGCAGTTTCTTCCCTGGAAGTCTCTGTTTTGCATCAGATGGTGTATTTTTGGTAACTGATTTCGGGCCTGGGTGCCTGGAGTCTTATTTTAGTGTTTTTACACTCATTGTTTACATTTACAACAGCCCTCTGTGTGAGGGGGGGATTTCTAAATAATAATATCTTTATGTTATTTTAATCATAACTAGATACATTATTATTGTTCGTAAGTGTTGAATAAATTGTTTAAAATATTTTTAAAATTTTTGTCCACACTTAGGCTTGGGATCCATTGGGGCTCAACGTTACTTTTCAGAAACTTGGGCTGTTCTGAAAAAATATTTTTTCAAAATATTTTGATTTCAATTATTTTTTCTATATTAATGGATCATATTATTATTATGTATTTTGATTGCCAGGGGTTAGTGCGAGTACCAGGACTTGTTTTCTTTTCACATTGAAAGGATATTGATCAATTGCTTTAAGAGGAAGTCTTCCTCTGACCTTATTATCATTCTATATGTGGTCAGTGTACTCGCATTAACTCCTGTTCTGTATCGTATGATTTCGATGACAATATGGGAAGCGTATGTCACGGTATGTTGTTGGGGATTTGGACACTCCGGTCCTTTCCCCGCAGGGTCACTCTACTTTATCAATTTCTATTTCAGATGATCAAGATTAGGGTGATGTATCTGTGATGTCTTCCAACAGTGTGCCTCCGTCGTCACAATTAATGAAGGGCTAGCGGAAAAGTGCTCATGTAATACGCCAATTGCCTAAGAGGACCCTAGTAGGTTCGACGGCCTTTGACGTCCGCTAGCTCGCCCGGTGTAGCGTCCATTCACCGAATGGTTCGGCAGCCGGGTTCGTCCGTTGCGGTCTAGAAGGAATTTTGGGGTGATGCGAGCACTATAAAATTAACTTAATGCACACCCAGTGACGGCGGATCGGAGGGAGAACGGAGGAAGCCTTTTAGTCCGGTTCATAGCTCGTTCCGGTCCATCCGGACGGCAAGCGAGAGAGGCCCCTCTCTCGTTCAACAACATCTGGCCCCAGATGTTGTGGTACAAATGTGTAGTTAGCGGAGCATACGTCCGTCGCTCGGGACGCTCCGTTGTATAGGCAGTCCGCTGAGACTGCTAAGGCTTCCTCTTCTCGTCAGCGCACACGACCGCACCTTGGCTGCGTGACCGCCGATATATTACCAGCTTCGCCGATCAAGGATTCTTCGGCGACCAGGTCACACCATCCGGCAGCCAGGGATTCGAGACCGATGGACTCCGGACGTTCGCATAGGAAAAGTATGCGGGAGCCATCTGATGCGGAGCTGCCCTCGGCTAAGCAGCGATAGACTGCGCCTCCGCAGGTCTCGACGCCGGACATTCTTGTGCACATAGCACAGCTTATCGCAGCATCCCAGCAGCCGACAGAAACGGTGTCGGATCGAGATTTATCCGACAGCGCTGGGTCGGTAGCCGGGGACTCGAGGCCTGCAGACTCCGGACGTTCGCATAGGAAGTGTGCGGGAGTCAACGTACACGGAGCTTCCAGCGGCAATGCATCGTAAGTCCGCTACTGCACAGGCCTCGGGAACGGACGTGCTTTCCTTAATAGCACAGTTTATCGCAGCATCCCAGCATCAACTGAATCTGTCGCATATATTTTATCCGACGATGCTGGGTCGGGACGCTCCGCGGAAGCGGGTACGGACGTCCGAAAGTTTCATCCGGTCCGATGGGATACCGAAAGGGATTCGGTGGATTTCAAGCTTTCCCTTTCGGAACAACATATGCTGCGATGCCGGATAAGAAACTGATAGCGTCGGTGGACTTAGAAATTTTGGGTTCGGTTCAGGGACATCGTCCCTCAGTTCCGACATAGTCCAATAATGTCACACAAACTTTCGAATTATTGAACGACGCTATATATATTATTATTTTATGCTTGCTATCCAAGCATTTCTGGTTTCTTGTTCGAAGAGTTATGGAGATGTCTTTCAAAAGTGTGCCTCTGTCGTCATAGTTAATGAAGAGTTAGCGGCAATAAGTGCTCATGGAATATGTCTATCGCTTACGGAGTGACATTCGCTAGCTCACCCGGTGTAGCGTACATTCATCGAATGGTTCGGCTGCCGGGTTCGTCCGTTGCGGTCTAGGAAGGAGATTTGGGTGATGTGAGCACTTTAATTACTTTAGTACTCACCCAGTGACGGCAGATTGAGGACAGATCGGAGGAAGCCAACAACATAGGGGACCGCATGTTGTGGTTCAGATATTTTACATTCGGAGCATATGTCCGTTGCTCGGGACGCTCCGTTATATTGACAGTCCGAGAGACTGTCTTTAATGCTTCCTCATCCTCACAGCAGGGCACACGACCGCACATTGGCTACGTGACCTCGAGTATCCGATCAGTTTCGGCATTCAGTGATTCCACAGCGAATAGGTCGCGCCATCCGGTAGCCAAGGGACACGAGGCCTATACACTCCGTTCGCTCGCATATTGGAAGTATGCACGGGGTAACGATCTCGGAGCTTCCTGCGGCAATGCATCGTTAGACCGCTGCTCCTCAGGCCTCAGTGACGGACGTGCTATCCGAGTTAGCACAGTTGTTTCGCAGCATCCCAGCAATTGACGGTTTCTCGGTCGAATCAGGAATTATCCGACGGCGCTGGGTCGGTGCGGTCCGCGGTTGCATCAAGCTACGGACGACCGAACGCTTTATAGGGTCCGACAGGATGGCGAAAGGGATTCGAAAGATTTCGAGTTTTCCCTTTAGTAGTATAGGAAGATGCCTTTCATATCTTCTGGCATTTCTTCCAGTGATTATTTTTCGGACTTCATTGCTGCGATCTTGGATAAGAGACTTATAGCGTCATTGGACTCGGATTTTTCGATCGGTACAGGGACTTTGTCCCTGACTTACCGACGCAGTCCAATATTGTCATTACAACATGTGTTTTATATTTTTATACTGTACCAATGACCCAGACATAGCTGGTGCTAACTCTTAAAATATAGGGCCAAACACAAATTTTGCCCCCCAATCCCCAAAATTTGCATCTAAAACTAAAGAAAACATGTCCTGAAAGGCCCTCCACACTTCGCCCCTACTGCGCATGCGCAGTGTCAAGGACGTTCCGAAATTGGCGCCATTTATCATTCTAAGTTTGGCCCTTCATCAGTTAACATCTGACTGATCTTTGTGCTTTTAAATCTCGGTTTAAATGATGCCAGACACATAAATATTAGTGAAATGGTGATTCTAAGGAGGATAGAAAAGGAGGAGAGGAAAAGAATGTGTGACAGAATATTATCAGGGCTGTAACTTAAAATTTTTTAATGAAATTATGTTAAGTTACCTATTTTCAAGGCAGCAGCCATTTTGTTGTCATTCTGATTATTTAGTTACACTGTTTTTTCAAGTGTTTTTCCTCTCTCCCTGTCCTTTAAGTTCCCCCTTGCTATTCTCCCATGCTTTTGGCATAGTTTCTGTAATTATTATTACTAAAATTTCTTGGGAGTTTTAGCTGTATAACAGAATGAATTCTGTTCTTTCCCCATGTTTACGTCTTCACCTACGGGTGGTTAGGCGTTGTGTTCTGCATCTACCATCTGATGTTCTGCAGTTTCTTCCCTGGAAGTCTCTGTTTTGCATCAGATGGTGTATTTTTGGTAACTGATTTCGGGCCTGGGTGCCTGGAGTCTTATTTTAGTGTTTTTACACTCATTGTTTACATTTACAACAGCCCTCTGTGTGAGGGGGGGATTTCTAAATAATAATATCTTTATGTTATTTTAATCATAACTAGATACATTATTATTGTTCGTAAGTGTTGAATAAATTGTTTAAAATATTTTTAAAATTTTTGTCCACACTTAGGCTTGGGATCCATTGGGGCTCAACGTTACTTTTCAGAAACTTGGGCTGTTCTGAAAAAATATTTTTTCAAAATATTTTGATTTCAATTATTTTTTCTATATTAATGGATCATATTATTATTATGTATTTTGATTGCCAGGGGTTAGTGCGAGTACCAGGACTTGTTTTCTTTTCACATTGAAAGGATATTGATCAATTGCTTTAAGAGGAAGTCTTCCTCTGACCTTATTATCATTCTATATGTGGTCAGTGTACTCGCATTAACTCCTGTTCTGTATCGTATGATTTCGATGACAATATGGGAAGCGTATGTCACGGTATGTTGTTGGGGATTTGGACACTCCGGTCCTTTCCCCGCAGGGTCACTCTACTTTATCAATTTCTATTTCAGACGATCAAGATTAGGGTGATGTATCTGTGATGTCTTCCAACAGTGTGCCTCCGTCGTCACAATTAATGAAGGGCTAGCGGAAAAGTGCTCATGTAATACGCCAGTTGCCTAAGAGGACCCTAGTAGGTTCGACGGCCTTTGACGTCCGCTAGCTCGCCCGGTGTAGCGTCCATTCACCGAATGGTTCGGCAGCCGGGTTCGTCCGTTGCGGTCTAGAAGGAATTTTGGGGTGATGCGAGCACTATAAAATTAACTTAATGCACACCCAGTGACGGCGGATCGGAGGAAGAACGGAGGAAGCCTTTTAGTCCGGTTCATAGCTCGTTCCGGTCCATCCGGACGGCAAGCGAGAGAGGCCCCTCTCTCGTTCAACAACATCTGGCCCCAGATGTTGTGGTACAAATGTGTAGTTAGCGGAGCATACGTCCGTCGCTCGGGACGCTCCGTTGTATAGGCAGTCCGCTGAGACTGCTAAGGCTTCCTCTTCTCGTCAGCGCACACGACCGCACCTTGGCTGCGTGACCGCCGATATATTACCAGCTTCGCCGATCAAGGATTCTTCGGCGACCAGGTCACACCATCCGGCAGCCAGGGATTCGAGACCGATGGACTCCGGACGTTCGCATAGGAAAAGTATGCGGGAGCCATCTGATGCGGAGCTGCCCTCGGCTAAGCAGCGATAGACTGCGCCTCCGCAGGTCTCGACGCCGGACATTCTTGTGCACATAGCACAGCTTATCGCAGCATCCCAGCAGCCGACAGAAACGGTGTCGGATCGAGATTTATCCGACAGCGCTGGGTCGGTAGCCGGGGACTCGAGGCCTGCAGACTCCGGACGTTCGCATAGGAAGTGTGCGGGAGTCAGCGTACACGGAGCTTCCAGCGGCAATGCATCGTAAGTCCGCTACTGCACAGGCCTCGGGAACGGACGTGCTTTCCTTAATAGCACAGTTTATCGCAGCATCCCAGCATCAACTGAATCTGTCGCATATATTTTATCCGACGATGCTGGGTCGGGACGCTCCGCGGAAGCGGGTACGGACGTCCGAAAGTTTCATCCGGTCCGATGGGATACCGAAAGGGATTCGGTGGATTTCAAGCTTTCCCTTTCGGAACAACATATGCTGCGATGCCGGATAAGAAACTGATAGCGTCGGTGGACTTAGAAATTTTGGGTTCGGTTCAGGGACATCGTCCCTCAGTTCCGACATAGTCCAATAATGTCACACAAACTTTCGAATTATTGAACGACGCTATATATATTATTATTTTATGCTTGCTATCCAAGCATTTCTGGTTTCTTGTTCGAAGAGTTATGGAGATGTCTTTCAAAAGTGTGCCTCTGTCGTCATAGTTAATGAAGAGTTAGCGGCAATAAGTGCTCATGGAATATGTCTATCGCTTACGGAGTGACATTCGCTAGCTCACCCGGTGTAGCGTACATTCATCGAATGGTTCGGCTGCCGGGTTCGTCCGTTGCGGTCTAGGAAGGAGATTTGGGTGATGCGAGCACTTTAATTACTTTAGTACTCACCCAGTGACGGCAGATTGAGGACAGATCGGAGGAAGCCAACAACATAGGGGACCGCATGTTGTGGTTCAGATATTTTACATTCGGAGCATATGTCCGTTGCTCGGGACGCTCCGTTATATTGACAGTCCGAGAGACTGTCTTTAATGCTTCCTCATCCTCACAGCAGGGCACACGACCGCACATTGGCTACGTGACCTCGAGTATCCGATCAGTTTCGGCATTCAGTGATTCCACAGCGAATAGGTCGCGCCATCCGGTAGCCAAGGGACACGAGGCCTATACACTCCGTTCGCTCGCATATTGGAAGTATGCACGGGGTAACGATCTCGGAGCTTCCTGCGGCAATGCATCGTTAGACCGCTGCTCCTCAGGCCTCAGTGACGGACGTGCTATCCGAGTTAGCACAGTTGTTTCGCAGCATCCCAGCAATTGACGGTTTCTCGGTCGAATCAGGAATTATCCGACGGCGCTGGGTCGGTGCGGTCCGCGGTTGCATCAAGCTACGGACGACCGAACGCTTTATAGGGTCCGACAGGATGGCGAAAGGGATTCGAAAGATTTCGAGTTTTCCCTTTAGTAGTATAGGAAGATGCCTTTCATATCTTCTGGCATTTCTTCCAGTGATTATTTTTCGGACTTCATTGCTGCGATCTTGGATAAGAGACTTATAGCGTCATTGGACTCGGATTTTTCGATCGGTACAGGGACTTTGTCCCTGACTTACCGACGCAGTCCAATATTGTCATTACAACATGTGTTTTATATTTTTATACTGTACCAATGACCCAGACATAGCTGGTGCTAACTCTTAAAATATAGGGCCAAACACAAATTTTGCCCCCCAATCCCCAAAATTTGCATCTAAAACTAAAGAAAACATGTCCTGAAAGGCCCTCCACACTTCGCCCCTACTGCGTATGCGCAGTGTCAAGGACGTTCCGAAATTGGCACCATTTATCATTCTAAGTTTGGCCCTTCATCAGTTAACATCTGACTGATCTTTGTGCTTTTAAATCTCGGTTTAAATGATGCCAGACACATAAATATTAGTGAAATGGTGATTCTAAGGAGGATAGAAAAGGAGGAGAGGAAAAGAATGTGTGACAGAATATTATCAGGGCTGTAACTTAAAATTTTTTAATGAAATTATGTTAAGTTACCTATTTTCAAGGCAGCAGCCATTTTGTTGTCATTCTGATTATTTAGTTACACTGTTTTTTCAAGTGTTTTTCCTCTCTCCCTGTCCTTTAAGTTCCCCCTTGCTATTCTCCCATGCTTTTGGCATAGTTTCTGTAATTATTATTACTAAAATTTCTTGGGAGTTTTAGCTGTATAACAGAATGAATTCTGTTCTTTCCCCATGTTTACGTCTTCACCTACGGGTGGTTAGGCGTTGTGTTCTGCATCTACCATCTGATGTTCTGCAGTTTCTTCCCTGGAAGTCTCTGTTTTGCATCAGATGGTGTATTTTTGGTAACTGATTTCGGGCCTGGGTGCCTGGAGTCTTATTTTAGTGTTTTTACACTCATTGTTTACATTTACAACAGCCCTCTGTGTGAGGGGGGGATTTCTAAATAATAATATCTTTATGTTATTTTAATCATAACTAGATACATTATTATTGTTCGTAAGTGTTGAATAAATTGTTTAAAATATTTTTAAAATTTTTGTCCACACTTAGGCTTGGGATCCATTGGGGCTCAACGTTACTTTTCAGAAACTTGGGCTGTTCTGAAAAAATATTTTTTCAAAATATTTTGATTTCAATTATTTTTTCTATATTAATGGATCATATTATTATTATGTATTTTGATTGCCAGGGGTTAGTGCGAGTACCAGGACTTGTTTTCTTTTCACATTGAAAGGATATTGATCAATTGCTTTAAGAGGAAGTCTTCCTCTGACCTTATTATCATTCTATATGTGGTCAGTGTACTCGCATTAACTCCTGTTCTGTATCGTATGATTTCGATGACAATATGGGAAGCGTATGTCACGGTATGTTGTTGGGGATTTGGACACTCCGGTCCTTTCCCCGCAGGGTCACTCTACTTTATCAATTTCTATTTCAGATGATCAAGATTAGGGTGATGTATCTGTGATGTCTTCCAACAGTGTGCCTCCGTCGTCACAATTAATGAAGGGCTAGCGGAAAAGTGCTCATGTAATACGCCAATTGCCTAAGAGGACCCTAGTAGGTTCGACGGCCTTTGACGTCCGCTAGCTCGCCCGGTGTAGCGTCCATTCACCGAATGGTTCGGCAGCCGGGTTCGTCCGTTGCGGTCTAGAAGGAATTTTGGGGTGATGCGAGCACTATAAAATTAACTTAATGCACACCCAGTGACGGCGGATCGGAGGGAGAACGGAGGAAGCCTTTTAGTCCGGTTCATAGCTCGTTCCGGTCCATCCGGACGGCAAGCGAGAGAGGCCCCTCTCTCGTTCAACAACATCTGGCCCCAGATGTTGTGGTACAAATGTGTAGTTAGCGGAGCATACGTCCGTCGCTCGGGACGCTCCGTTGTATAGGCAGTCCGCTGAGACTGCTAAGGCTTCCTCTTCTCGTCAGCGCACACGACCGCACCTTGGCTGCGTGACCGCCGATATATTACCAGCTTCGCCGATCAAGGATTCTTCGGCGACCAGGTCACACCATCCGGCAGCCAGGGATTCGAGACCGATGGACTCCGGACGTTCGCATAGGAAAAGTATGCGGGAGCCATCTGATGCGGAGCTGCCCTCGGCTAAGCAGCGATAGACTGCGCCTCCGCAGGTCTCGACGCCGGACATTCTTGTGCACATAGCACAGCTTATCGCAGCATCCCAGCAGCCGACAGAAACGGTGTCGGATCGAGATTTATCCGACAGCGCTGGGTCGGTAGCCGGGGACTCGAGGCCTGCAGACTCCGGACGTTCGCATAGGAAGTGTGCGGGAGTCAACGTACACGGAGCTTCCAGCGGCAATGCATCGTAAGTCCGCTACTGCACAGGCCTCGGGAACGGACGTGCTTTCCTTAATAGCACAGTTTATCGCAGCATCCCAGCATCAACTGAATCTGTCGCATATATTTTATCCGACGATGCTGGGTCGGGACGCTCCGCGGAAGCGGGTACGGACGTCCGAAAGTTTCATCCGGTCCGATGGGATACCGAAAGGGATTCGGTGGATTTCAAGCTTTCCCTTTCGGAACAACATATGCTGCGATGCCGGATAAGAAACTGATAGCGTCGGTGGACTTAGAAATTTTGGGTTCGGTTCAGGGACATCGTCCCTCAGTTCCGACATAGTCCAATAATGTCACACAAACTTTCGAATTATTGAACGACGCTATATATATTATTATTTTATGCTTGCTATCCAAGCATTTCTGGTTTCTTGTTCGAAGAGTTATGGAGATGTCTTTCAAAAGTGTGCCTCTGTCGTCATAGTTAATGAAGAGTTAGCGGCAATAAGTGCTCATGGAATATGTCTATCGCTTACGGAGTGACATTCGCTAGCTCACCCGGTGTAGCGTACATTCATCGAATGGTTCGGCTGCCGGGTTCGTCCGTTGCGGTCTAGGAAGGAGATTTGGGTGATGTGAGCACTTTAATTACTTTAGTACTCACCCAGTGACGGCAGATTGAGGACAGATCGGAGGAAGCCAACAACATAGGGGACCGCATGTTGTGGTTCAGATATTTTACATTCGGAGCATATGTCCGTTGCTCGGGACGCTCCGTTATATTGACAGTCCGAGAGACTGTCTTTAATGCTTCCTCATCCTCACAGCAGGGCACACGACCGCACATTGGCTACGTGACCTCGAGTATCCGATCAGTTTCGGCATTCAGTGATTCCACAGCGAATAGGTCGCGCCATCCGGTAGCCAAGGGACACGAGGCCTATACACTCCGTTCGCTCGCATATTGGAAGTATGCACGGGGTAACGATCTCTGAGCTTCCTGCGGCAATGCATCGTTAGACCGCTGCTCCTCAGGCCTCAGTGACGGACGTGCTATCCGAGTTAGCACAGTTGTTTCGCAGCATCCCAGCAATTGACGGTTTCTCGGTCGAATCAGGAATTATCCGACGGCGCTGGGTCGGTGCGGTCCGCGGTTGCATCAAGCTACGGACGACCGAACGCTTTATAGGGTCCGACAGGATGGCGAAAGGGATTCGAAAGATTTCGAGTTTTCCCTTTAGTAGTATAGGAAGATGCCTTTCATATCTTCTGGCATTTCTTCCAGTGATTATTTTTCGGACTTCATTGCTGCGATCTTGGATAAGAGACTTATAGCGTCATTGGACTCGGATTTTTCGATCGGTACAGGGACTTTGTCCCTGACTTACCGACGCAGTCCAATATTGTCATTACAACATGTGTTTTATATTTTTATACTGTACCAATGACCCAGACATAGCTGGTGCTAACTCTTAAAATATAGGGCCAAACACAAATTTTGCCCCCCAATCCCCAAAATTTGCATCTAAAACTAAAGAAAACATGTCCTGAAAGGCCCTCCACACTTCGCCCCTACTGCGCATGCGCAGTGTCAAGGACGTTCCGAAATTGGCGCCATTTATCATTCTAAGTTTGGCCCTTCATCAGTTAACATCTGACTGATCTTTGTGCTTTTAAATCTCGGTTTAAATGATGCCAGACACATAAATATTAGTGAAATGGTGATTCTAAGGAGGATAGAAAAGGAGGAGAGGAAAAGAATGTGTGACAGAATATTATCAGGGCTGTAACTTAAAATTTTTTAAGGAAATTATGTTAAGTTACCTATTTTCAAGGCAGCAGCCATTTTGTTGTCATTCTGATTATTTAGTTACACTGTTTTTTCAAGTGTTTTTCCTCTCTCCCTGTCCTTTAAGTTCCCCCTTGCTATTCTCCCATGCTTTTGGCATAGTTTCTGTAATTATTATTACTAAAATTTCTTGGGAGTTTTAGCTGTATAACAGAATGAATTCTGTTCTTTCCCCATGTTTACGTCTTCACCTACGGGTGGTTAGGCGTTGTGTTCTGCATCTACCATCTGATGTTCTGCAGTTTCTTCCCTGGAAGTCTCTGTTTTGCATCAGATGGTGTATTTTTGGTAACTGATTTCGGGCCTGGGTGCCTGGAGTCTTATTTTAGTGTTTTTACACTCATTGTTTACATTTACAACAGCCCTCTGTGTGAGGGGGGGATTTCTAAATAATAATATCTTTATGTTATTTTAATCATAACTAGATACATTATTATTGTTCGTAAGTGTTGAATAAATTGTTTAAAATATTTTTAAAATTTTTGTCCACACTTAGGCTTGGGATCCATTGGGGCTCAACGTTACTTTTCAGAAACTTGGGCTGTTCTGAAAAAATATTTTTTCAAAATATTTTGATTTCAATTATTTTTTCTATATTAATGGATCATATTATTATTATGTATTTTGATTGCCAGGGGTTAGTGCGAGTACCAGGACTTGTTTTCTTTTCACATTGAAAGGATATTGATCAATTGCTTTAAGAGGAAGTCTTCCTCTGACCTTATTATCATTCTATATGTGGTCAGTGTACTCGCATTAACTCCTGTTCTGTATCGTATGATTTCGATGACAATATGGGAAGCGTATGTCACGGTATGTTGTTGGGGATTTGGACACTCCGGTCCTTTCCCCGCAGGGTCACTCTACTTTATCAATTTCTATTTCAGACGATCAAGATTAGGGTGATGTATCTGTGATGTCTTCCAACAGTGTGCCTCCGTCGTCACAATTAATGAAGGGCTAGCGGAAAAGTGCTCATGTAATACGCCAGTTGCCTAAGAGGACCCTAGTAGGTTCGACGGCCTTTGACGTCCGCTAGCTCGCCCGGTGTAGCGTCCATTCACCGAATGGTTCGGCAGCCGGGTTCGTCCGTTGCGGTCTAGAAGGAATTTTGGGGTGATGCGAGCACTATAAAATTAACTTAATGCACACCCAGTGACGGCGGATCGGAGGAAGAACGGAGGAAGCCTTTTAGTCCGGTTCATAGCTCGTTCCGGTCCATCCGGACGGCAAGCGAGAGAGGCCCCTCTCTCGTTCAACAACATCTGGCCCCAGATGTTGTGGTACAAATGTGTAGTTAGCGGAGCATACGTCCGTCGCTCGGGACGCTCCGTTGTATAGGCAGTCCGCTGAGACTGCTAAGGCTTCCTCTTCTCGTCAGCGCACACGACCGCACCTTGGCTGCGTGACCGCCGATATATTACCAGCTTCGCCGATCAAGGATTCTTCGGCGACCAGGTCACACCATCCGGCAGCCAGGGATTCGAGACCGATGGACTCCGGACGTTCGCATAGGAAAAGTATGCGGGAGCCATCTGATGCGGAGCTGCCCTCGGCTAAGCAGCGATAGACTGCGCCTCCGCAGGTCTCGACGCCGGACATTCTTGTGCACATAGCACAGCTTATCGCAGCATCCCAGCAGCCGACAGAAACGGTGTCGGATCGAGATTTATCCGACAGCGCTGGGTCGGTAGCCGGGGACTCGAGGCCTGCAGACTCCGGACGTTCGCATAGGAAGTGTGCGGGAGTCAGCGTACACGGAGCTTCCAGCGGCAATGCATCGTAAGTCCGCTACTGCACAGGCCTCGGGAACGGACGTGCTTTCCTTAATAGCACAGTTTATCGCAGCATCCCAGCATCAACTGAATCTGTCGCATATATTTTATCCGACGATGCTGGGTCGGGACGCTCCGCGGAAGCGGGTACGGACGTCCGAAAGTTTCATCCGGTCCGATGGGATACCGAAAGGGATTCGGTGGATTTCAAGCTTTCCCTTTCGGAACAACATATGCTGCGATGCCGGATAAGAAACTGATAGCGTCGGTGGACTTAGAAATTTTTGGTTCGGTTCAGGGACATCGTCCCTCAGTTCCGACATAGTCCAATAATGTCACACAAACTTTCGAATTATTGAACGACGCTATATATATTATTATTTTATGCTTGCTATCCAAGCATTTCTGGTTTCTTGTTCGAAGAGTTATGGAGATGTCTTTCAAAAGTGTGCCTCTGTCGTCATAGTTAATGAAGAGTTAGCGGCAATAAGTGCTCATGGAATATGTCTATCGCTTACGGAGTGACATTCGCTAGCTCACCCGGTGTAGCGTACATTCATCGAATGGTTCGGCTGCCGGGTTCGTCCGTTGCGGTCTAGGAAGGAGATTTGGGTGATGCGAGCACTTTAATTACTTTAGTACTCACCCAGTGACGGCAGATTGAGGACAGATCGGAGGAAGCCAACAACATAGGGGACCGCATGTTGTGGTTCAGATATTTTACATTCGGAGCATATGTCCGTTGCTCGGGACGCTCCGTTATATTGACAGTCCGAGAGACTGTCTTTAATGCTTCCTCATCCTCACAGCAGGGCACACGACCGCACATTGGCTACGTGACCTCGAGTATCCGATCAGTTTCGGCATTCAGTGATTCCACAGCGAATAGGTCGCGCCATCCGGTAGCCAAGGGACACGAGGCCTATACACTCCGTTCGCTCGCATATTGGAAGTATGCACGGGGTAACGATCTCGGAGCTTCCTGCGGCAATGCATCGTTAGACCGCTGCTCCTCAGGCCTCAGTGACGGACGTGCTATCCGAGTTAGCACAGTTGTTTCGCAGCATCCCAGCAATTGACGGTTTCTCGGTCGAATCAGGAATTATCCGACGGCGCTGGGTCGGTGCGGTCCGCGGTTGCATCAAGCTACGGACGACCGAACGCTTTATAGGGTCCGACAGGATGGCGAAAGGGATTCGAAAGATTTCGAGTTTTCCCTTTAGTAGTATAGGAAGATGCCTTTCATATCTTCTGGCATTTCTTCCAGTGATTATTTTTCGGACTTCATTGCTGCGATCTTGGATAAGAGACTTATAGCGTCATTGGACTCGGATTTTTCGATCGGTACAGGGACTTTGTCCCTGACTTACCGACGCAGTCCAATATTGTCATTACAACATGTGTTTTATTTTTCGACGCTATATATTTATATATATATACAAGCCTGCTACTAAGCATGATAGTTTAGTTTCTTGTCCGCGTGGCTCATTTCTGCCATTTTATCTTTTTTACATATAGTTTATTTTGGCAGAGCAGGGCATACCGAGAGTTCATATGCGTCTAGACGGTGTGATTAAAGACTGCATATATTCTTTTCGCCGTTTATGTCTTTTCCAATTTCAATGTTGGGAACGACATTATGTATAGTAGACTTAACTTAGACGCTTTATTATACGTAATCCGCCTTTCTGAGGCGTTATCATTATGTCTTCAAGAAAAGATTTACGGGATATTATTCTCAATGTAATTTCTTTTGAGGGCAGTAGTTTGTTCACGTATAACTCCGCCCTTCAGTGGCTGATTGGAGTTGGTTAGACGTGATGCAGCCCTAGCTACATCCACGCGTGGATAGTAGGTTAAGAACTCTCTCAGAGTCGCTTCGTTCTCGGAGGAGCTTCTCTTCGACGGCAACTTTCCGGCAATCCATGAATTGCTTGATTTATACATTCTCTTGTCTATCTAGTGTTACAAGAGATTCAGACTGGGGCAAACATTCGGTGGTTGACTCAGAGAGTGCCGCCGCAGTTGCCGGACCCAAGTGTGGCTGTTATGACGGTTGCCAGTCAAACAGATTGGGATATATACTGATCCCTACGGATTCGAAGTGCCAGGGTCTTTGGGTTCCGCAGTCTTTTAACTATCAGTTTAACTTCCGCGGAATAATGTTTTTTAGGCTTGCTTTATGTCATTGCATGAACATTATTCAGAAACGCATGCCCAAATTCCTGTCCTTTAATTCGACAGTAGTGGCGTATCTCCGGAACCAGGAGGCACTCTTTCGTTTCCGTTATTCAATTTAATGGAAAGAATCCGTCTGTTGGTTATACTACACCAAGTTCAGTTTTGGCCCGTCATATTCTGGGTTGTCTGATTGTTTTATCGCACTCCCGTTCTCTTACGGGTCGCTTGTTGCTGTCAGAATGGACTCTCAACAAACAAGTATTTAATCAGATTTGCTATCTATGGGAGCGCCCAATGATGTTTTATTTATGACACAGCTTGCTAATCAATTGCAGACGTATGTGTTGGCTTGTCCAGATCTCTGAGCTAATACTGTTAACGCTCTATTGATCTATAGGACGGAATGATAGGATACGCGTATCCTCCGGCGCTGTTGTTTTAGCAGGTATTGCTAAGATAAACAACCACAATACATTTCTGTTGATAGCATCTCTATCTTCACAGAGATCATGAGTAATTTACTCTCTTGTCTACTGTGGATCTTAACGTGAAATCTTCCTCTATGTGAGGATCTTTTTTCACTGGGTAAATCGTGTCATCTTTATCACAACCAGCAAGGTCGCAACCTTCATGTATTCCGTTGTGTGGTCCGTATTGCATTGTAAGCACTGTACTGGACGAGCTTTGGACGCGATTTCTTACTATAGGAGATCCTCTTCTTCGCTATTCTATGCGACTAAAGTGGAGGCTCTTCCGTCGTGGTGTAGGGATCATTATGTTCATATGGTTGATCCCTCCATACTACTCATTGCTATTTTTTAGTATACTTGTTTCACAAGATCTACTGCAGCCTGTTGTTATTTAGGTTATAGGTTTATGTTACCTCATACCTATGCACTCTACGATAGTTTACAATTGAGTCTTTTGTCTCTTTATCTAAGTCAGTTAGTAACTTTTTGATAAATAGACTTAGAATCTTTAGATTAAATTCCTATACGGATTTTAACTTCGGTTCTTATTTAGCTAAGTAATCATTTGAGCCTCTGGAAACAGTAGTTTTCAAATTCTGACCTTTTAGACAGTAATTCTGTTGGTTTCTCTTTTACTGTAGAGTCAGTGAGTTTCATGCACTATCGATGGATGATTTTCACTTTCATAGTTTCGGAATCAATACTTCCGTTACTATTTAGGTTGGATTGTTGCATAAGACTTAGGCTCCTATTATCCGGAACCTATTATTTTAAGGTCCTTCCGTCTTCGTATGGGCATAGACCTTTACTCTTTCCGGGTACAGTTTATGTATTTATAAACAGATATCTGTGTATTACTATGGGCGTAAGCTTCTTCTATCTTTGATGTCTAGTAGAAGGACGTTGCGCTCCATTTTATTGTTAATGGATTCTATTAACTAGCGTACTGCTTATGGTATATCATTGGCTTAGCAGTTGTGCTTAAGATTTCGGCTCATGAAGTAAGAGTTCTTCTACTTCTTGGGCTTACGTTAATAGTGTTGCTATTATAGATTTTTGAAGGCTGCTCATTGCGCTCAGCCATCCATTCATGAATTTTATCTCAGAAATATCGAGTCCATTTCTGGAGGCCTCTATTGTTAGGTCTATTCTCTACTGCTCAGAATGTCATTCACTTAACAGTTGCTACTATAGCTAGGTAGGCTGTCTGTTTCGGCAGTGTCTCCGTTCGGCTGCCCTCTTCGCTCTGGGCTATTTGACCCAGGGCAAGAAAAAGGGGGGGGGGGGGAGGGTGTTCCCTTGGGTCACCTGTTTTTTACTATGAAAACAAGGGGATACCTCCTCCGGAGTTAGTAATTCTGAGCTGTTATTGGGATGGTTGTTTAGTGAGAAGTTTAAGTTTATAAAATTCATTCAAGTCTTAGTTTTTAAAGTATAGCTTTTGAATATTGCATATGTCAACGGACATGATTATGCAATTCTCACACACTTTTAGGAGTATAAGAGTCTCTATTCTCTAGACTTACGTTATTATTGGCTTACTTTAAAAATTATTAGTATAAGGATTATTGGATATTAATAGAGTACATGGATGTATGAAGCTCAATTTTTGGAAGGTGTTGTATCTTTCTAATTTATCATAAATAAGAAAGATACATGTAAGGCCTATTACTTCTTTTCCCTACAGGGGATGACTCTATTTTATTTTATTGAGCGTATTCCATTTTGCTCTATGTCCTTGGCCCTCCAGCCTTTTTACTATTCAGCTATGTCTGGGTCATTGGTACAGTATAAAAATGTTAAAAAATTTATAGTAATTTATATATTTTTTATACTTACCAATGACCCAGACGGGGATGGCCCTCCCAGGAGTTGGGAACTCTTGCCTCCCCGCTGAGTACATAGCGCTTACCAGGCACTGGTTATTAGAATGATAAATGGCGCCAATTTCGGAACGTCCTTGACACTGCGCATGCGCAGTAGGGGCGAAGTGTGGAGGGCCTTTCAGGACATGTTTTCTTTAGTTTTAGATGCAAATTTTGGGGATTGGGGGGCAAAATTTGTGTTTGGCCCTATATTTTAAGAGTTAGCACCAGCTATGTCTGGGTCATTGGTAAGTATAAAAAATATATAAATTACTATAAATTTTTTAACTTTCGAGGCAGCAGCCATTTTGTTGTCATTCTGATTATGTAGTTACACTGATTTTCAGTGTTTTCCTCTCTCCCTGTCCTTTAAGTCCCCCCTTGCTATTCTCCCATGCTTGTGGCATAGTTTTTGTAATTATTATTACTAAATTTTCTTGGGAGTTTTAGCTGAACAACAGAATGAATTCTGTTCTTTCCCCATGTTTACGTCTTCACCTACAGGTGGTTAGGCGTTGTGTTCTGCATCTACCATCTGATGTTCTGTAGTTTCTTCCCTGGAGTCTCTGTTTTGCATCAGATAGTGTATTTTTGGTAACTGATTCCGGACCTGGGTGCCTGGAGTCTTATTTTAGTGTTTTTACATTCATTGTTTACATTTACAACAGCCCTCTGTGTGAGGGGGGGATTTCTGGAAAATAATATCTTGATGTTATTTTAATCATAACTAGATACATTATTATTGTTCGTAAGTGTTGAATAAATTGTTTAAAATATTTTTAAAATTTTTGTCCACACTTAGGCTTGGGATCCATTGGGGCTCAACGTTACTTTTCAGAAACTTGGGCTATTCTGAAAAAATATTTTTTCAAAATATTTTGATTTCAATTATTTTTTCTATATTAATGGATCATATTATTATTATGTATTTTGATTACCAGGGGTTAGTGCGAGTACCAGGACTTGTTTTCTTTTCACATTGAAAGGATATTGATCAATTGCAATAAGAGGGTGTCTTCCTCTGACTTTTATATTCATTCTATATGTGGTCAGTGTACTCGCATTAACTCCTGTTCAGTATCGTATGATTTCGATGACAATATGGGAAGCGTATGTCACGGTATGTTATTGGGGAATTGGACACTCCGGTCCTTTCACCGCAGGGTCACTCTACTTTATCAATTTCTATTTCAGATGATCAAGATTAGGGTGATGTATCTGTGATGTCTTCCAACAGTGTGCCTCCGTCGTCACAATTAATGAAGGGCTAGCGGAAAAGTGCTCATGTAAATACGCCAATTGCCTAAGAGGACCCTAGTAGGTTCGACGGCCTTTGACGTCCGCTAGCTCACCCGGTGTAGCGTCCATTCACTGAATGGTTCGGCAGCCGGGTTCATCCGTTGTGGTCTAGAAGGAATTTTGGGGTGATGCGAGCACCATAAATCAACCAAATGCACACCCAGTGACGGCGGATCGGAGGGAGAACGGAGGAAGCCTTTTAGTCCGGTTCATAGCTCGTTCTGGTCCATCCGGACGGCGAGCGAGAGAGGCCCCTCTCTCGTACAACAACATCTGGCCCCAGATGTTGTGGTACAAAATGTTTCGCATTCGGAGCATACGTCCGTCGCTCGGGACGCTCCGACACATAGTCAGTCCGGAGTAGACTGTCAATAAGGCTTCCTCATTCTCATGGTAGCGCACACGACCGCTCTTGGCTACGTGACCACGGATATCCAGTCAGCTTCACCATTCAGAGAATCATCGGCGACCAGGTCACACCATCCGGTAGCCAGGGACACGAGGCCTGCAGACTCCGGATGTTCGCATAGGAAGTGTGCGGGAGTCAACGTACACGGAGCTTACGGCGGCAATGCATCGTAAGACCGCTACTGCACAGGCCTCGGGAACGGACGTGCTTTCCTAAATAGCACAGTTTATCGCAGCATCCCAGCATCAACTGAATCTGTCGCATATTTTTTATCCGACGATGCTGGGTCGGGACGCTCCGCGGAAGCGGGTACGGACGTCCGAAAATTTCATCCGGTCCGACGGGATACCGAAAGGGATTTGGAGGATTTCGAGCTTTCCCTTCCGGAACAACATATGCTGTTGTGTATGTCATCTGACTTGGTCTTCTACAGCTTATTTCGTCAGACCAGATTGCTGCGATGCCGGATAAGAAACTGATAGCGTCGGTGGACTTAGAAATTTTTGGTTCGGTTCAGGGACATCGTCCCTCAGTTCCGACATAGTCCAATAATGTCACACAAACTTTCGAATTATTGAACGACGCTATATATATTATTATTATATGCTTGCTATAACCAAGCATTTCTGGTTTCTTGTTCGCAAAGTTACGGAGATGTCTTTCAAAGTGTGCCTCTGTCGTCATAGTTAATGAAGAGCTAGCGGCAATAAGTGCTCATGGAATATGTCTATCGCCTACGGAGTGACATTCGCTAGCTCACCCGGTGTAGCGTGCATTCATCGAATGGTTCGGCTGCCGGGTTCGTCCGTTGCGGTCTAGGAAGGAGATTTGGGTGATGCGAGCACTTTAATTACTTTAGTACTCACCCAGTGACGGCAGATTGAGGACAGATCGGAGGAAGCCTGTTAGTCCGGTTCCTGGCTTGTCCAGGTCCGTCCGGGCTGTGAGCGAGAGAGGTCCCTCTCTCGTCCAACAACATAGGGGACCACATGTTGTGGTTCTGATATTTTATATTCGGAGCATATGTCTGTCGGTCGGGACGCTCCGTTATATTGACAGTCCGAGAGACTGTCCATAATGCTTCCTCATCCTCACAGCAGGGCACACGACCGCACATTGGCTACGTGACCTCGAATATCCGATCAGTTTTGTCATACAGTGATTCCACGGCGAATAGGTCACGCCATCCGGTAGCCAAGGGACACGAGGCCTATACACTCCGTTCGCTCGTATATTGGTAGTATGCACGGGGTAACGATCACAGAGCTTCCAGCGGCAATGCATTGTAGGACCGCTTCTCCTCAGGCCTCAGTGACGGACGTGCTATCCGAGTTAGCACAGTTGTTTCGCAGCATCCCAGCAATTGACAGTTTCTTGGTCGAATCAGGAATTATCCGACGGCACTGGGTCGGTGCGGTCCGCGGTTGCATCAGGTACGGACGACCGAACGCTTTATAGGGTCCGACAGGATGGTGAAAGGGATTCGAAAGATTTCAAGTTTTCCCTTTCGTAGTATCGGAAGCTGCCATTCATATCTTCTGGCATTATCTTCCAGTGATTGTTATTTCGGACTACATTGCTGCGATGTTGGATAAGAGACTTATAGCGTCATTGGACTCGGAATTTTCGATCGGTTCGGGGACATTGTCCCTGACTTACCGACGCAGTCCAATAATTTCATTACAACAGGTGTTTTATTTTTCAACGCTATATATGCATACAAGCCTGCTACCAAGCATGATAGTTTAGTTTCGTGTCCGCGTTGCTCATTTCTGCCGTTTTATCATTTATACGATTAGTTTATTTGGCAGAGCAGGGCATACCGAGAGTTCATATGCGTCTAGACGGTGTGGTTAAAGACTGGAAATATTCTTTTTCGCCGTTTATGTCTTTTCCAACTTCAATGTTGGAAACGACATGATGTATAGTAGACTTAACTTAGACGCTTTATCATACGTAATCCGCCTTACTGAGGCGTTATCATTACGTTTTCAAGAAAAGATTTACGGGATATTATTCTCAATGTAATTTCTTTTGAGGGCAGTAGTTTGTTCACGTATAACTCCGCCCTTCAGTGGCTGATTGGAGTTGGTTGACGTGACGCAGCCCTAGCTACATCCATACGCGTGGATAGTAAGGTTAAGAACTCTCTCAGAGTCGCTTCGTTCTCGGAGGAGCTTCTCTTCGATGGCAACTTTTCGGCAATCCATGAATTGCTCGATTTACACGTTCTCTTGTCTATCTAGTGTTACAAGAGATTCAGACTGGGGCAAACATTCGGTGGTTGACTCAGAGAGTGCCACCGCAGTTGCCGGACCCGAGTGTGGCTGTTATGACGGTTGCCAGTCAAACAGATTGGGATATAATACTGATCCCAACGGATTCGGAGTGCCAGGGTCTTTGGGTTCCGCAGTCTCTTAGCAACCAATTTTTTTCCGCGGAATAATGTTTTTTAGGCTTGCTTTATGTCATTGCATGAACATTATTCAGAAACGCATGCCCAAATCCTGTCCGTTAATTCGACAGTAGTGGCGTATCTCCGGAACCAGGGAGGCACTCTTTCTTTTCCGTTATTCAATTTAATGGAAAGAATCCGTCTGTTGGTCATAATACACCAAGTTCTGTTTTGGTGCGTCATATTCCGGGTCGTCTGATTGTTTTACCGGACTCCCGTTCACTTACGGGTCGCTTGTTGCTGTCAGAATGGACTCTCAACAAGTATTCAATCAGATTTGCTATCTATGGGAGCGCCCAATGATGATTTATTTACGACACAGCTTGCTAATCAATTGCAGACGTATGTGTTGGCTTGTCCAGATCTCTGAGCTAATGTTGTTAACGCTCTATTGATCTATAGGACGGAATGATAGGATACGCGTATCCTCCGGCGCTGTTGTTTCAGCAGGTATTGCTAAGATAAACAACCACAATACATTTCTGTTGATAGCATCTCTATCTTCACAGAGATCATGGGTAATTTACTCTCTTGTCTACTGTGGATCTTAACGTGAAATCTTCCTCAATGTGAGGATCTTTTTTCACTGGGTAAATCGTGTCATCTTTATCACAACCCGCAAGGTCTCAACCTTCATGTATTCCGTTGTGTGGTCCGTATTGCATTGTAAGCATTGTACTGGACGAGCTTTGGACGAGCTTTGGACGCGATTTCTTAGTATAGGAGGTCCTCTTCTTCGCTATTCTATGCGGCTAAAGTGGAGGCTCTTCTGTCGTTGGTGTAGGGATCATTATGTTCATATTGTTGATCCCTCCATACTACTCATTGCAATTTTTTAGTATACTTGTTTCACAAGATCTACTGCAGCCTGTTATTAGTAAGGTTATAGGTTTATATTACCTCATACCTATGCACTCTACGATAGTTTACAATTGAGTCTTATGTCTCTTTATCTACGTCAGTTAGTAACTTTTTGATATATAGACTTAGAATCTTTAGATTAAATTCCTATATGGATTTTAACTTCGGTTCTTATTTAGCTAAGTAATCATTTGAGCCTCTGGAAACAGTAGTTTTCAAATTCTGACCTTTTAGACAGTAATTCTGTTGGTTTCTCTTTTACTGTAGAGTCAGTGAGTTTCATGCACTATCGATGGATGATTTCCACTTTCGTAGTTTCGGAATCACTATTCCGTTACTATTTGGATTTTTGCATAAGAGTTAGGCTCCTAATATCCGGAACCTATTGTTATTAAGGTCCTTCCGTCTTCGTACGGGCATAGGCCTTTACTCTTTTCGGGTAGAGTTATGTATTTATAAACAGATATCTGTTTATTACTATGGGCGTAAGCTTCTTCTGTCTTTGATGCCTAGTAGAAGGACGTTACGCTCCATTCTATTGTTAATGGATTCTATTAACTATCGGTACTGCTTATGGTAGATCATTGACTTAGCAGTTGTGCTTATGATTTTGGCTCATGAAGTAAGAGTTCTTCTACATCTTGGGCTTACATTAATAGTGTAGCTATTATAGATTTTTGAAGGCTGCTCATTGCGCTCAGCCATCCACATTCATGAATTTTTATCTCAGAAATATCGAGTCCATTTCTGGAGGCCTCTATTGTTAGGTCTATTATCTACTGCTCAGAATGTCATTCACTTAACAGTTGCTACTATAGCTAGGTAGGCTGTCTGTTTCGGCAGTGTCTCCGTTCTGCTGCCCTCTTCGCTCTGGGCTATTTGACCCAGGGCAAGAAAAAGGGGGGGGGGAGGGTGTTCCCTTGGGTCACCTGTTTTACTATGAAAACAAGGGGATACCTCCTCCGGAGTTAGTAATTCTGAGCTGTTATTGGGATGGTTGTTTAGTGAGAAGTTTAGGTTTTTAAAATTCATTCAAGTCTTAGTTTTTAAAGTATAGCTTTTGATTATTGCATATGTCAACGGACATGATTATGCAATCCTCAGACACTTTTAGGAGTATAAGAGTCTCTATTCTCTAGACTTACTTTATTTATTGGCTTACTTTAAAAATTATTAGTATTAGGATTATATTGGATATTAATAGAGTACATGGATGTATGAAGCTCAATTTTGGAAGGTGTTGTATCTTTCTAATTTATCATAAATAAGAAAGATACATGTAAGGCCTATTACTTCTTTTTCCCTACAGGGGATGACTCTTTTTATATTATTGTGCGTATTCCATTTTGCTCTATGTCCTTGGCCCTCCAGCCTTTTTACTATTCAGCTATGTCTGGGTCATTGGTACAGTATAAAAATGTTAAAAAATTTATAGTAATTTCTATATTTTTTATACTTACCAATGACCAAGACGGGGATGGCCCTCCCAGGAGTTGGGAACTCTTGCCTCCCCGCTGAGTACATAGCGCTTACCAGGCACTGGTTTTTAGAATGATTAATGGCGCCAATTTCGGAACGTCCTTGACACTGCACATGCGCAGTAGAGGCGAAGTGTGGAGGGCCTTTCAGGACCTGTTTTCTTTGGTTTTAGATGCAAATTTTGGGGATTGGGGGGCAAAATTTGTGCTTGGCCCTATATTTTAAGAGTTAGCACCAGCTATGTCTGGGTCATTGGTAAGTATAAAAAATATAGAAATTAATATAAATTTTTTAACTTTTTATTAAAAACATAGCATACAGGGAACAGAAATTTTTAGATATTCCCAATTATCACAATTCTTGTCTTATTTCATAATCCTTTCATAAACATTGAACATTATCCTTTTCATCAAACACAACACACAAGACAAGTGAAGCTACAGTGTCATTGACACTTTCATTTATCAAAAATAGTCAAGGCTGCTTTGCTATAGTGTAGCCTTGACTAGAATTGACGATAATATCTTGAAAATTCTCAGCAGGTTAAGAGTTAAATGTCTTGCCCAAGGATCCGATGAAGTTACAGCTGGTCCTGATTGAACTGTCAACCTTTCAGTCTAAAGTTCAATGCTCTAACCCTGCTTCTGGTGCTCTGCTTGTAATTTTGGCAAATTTAGTACTAGGATTAAGGTCTAAAAAAGTTAAAAAGCTGGCTTTTTTAGCACAACCCCCCCCCCCCCCCCCCCCCTCCCTCCTGCATGGTCCTTTTGGCTGCCACCAGCTCTTTTTTAGAACCAATGCAAACTTAAAAAAATGAAAATGAAATGGTTTATGTTTAGGCCTAAAAAAAGTTTAAAATCTGTTTCTCAGGCCCTCCTGCATGGTCCTTTTGGCTACCGCATACTCTCTATTTATAATCATTGCAAAGTTCAAAAAATAAAAATTAAATGGTTTATGTCTGATATTTTACCCAGGTTAATAAAATTGATCAATTTGTCCCATGAGTGCAGCAAGGCTTTTCAATATTTTAGCATTGCAAGGCCTTCTTGCACTCAAGGGACGAAATACACCACCACCCCTGTTGTTCTGGACTGTAGATTATGAAACCTAAGACATAAAACAACCAAGAACAAGAACTTTTGATGGCCAAGAAATAATTACAAAAATAAAATGAAAATATGCCTGCCCACATGCAATTTTACAAAAATTGCCTGAGTAACAGAAGATTACTTTGTGGGGCATAACCTTAACTTATGACTGTAAATGAGTTAAACAGACACACTTGCAGACAAAAAGTAAGATTAATTCTTAATTTTTGGCTGTAAGCAAGTTGCATTTGAAAATTGTCTCCGACTGAATCTGGTGGATTCTCCAGCGCAGCACAAATATATGCTGGTACCTAGTAGAGGTATAATTCATTCTCTTGTTAAAATATATTCTTACAAATAATCAAACTCTCTCAAATTTGTCATTACATCAAGGCATCTTGAATATATACAAATGATGTAGTCCGGCAGTTTTGACAATTCATTTAACCCTTTACCCAATGCAGACGATATCAAAATTTTATATTTTAAATACCATTTTTTCAAATTTTTCACAAAATTTTAAAAAACCATATCATGTGATCCCTCGTTGGAACGAGCTCGATGAGCTCGTTCCAACGAGGGGTCACATTATATGGTTTTGTTGAAATTTTTTGAAAAATTTTTTTTCAACTGCTGAATTTGCACATTACGTGGTCGGATGCGGGCGATTCGTTGGGTAAAGGGTTAATAGGGTTTGATATGGTAAAGTGGAATGAACTATATGGAACAGACTTTTTTCTCTTTTCAGGATATACCACAACAAATGAATGGATCTGATTGTGGGATGTTTGCTTGTAAATTTGCCGAATATATAACCAGAGATGCTCCAATAACATTTGATCAGGTATGCTCTAGTGAATAGACACTTCACCCTCATTGCCCATGTGGGGGCACGATGACGCCGTGTACTAAGGCGTACTGCACGTCGATGGTACGCATGTCTTCAACCAATCTAACCCTGCCTGTGCTGCAGTGCGGAGTTACGATGTTGGGGAGCTGGCAGCTGCTTGTCGTTGCTCGGTGGTTCTCTCCGGGTACTCCGGCTTCCCCCACCCGTAAAACTGTCACGGTCATGATTAGCCATTGTGCATAAACATGTGACCTTAAACATCAATAAATATGCTCTAGTGAATATTATTGTCATTTGTCTGGTTATTTTATGTACTTTCCTGAGCATTTAAATTGAAAAGACTTGCATTATTGTCTCTCCCAAAAGCAAGGTTGACATATTCATCCCTTTGCCGGATAGCTATGTGATGGGAGTCCATTTGGGGTCACTAGTCTAGTTCCCTCCCAGTAAGATAGTTTTTATCAGCTTAGGCCATACAAAGTTGATTGTCTGTTTCTCAGGCCATTTTTTCCAAAAAAGCATGCGGGCGGGTTTTTTTTTTATTTTTATTTTCTTCCCGAGAGGTTGTTTGTGGTAATTTGACACCAACCCAAACGCCTGGTGGACCACGCAAAATTTCGCAAATATATTCCTTATTCACCATAGGGGTGTTGGGTCGTAAATGAAGTGGGGTTTGAATGTTTGTTTTTCAGTGAAACGTGAAAATTATAACACAGGACGAAAGTCACGAAACGCCTCGTGGGTGAAACATCTCGGGTTGAAACGTCTCTGGGACAAATCAAATGTCGAAGTGCCAACTTTCAGAGATTTATTTTACCAAAAAAAAAAATCCTTTCACAACCTGCCTAATAAAATCGTGAATCGCAATTTTTCCCCATTATATTCAAAATTATCACAACCCATTTGAATGGGCAGTTCATCCATAAATCATATTTTTTTGAAATCTGAACATGAAATACAAAATGAATGTTTGCGTGTTTTATTAACCAATTCGACCACACATACCTGCCTATATGCGATTTATTTTCAACTGTGACGGTTACTTTTATATCAAGCAACGGTTACTATTAGTTATCCAATTATCCTGCATCTCAAATGCATTTATTTAAATTAACTGGGAATTCGTAACGGTTTCAAATAACAGTACACAAATTCCCAATGACGGCCATTTACAATACAAATGTTACTAAAAATAAATGCCAGGAGACTGTGTTCCATTCAACATAGCACCTGACTTTGCAGACTTTCTGAGGGTTGGTGCGAATCAAACGTGGTGCGAATCTACCTTTCCCCTTTGTGACTGTTTGTTGTCAGACTGAAAGACACCTTCCTTCTTGCTGTCATTGTGACTTACCTTTTACAGAATAAAACACTTTCTGTCGTGAATATTGTTAAAACCCACCCACTTTATTAAAGTATGATGTAGAAAAAGCTTGAAGTGTGTTAATTTAAAATTTGCGAACACATTGATATCGATTTACCGAAATGAGCACAATATCTCAAATTTTTTTTGAAGATTTTTTGGTGTCATAAAAAGGTTGCATGCGCACCATAAATGACCATGCGCGTGGGCCTGAGAAACAGAGGTTCTTTTTTTATGGCCTTATACAGAACAAAGAAAAAACATTCAGTCACATTTTGATGGGTGTTGCGGTTTGGTTTTTTGAACCGAACAGAAAAAACAAAAAAAATCGTCTTGCTCCACCCATGAGTGGTAACGACTTATGAAAAGCATTGAGCCATTGGAATGTTTCAGTTTTTAACCCTTTACCCAAGGCAATGGCCAAAACTGGGCAGTGCTATTCACTAAAATCACGATTCCATTTTCGTTATTTTTTTTCATTTTTTTTTTTGTCCCAAACACCTATCGTATTACCCCTCGTTGGAACAAGCTAGTTTCAATGAGGGGTCATAAGCTATGTTTTTAATGCCAAAAAAAAATTATAAAATTAGTTATTCAGGAAATTTGTTTGCAAGTGTTGGTTGTCTTTTGTGTTAGGTAAAGTGGTAATTAACCAAACAGTGACAATCTGACAATAACTACAGTTTGGCAATAGCAAAAACAGTCTCTTTTTTGATAAGATCATGATAGGTGACTTATTTAGACGAGTCCAAATTGCTCAAATATACTGGGATCAAGACTGAACCAAGAAACGAAAACAAAAATAGTACTTGAGATTTAATGTTCTCACTTTGTGTTTTGACAGATGATATTGTGTATTGCTGAGTGGAGGAAAGCTTGGGTCCTGCAAATCTCTTATTCCTAGTCAATTTGAATACTGAATCGAATCAGGCAGAGGATTTCAAATTGAATTGAATGTCAAATCAGATCTTAACCCTTTACCTAACATGAAAGGAAGACCATTTCTTATAAAATTCTTGTATAAGGCACCACAAAATAAATCTTCTGTTTCTCAGGCCACTTTTTGAAAAATTGACAGTAGGTGGGTGGTTTAACTTTTGCAAATCTGGCTTCTTCTTCACAGCCATTCAGCCAAATTCAAACATATATTGCACAAACCATCCCTGGGGTATAACCCTTTCTATTTTGTTCAAATGAAGTGGCTGCCTTCTTAGGGCTCTGGTCAATGATGCCAAAGCCTTCTTCTCATGAACCACCAGAGAGATTGCCTTGATATATGGTATGTAACTCTTTTGTGTTGAAGATTAAAGTTTGTTCAAGAGAAGTTGTAGATCAATATTTGGGCTCTTTTTGGGCACATACCCCTTTTGGGCTCTGCCCAAAATTTCTATTTCAAGAAACGATGGGTCAATTTGAACCAAATTTGGCTTGTAGCATATGTGGGTCCAAAGTACTTGATTGATGCCCGAATTTTTTTCTTTGTTGCCCAGTGGGTACCCCAGGGGCTAAAAATAGAAAAAAATGCAAATGTCCATATTTTCCAAACTACATGGAACAGAGAACTTTTTTGGTATGAAGCATCCTTTTGACCGGTAGAATGGATTAAAAAAAAAAAATGGCCATTGGTTGTGTGAGGGTGTTCTGTGGGGGCATTTTAAAATTGGAAAAAAAAATTTGTTCAGAACCGCTGATCAGAATCTTTTGATATTTGGTATACAGCATCCATAGGACAGTCAAATACAAGTGTGTTCAAATCGATTCCCGTGGTTCATATTTGGCCTCAACAGACGAATAAAAACCTAAATTTTTAGCTTGAACTCCAAACTTTTGGACCAAAATACAGAATTTTTCCCAAAATTTTTTATGCATTTTTTGTTCAATTTTGAGACGAAAGAAAAAAAAATGTAGCCTGAAAATGTTTGGGTTCGGTTCAGACTTGGAAATTTTGGACGAAAATTTGAGAAAAAGAATTTAGGGTCAGGTTTGGACTTCGAAATTTTGGACCAAAATTTGGACATTTTGGGGGTATTTTTATGCGTTTTGTTCAATTTTGAGATGGGGGGGGGAAAAAAAAAATTTTTGCCTGGAAATTTGGGGTCCTGTTCCGACTTGTTTTTAAAATCTTATTCAGACCATGCAGTCAGAATGCTTTCAGATTTGGTATACAACATCTCTAGCAGGGTTAGATGCAAGTTTGTTCAATCCTAGTCCATGGGTTGATATTTGGGCTCCCAATGGTAGCCAAAATTTTAACTTAGTAGAATATAAGAAAATTTCATTAAAAATCTTCTTCAGATCCACCAGTCAGAATTCTTTCATATTTGGTATACAACATCTCTTAGAGGGTAAGACTCAAGTTTGTTCAAATCTGGTCCAGGGTTATTAATTTGGGTTACTTATGGGAGCCTGAATTTCAACTCAGTGCAATATGAGGGAATTTCTTTTAAAATCATCATCTTCAGATCCACCAATCAGAATCCTTTCATATTTGGTATACAACATCTCTAGGTGGATCAGATGCAAGTTTGTTCAAATCGGGGCCCTGGGTTAATATTTTGGCTCCCTATTTGAGCCCAAGTTTAGCTTAGTGCAATGTAAGGTGATTTCTTTAAAAACCTTCTTCATATCCACCAGTCAGAATTCTTTCCAATTCGGTATATGACATCTCAAGGAGGATCAGATTCAAGTTTGTTCAATTTGAGTCCTTGGGCTTAATATTTGGGCTCTATGGGTAGGGGTGGGGGGGGGGCATATTACGTCCAGGTATGTTCAAATCCATTCCTTAGTGTTTTTCTATAAAATTTGCCTCTCATGACTTCATTCCTTTGTAGTGTTGATGAACTGAACCATGTCTAACTGAATGTGACCCCAAATACTTTTTTAAACCGCTTTGACCGGTGAGCGATTAAGGCCCCTTTGGGCCTCTTGTTATTTCTTAAGTTTGCATTGGTTATAAAAAGAGAGCATGCAGCAGCCAAAAGGACCATGCAGGAGGGACTGAGAAACAGAATTTTAACATGTTTATACTGTACCAATGATCCAGACTTTGCTGGTGCTAACTCTTAAATATCTAGAGCCAAACGCAAATTTTGCCCCCAATCCCCAAAATTTGCATCAAAAACCAAAAATAACATGTCCTATATGGTCCTCTTTACTTTTACTCCACTGCACATGCGCAGTGTCAAGGAGGTCTCGAAATTGGCGCCAATTGTCATTCTTTGTTTGGCCCTCAATTTAGTTACATCTCACTGATATTTGTGTTTGTAAATCTCAGTTTTAATGATGCTAGACACATAATTATGAGAGAAATGGTGGATCTAAGGAGGAAATAGAAGGATGAGAGTAAGAAACAGTGGCAGGAAATGTTCAGGGCTGTAACTTATAAATTTTTATACTGTACCAATGACCCAGACATAGCTGGTGCTAACTCTTAAAATATAGGGCCAAACACAAATTTTGCCCCCCAATCCCCAAAATTTGCATCTAAAACTAAAGAAAACATGTCCTGAGAGGCCCTCCACACTTCGCCCCTACTGCGCATGCGCAGTGTCAAGGACGTTCCGAAATTGGCGCCATTTATCATTCCAAGTTTGGCCCTTCATCAGTTAACATCTGACTGATCTTTGTGCTTTTAAATCTCAGTTTAAATGATGCCAGACACATAAATATTAGTGAAATGGTGATTCTAAGGAGGATAGAAAAGGAGGAGAGGAAAAGAATGTGTGACAGAATATTATCAGGGCTGTAACTTAAAATTTTTTAATGAAATTATGTTAAGTTACCTATTTTCAAGGCAGCAGCCATTTTGTTGTCATTCTGATTATTTAGTTACACTGTTTTTTCAAGTGTTTTTCCTCTCTCCCTGTCCTTTAAGTTCCCCCTTGCTATTCTCCCATGCTTTTGGCATAATTTCTGTAATTATTATTACTAAAATTTCTTGGGAGTTTGGCTGAATAACAGAATGAATTCTGTTCTTTCCCCATGTTTACGTCTTCACCTACGGGTGGTTAGGCGTTGTGTTCTGCATCTACCATCTGATGTTCTGCAGTTTCTTCCCTGGAAGTCTCTGTTTTGCATCAGATGGTGTATTTTTGGTAACTGATTTCGGGCCTGGGTGCCTGGAGTCTTATTTTAGTGTTTTTACACTCATTGTTTACATTTACAACAGCCCTCTGTGTGAGGGGGGGATTTCTAAATAATAATATCTTTATGTTATTTCAATCATAACTAGATACATTATTATTGTTCGTAAGTGTTGAATAAATTGTTTAAAATATTTTTAAAATTTTTGTCCACACTTAGGCTTGGGATCCATTGGGGCTCAACGTTACTTTTCAGAAACTTGGGCTGTTCTGAAAAAATATTTTTTCAAAATATTTTGATTTCAATTATTTTTTCTATATTAATGGATCATATTATTATTATGTATTTTGATTGCCAGGGGTTAGTGCGAGTACCAGGACTTGTTTTCTTTTCACATTGAAAGGATATTGATCAATTGTTTTAAGAGGAAGTCTTCCTCTGACCTTATTATCATTCTACATGTGGTCAGTGTACTCGCATTAACTCCGGTTCTGTATCGTATGATTTCGATGACAATATGGGAAGCGTATGTCACGGTATGTTGTTGGGGATTTGGACACTCCGGTCCTTTCCCCGCAGGGTCACTCTACTTTATCAATTTCTATTTCAGACAATCAAGATTAGGGTGATGTATCTGTGATGTCTTCCAACAGTGTGCCTCCGTCGTCACAATTAATGAAGGGCTAGCGGAAAAGTGCTCATGTAATACGCCAATTGCCTAAGAGGACCCTAGTAGGTTCGACGGCCTTTGACGTCCGCTAGCTCGCCCGGTGTAGCGTCCATTCACCGAATGGTTCGGCAGCCGGGTTCGTCCGTTGCGGTCTAGAAGGAATTTTGGGGTGATGCGAGCACTATAAAATTAACTTAATGCACACCCAGTGACGGCGGATCGGAGGGAGAACGGAGGAAGCCTTTTAGTCCGGTTCATAGCTCGTTCCGGTCCATCCGGACGGCAAGCGAGAGAGGCCCCTCTCTCGTTCAACAACATCTGGCCCCAGATGTTGTGGTACAAATGTGTCGTTAGCGGAGCATACGTCCGTCGCTCGGGACGCTCCGTTGTATAGGCAGTCCGCTGAGACTGCTAAGGCTTCCTCTTCTCGTCAGCACACACGACCGCACCTTGGCTGCGTGACCGCCGATGTATTACCAGCTTCGCCGATCAAGAATTCTTCGGCGACCAGGTCACACCATCCGGCAGCCAGGGATTCGAGACCGATGGACTCCGGACGTTCGCATAGGAAAAGTATGCGGGAGCCATCTGATGCGGAGCTGCCCTCGGCGAAGCAGCGATAGACTGCGCCTCCGCAGGTCTCGACGCCGGACATTCTTGTGCACATAGCACAGCTTATCGCAGTATCCCAGCAGCCGACAGAAACGGTGTCGGATCGAGAATTATCCGACGGCGCTGGGTCGGTAGCCGGGGACTCGAGGCCTGCAGACTCCGGACGTTCGCATAGGAAGTATGCGGGAGTCAACGTACACGGAGCTTCCAGCGGCAATGCATCGTAAGACCGCTACTGCACAGGCCTCGGGAACAGACGTGCTTTCCTTAATAGCACAGTTTATTGCAGCATCCCAGCATCAACTGAATCTGTCGCATATATTTTATCCGACGATGCTGGGTCGGGACGCTCCGCGGAAGCGGGTACGGTCGTCCGAAAGTTTCATCCGGTCCGACGGGATACCGAAAGGGATTCGGTGGATTTCAGCTTTCCCTTTCGGAACAACATATGCTGCGATGCCGGATAAGAAACTGATAGCGTCGGTGGACTTAGAAATTTTTGGTTCGGTTCAGGGACATCGTCCCTCAGTTCCGACATAGTCCAATAATGTCACACAAACTTTCTAATTATTGAACGACGCTATATATATTATTATTTTATGCTTGCTATCCAAGCATTTCTGGTTTCTTGTTCGAAGAGTTATGGAGATGTCTTTCAAAAGTGTGCCTCTGTCGTCATAGTTAATGAAGAGTTAGCGGCAATAAGTGCTCATGGAATATGTCTATCACTTACGGAGTGACATTCGCTAGCTCACCCGGTGTAGCGTACATTCATCGAATGGTTCGGCTGCCGGGTTCGTCTGTTGCGGTCTAGGAAGGAGATTTGGGTGATGCGAGCACTTTAATTACTTTAGTACTCACCCAGTGACGGCAGATTGAGGACAGATCGGAGGAAGCCAACAACATAGGGGACCGCATGTTGTGGTTCAGATATTTTACATTCGGAGCATATGTCCGTTGCTTGGGATGCTCCGTTATATTGACAGTCCGAGAGACTGTCTTTAATGCTTCCTCATCCTCACAGCAGGGCACACGACCGCACATTGGCTACGTGACCTCGAGTATCCGATCAGTTTCGGCATTCAGTGATTCCACAGCGAATAGGTCGCGCCATCCGGTAGCCAAGGGACACGAGGCCTATACACTCCGTTCGCTCGCATATTTGGAGTATGCACGGGGTAACGATCTCGGAGCTTCCTGCGGCAATGCATCGTAAGACCGCTGCTCCTCAGGCCTCAGTGACGGACGTGCTATCCGAGTTAGCACAGTTGTTTCGCAGCATCCCAGCAATTGACGGTTTCTCGGTCGAATCAGGAATTATCCGACGGCGCTGGGTCGGTGCGGTCCGCGGTTGCATCAAGCTACGGACGACCGAACACTTTATAGGGTCCGACAGGATGGCGAAAGGGATTCGAAAGATTTCGAGTTTTCCCTTTAGTAGTATCGGAAGATGCCTTTCATATCTTCTGGCATTTTTCGGACTTCATTGCTGCGATCTTGGATAAGAGACTTATAGCGTCATTGGACTCGGATTTTTCGATCGGTACAGGGACTTTGTCCCTGACTTTCCGACGCAGTCCAATATTGTCATTACAACATGTGTTTTATTTTTCGACGCTATATATTTATATATATATACAAGCCTGCTACTAAGCATGATAGTTTAGTTTCTTGTCCGCGTGGCTCATTTCTGCCATTTTATCTTTTTTACATATAGTTTATTTTGGCAGAGCAGGGCATACCGAGAGTTCATATGCGTCTAGACGGTGTGATTAAAGACTGCATATATTCTTTTTCGCCGTTTATGTCTTTTCCAATTTCAATGTTGGGAACGACATTATGTATAGTAGACTTAACTTAGACGCTTTATTATACGTAATCCGCCTTACTGAGGCGTTATCATTACGTCTTCAAGAAAAGATTTACGGGATATTATTCTCAATGTAATTTCTTTTGAGGGCAGTAGTTTGTTCACGTATAACTCCGCCCTTCAGTGGCTGATTGGAGTTGGTTAGACGTGATGCAGCCCTAGCTACATCCACGCGTGGATAGTAGGTTAAGAACTCTCTCAGAGTCGCTTCGTTCTCGGAGGAGCTTCTCTTCGACGGCAACTTTCCGGCAATCCATGAATTGCTTGATTTATACATTCTCTTGTCTATCTAGTGTTACAAGAGATTCAGACTGGGGCAAACATTCGGTGGTTGACTCAGAGAGTGCCGCCGCAGTTGCCGGACCCGAGTGTGGCTGTTATGACGGTTGCCAGTCAAACAGATTGGGATATATACTGATCCCTACGGATTCGAAGTGCCAGGGTCTTTGGGTTCCGCAGTCTTTTAGCTATCAGTCTAACTTCCGCGGAATAATGTTTTTTAGGCTTGCTTTATGTCATTGCATGAACATTATTCAGAAACGCATGCCCAAATTCCTGTCCTTTAATTCGACAGTAGTGGCGTATCTCCGGAACCAGGGAGGCACTCTTTCGTTTCCGTTATTCAATTTAATGGAAAGAATCCGTCTGTTGGTTATAGTACACCAAGTTCAGTTTTGGTCCGTCATATTCTGGGTCGTCTGATTGTTTTATCGCACTCCCGTTCTCTTACGGGTCGCTTGTTGCTGTCAGAATGGACTCTCAACAAACAAGTATTCAATCAGATTTGTTATCTATGGGAGCGCCCAATGATGTTTTATTTATGACACAGCTTGCTAATCAATTGCAGACGTATGTGTTGGCTTGTCCAGATCTCTGAGCTAATACTGTTAACGCTCTATTGATCTATAGGACGGAATGATAGGATACGCGTATCCTCCGGCGCTGTTGTTTTAGCAGGTATTGCTAAGATAAACAACCACAATACATTTCTGTTGATAGCATCTCTATCTTCACAGAGATCATGAGTAATTTACTCTCTTGTCTACTGTGGATCTTAACGAGAAATCTTCCTCTATGTGAGGATCTTTTTTCACTGGGTAAATCGTGTCATCTTTATCACAACCAGCAAGGTCGCAACCTTCATGTATTCCGTTGTGTGGTCCGTATTGCATTGTAAGCACTGTACTGGACGAGCTTTGGACGCGATTTCTTACTATAGGAGATCCTCTTCTTCGCTATTCTATGCGACTAAAGTGGAGGCTCTTCCGTCGTGATGTAGGGGTCATTATGTTCATATGGTTGATCCCTCCATACTACTCATTGCTATTTTTTAGTATACTTGTTTCACAAGATCTACTGCAGCCTGTTGTTATTTAGGTTATAGGTTTATGTTACCTCATACCTATGCACTCTACGATAGTTTACAATTGAGTCTTTTGTCTCTTTATCTAAGTCAGTTAGTAACTTTTTGATAAATAGACTTAGAATCTTTAGATTAAATTCCTATACGGATTTTAACTTCAGGTTCTTATTTAGCTAAGTAATCATTTGAGCCTCTGGAAACAGTAGTTTTCAAATTCTGACCTTTTAGACAGTAATTCTGTTGGTTTCTCTTTTACTGTAGAGTCAGTGAGTTTCATGCACTATCGATGGATGATTTTCACTTTCATAGTTTCGGAATCAATACTTCCGTTACTATTTAGGTTGGATTGTTGCATAAGAGTTAGGCTCCTATTATCCGGAACCTATTATTTTAAGGTCCTTCCGTCTTCGTATGGGCATAGGCCTTTACTCTTTCCGGGTACAGTTTATGTATTTATAAACAGATATCTGTTTATTACAAGGGCGTAAGCTTCTTCTGTCTTTGATGTCTAGTAGAAGGACGTTACGCTCCATTTTATTGTTAATGGATTCTATTAACTAGCGTACTGCTTATGGTATATCATTGGCTTAGCAGTTGTGCTTAAGATTTCGGCTCATGAAGTAAGAGTTCTTCTACTTCTTGGGCTTACATTAATAGTGTTGCTATTATAGATTTTTGAAGGCTGCTCATTGCGCTCAGCCATCCATTCATGAATTTTATCTCAGAAATATCGAGTCCATTTCTGGAGGCCTCTATTGTTAGGTCTATTATCTACTGCTCAGAATGTCATTCACTTAACAGTTGCTACTATAGCTAGGTAGGCTGTCTGTTTCGGCAGTGTCTCCGTTCGGCTGCCCTCTTCGCTCTGGGCTATTTGACCCAGGGCAAGAAAAAGGGGGGGGGGGGGGAGGGTGTTCCCTTGGGTCACCTGTTTTTACTATGAAAACAAGGGGATACCTCCTCCGGAGTTAGTAATTCTGAGCTGTTATTGGGATGGTTGTTTAGTGAGAAGTTTAAGTTTATAAAATTCATTCAAGTCTTAGTTTTTAAAGTATAGCTTTTGAATATTGCATATGTCAACGGACATGATTATGCAATTCTCACACACTTTTAGGAGTATAAGAGTCTCTATTCTCTAGACTTACTTTATTATTGGCTTACTTTAAAAATTATTAGTATAAGGATTATTGGATATTAATAGAGTACATGGATGTATGAAGCTCAATTTTTGGAAGGTGTTGTATCTTTCTAATTTATCATAAATAAGAAAGATACATGTAAGGCCTATTACTTCTTTTCCCTGCAGGGGATGACTCTATTTTATTTTATTGAGCGTATTCCATTTTGCTCTATGTCCTTGGCCCTCCAGCCTTTTTACTATTCAGCTATGTCTGGGTCATTGGTACAGTATAAAAATGTTAAAAAATTTATAGTAATTTATATATTTTTTATACTTACCAATGACCCAGACGGGGATGGCCCTCCCAGGAGTTGGGAACTCTTGCCTCCCCGCTGAGTACATAGCGCTTACCAGGCACTGGTTATTAGAATGATAAATGGCGCCAATTTCGGAACGTCCTTGACACTGCGCATGCGCAGTAGGGGCGAAGTGTGGAGGGCCTCTCAGGGCATGTTTTCTTTAGTTTTAGATGCAAATTTTGGGGATTGGGGGGCAAAATTTGTGTTTGGCCCTATATTTTAAGAGTTAGCACCAGCTATGTCTGGGTCATTGGTAAGTATAAAAAATATATAAATTACTATAAATTTTTTAACTTTTTTTACAAAATTATTTCATGTTGCCTATTTTCGAGGCATGGCCCTGATGTTGTCATTCTTGCTATGAATTTACCAATGTTTGTTCAGTGTTTCCTCTCTCCCTTTCCTTTATTCCCCCCTAGCTATTCTCCCATGCTTTTGGCATATTTTTTGTAATGTTTATTACTAAAAATTCTTGGGAGTTTTGGCTTGGTAACAGAATAAATTTTCTGTTTTTTCCCCATCCTAACGTCCTCACCCTTGGGTGTTTCGGCATTTTGGTCTGCATCTACCATCTGATGTTCTGCAGTTTCTTCTCTGGAAGTCTCTGTTTTGCATTAGATAGTGTTTAAATTGGTAACTGATTTCGGGCCATGTTATCAGTGCCTGGAGTCTGTTTCTGGGTTTTGTACACTTTTTGTTTACGTTGACAACAGTTACTTCTGATAGTGATTACTTGTCTTCTGTCTTGTTCAGTTCATAACAAGATACATTAATATTGGCCGTAAGTGTTACATTAATTTTTTGAAATGATTTAAAATTTTTGCACACACTTTGGCTTTTTTGGGATCCATTTGGGCTCATCGTTCCCATTGGGAACTTGGGCTCTTCTGGAAAAATTTTTTCAAAAATTTTTTTCTTTTTGAATTGTTTTTTCGAAATGTTATAATGGATTATTTTATTATGTATCTTTGTTTTCAAGGGTTGGTGCGAGTACTATGACTGTTTGTAATTTTTCACAATGAAAGAATATTGTTCAAATTGTAATCAGAGGAAGTCCTCCTCTAATTAGTCCCCTATGGGAACCGTAAGGGGACTATAGGATTGCACTCTGTCCGTCCGTCCGTCCGTCCGTCCGTCCGTCCGTCCGTCCGTCCGTCCGTCCGTCCGTCTCCATCCGTCCATCCATCCGTCCGTCTGTCTGTTTTTTTATGTTACCACCTCTCCCTCCAACATGCTTTAAGCTACACCTTTCATATTTGGTACATGGATAAATGGTTCTGAGGGGATGATGCACGCTCAAAATTTTTTTTTCAAAATGCAAGATGGCGGAATGGCGGCCATTTTTGTTGTGTTTTTTTTAGCTTTTTTTTTCTCTATTTTCATGTTACCACCCATCCCACCAACAAGGTTCAAGCTACACCTTTCATATTTGGTACATGGATAAATGGTTCTGAGGGGATGATGCACGCTCAAAATTTTTTTTTCAAAATCCAAGATGGCAGAATGGCGGCCATTTTTGTTGTGTTTTTTAAGCTTTTTTTCTCTATTTTCATGTTACCACCCCTCCCACCAACATGGTTCAAGCTACGCATTTCATATTTGGTACATGGATAGAGGGTTGGGAGGGGATGATGCATGCTCAAAATTTTTTTTTCAAAATCCAAGATGGTGGAATGGCGGCCATTTTTGTTGTGTTTTTTAAGCTTTTTTTCTCTATTTTCATGTTACCACCCCTCACTCCAACATGGTTCAAGCTGCACTTTGCATATTTGGCACATGGATAGAGGGTTGGGAGGGGATGATGCACGTTCAGTATTTTTTCTTCAAAAGCCAAGATGGCGGCATGGCGGCCATTTTTGTTGTGTTTTTTAAGCTTTTTTTCTCTATTTTATGTTACCACCCCTCACTCCAACATGGTTCAAGCTGCACTTTTCATATATGGTACATGGATAAAGGGGTTGTGAGGGGATTATGCACGCTTAATTTTTTTTTTTCAAAATCTAACATCTGTCTGTCTGTCCGTCTGTCTGTCTTTCTGTCTGTTTTTATGTTGCCACCTCTCCCTCTAATATGCTTCAAGCTACACCTTTCATATTTGGTACATGGATAAATGGTTCTGAGGGGATGATGCACAGTCAATATTTATTTTTCAAAACACATGGTTCAAGCTACGCCTTTCATATATGGTACATGGATAAAGGGTTGTGAGGGGATTATGCACACTCAGTATTTTTTTTTCAAAATCCAAGATGCTTATATACTCTAGTGTCTTCTGTGACAAAAACACCTTATGTCACAAAAGCGCCGTAGGGGACTAATACCACCTCGGTGGTCAAACACTTGTTCTCATAGTTACTGTATTAATTGTAGTCAGTGTACTCGCACAAACCCTTGTTCAGTGTGTGTCAATTGGGATGACAAACGTTGGAGACCTGTGTAACGGTATGATGTTAGCGGGGAGAGGTCCATGCCAGTCCTCTCAGTGTCACTCTAGTTTTTCAATCTCTTTTTCAGAGGAACAAGAACAGGGTGATGTTTCTGTGATGTCTTCGCAAAGTGTGCTTCCGTCGTCACAGTCAAATGAAGAGCTAGCGGCAAAAGTGCTCATTCAGATACGTAGAGTTCATCCGGCATTATCTTCCAGACGTTGTTCCTCTGGCCACGGTGCGGGCCGTGGAGGACATGGTTTCTCCTTCTGCAGGCCTCGCAGGTCCAGGAGGTGATGGTATAAACCTCTATCATGTTCAAGTGGGCAGAAGACTGTCAAGTTTCTCAACCAATTGGGAGTCAATTACGGACGACCCTTGGGTTCGAGGGGTGATTTCGGAAGGGCTAAAACTGTCCTTCAAAGGAAAACCTCCATTGACTCGAAGTTCAAGATGGACTCAGCTTCCGTCAAATCCGCACAAGAGAGGCTCACTTATATCAGAAGTCCAGTCTCTTCTGGAGAAGAACGCGATAGAGGACGTAGAAAACCAGGAATCTCCAGGTTTCTACAGCCATCTTTTTCTGGTTCCGAAACCAGATGGCTCGTTCCGTCCAGTCATAGATCTGAGCTGGATAAACAAGCTGATCGTGGCTCCAAAATTCTATATGGAGGCCATTCGATCGGTCAGAACGAGCATTCGGCTGAACGACTATGCTACAAGCATAGATCTCAAGGATGCATACTTTCGCGTCATGGTACATCCGGTGTTCAGAAAGTATCTTCGCTTCGCCTTCCTAGGAGTCGTGTATCAGTTTCGAGCAATGTGCTTCGGCCTGAATCGAGCGCCCTGGGCTTTCACTTGAATAATGAACTCGGTAATGACTCATTTCCGAGCTCATTCGTCTGCAGTAACGTCAGCCTACCTGGACGACATTCTTCAGAGGTACGGCAACGAGTTAACGCTTCAGAGCGATGTGCAGAATCTGCTTCTATTGCTCCGACGTCTCGGTTTCATAGTAAACGAGAAGTCGGATCTGGTTCCGTCCAAGTCATTCACCCACCTGGGAATGAGCTTCGAGATGCACAACAATCTCGTTCGCCTGCCGTTAACCAGAGCGAAATTAATCAGTTGTTACGCTTGCTATTGTCTTCACTCAGACAAAGTTACAGCGAGAGAATTCATGAGACTGATAGGTCTGTGCGGAGCTGCCGCGGATCTCATTCCAATGGGGCGCCTACGCACTCGTCCTCTCCAAATCTTTCTGACTCAGAATTGGAGGGCGAAGACTCATTCGCTCGACATGGGCATCCTCTTGTCAAATCAAGTGAAACAAGAGATTCAGACTTGGGCAAATATTCAGTGGTTAACTCAGGGAGTTCCACTGCAATTGCCGGATCCGAGTTTTGCAATTTTGACAGATGCCAGTCAAACAGGTCGGGTCGCAACATTGAGCCCAACGGATTCGAAGTGCCAGGGTCTTTGGGATCCGCAGTTTTTAAGCAAGCACATAAACATCAAAGAAATGATGTCAATTTGTCTTGCGCTACGTCATTGGATGGACGTTATTCAGAATGCACACGTGCAAATTCTATCCTACAATACAACGGTGGTAGCGTATATTCGGAATCAGGGAGGCACTCATTCCATTCCGTTGTTCAAGCTAACGGAAAGAATCCTTCTGTTTGTACTAGAACATCAGGTTCTCCTATCGGCCCGTCATATTCCGGGTCGTCTGAATGTGTTAGCAGACTCCCTTTCACGCAGGGGTCACCTGTTGCCGTCAGAATGGACTCTCAACAAATGAGTATTCAATCAGATTTGCTACCAATGAGAGCGGCCAATGATAGACTTGTTTGTGATGCATCTCAACAATCAGTTGCAGATGTAAGTGTCGCCATGTCTGGATCCTCGAGCGTTTGCAGTAGACGCTCTATCGATCTCGTGGTACGGAATAATAGGATATGCGTATCCTCCAGCGCCGTTGATTCAGCAGATATTGCTCAAGAAAAAACAATCACAATGCAAGATTCTGTTGGTACCATCTCTGTCTCCACAGAGACCGTGGATAAATCTACTTAGGTGTCTGTTGTGGGACATGCCATGGAATCTTCCTCCACGGGAGGATCTTCTTTCGCAGGGGAAATCGCGCACTCTCCACCACAACCCGCAAGGACTCAACCTTCATGTATTTCCGTTGTGTGGTCCTTCTTGCACGGCAAGCATTTTACAAGACGAGCAGTGGACGCAATTTCTAACTGTAGGAGGACCTCCTCTTCGCTAAATTATGCTGCTAAGTGGAAGGTCTTTCGTCAGTGGTGTAGGGATCATTCTGTAGATATTTATGATCCCTCCATTCCAGACATAGCAAATTTTCTTGTCTACTTGTTTGATGAGATCAAACTGCAGCCTGTTAACACTAAGGGTTATAGGTTTATGCTATCCAATACCTATGCACACCATGATAGCTTAACGATTGGATCTAATGTCTCTTTATCTAAATTAGTAAGAAACTTTTCGATAAATAGCCCTAGAACACTTAGATTAATTCCTAAGTGGAATTTAGCTTGGGTTCTTCTTAAGCGAAAAAGAAGCGCCATTTGAGCCTCTTGACACAGTGGACTTCAAATTCTTATCTTATAAGACAGCTTTTCTCTTATCCTTCTCTTCTGCTAGAAGAGTTAGCGAGCTTCATGCACTATCTGTGGATGATTCTCACTATCGTAGCATCGGTAATACTATTATCTTTACTACCAATGTTGGATTTTTGGCGAAGAATCAGGCTCCTAATAAGTATCCGGAACCTATTGTTATTAAGGCCCTTCCAACTTCAGACGGACGTAGGCCTTTACTCTGTCCTGTTAGAGCAATTCATATTTCCAAACGAAGGTCTGAGTTCATCAGAAAGGAAGGTAAGCATTTCTTTCTGTTTCTGATGCCTAATAGAAAGGATATTATGGTCCATTGTATTGCTAGATGGATTCAATTAACTATCCGTACTGCTTATGAAAAATTATCTTCAACTCAGCAGTCTGCGCGTAAGATTTCAGCTCATGAAGTAAGAGCTCTATCAACATCTTGGGCTTATGCTAATAGTGTTGCTATTACAGATTTAATGGAGGCTGCATATTGGTCTCAGCCTTCCACTTTCATGTATTTTTATCTTAGAAATATTGAGTCCATTCTGGAGATCTGCATTGTTTAGGTCCGTTATCAGTTGCTCAGAATATCGTCCACTAAACAGTTGCAACTATAGTTATGTAGGCTTTCTGTTCCGGCAGTGACTCTGTCCTGCTGTCCTCTTCGTTCTGGGGTATTTGACCCAGGGCAAGGGGAGTGGGGGGGGGGGGGGGGGGGGGTGTTCCCTTAGGTCACCTGCTTTATAGTGAAAAGCAAGGGAATACCTCCCCTAGAGTCAGTAATTCCAAGTTGGTACCGGGATGGTTTTAAAGTGTAAAGCTAATGTTTACTCATACATGTAATATTTTTAAAGTGTAGCTCGGTGTGAAGCATTTGTATATGTCACGTGTCAAATGGGCATTAATATACAATCCTCAGACACTTTTAATGAGTATAAAGAGTCTCATTTCTCTGGACTTCCTTTTTTATTGGCTTACCTTTAAAAATAATTAGTATAAAGGGTTATACTGGATGTTAATAGAGATCATTGATATTATTATGCTCAATTACAGAATGGTGTTGTGTCTTTCTTCTTTGATAGGCGTCACATGTATCTTTCTTATTCATATCTCTCCTTTTCTCCTTCAGGTGATAATTCTGTCATATGTAATTGAGCCTATTGGATTTTCCTTTATGTCCTAGGCCCTCCAACCTTTTTACTATTCAGCTAAGTCAGGGTCATTGGTACAGTATAAAAATGTTGAAAAATTTACAGTCATTTATATATTTTTTATACTCACCAATGACCCAGGTGGAATGGCCCTCCCATGAGCTGGGAACTCATACCTCCCCGCTGAGTACTTAACGCTTTCCAGGCACTGGTTGTAAGAATACATTTGGCGCCAATTTCGAGACCTCCTTGACACTGTGCATGCGCAGTGGAGTAAAAGTATGGAGGACCATATAGGACATCTAATTTTCGGTTTTTGATGCAAATTTTGGAGATTGGGGGGGGGGGGGGGGCAAAATTTGTGTTTGGCCCTGAATAATTTAGAGTTAGCACCAGCTAAGTCTGGGTCATTGGTAAGTATAAAAAATATATAAATTACTATAAATTTTTTAACTTTTCATAATTTGATTGAAAAACATGGCCACCAGTAGCAATCCTAGATTTGGCACATAAATTGTCAACAATTTCATTGGTACACCATACAGGCCACATCTCTCACCTGATCAAATCCAAATTTCATATGTGGCTTTGGGGCAACGTCTAGATGGGAGCTATTGAATTTTTCTGAATTCGTTGAAAAACATGGCCGCCAACAGCCTTCTTAGATTTGGCATATAAATTGTCAATTCCATTAGCACACCCTACAGGCCACATTTCTCATCTGGTCTTTTTCAAATTTCACACGTAGCTTTAGTGTCATATCCAGATGGGAGCCATCAAATTTTTTCTGAATTTTATTGAAAATCTTGGGTTGCCAGCGGTCATCGTGGATTTGGCATATAGATAGGACTGGGCAATATTGTGAAAAAAAAATATTGTATTTTAAAAAATTACAGCGATATTCGATATTATCACGATATTATCTGGACTGCATTTCCAACACGTAGGGATAATTTGCATTTGTACATGTACATTTGTTTTGATCTCCTAAAGTATTATTACAATGACAAATACTCTCGGCTAGATCTTAGAGTTTTTTTTCAGTAAATGCAAAATGCCCCCCTTCTCCCGTCATTGAACTCTGCCATTTTCATCGGATGACTTCACTCATCTTACAAGTGTGAAATGTCACTTGGCTCTTTCTGGCCTTGGTGGCTTAATTAACATTTACATAACAGGGGTGATGCCAGAAAATGATTGTGCTGACAGAGGTATGGCTATGCGGATTTCGACAACCAGAAGGGGGTCGAAGTCCCCACCCCTCTCCTGTTGGCGCAACCAGCCGCCCTGTCGGAACTTTCCTGATGCCACCCAGCTGGATTATTTTTCCTTCCCGTCTCCAGCTACTGAAATTACCACACAATTCATTTATTAAAGCCCCTGTTTCAGAAAAGGATTGGACAGTTTGTGGGCTAGTAATAACTTTCATAAACTAATGAAACTGCCAGGGCGGCACCTCACCCACGTCCTTTCAATCAGATGCAAGATGAATGACAAAATTCCATATTAGGCTAATTTTATTCACTACGAGAATGGATTTGTAGGTTATGCTGGGTGTGTCAACCAATTGAAATGCACTGTTTCATCACATGCTATCAATATGCAAACGAAGCTATTGCTTCAGACTTCCCATTGGTGATAGTTTAATTGCCATCGTCATGTGAATCTGGATTATACAATTAACCCTTTACCCAACGTAACGGTCAAAACCGACCAGCGCTATTCTCAAAAATCGCCAATTAATTTTCAAAATATTTTCATTTTTTGTCTCAAAAACATAGGTTATGATCCCTCGTTGGAACGAGCTCGTTCCAACGAGAGGTCATAACCTATGTTTTTGAGACAAAAAATGAAAAAAATTAGTTATTCAAGAATTTTTTTTGCAAGTGTCGTCTGCTTTTCAGGTTAGGTAAATCGTTAAGGTGTGTTCATGTGCCACAGAAATTGTTGCATAAGAAAGTATCGCATGAACCCACCAAAGCACAAATAATATTTATTAAACATGAGTTTGGAAATTGATGTTTGTTAAAACATGCTGAATGCCTAACGTGAACATACGACTCTTCATTGAAACAACACCCAGCCAAATGAACCCATGATAAATTGTCATGTAACAAAATTAATTGTGACAAAACTCAAAAGCACATGGTTGAGGCCCCAAGGGGTTACCAGTGGGGGAGTTTTCAAGTGCGCAGTGCAAAACTAGATTAGAAATTTTACAGCCAAACCTAAAAAGAATCAAGTAACCCATAGATGTATAACAGGTTGCTTCAAGGTGACGCCGTTTTTGTGCAACCTAACATAACTGGACTGAGGTATTGCATGGCTGTGACTTGCATGGGTAACAGTTCAATGGGGCATGTGCGTAAAAAAATAAATGAAAAATAACCTCATGTGTACCGAGACGCTGGTGTTTTGTGTTTTGTGTTGTGTTTTAATACTGACACTGAGTTGTATTTTTGGTTAACCTCCCGACACTACTATTAACTAGTTTGCATCTCATAATACAACACACACCATACCCAAGCTAATCATTAAAACATTCCCGGGGACGAAACTTCCCACCAACTGAGGACAAAAGTTCCCTGGACAAAAGTACCCGATTCCGACATGCAAAATTATATATTTATAACAAGTGATATATAAATGAAAAATAACCTCATGTGTACCGAGACGCTGGTGTTTTGTGTTTTGTGTTGTGTTTTAATACTGACACTGAGTTGTATTTTTGGTTAACCTCCCGACACTACTATTAACTAGTTTGCATCTCATAATACAACACACACCATACCCAAGCTAATCATTAAAACATTCCCGGGGACGAAACTTCCCACCAACTGAGGACAAAAGTTCCCTGGACAAAAGTACCCGATTCCGACATGCAAAATTATATATTTATAACAAGTGATATAACAGACTTTTAAAAGTTGTTTTTTTTTTAAAATAAAAAGCCAGCAGTATATTTCTAGTATATCACTATCAATGGAATTGTGACCTTCAACCATCATACCGAAAACATACCGATATTTCGATATTTTAAAAAGGCCTCAATATTGAAACCAGTATTGATTTTAATATCGCTATCTTCGAAAAACCAGTATATCGCCCAGCATTACATATAAATCATCAACAATTCCATTAGCTCACCCTATACAGGCCTCATCTCTTATGCAATCTTTTTCAAATTTCATATGTAGCTCTGGTGTGATGTCCACATGGGAGCTATCAAATTTTTCTGAATTTCATTGAAAAATGTGGCCAACATCGGCCATCTTGGATTTGGCATATAAATTGTCATCAACTCTGTTACCGTATATGTCCAAGTATAAGTCACACTTTTTTACCTGAAAAGTTATGTCAAAATCAGGGGTGAGTCTAATACATGGGTACGGCTTATTTCAGAGAATTTTCAGGGCACTGACTTCTTCGGACAAACATTCCTACTGTTTGTCAATTGTAGAACAGACAGTACAATCGTGTGATTTTGACTGAGTGCAGATTCACCAAAATTATTTTCTTTTCATTTTATTTCGGTTTAAATTCTTCAGAAAATAAATTGTCAATAAAATATTATGTGTGTTTTCTGTTACTTTTATCCATAAATAATAAGAAATATTCTATTTAGTCATTGTTGTTCAGTCGGCCCATGTGTTTACATCAGTGTGTGGACTACCGGAAATCAACAGGTTTGTGGTCTAATACGGATGAAACCATAAAAAATACAAAATCATCAAAATAACAATGAAAAAATAAATAATAACACATTAAATATATGCCAACAATACCTGGAGAGGAGTATTTATTTATTCCATGAACTCCAATTCACTGATGTGTAATGTCCGGTTATAAATTACGCACACGTGCACCAGGTAAAGTTAGTCTCAATAGCACCAACAATGCTTATGTAGGACAAAAATTATAAAACAATTTGCGCTGTAACCTGCGCGTTTGTTGTATTTATATTGGTTTTTCTGGAACGTGAGAACGTTCCTGAAAAACCAACAATCACAACAACTGAGCAGGTTATGGTGCAAATGGTGCTCTGATTAAGAAACTATGAAGTGTCAGTCACAAACGAGTGTTGGATTTTCTTGACAGGGCTGAAGACATTGGGGCGATAAACAAACAACGAAAAACAAATAAATGCGAGTATTTTTTAAATCCTTAATAATAATTTTCCTTTATTCTTTTATCTTATTCACCACGTGGTAACTCGTGAAAACTTACCTATTCTGTTGCATCCCAAATTGGCAAAACATAACTTGCAACTAATTCTTTTTTGACTGCATATATTTAAAAATGGGGGTGTGACTTATACATGGGCTTTAGGCAAAAGGTAGGAATTCCAAGTGTCAGTTGGGGGTGCGACTTATACATGGGGGCGACTTATACATGGACATAAACGGTAGTTCACCTACAGGCCGCATCTTTCACTCAATCTTTTTCAGATTTTAAATGGAGCTTGATTTCTTTTCTGTAGAGACTTGATTGAATGACTTGACATTTCTAGAGCTTTCTATTTAGTTCAGTCCCTTTCATTGACACTTTCATTAGTAACTATTTATTAACTCATTTCTTACCAAAATATTGATATATTTTATTTGCTTTCAGGGTCACATGCCATATTTCCGAGAACGGATGGTCTATGAAATATTGACCAAAACTTTGCTATAACTGGGGAAATTGAGTTAATGATACTGGTGAAGAACAGTAATTCAAGTTATTCTGTTTAACCTTGCAAATGCAAGTATTCTCAAGCAGAAGATTCTGTGAAAAGGTTACGACAGAATTTAGCAAGACATGGAATGGGAGGGTTTAGATTTTACAGGAGGATGTGAAAAGTGCTTGAATTTGAAAACTGAAATTCCAATGTGTGTTGGATTTTCTTGGTTCAGGTCATAACAAAAATATATTGTGATAGTCACTTGGCTCATTTGTCATGTACAGGTATTATTTATTTGGAATACATGTAAAAGAATTGTCAAGTGGAACATATAGAAATGTTGGTGGTAGGCACTTGCGAAAATTTGAAATTCGATTCGAAAGTCAATATTCGATTTGATTCAAAATCAGAAATTTGAATATTTTCAAATATACTTCAGCCATAACAGTGAGTGTTTACAGATTGTAATTGTTCAGATTATTTTATATTGAGTATTGTTCTGAGGAGAAATGCAACTGACTTGTAGCTGTTACAGTGTTTGTAGCCATATTACTACAATTGTTCAACAGTTGTAGCTACATCGCTATAAACACTGTTACCGCTACAACTAATCATTTCAACTTATTGTGCATTATGACCAGTGACCATTTATAAAAATATCAGGTTTCAAACTTTGAAAAGTTATTCAGCTGTTTGACTTCAATAAATGATTTGATCACTACATGTTTACATTATTTTACATTGAGTATTGTTCTGTTCTATCACAGTTACTGGGGCGCGGTGGCTCAGTTGGTAGAGGTGCTGGCTGCAAGCCGAGAGGTCCTCGGTTCGAATCCCACCTGCGGCAACCGCGTTGTGTCTTTGGGCAAGACACTTCACCCCCATTGCCCACGTGGGGGCACGGTGATGCTGTGTACTAAGGCGTACTGCACGTCGATGGTGCACCTGTCTTCAACCAATGTTTACCCTGCTTGTGTGGAGTTGGTATGTTAGGGAGCTGACAGTTGCTCGCCGTTGCTCGGTGGTTCTCTCCGGGTACTCTGGCTTCCTCCACCCGTAAAACTGTCACGGTCATGGTTAGCCATTGTGCAGAAATATGTGACCTTAAACATCGATAAATAAATAAATAAATCACAGTTACTGAATACATCGTCAAAAGCAACGTTTTTCTAGAAGAATACCCCTGATTATTAAAAAAACAGAAGTAGAGAAGGCTTTAATTTAAAAGGGATCTCTGATCGGGCCATTGTTTGCAAAATTCCATGCAGGCGGCTTTTTATACCCCTGGAGGGGGTATAAAGGAATCGCCTTGTTCGTCCATCTATCCCAAAATTCAATCATGAATAACTTGTAAAGTACTTAGTTGAGTGACTTGATATTTGGTATGTAAGTGTATGCTATTGCTGTATACCCACAGTGAAATGCAGTATTGTGCAAGATTTTATTTCCGGAGTCATTGCCCTTCATGGACTTAGAATTTATCCACCTTGAAATTAATTCATGAACAACTTGTGACTTCATATTTGGTGTGCAAGTCTATCCTGTTGATGTCTACCCACAATATGAGGCATATGTTATGCATTATATTATTGTAGGAATTATCGCATTTTATGGACTTTGATTTTGTCCATCCATCCATCCCAAAATTCAATCATGAATAACTTGCAAAGTACTTGGTTGAGTGACTTGATATTTGGTATGCAAGTGTATCTTATTGCTGTATACCCATAGTGAAATACAGATGTTGTGCAAGATTTTGTTTTCCAGAGTCATTGCCCATTATGGACTAAGAATATATCCGATTTTCGCACTTGTAAGATCTTGTTTGACATATCTCTGACTTCTGACAAACTTGATATAGTTGGTTAAATTGGCAACTGCATTGTGGGAAACTTTCACTGCTGAAAACACTGGTTTTTCCATTTTATAGGACGGGTATGTGCATTAACAAACAACAGTATTTAAAAAAAAAACTCACTTTGTCTCTCTTTGTATACATCATCGAGTCCCTGCTGGACTAAATCATGGTGGAAAAGAGAGCACATCCATCTTGATGGTTTGCTAGGTTAGACTTGAAGCCCATTGTTCTAACTGATACAGTTTTTTAGCTCGCCTGACTTTCAGTCAGGTGAGGTATAGTGATCACTCACCATCTGTCGTCCGTCGTCTAGTTTGTTATGACATCGCATTTTGATTTTCTTCAAATCAAGTTGCCTCACCCCTCGGTAGAGCCATGCCCAAAAAGTGTGCTTAAATCTTAAAAAATCTTCTCATGAACCAGTATTAGCAGAGACTTGATATTTGGTGTGCAGCTTCCTTTTGAGGTGTAGACTCAGATTTGTTCAAGAGAAGTTTGAAGAGGTATATTTGCCTTCGTTATGGGAGTGGCAAGAATTTTTGCCCCGCCCCAAATTTCTGTATTTTTATACTGTACCAATGACCCAGACTTAGCTGGTGCTAACTCTAACAAAACCAGGGCCAAACACAAATTTTGCCACCCAATCCCCAAAATTTGCATCCAAAACCAAAAGAAATCATGTCCTATAGGACCTCCATACTTTGCCCCTACTGCACATGCGCAGTGTCAAGGACGTCCCGAAATTGGCGCCAATTATTATTCTCTGTTTGGCCCTTCATCAGTCAACATCTCACTGATCTTTGTGCTTGTAAATCTCAGTTTAAAGGATGCCAGACACGTAATTTTTGGAGAAATGGTGATTCTAAGGAGGATATAGAAGGAGGAGAGGGAAAAGGAGTGACAAAAAATAATCAGGGCTGTACTTAAAATTTTTTACAAAATTATGTTAAGTTGCCTATTTTCGAGGCATGGGCCTCTTGTTGTCATTCTTGCTAAAATGTTGCACTGCTTATTCAGTGTTTCCTCTCCCCTGGCCTTCTAAGTCCCCCCTTGCAATTCTCCCATGCTTTTGGCATATTTTTGAGAAAGTTCATTTCTAAAATTCTCTTGGGAGAGTTGCTTGGTTACAGAATGTTTTCTGTTATTTTCCCCATAGTTACGTTTTCACCCATGGGTGTATAAACGTTGTGTTCTGCATCTTCCATCTGATGTTCTGCAGATTCTCCCCTGGGAGTCTCTGTCTTGCATCAGATAGAGTGTAATTTTGATGACTGATTTCGGGCCAGTTTTTTCAGTGCCTGGAGTCATGTTTTCTGGTATTTTACACTGTTTGTTTACATTGGCAACAGCCTTTTTTTGAGGGGGGCTGTTTGCCTTTGGTGTAGTTTATCTCACTATAAGATACATTTCTATTATCCGTAAGTGTCTCATTAATTATTTAATATAAATTTAAAATTTTTGACCACACTTAGCCATCGGATCCATCGGGGCTCAACGTTACTTTTCAGAAACTTGGGCTTCACTGAAAAAATATTTTTTCAAAATTATTTTGATTTGCAATTGTTTTTTCATTATTAATGGATCATGTTATTATGTATCTTTGTGTCAGGGGTTTGTGCGAGTAACTAGGACTTGTTGTTGACTTTTCACAATGAAAGGATATTGTTCAAATTGTAATGGGAAGAAATCTTCCTCTGACTTTCATGATCATTGTATTAATTGTAGTCAGTGTTCTCGCACTAATCCCTGTTCTATATGTCAATATTGGGATGACAAACATTGGAAACGTGTGTCACGGTATGTTGTTACTGGAGAAAGGGCTATGCCGGCTCTTTCTCCGCAAGGTCACTCTACTCTCTCAGTTTCTATTTCAGAGGAACAAGAACAGGGTGATGTTTCCATGTTATCTTCTGCAAGTGCGCTTCCGTCGTCACAAATGAATACAGAGCTAGTGGCAAAAGTGCTCATGGAGATTAAACAAATGTCGTCCGCTAGCTCGCCCGGTGTAGCGTCCATTCACCGAATGGTTCGGCAGCCGGGTTCGTCCGATGCAGTCCAGGAGGAAATGTTGGGTGATGCGAGCACTATAAACATTCAATGTGCACACCCAGTGACGGCGGATAGTAGGCGAGATCGGAGGAAGCCTTTGAGTCCGGTTCCTAGCTCGTCCAGGTCCAGCCGGGCCGCGAGCGAGAGAGGCCCCTTTCTCGTACAACAACATCTGGGACCAGATGTTGTGGTACAAAATGTGTCGCAAGCGGAGCATACGTCCGTCGCTCGGGACGCTCCGTTGTATAGGCAGTCCGCAGAGACTGCTCAGGCTTCTTCTTCTCGTCAGCGCACGCGACCGCACCTTGGCTGCGTGACCGCCGATATCTTACCAGCTTCGCCGATCAGGGATTCTTCGGCGACCAGGTCACACCATCCGGCAGCCAGGGACACGAGGCCGATGGACTCCGGACGTTCGCGTAGAAAAAGTATGCGGGAGCCATCTGATGCGGAGCTGCCCTCGGCAAAGCAGCGAAAGACTGCGCCTCCGCAGGTCTCGATGCCGGACATACTTGTGCAGATAGCACAACTTATCCCAGCAGCCGACAGAAACGGTGTCGGATCGGGAATTATCCGACGGCGCTGGGTCGGTACGCTCCGCCGAAGCATCGGGGGCGGACGACCGGGAGCATCATGAGGTCCGACCGGATGGTGAAAGGGATACGGATGATTTGGAGCTATCCCTTTTGGAACAACATAAAGCTGCCGTGGACTTCATCCGGCACTTTCTCCCTCAAGTTGTTCCATCGGGCCAGACTGCTGCGGTTCCGGACAAGAGGATTATAGCGTCATTGGACTCTGAATTTTTTGAGCGGTTCCGGGACATCGCTCCCGAGTTTCCGTCGCAGTCCAATAATGTTGCAAGAACATTTGAATTATTGAACGACGCTATATTTAAACTTGCTTCCAAAACGGGGAAAGCAGGTTTCTTGTCCGCCAATACTCTCAACCTGTCTTTCATTAATGCAAGGAATAAATTCGACACGGCCGGACAGGGTATTCCGAGAGTTCCTCTGTGTGTGGACGACGAGACGGAAGACTTAGAGCTATCATTACCGTCGTCGGCTTCTATTCCAACCGCGTGTTTGGAAACAGCTATTTCGTCTAACAGAGCCAATTTAGATGCCTTATCTTACGCAGATCACCTTACTAAGGCGTTATCACTGCGCCTTCAAGGGAAAGAATTTCAGGATATACAATCCTCTTTAAGACTTCTTTCAAGGGCAGTAGCTTATTCCACGTGTAACTCCGCCCTTTCAGTGGCAAACCTGGAGTTGGTTAGACGTGACGCAGCCCTAGCTACATCCACACTCGTGGATACTAAGGTGAAGAACTCTCTCAGAGTCGCTTCGGTCTCCGGAGAACTTCTCTTTGACGGCAAGCTTTCTGCTATTTATGATAAAATTACAAAGAAAGCTTCGGATTCTCTGTTGTTCAAATCTGCTTCTAAGAAGTCGGATACGGCAGACAAGAATAAGACAGGCACTTCTGGGTCTAATGCACCCAAGAGAGTTTCCTATAGAGGTTCCGGTGCGTCCTCTTGGTCTTATTCGAGAGACCGTCAGGGTAGCGACTCTCGTTCGGGACGTCCTTCGGGCCGGGACAACCGGTCGGACGACCTGAGGTCGACGGGACGAGGTGCGGGTCCTGGAGGACGTGGTTTCTCCTACCGCAGGCCTCGCAGGTCCAGGAGGTGATGGCTTAGACCTCGATCGCGTACCGGTTGGCGGAAGGTTGTCGAGCTTTTCATAAGAATGGGCGTCGATTACGGACGACCCTTGGGTGAGAGGAGTGACTTCGGAAGGTCTAAAGATATCCTTCAAACGAAAGCCTCCATTAACTTGAAGTCCAAAGTGGACTCAACTTCCATCAAATCCGCAGAAAAGAGACGCTCTGTTATCAGAGGTGCAGTCTCTTTTAATGAAGAACGCGGTAGAGGTCGTAGAAAACCAGGAGACTCCGGGATTCTACAGCCATCTGTTTCTGGTTCCGAAACCAGACGGCTCGTTCCGTCCAGTCATAGATTTGAGCTGGATAAACAAGCTGATCGTCGCTCCGAAGTTTTATATGGAGACGATTCGGTCGGTCAGAGCGAGTATTCGGGTGAACGATTATGCAACAAGCATAGATCTCAAAGATGCGTACTTTCACGTCATGGTACATCCGACATTCAGAAAGTATCTACGCTTCGCAGTCCTAGGAGTGGTGTATCAATTCCGGGCGATGTGCTTCGGACTGAATCTAGCACCCTGGGCTTTCACTCGGGTAATGAACTCGGTAATGGTCTATTTCCGAGCTCATTCGTCTGCGGTAACGTCGGCCTACCTGGACGACATTCTTCAGAGGTACGGCAATGAGTTAATGCTTCAGAACGATGTTCAGAATCTACTTCTATTGCTCCGACGTCTTGGTTTTATAGTAAACGAGGAGAAGTCGGATCTGGTGCCGTCCAAGTCATTCACACATCTGGGAATGAGCTTCGAGACGCACAACAATCTCGTTCGTCTGCCGTTAACCAGAGCGAAATTAGTCAGTTGTTACGCTTGCTATTGTCTGCACGCAGACAAAGTCACAGCGAGAGAATTTATGAGACTGATAGGTCTGTGCGGAGCCGCTGCGGATCTCATTCCGATGGGGCGGTTACGCACGCGTCCTCTCCAAATTTTCTTGACTCAGAATTGGAGTGTGAAAATTCATTCGCTCGACGTAGACGTTCTCTTGTCAGATCAAGTGAAACAAGAGATTCAGACTTGGGCAAACATTCAGTGGTTAACTCAGGGAGTTCCGCTGCAGTTGCCGGATCCGAGTTTTACCATTATGACGGATGCCAGTCAAACAGGTTGGGGTGCATCATTGATCCCAACGGATTCGAGATGCCAGGGTCTTTGGGATCCGCAATTCCTGGGCAAGCACATAAACATCAAGGAAATGATGTCAATTTGGCTTGCGTTACGTCATTGGATGGACATTATTCACAATGCTCATGTCCAAATCCTATCCGACAATACGACAGTAGTGGCGTATATATGGAATCAGGTAGGCACTCATTCAGTTCCGTTGTTCAATCTAACGGAAAGAATCCTTCTGTTTGCGCTAGAACATCAGGTTCTTCTTTCGGTCCGTCACATACCGGTTCGTCTGAATGTGCTAGCAGACTCCCTTTCACGAAAGGGTCGCTTGTTGCCGTCGGAGTGGACTCTCAACAAACAAGTATTCAATCAGATTTGCTACCAATGGGAACGGCCAATGATAGCCTTATTTGCGACACATCTCAACAATCAGTTGCAGACGTATGTGTCTCCGTGTCCGGATCCAAGAGCATTTGCAGTAGACGCTCTGTCGATCCCTTGGGACGGAATGATAGGATATGCGTATCCTCCAGCGCCGTTAATTCAGCAAGTATTGCTAAAGATAAAACAATCTCAATGCAATATTCTGTTGGTAGCATCTCTGTCGCCACAGAGACCGTGGATAAATCTACTCAGGTGTCTGTTGTGGGACCTACCGCGAAAGCTTCCTCCACGGGAGGATCTTCTTTCGCAGGGGAAATCGCGTCAGCTCCATCACAACCCGCAAGGTCTCAACCTTCACGTTTTTCCGTTGTGCGGTCCTTCTTGCATGGCAAGCACTTTACAGGACGAGCAGTGAACGCGATTTCTAACTGTAGGAGGACCTCCTCTTCGCTAAACTATGCGGCTAAGTGGAAGGTTTTTCGTCGTTGGTGTAGGGATCATTCTGTAGATATTTTCGATCCCTCTATACCAGACATTGCAAACTTTCTAGTATACTTGTTTGACGAAATCAAACTGCAGCCTGTTACTATTAAGGGTTATAGGTCTATGTTATCTGATACCTATGCACATCATGATAGTTTACAAATTGGATCTAATGTCTCTTTATCTAAGTTCGTTAGAAACTTCTCGATAAATAGACCCAGAACTCTTAGATTAATTCCTAAATGGAATTTAGCTTGGGTTCTTCTTAAATTGAAGGAAAAGCCATTTGAACCTCTTGGGACAGTAGATTTCAAATTCTTATCTTATAAGACAGCTTTTCTCTTAGCTTTCTCTTCTGCTAGAAGAGTCAGTGAGCTTCATGCACTGTCGGTGGATGATTCTCACTATCGTAGTGTCGGGAACACTATCACCTTCACTACTAATGTGGGTTTTTTAGCTAAGAATCAGGCTCCTAATAAATATCCGGAACCTATTGTTATTAAGGCTCTTCCGTCTTCAGACGGGCGTAGGCCTTTACTCTGTCCTGTTAGAGCATTACGTATCTATAAACAGAGATCTCAGTTTATCAGAAAGGGACGGAAACGTTTCTTTCTGTCTTTGATGCCTAATAGAAGGGACATTTCGGTCCATTCTATTGCTAGATGGATTCAATTAACTATCCGTACTGCTTATGAGAGTTTATCTTCTTCTCAGCAGTCTGTGCTTAAGATTTCCGCTCATGAAGTAAGAGCTCTTGCTACTTCTTGGGCTTATGCTAATAGTATTGCTATTACAGATTTAATGAAGGCTGCTTATTGGTCTCAGCCATCCACATTCACAAATTTTTATCTCAGAAATATTGAGTCCATTTCTGGAGACCTGCATTGTTTAGGTCCGTTATCTGTTGCTCAGAATGTCGTCCACTAAACAGTTGCAACTATAGTTATGTAGGCTTTCTGTTCCGGCAGTGACTCCGTCTGGCTGCCCTCTTCGCTCTGGGCTATTTGACCCAGGGCAAGGGGAGGGGGGGGCGGTGTTCCCTTAGGTCACCTGCTTTATAGTGAAAAGCAAGGGAATGCCTCCTCCAAAGTCAGTATTTCTGAGTCGCTTCCGGGATGGTTTTAAAGTGTAATATTAATGTTAAAATTCATTCATGTCATATTTTTAAAGTGTAGCTCAGTGTGAAGCATTTGTATATGTCAAGTGTCAAACGGGCATTAATATACAATACTCGGACACTTTTAAAAGATTATAAAGAGTCTCAATTCTCTGGACTACTTTATTTATTGGCTTACTTTAAAAATAATTAGTATAAGGGTTATACTGGATGTTAATAGAGAACATGAATGTTATTGTGCTCAATTATTAAGGGTAGTGTATCTTTCTAATTTAATATTAAATAAGAAAGATACATGTAAAGCCTAATACTCCTTTTCTCCTTAAGGGGTTACCTCTTTATTATATAGTTGAGCTTATTGGATTTTCCTCTATGTCCTAGGCCCTCCAGCCTTTTTACTATTCAGCTAAGTCTGGGTCATTGGTACAGTATAAAAATGTTAAAAAATTTATAGTAATTTATATATTTTTTATACTTACTAATGACCCAGACGGGGATGGCCCTCCCAGGAGTTGGGAACTCTTGCCTCCCTGCTGAGTACATAGCGCTGACCAGGCACTGCCAGTAAGAATGATAATTGGCGCCAATTTCAGGACGTCCTTGACACTGCGCATGCGCAGTAGGGGCGAAGTATGGAGGTCCTATAGGACATGATTTCTTTTGGTTTTGGATGCAAATTTTGGGGATTGGGGGGCAAAATTTGTGTTTGGCCCTGGTTTTGTTAGAGTTTGCACCAGCTAAGTCTGGGTCATTGGTAAGTATAAAAAATATATAAATTACTATAAATTTTTTAACTTTCCAAACCGAGAGGCCAATTTGAACCAAATTTGATATGAGGGCTTATTGGGTCGTAAGTACTTAATTTATGCCAAAGAAAATTTTCCCGTTGCCCCATGAGAACTGCAGAAGCTAAAAATAGAAAAAAATTAAAATGCTCATATCTCCAAAACTACACAGCACTGAGAATTCTTATATGGTGTGAAGCTTCCTTAGGACCAACAGAATGGAATGGTAAAAAAATAGTGTTATCGGATTTATCATGGGGTACTTTTTGGGGACTTTGAAAAAGTGCTGAGTCAGTTAACACTGTGGCTAATGGGAAAAACATTTAATACTACTTTTCTCCCAAACCACAGCTCCAAAAGCTTTCAAATTTCACATTTAACATCTTTGGAAGATTGTTTCACATGTTTATTGAAACAAATCCCTGGGTCCATATTTGGGCTCTCTGGGTGCCCAAATGTTTAAATTAGTGCAGTATGAGCAATATTCTTTAAAAATCTTCTTCTTCAGATCTACCAATCAGAATCTTTTTATATTTGGTATGCAGCATGCTTTGTGGGGTGAGATTCAGGTTTGTTCAAGCCAAGTCCCTGGGTTCATACTTGGGCTCACTGTGTTGCATGTGATTGTATGAAGGACATGTCTGTGTTTATACACACTGATCAGACTACAAACAAAAATATTTAATAAAATGTGGACCCTTAGGCCATAAAATAAAGGACGTACCACACCAATCAATTATTTTACTGCCTTTGGACTAATATGGTCAAGGAATTTTAAACAAATTTCGTATTTCAGTTTCAGATAATTTGAAAATTAGATCACAGGCAAAGATACCCACCTGTATATAATTAATGGTCAGTAATTAACACATTTTACATATGTGTGAATCCCAGGAAGTGAAGCAGTGCTTGTTTACTATGTTAACCCCTTGCATGCTGCTGGCTGATATTCCCGAAAATTTCCTGCACTTACTGTGGTAAACATGCTCCGTTTTACTGGTCAAATTGGACCCAATCACTAATGCTTGGGGTGCAAGTCCTTTAAAATAGGCAACATGGGGTATAAATTATTTACTGACCTTGACTTTATCTCCATGTTGTCGTCACGATTAGTCATTGTGCAGATGTGTGTGACCTTAAACACCAATGAATAAATAAATTTCCTGCACAGGGTAAGATTTCTCTTGTCAATGAAAATTTATAATTCAGGTATATTTAATCCAATTTCAGTGCTGTAAATTGAAGGGTGTTTTCCACCAATGATTTCTTGAGTTAAATTTACCTTATTTACTCTATGTATTGGGACAGCTAAAAATAAATATTTTCACAGATGTCCCACATCTTAGATAATGGGGAAAAAACACAACCTGGTCTTGTTTTGATGCTGAATCAAGTTGTGTGTGATTCGTTTTCCATCACTATATACGAAAATCGCCATCCAATTTATTTTTAGATTTTCATTTTTTGCTTCCACAACATAACTTATGCCCCTCATTGGAACGAGCGCATTGCGCACGTTCTAATGAGGGGTCATAAGCTATGTTTTGGAAGCAAAAAATCAAAATTTTTAGTTACACAAGAATTCTTTTTATGAGTGTCATCTGCCACTAGCGTTCAGTAAAGGTTTGAAGACTGTCACAATGTAATATTAAATAGTCTTCCTCATGTCAATCCGGACTGTAAATATTAAAACTTAGGAACAGATTTAAAAACAACACAAATCAGTATGTATTTTCAATTTTTTAGTGTTTAAAAAGGAAAATTAAACACAAACTTAGCTTTAATATTGAGCATTTTGCACTGTTTTCAGGTGACTGGGCCAACTGGAAACAAGTCTCCTGAGTGTCCCAAACATTGGAGCATAAAAAAAAAAATATTTTTCAGGAAAAAATGTGAGTCCCAAATTATAGAGTGTCCCAATATATAGAGTAAATACGGGTAGATGAATTTTTCATCAAATCTAGTCATGGTTGCTTCATAGTAGCCATGACTAGATTTGATGAAAAATATTTTGAAAATACTCAGGTTAAGAGTTAAACAAGCTCTGTTTTAATGATAAAATAGATCCTGTTAACAAAATGCCTAGGGTGGAAGTCCTCTAAAATGGGCAACATGGGTATAAATGATTGGCTGGACTTTACATTATATGCATGTTGCAGTTGTGATGAGCCATTGTGTTGAATTATGTGACCTTAAACACCAAGAAATAAATAATTGCGTCTGTCGGAACCGAGGATTGACATTAAACAAAAAAGGTATTAACAATGGTTTAACCCTTTACCCAACGTAACGGCCAAAACCGGCCAGCGCTATTCTCATAAATCGCCAATTAATTTTCATTATTTTTTCATTTTTTGTCTCAAAGACATAGGTTATGACCCCTCGTTGGAACGAGCTCATCGAGCTTGTTCCGAGGGGTCATAACCTATGTTTTTGAGACAAAAAATGAAAAGAATTAGTTATTCAAGAATTTTTTATGCAAGTGTTGTCTGCTTTTCAGGTTAGGTAAAGGGTTAAAAGACTTTGCCCATTGTAAAATATGTCATGGTACTGAAACTTATAAAATGAATTGCATGAGCAACACTAAGTCATGCGGAAAATCTGTTCCACAAATACGTGCGGAATGGAAATCGTTGGACTATTTTTAAATAGAGGCAAAATTTCACTGAAATTTTCTACAAATCATCCCAACCAAATTACAATTTAAATCACTAGCAATAGCTTAAAATCGTCCCCTGAGTTCCAATGTGTTCTGTGTGCTAGTAGGCTGCCAGTAAGCACATAGAACAAATTGGAACTCAGGGGGTGAAATAGTAAGATGGGTTCCCCTCACAAATTTGGTTGGCGATAAAATGTGTTGTTTTTTGTTGATACATGTAGCTGTCAAGTGAATTGCTGAGTGTCCTTCTAATAATTGTTTTTATAGACGTGAAGGCTTGTAAAAAAAAACACAGAACGACATGCATTTGAATGAGTTAATCGATATGGCACTTGTGCCATTGTGGAAGGATAAAACTTTAGGCCCGTGGCTGCTCGTTTTTTCCTTCCGTGCTGGCACTCGCATCATATTGATTAACCCTTTACCTAACGTAACGGCCAAAACCGGCCAGCGCTATTCTCAAAAATCGCCAATTAATTTTCATTATTTTTTTTTTTTTTTGTCGAGCTCGTTCCAACGAGGGGTCATAACCTATGTTTTTGAGACAAAAAATGAAAAAAAATTAGTTATTCAAGAATTATTTTTGCAAGTGTCGTCTGCTTTTCAGCTTAAGTAAAGGGTTAACTCATTCTTACATGTGTGTCATTCTGTGTTTGTCTCTCATACTATTGAAAGGAGAAATGACTTCTGTGATAAGGAAATAGAGAGCATTCGGAACAAGCTCTGATATGTGCAACTTTGATCACTGACTTTTTTTGAATCGCAAGAATGCAGGATTTCCAGATTTTTCCTGAAATCATGATTTTAGTAAGCAAGTTTTTTTGTTTTTTTTGTCATTGGTTATTTGAATTAAGTTGATGTAAATAGATAAGTTGACCAATGACCAATGTTCAGTTTGCAGATCAGTTTTATGAGGAACATAATTTATTATGCTGAAAATTAGATTTTGAAATAGTGATTGTTTTGAGAGCCACTGATTGCAAAGCTGCTGGCAAAAACATCCTTATTTATTTCAGTTCTCCACTTAAATCGCTATAATTAAAACTTTCACTTATATGCAAATTGTGCCCAGGGAATCTTTTTCCAATAGTGCAACTTATAACATTTTATTAGAACAGGTGAAGTTGCAACAAACTTCTGTCCTAAATTCGGGTATTGATTGCAGCAATGCAACAGGTTATCCTTTCACTTGATGTGATTAGAAGACATTTGCAAAACTATTTCACGAATATATACAGATTATCATGATAATGTTTATGTCCTGTGATATGTATCAGATTCGAGGTGGTGTCCAGAATGGCATCTCAACGAGCCGGCTTTGCTGGCGAGTTGTGATCCCATTTTTGGACACCACCGAGAATCTGATACAAATCACAGGACATGCACATTATCATAATAATTCATTTATCTAACAATTCTGTCACATAAACAGATTAAATCTTAACCCTTTACCCAACGTAACGGCCAAAACCGGTCAGTGCTATTCTAAAAAAATCGCCAATTAATTTCCATTATTTTTTCATTTTTTGTCTCAAAACGAGCTCGTTCCAATGAGTGGTTATAACCTATGCTTTTGAGACAAAAAATGAAAAAAAATTAGTTATTCAATAATTTTTTTTTAAAGTGTCGTCTGATTTTTGTTAGGTAAAGGGTTAAATTAGTTTTAAACATTTTTGGGACATAATGTTCGGTCGATCACTGAAACGCACATAGAATGTATCCATGTGCCTGTTATGATAGCCTGTAGCGCTATCGGAAATGAGTTGTCTCTGTGATACGGAATCAGAATGAGTCGTCTATATGATACGGAATCGGAACACATTATGTGATATGTACCGTTTCTCATGGTTTTCTGGCCAAAATCTATATGATTGTTAAATAAAAAAACTACAGATGGTCTGTCGCCCGGTATACACCCACCGTGGCATACTGCCTAGTGTAGATGAATGAAAAGGGGCATACAATTTTTCTAAGCAAAAATTAAATCCAATATGGCCGCCTGTTGGCCATCTTGAATCCGATTGGGAAAAAGATTATGGCAAACACTGCTGCTCATCATGTTGATCATTTGGGTGAAATTTTATGAAAATGCGACAAAAACTGTGGAAGTAGTTTGCTCCACAAGTATTTTGCAAAATCCAATATGGCCTCCAGTCGGCCATCTTGATCTGGTCTAGAAAAAATTTATGTCACACAATGCGCCTCATCATGTCGATAAACTTATATTGAGTTTCATGAAAATGCAGCAAAAACTGCAGAAGTAGTTCACTCCACAAGTATTTTGCAAAATCCAATATGGCTATGACACAGCCATCTTCAATCTGAACTGGAAAATAATTCTGTCACACACTTCCCCCTCACCATTGGATCATTTTGTGAACTTTCATGAAAATGCAACTAAAACTATGGAAGTAGTTCGCTCCACAGGTATTTTGTAAAATCCAATATGGCCTCCAGTCGGCCATCTTGAATCCGGTCTAGAAAAAATTTATGTCATGCACTGCTCCTCATCATGTCGATCAGTTTATATTGAGTTTCATGAAAATGCAGCAAAAACTGTAGAAATAGTTCGCTCCGCAAGTATTTTGCAAAATCCAATATGGCCACGAGACAGCCATCTTGAATCCGATCTGGAAAAAAATTATGTCACACACTTCCCCCTCACCATGTTGATCATTTTTGTGAAGTTTCATGAAAATGCAGCTAAAACTGTGGAAGTAGTTCACTCCACGAGTTTACATGTGCAACGGACCGACGACGACCGACCATAAGTTGACTCCTATATACCCCCCCCCACCCCCCAAACTTCGTTTTGTGGGGGTATAATTATCATTGTTAGTTTTACCTTCAAAACATAGCTTATGGTGCCTCATTAGCTTGACAAGCTTGTTCTAATGAGTGGCTTTTAGCTATGTTTTGAAGGTAAAAATTTAGAAAAAAATATTTGATTTGCGATTTTTATGCTTAATATGCTGTTATGCCTGGCAAAAGTGACTCAGATATAAAAGGTTTAACTCTTAAAGGCCTACTTACGAATTTTCCAATCTCAGAACAGGTGCCCTTAACATGCCATCATAAGGCAGTCTTGCTGACAATAGACAAAATACCTAAGCAGTTGTTTCTAGTAAAGTCTTGACTGCCTAAACCAGGGACGCCGGAGCCGGGGGGGGGGGGCTAGGGGGGGGGGGGGGGCTTTAGCCCCCCCCCCCCCCCCCCAACCATATCTTTTTCATTGGATGGGGCTGCTCTGTCTGATAAACGACCAAGCCTAAATATGTTTCGACGATATTCGTGTATCCAGTTTCCACGAGAAATGTCGGGACATTCTTGGTTTCTCGTCAAAATATCTGATTATCAGTGTTGTTACTACCCATCATTAGTCATTCTTTGTTCGTCCCTTGAATGAATGTGCGGGTTATCAAGTAAAAGTTGCCAGTCGCGTTTGAAAAGATTATGCCCCTCACACAGGCCTGTGTGTGTGTGTGGGGGGGGGGGGGGGGCATAATCAAACGCGAACTGGGAATATTTTTCACATCGTGTCAAAAATTGAGTTTATTAACACTCCGTATACAAACCACAAACCACGAATACTATTCTCGATTGAGATTCAATCGAGAATAGTATTCGTTTTATACTGAATGGTAATAAACTAGGGTTGGCCCGTCATGCCCTTCCCCCCCCCCCCTCCCCCCCCCCCCCCCCAATCCAGAATTCGCTCTGGCGTCCCTGTTAACAGGCCGCCAAGACTTAACTAGAAATCACTGCTAAGCCATTAGAAGTATAGAAACTGTAGAATGATGGGAATTCAAGAAACACCCTTAAGGGTTAAAGCCCCAAGCTGGTAATTTCAGAACAGGTACTCTGACAAACATTTGTGAGAAAGTGTACCAAACCAATTTCAAATTTCAATTTACACTGGGTGGCTGGCCAAAAGAAAACCTTGGCAGAGGGATTGAATCCTGGAAGTGTTATTAGCAATATAAAGAATACCTTCTTGGTTCTGCAGGACTCTGGAGATTTAGAAAGAGATGTTCTCTCTTATTTCCAGTGAAATACAGAAGGAACAGTTTTAGGGATGCAGTGCTCAGTCAGGATATTAAAAAGAAAAATTCTTATTTCTCAGCCACCTCCCTCATCATTAAAAATCTACCTCATTGCCCTTTTTGTTATCTGGAAATCTCTTTGACGATACTCTCTAGCACTTGTAGCACTAAAAACTGAGCTCAGTCAAACCAGGTTTCGTCAATTAAAATTTTCATCTGCAGTATGGAAAATTTTCACTGCTCAAAACATTGGATTTTCCTTCTCACAGTGAAAGGGGTTAAATTTATAATTCAGGACTGTTTTGTATATTAACAAAAGAAAAAAATAAAATAAAATTGAGGGAGAATTGCACGTGAAACAAAAAAATTATTTTTAATTGTTCGAAATTATTCTGTACCAGAGTTTGGTTGGTTGCAGCCTAGAAAATTGTAGACAGGTTTTAACCGTTGTGTATTGCTGAATTGAGCAGGCAATTTTTTGAGAATACATTTAACAAAAATTAGCACATGAAAGAAGCCATCATTCTTTGTTGTAGATGTTGATCTGTAGAAGGCTCTTATTACCCTGCTGGAATAATTCCTACAGGAATCCAATACCAAAGCCTTCTATTATGAGAGAACATGTAGATGTAATCAGCTAAATTTGAGATATATTTCTAGTTGTGTTACCATCATGATGAATGCAGACTGATCATTTTGAAGTCTGCAGTTTTTTTTTAACAATTGCTGTATCTGGGATGCCAGTCTTCTGGTTTCCATTAGAATTCTGTATTTTAAACTGGTTCCCTCTTTTCTCAAGATGGAACCCAGGTACCTTGTTTGCAGTGGAAGTCCTCCAAAGTAGGCATCGTAGATATAAAAGATTGGTGAAAATTGACTTCATATTTCCATTGCATCCCCATGGGAACCACAGGAGGTGAGACTTTGCCTGTTGACTATGGTAAACAACCTCTGTTTTACTGGTAAAATTGGACCCAGCAACCAATGCCTAGAGTGGAATCTTCTAAAATGGGCAGCATGAGTATCAACAATTGGCTGGACTTGACTTTATATCCATGCTGCAGTCACGATTAGCCATTGTGCAGAAATATGTGAGCTTAACTGGTAGAGTGCTGGAAGCCCATATTTGGGATTTATTCTGATGTGCAAGTACAACAATTCAAAGGCTTCATATTCTGTGGGTGTGCTTCATATTATCTTTGAGGTGAAATTATTTCAACTGTATAGATTTGCCTTGTTGCATTTTGTGGGAGAGTGCCTTTTGGCACTCTCCCATAAAATGCCACATGGCAAAGACCTGTGAATAAACTTTAATGACCAGAAATAATTTAGCACTCTACCAGTTAAATACCAGTGAATAAATAAATTAATTCGTGTTGCAGCAACAGATGCTGAAAGTGACCAGAAAGGCCAATATTATTAACTGGTTGAGTGCTAGAAGCCACGAACAGGGCTTTCAAAAACAAAAAAAATGAAAATGAGTGCACCAGAGCAAAAGCCAACATTTTCCTTGCTCATGTTTCATACTCATTCAAATGAAAATATTATTTTGTTTATATAAATTTGTTCTTTTGCAAATTACTGGAGAGTGCCTCCAATAATTTGTAATAAAACATTCTGATTAACAAATTCAGACCAGCAAAAATAATCTAGCCCTCAACCAGTTAATGTTGCTGGAGCACCTTATGTGTCAGAAAAGGATCTTGGAGTCTCTTCAACTGAGTATCACATGACAATGTATTATTAGCTTCTGAGAAACGATATGAATAGGCTAGTTAGCTTTCACTCCCAAAAGTCAATCCTTAACCCTTGGGATCTGAGAGGCCACTTTTGTGGTCCAAAAACATGATCCATCATAATTTTCATTAAGTAGGATGGGTGCCTAGTGAATGTGTGGTGAAGGCCAGACAATATTTTCAGCGTGCATCCCCGAGGCTGCAAGTTCAAAATATTAATTGGTCTTCCCCCAAATAATGAATATGGACTCTTCTAATTGCTGCCATTGAACTGACATTGAAAGTACCATCATGGTTCAAACGGTTGAAGGTCGGGAGATTTTTACATCACTGCCAAGGTTCTTGGAATGTAGCTTATGAGTTTATCTAGAGACTGCATGTTGGTACACCTGTTCTCTTGTAGTAAAAACTGATCAAAGTTGGAATTCGGCCTTGAATGGTTAATCCTTTACCCAACACACATGAAATTGAAATTTATTTGAATTTTTTTTTTTTTTGCAAATTTGTTGCAAAATTTCAACAAAAAATATCATGTCAGCCTTCACTGGAATGAGTTCGATGAATACCTTGCACTGTGGGTTCCACATGATATGGTTTTGTTAAAATGGGTTTTCTTTGACTCCTCAGTTTGTAAATTATGGGAGTGGGTGCAGTCGATTCATTAGGTAAAGTGACACTTCACCCAACACGAACAGCAAGTGAACAAAAAAAATCGTGAATAACAAATAACTTGATTACATAAAAACTTTTATTTTCTCATTGGAACAAGTACACTGAGCTTATTGGAATTAGTGGTGCGTGGAGGCTCAGTAGGTAGAGATGCAGGCTGCAAGCCGAAAGGTCCTCGATTCGAATCCCACCTTCCGACAACCACATTTTGTCCTCAACCCTTTACCCAACGTAGAGAATATCAAAATTTATTATTTTAATTACTATTTTTTTAAATTTTTCCAAAAATTTCAACAAAACCATAACATGTGACCCCTCATTGGAATGAGCTCGGTGAGCTCGTTCCAATGAGGGGGGTCATATGATATGGTTTTGTTGAAATATTTTGAAAAATATAATTTTTTTAACTGCTTAATTTGCAAATTACGCGGGCGGATGTGGGCGATTCGTTAGGTAAAGGGTTAATCCCAATTGCCCACGTATGGGTGCATGGTGGTGTTGTCTACTAAGGCGTACTGCACATCGATGGTGCACTTATCTTCAACCAATGCTAACCCTGCTTGTGTGGACTTGGTATGTTGGGGAGCCTGACAGTTGTTTGGTGGTTCTCTCCAGGTACTCTGTCTTCCTCCACCAGTGAAACTCTCCGACACAAGGTGACCATGGCTGTCGAAAGTGTTGTAAAAACTCCAATAAATAAATTGGAATGAGTCGGTCATAAGCCATGGTTTTTTGGAAGAAATTGTAAAAATAACCACTGGCAAGGTTCTTAGAATGTAGCTTTTGAGTTTATTCAGAGACTGCATGTTGGGACACCTGTTCTGTTGAAGTGTCTGCATGTTGGTACACCTTTTCTCTTGTATTAAAACTGATCAAAGTCAGAATTAGGCCTTGAATAGTTAATCCTTTGCCCAACACAAGATATTGAAGTTTATGGAAGGAAGCTTTTTGTGAATAGCACAGGCCACTTATCACCATTAACCCTTTACCAAACGAATCGCCCACATCCGTCCGCGTAATATGCAAATTTAGCACCTGAAAAAATATTATTTTTTTTAAAAATTCAACAAAACCATATCATGTGACTCCTCTTTGGAACGAGCTCATCGAGCTCGTTCCAATGAGGGGATCACATGATATGGTTTTGTCAAAATTTTTTGAAAAACGTTAAAAAAAGGATTTTTCAAATAATAAATTTTGATATCATCTGCGTTGGGTAAAGGGTTAAGCAAGGTGGAGAGTTATAAGTATGATGCATTCAGCCTCAAACATGAAGACATCAACAGATCCCAGACATTGCTTCATGCTCTGAATCAGCAACCATGGCATCATACCGAATCAATCATTTTGTTATCATATATCATTCAGATGTTACATATATATATTCATCTACATTAATTTTCATGTAAATGTATTAAATTAAATAAATTTAATTTGTGTCAGAAATTTTGTTGATTTTTTTTCTTCCGGATCCTCTCAGACTGATGATTTGTTGACATATTGAGTACACAGTATGTGTTAGCTTGTTATTTACTAGGCAGCAGAAAAAAATGCTTGCGAAAAACGTTTTGTTACAATTTATTGGACAGAAGGCACTCTCCAATAAATTGTAACAAATAATTTTTCACGCACAAAACCTGGCTAAATCAAGGTTGCTTTTGCTGGAGGTATGGTATCTATAAACAAAAAAATACTCACGTTAAAAAATCACATTTAAAAAATAATTCAGCACTCGACCAGTTAACCCTTTAACCTACCCAAACAGTAGATGACACCTGCAAAGAACTTCTTGAATGACTCAACATTTTCATCTTTTGTCTCAAAACCATAGCTTTTGAATGAAGAGGGTGACAAGCTATGTGTTTGAGATAAAAATGAAAAGACAATAAAATTTGAATAGTGAATTTTGTAAATAGTGTTGGTCGTATATGGCTGTTACATTGTGCAAAGGGTTAAAATCACTTTGTTGATTGTTTTCACTTCCAAAATCTTGGACTCATGCCTCCCTGAATTTCAAGTGTGTATTTGATTTTTGAAATGAAAAAAAAAACATTCTGGTAAGTTGGAACTAATTGAATTTTATGTTGAACCTTAAATTAAGGGCCTGGACAAGTGTCCCGAATTCGACCAGCCCGCAGCTTCTATACGTCCAGTGGCTTAGCAGTGATTTCTAGTCAAGTCTTGGATGCCTTAACAGGCAGTCAAGACTTGACTAGAAACCATTGTCTACCTAATTTGTCTGTTGTCAACAGGACCTCCACTTGATGGCATGTTAACGGTATCTGTTCGGAGGACGTAAAACTCAGAAATGGGCCTTTAAGGATTAAAGAAGATTTCCTGTGGTAAGCCGAACAGGTTTCCCTGCGGGAGCCCCAGGAAATGGAGCGGTACTTGTTTTCTCAGGTAAACAAGTTACATTTTACTGTTAACCCTTTACCCAACGTAACGGCAATATACGGCCAGTGCTATTCATAAAAATAGCCATTCAAATTTATTATCTTATCATTTTTTGTCATAAACTGTTTTTGAGACAAAAAATGAAAATATTTTGTCATTTAAGAAATGTCTTAGTGAGTGTCGTCTGCCATTTGGTTTGGGTGAAGGTTCAAGTCGGTGGTACTTATATAACTGATTGGTTAAATTTGACTTGATACTTTTGCTATGGTCATAATGAAGACATTGCTGAACGAGATGTTAATCACCAATAAATTACCCTAGATAACTGTAGCAGTACTTGTTTACCCTGTTAGACAAGTTCTGGGGGCGCGGTGGCTCAGTTGGTAGAGGTGCAGACTGCAAGCCGAGAGGTCCTCGGTTCGAATCCCACCTGCGGCAACCGCATTGTGTCCTTGGGCAAGACACTTCACCCCCATTGCCCATGTGGGGGCACGGTGACGCTGCGTACTAAGGCGTACTGCTCGTTGATGGTGCACCTGTCTTCAACCAATGCTAACCCAGCTTGTGTGTAGCTGGTATGTTGGGGAGCTGACAGTTGCTTGGTGGTTCTCTCCGGGTACTCCGGCTTCCTCCACCCGTAAAACTGTCACGGTCATGGTTAGCCATTGTGCAGAAATATGTGACCTTAAACACCAATAAATAAATAGACAAGTTCTGATTTTTGTCTTTTTGTCCACTCATTGATCCATTCCACTCATATCCTGACTTTAGAGGTGGTCATTTATTGGCGTTCATATCTAGGCATGATTATTGTTGGCTTAAATTCTCATCTTTCCCTGTGATTTTTTTTCTCGTTTTTCTATTTTTAGCTCAACTTTGGCGAAGCCAAATTTGAGCTTTTGTCATGGCCCGTCATCCGTCTGTCCATCCGTCCGTACGTCAACAATTGGATACGGCTCGGGCTAGAGGCCGTATTTATGAACCGATCTTTACGAAACTTCTTGGGTACCTTTGTTATGACTGTGGGACGAGAACAAGTGTTTTGGGGTGCGGTCCAAAATTCAAGATGGCTGCCAGCCGCCATTTTGTACCGACGACGCAGAAATCTGTACAGAACTTCCATATGAAAAGCTCTGATTTGAATAATTTTTTGTATGAATGTTTAGTACGATGAGATAAATTACATATCATACGTTTTTTTTTCTTGTGCTTAAAATTTTGCAAAATTAGACTAACTTTGATTTATTTAGTGTTACTTTCAGCACTGTCAGTGCAAATGCCAATACGGCTCGGGCAGGCCGTATTTATGAACCAAACTTTACGAAACTTCTTGGGTACCTTTGTTATGACCGTGGGACGAGAATGAGTGTTTTTGGGTCCGATTCGAAATTCAAGTTGGCCGTTGGCAGCCATTTTGTACAGACTTAGGTGCAATCAGATTTTTGCGCAGAACTTCAATATGAAAGTGCTGATTTGAATAATTTTGTGTATGAATGTTTAGTACCATGGGATACATCACATATAATACGGGTTTTCTTCTTGTACGTAAATTATGCAAATTAGACTAACTTTGATGTATTTAAAATAGTGTTACTTTCAGCACTGTCAGTGCAAATGCAAATACAGCTCGGGCTGGAGGCCACATTTATAAACCGATCTTTACGAAACTTCTTGGGTACCTTTGGTATCACAGTGGGACAAGAACAAGTGTTTTTGGGTGCGGTCCGAAATTCAAGATGGCCAATGGCAGCCATTTTGTACAAAATTAGGTGCAATCAGATTTTTGCACAGAACTTCCATATGAAAGCGCTGATTTGAAAAATTTTTTGTGTGAATGTTTAGTACCATGGGATACATCACATATAATACAGGTTTTTTTTCTCATGCAGAAATTATGCAAATTAGATGAACTTTGATTTTTTCAGTGCTACTTACACATAGTAAGTACACATGTCAATACGGCTCGGGCTAGAGGCTGTATTTATCAACCAAGCTTCACGAAACTTCTTGGGTACCTCTGTTATCACCTTGGGACGAGAACGAATGTTTCTGAGTGCGGTCCAAAATTCAAGATGGCTGCCAGTGGCCATTTTGTACCGAAATTAGGTCTAATCAGTTTTTTGTACACAACTTCTATACGGCTCAGGCTAGATGCCATATTTATGAACCAATCTTTACGAAACTTTTTTGTGTATCTTTGTTATCACTGTGGGATGAGAACGAGTGTTTTTGGGTGTGGTCTGAAATTCAAGATGGCCACCAGCAGCCATTTTTTACCAAAATTAGTGCAATCAGTCTTTTGTACAGAACTTCTGTATGAAAGTTCTGATTTGAATAAATTTTTGTATGAATGTTTAGTAAAATGAAATACATCACATATAGTACGGGTTTTTTCTCGTGCAGAAATTATGCAAATTAGATGAATTTTGATTTATTTAGTGCTACTTATACACTGTAAGTGCACATGTCAATCGGCTCGGGCTAGAGGCTGTATTTATCAACCGAACTTCACAAAACTTCTTGGGTACCTTTGTTATCACCTTGGGACGAGAATGAGTGTTTCTGGGTACGGTCCAAAATTCAAGATGGCTGCCAGTGGCCATTTTGTACTGAAATTAGGTCCAGTCAGTTTTTTGTCACAACTTCTATACAGCTCGTATTTATGAACTGATCTTCACGAAACTTCTTGGGTACCTTTGTTTTCACCTTGGGACAGGAATGAGTGTGTTTTGGGGTGCCTTTGTTATCACTGTGCTATGAGAACAAATATTTTGGGGGTTCAGTCAGACCCACTCTGGGACTCAAAGATTTCTTTTCTAGTTTAGCATCTAACTGTCACCCACCTTTACAATACTTTACCTGTACATTTGTTAAAGGCTACGGTCAGTATTTATGTACAGACCGTTACAATACTTTATATGTACCTTTGTTATCAGGTCATTACCTAGATGTTTGTCATTTCTGTGTCACATACATGTACATGTCTTGACAAGTTGAGCTGGTGTCACTGACACTTTCATTCTTTCTTCATTCATCAATGTTCAGGCCACTTCCATTTTCCAGTCATCATGTCAACATTGTCATTGATGTTGTCAGATGTCCAATCAAACACATCCACTCGATATGCAAAAACTGTGCTTTACTCACCAAATTTGCTGGGAAAAAATTTCATCTCAACTTACCTTTCAGATGTGTCGACAATCTTTGGAAATAGTAAGCCACAAACCCACTAGAACAAAATCAGTTCAAGTGTTATACAAAATCACTTCATGTATCATTCAGAGCAAAAATATTTCACAACACGCTTCCCACGAATGACCACCCACTCACAAGTTCTCACCACAAACAAATCACTCTTCTGCCCTCACTATTTTCACCTATTCAGCTTGCACCCTTCAACAATTTGTACACTCAAGTTTCCCCATTGCATGGCACAACTGACTGTCAACACTCTGCCAAACAGTATTCCCAGAAGAACATCCCAACATTTGTTGCAACTATTAAACTTGACACAAAAGACTTGACTCTCAACAATCTTTATTTATACTCCAATATCTCAACCAACTCTCGTCAGATCACCGAAGTTAAGCAACGTCGAGCCCGGTTAGTCCTTGGATGGGTGACTGTCAGTGATTGATTCGGACTCCCGCATTGTGTCCTTGGGCAAGGCACTTAACCCTGATTGTCCACATGGGGGCACGGTGACACTGTACTAAGGTGGACTGCACATTGATGCGCATGTCTTCAACCAATCCAACCCTGCCTGTGCTGCAGTGCCGAGTTACGATGTTGGGGAGCTGGCGGCTGTTCGGTGGTTCTCTCTGGGTACTCCGGCTTCCTCCACCCGTAAAACTGTCACCGGCACAACATTACCTTGGCTGTTAAAATGTATTTAAACCTTATTAAATAAATAAATATAACTCCAATATCTCTCATTAAATGTCACTAAATATTCCCAACAATGAAACATGGCTCACTGGACCAAACCGGTACCATACTGAATTATTTTTTATCATAAACACTTGTTCTTATGTCTGCCTTGTTACCATTTATCTCCATAAATTTTAACAAGGCAAATCTTAACTGACATATTTTGACTTCAAAGACAATTTGAAGCTCATCCACAGAATATACAACCTTTAAGTTGCCATACCTGCACATCAGAATAAAGCCCAAATGTGGGCTTCCAGCACTCTTCCAGTTAAGAAATAAGGGATGGACGGTTATTTAAACCCGGTCTACTCCACTTTAACCTTTTACCCAGAATAGATGAATAGAATTTATGATTTTAAATATTATTTTTTTAAATTTTTCAAAATATTTCTGCAAAACCATATCCTGTGATATGAGCTCGTTCCAATGAGGGGGTCACATGATATTGTTTTGTTGTAATGATCTGAAAAATATTTTTTCAACTGCTGAATTTGCATATTACGTGGGCGGATGCGGCCGATTCGTTAGGTAAAGGGCTAGACAAAGAGCAGCCCCCCCCCTCCCCCCCACCACAAAATTCCGAACAGTTAAACACAATACACTCTTCTCTCAACAGATATAAGAGCTGAGCAAGAAGTGGGGGTAGGTTACGGGAGGATAACTCAACACCACCCGCAACAAATGGTTATAATCTATTCAAATTTGTTTGAATTATTGCTCAAATAGACAATCTTGAAAAATCCCCATACGAAGAACCATAACTTCCATGAAAAACAATGGACAGAACCAGTTCTGAACTCGACTAAGACATTATTAAAAGGAGCTGACATTCCTAAAATGATTAACCCTTTACCCAATGTAACGGCCAAAACCGGACAGCACTATTCTCAAAAATCGCCAATTAATTTTCATTATTTTTTTCATTTTTTGTCTCAAAAACATAGGTTATGACCCCTCGTTGAGGGGTTATAACCTATGTTTTTGAGACAAAAAAATGAAAAATATTAATTATTCAAGAATTTTTTTGGCAAGTGTCATCCGCTTTTCATGTCAGGTAAAGGGTTAAAAGTCCATCTAAATTTGTTCCAAGTGATTGGACGAATATGCTCAATTCGGAAATCTAACAAAGCACTATTACTCGTTAGAAAAGACAGACACAACTTTTTTCTGCCCTCCAACTAAGATATCAATGGCATACACTCGCACATCAAAAATTTTTAAATCTATTTGTAAATGAGGAATTTATGGCAAGTTAACTCTGCCCATCAAAACAACCATCACAAAATCACCAAGTTTTTCACAACACAACCAATAAAAGAGCTTTCATGTAGATAAAATGCAACAAAATTTACAATTCAAATGAAATAGCTTTCATAAATATTTAATAAATAGATTAAAACAATATAAAAGATACAACTTGTAAAAATTTCATTTAATTTAGGATCTAAATAAAGGCTCAACAAATTCCAATTCTGTACTGAAATAGCAATGAAATCTGAAAGCAATTTTCTTAAAATGTAGTTTCCATAAAGTGTTATTAAGGCCACATAAAGTAGATTTTCTGTTTCTCGGGCCATTATTTGTGAAATTGCATGCGGGCGTGCGTTTTTTTATTTTATTTTTTATTTCAGTAATTACTTCTTTGCCATCAAAAGTTCATGTTCTTGCTTCAAGTTTTAGGCCTCATAATCTACAGAATAGCATGGGTGGTGGTGTATTTCATCCCTTGAGTGCAAGAAGGCTTTGCAATGCTAAAGCATTGCAGAGCCTTCTTGCTCTCAAGGGACAAATTCATCAATTTTTTTAACTTCGGTAAAATATCAGACATAAACCATTTAATTTTAAATTTTTTTAAGTTTAAATTGGTTATAAAAAGAGAGCATGCGGCAGCCAAAAGGACCATGCGGGAGGGCCTGAGAAACAGATTTTTTATTTTTTATGCCTAATAGTCACACACTGGACATGACATGATACGAGTGCAGTGCATTTGAGTAATAATTAACCCTCCTCTGGACACTGTTGTGAAGATTCAAGCAACAAATTTTTCCCATGATGACATAAGGAGCTTAACCCTTTACCAAACAAATCAGTCAAATATTCCTACAAAAATTAAATTCAGCAGTTGAAAATGAAAGATTTCAACAAAACCACATCATGTGACCCTTCATTGGAATGAGCTCGTTTGCAAATTAAGCGGTTGGAAAAAAAATCCCAACAAAACCACGTGAACCCCTGCTCCCCCTCATTAGAATCAGATTGTTGAACAAGCATGTCAAGCTCATTCCATTGAGGATTCATGTGAAATGGCTTTGTTGAAATTTTTCTTTTGTTGGAAAAAATATTTAAAATAATAAATTTTAATTTTGATATTGTCTGCATTGGGTAAAGGATTAACCAATTGTCTTTGTTGACAGAGCTCAATGAGCCCTGTCAAACAAAAGTAAATTGGTTAAATTTCAAATTGGGACTTGAAATTTTGACATTAAACATTGTCCAGAGGGTTATCCCTTTTCCCAATGCAGACAACATCCAAATTTATTAAATATCATTTTTTCAAATTTTTCAACAAATTTCAACAAAACCATATCATGTGACTGACTCCTTATTGGAAAACATTCAACAATCTCATTCCCATGGGTGGATCACATCATATGGTTTTGTTGAAATTCTTACAAAACTATATCATGTGACAGCCTCATTGGAACAAGTTAAACAAGCAAGTTCCAATGAGGGGTCACATGATATGGTTTTGTTGAAACTCTGAAATTTTTGTTTCTACTGATGAATTTGCATATTATGAGGCAGATGTGACTGATTTGTTAGGTAAAGAGTTGACAGATTTTCTTCTCAATTTGGAATTACCACACAGTGTGATGCATATGATTAGAGCCTTATAATAACTCTGCCTGCTGAAGACAGATTTTGATCCTTACTAATGTGTTATTCAGTGGAGGGATATTCTAGGATACTGTTAACCCTTTACCGTACATAAAGGTCATGTTTGACCAATGCTTCTCACAAACATCATCATTCAAATTTTTACAGCCAAAACATAGCTTATAACTCCACATTGGAATGAGCTCCAATGAGAGGTCATAATCTATGTTTTGGAGGCAAAACAAGTATTTTTCAGTTAACCCTTTAACCAACACACAGAATATCAAAATATATTATTTTTAGTTTTTTTAAAAAAAATTTTCAATAATTTCAACAAAACCATATCATGTGGCTCCTTATTGGATTGGGCTTGATAAACTCATTCTTGTGAGTGGTCAAATATGGTTTTGCTGAAATTGTTTTTAACCCTTTACCTAACGAATCGCCCGCATCCGTCCGCATAATCTGCAAATTGAGCAGTTGAAAAAATTATATTTTTCAAAATATTTCAACAAAACCATATCATGTGAACCCTCATTAGAACGAGCTCATCAAGCTCGTTCCAATGAGGGGTCACATGTTATGGTTTTGTTGAAAAAATTTAAAAAAATAGTAATTAAAATAATAAATTCTGATATTCTCTATGTTGAGTAAAGGGTTAAAATATAATTTTTTTCAACTGCTCACTTTGGAAATTACGCAGGCAGATACAGCCAATTTGTTAGGTAAAGGCTTAATCAAAAAATATTTTAGCAAGTGTAATCTTCTAGCTATGTTAGGTAATGAATAAACAAGTAGAGTGCACTTTAGAGTGCACTTTAGAGTGATTAGAAACCTGACCACTCAGTGGGTGAACATCCACCAATCCCCCCCCCCCCCCCCAATTGCTGCCCCATTTTAAATTAACCCATGCACAGATAAAGTTTGTGGACCACTAGGTACATTACACTATATTCTATGAACTCCAAGAATGCTTTTTGGGCTCTTAATATCAAATGTGCCAACAGTTAAAGATGTAAGCAGAGGCCTTTTACCTATTATCATGTGTGAACTGTACCTCATGTTAACCCTTTACCCAACGAATTGGCCGCATAATATGCGAATGCAGCAGTTGAAAAAATATTATCACAAACCCATATCATGTGACCACTCGTTGGAACAAGCTCATTGAGCTTGTTCCAACGAAGGGTCACATGATATGGTTTTGTTGAAATTTTTTGAAAAACTTTATTCAATAAATGAGATTTCAAATAATAAATTTTGATATCGTCTGCATTGGGTAAAGGGTTAACTTTCAAAAAGAGGCTTTGGTGGTAAAAATGTGATGAATTTTGATAGCAGTACTAAGTTTCTTTTTAGTCATATCCTGAGTATATGCTGATAAACTGGTTGATTGCTGAAAGCCCATATTTGGGCTCCATTCTGAAGGCAACTAAAATTCTTCAAATTTTGTGGATGTGCTTCAAATTAATTTTGAATTGACATTATTTCATCTGTTTGGATTTGCCCTGCCACAATTAACCCTTCACCCAATGCAGACGATATCAAAATTTATTATTTTAAATATCATTTTTAGAAATTTTTCAAAACATTTCAACAAAACCATATCATGTGACCCCTCGTTGGAACAAGATCATCGAGCTCGTTCCAACAGGGGGTCACATGATATGGTTTTGTTGAAATTTTTTGAAAAATAATATTTTTTCAACTGCTGAATTTGCATTTTACGCAGACGGATGCGGCCGATTCGATGGGTAAAGGGTTAATGGGAGGGTGCCCACACTGTAACAAGGCAAAGACTTGGAAACAAATTTTGATGACAAAAAATAATCGAGCACTCTGTCAGTTGAGAGTATAAGTTTGATTCCACATATATCACAGTAAAAATATAAAAAGGACTATAGAATTGAAACAAGTCAATGTCATCACAGTTCAATGCAAAACAATACTGAACATCATTTCGTATGCTGATTGAAGTGTCATCTCTTGTATGATCATAACTCAAATCATTTTTAGAAATTTTGTTATTTTAATTCTGAAAGTACCATAAATAAAATCTTCGATGAAGGAAAATTCTTAATACATTTCAAGTTTCTTTTTCAAGAACTGTTCACTCTGTTAAAATAATGTCTTTGGAAAAAATGCTCTCCTATTACAAAAATCGAAAATGTATGAAGATGATGGTATGTCAAGTTATCTCTTGCACGAAATATCTGTAATAGTCAAGCATCCAAGCAAACACTGTTGATTTGGAGAACAAGATATCACTGTTTATTAGTTTGGATGGTAACCCTCTACTCTTTCCAATAAAGCATCTGAATATCCTGGTGAGTAGAATCTGTAAAAACAGAAAAATATTTTAGTCAGTGAAAGAATAATTCAGTAACATAAGGTCCTTTCATCTTATATTTTTGTTACAAAAATTATTTCTTAAATAAATTTAACTTAAATCTATATTTTACTTCTTCGTGAGTTTTTACCAGAGTTTGAAATGCATGTGATTTGACTCCAAACGTTTTACATGCATGTAAGTTACAACGGGAAAGAAATATTCAACTGTTGATTTCCGGGATTTTTTATCTAAAACTGATTCCCGTCCGGGAGGCCGGGAACTACACTGAAATTTCGTGATTTTCCCGGGCATTCCGGGAGAGTTAACATGTCTGTTTTTGTATGAAATTATTGATTGTTTTCACAGAAGCAATTTCAGCTTCTGGTCAGACATTGACCAGAAACTGAAATTGCTTCTGTGAAAACAATCATTAATTCATACAGAAATTTATATTAAATCTAAGCTAAAGGGGGGATAACTTGGTTAAAATGTTTGCAGACTGAAAAATTGAATATACATATATGCACTAACTAACCATCATCTTTGATGTTTCATTAAAATCAAATTGTATATGTTGGAGAAATTGCACAAGAATTACATACATGAATCTGTATTAACCACATCGTCAAAAGGAAATATGTTGAAACTATCACAGTTTTGAAACTTTTGGAATATGGACCTGTTTGCTAGTTAGTGATCAGAAGTTTCAATAAAAATTGGTTTATAAATGTAGCAGGAGTTACACACACACACAAGGAACTCATAGAGAAAATTGTGTTAAATCTTCAAGTACAATGGGAAATAACTCTGTAAAAATTATTGCTGCTCAAAAGTTTTGGAATGTGCACATATTCATTTATTAATGGTCATATTTAGGAAGTTTCATTGAAATTGGTTCATAAATGTAGCAGGGATTGTGCAGAAGAATTTTGGTGGTACATACATGGTTTACAAAGATTATGACCACTTACCGGTAATTACAAAAATTCTCAGATCGGTTACAGTTTTCTGACAGTGTTATTGTTTCTTACTGTCAATTGGAGTGAAGCAGGATGATACCATGTTTGTTTACAAAATGCAGTTGATAACGAAATAGACTGGTAATCATTAAATATTCAAGTAAGGATGTTCAAGTGGTCTGGGTAAGATAGCTCCATCTCACCCAGGACTCACATATTCATGCAGGCAGGTGGTGGGAGAAAAAATTGCTGCATCTTTGCCATTTTTGATGAAATGCTGCATGTTACACTAATTGGAAAGGGATCAGGAAACCATTTCCATTAGAGCCTCACAATAGTGCACAACAGATAAACAGTTTGTACCAAGGCTCGAAATAATTTTTTTTTAGTGCAGGTCAACATGTCCTCTCCCAAGTAGTTGGTGCAGGTCAATTTAATTTGGTGCAAGTCACTTTCAACATATTGCATTATCCATTGTCAGTTGAAAAATACTGACTACTAAATGACTTGGTGAAGCCATTTACTTAACCCTTTACCCAACAAATTGCCCACATCCACCCGCGTAATATGCAAATTCAGCAGCTGAAAAAATATTATTTTTCGAAGAATTTCAACAAAACCATATCATGTGACCCCTCTTTGGAACAAGCTCGTCGAGCTTGTTCCAATGAGGGGTCACATGATATGGTTTTGTTGACATTTTTTTTTAAATTTAAAAAAATTATATTTAAAATAATTAATTTTGATATCGTCTGCGTTGGGTAAAGGGTTAATGTGTACCTTGTTCTTTAGGTGATTTCTTAACTCTTTTATGCTGCAGATGGATATTCCTGCTCCAGGACAGGAATCTATTGCCAGTAAAATAAGTAAAGTTTAAGGATATTTAATCCAATTTTCCCCTGTGAATTATAAAGACTTTTTGACAAATGAGTTCCCTACTTCCCAAGTCAAATTATCATGACAGCCATGACTAGATTTGATGAAATATATTTTTAAATTACTCAGTGGGTTGAGTTAAATTTGAAACTTTTCAAGAGGGTGGATGGATGTTTTTTTTTTTTTACATCAATTTACTTTTTAACCCTTTACCCAACGTAACAGCTAAAACTTGCCAGCGCTATTCACAAAAATCTCCAATTAATTTTAATTATTTTTGTCTCAAAAAACATAGATTACGGCCCCTCAATGGAACGAGCTTGATGAGCTCATTCCAATGTGGGGTCATAACCTATGTTTTTTGAGACAAAAAATGAAAAAAATTCGTTTTTCAAGAATTTTGTTTGCAAGTGTCGTCTGCTTTTCATGTTGGGTAAAGGGTTAATCAATTGTTATATTTTTAGTGATGTGTTTCTGTCAGAATAAAACCTGTGATCAGTCATGTCCACTTTTTTTGCTGTTTTTGGGCTTATCAGAATTATTTTTTTCTTTGCGAACAGATGTGTGGCTATTTTGTTTTTAATTTGCAATGGACTTTCAGTTTATACAGTAGAATCCTCTTAATTGAATATCCATTTTGCCAGCGAAAATTATTCAATTAACAGGAGTATACAATCAACAGGGATTTGGTCAATTTCCTGTGTTCTGGAGGTAAACTGAGCATTTATTCTATTATATCTTGTTTGACAGAGCTCATATAGCTCTGTCAAACAAGATATAATAGAATAAATGCCTGTATGAATGTAGTGAGGCCAAAAAGGTTGGTAAATAAGGGGAATTTGGTGCATGTCACAGTAATTTTTTCAACATATTATAAAAATTTATATACAATTAACAGGAGTTTACTCTACAACCCATATGCAATTAACAGATCAAATTTGTACTGAAGGTATGGTAAATGGTTTTGTGTTTGAAAATTATATTCAATTAACAGGGATATACAATTAAGATATATCCAATTAAGTGGGCTCCACTGTACTGGTGTTCTTTAGCATCAGATTCTAAAATATTGAGCAGAATTTTGCGTTGGTCAAATGTCAGATGGATTTCAAAGTGAGTTTGGTGTTGGTCATTGTCCTTGTCCTGCCACTTATTTTGGTACCAAAGTGGTCCAAACTGATATGGTATATTTTTTTTTCATCAGTAATCTGTCTGTGTTTATGCAAGTGTGAGCTGCTAGCTCAGTGGGCAATTCTCAGTTTTAATATTTGGGTCTGGTCTATAAAAATTACACTTACTTGACGATTTCTTCTGGATAACAGTTGTTTATTGTGTTGATATATTCTGCTAATGCTGAACCAGGCTCAGACTTGATTTCCTGAATTTTCTTCAATCCTGCACTTGTAACAAATAATCTCCTTGCCTTTGCATCATGTGGTAAAACTTTGCTAAACTGTCCAACAACATGTTTAAGTATATTAGGTGGAGCATCATGTAACAGTGGTTCTAGGGCTGGTAGATGGACACACTTCTGTAATATATTCTTTAGTGCTTTCTTGCTCTGTAAAGAACAATTAATTTAAAACTTGATGACTTTCTATTACCTCAAAGTTTGTAGAAGTACTTGAAAAATTGATTACAGTAACACAGCTTCATTTTAATGTCCACCTTACTTTCACATTTTCCTTGAGATGGGTCTGTTCCTTTGAATACGAGCTTGCTCTTTCAGTAGAATTAGAGAGACTTATTGTTTATTTCTATTAAAAATCTCATACTGAATGTTGTTAAATGGGTTCGACAGGTAAGTACATTCTGGTATATACATTTTGAATAGAATACGGTGCTAGTAGAGATTGGGGTCTGCTAACCTTACTGCATTCACCCCAATCTCTACTTAGCCATTGTTGTATCAAACTCTTCAGCATGATTACTCCTGACACCATTTAGACATCAGTACAACACCTCACAGATTTGAAAAAGGCTAAACTAAATAATTATTATGGTTGACCTTAGATTTTTTCACTGAATTTATCAAAAACATGTGTCAAAGGTCCTACAGACAAGGACTGATAAAATTCAAGGCTATTCAAGGCCATTTTGCAATATATTTCAGCATTTTTCACAGCTATACTAAATACAAATTCAGGGATTTTCAAGGCCCTGCCATCGTTAATCCTAACTAGGACCTCAGGTCATTACCCACTCCTCCCACTTCCCGAAAAGGGAAGTGGGAGGAGGGGGTAATGACTGGTCATCCTAGGTTGGACTATGCCTTCACAAACTCTGGCATATAAAATTATATAGTTATGATAATGTGTTTCCTCAGCATTTTTATTTCATGAATATTCTAGGCTTTTCAAGGCCTCCTGAAGCATTTACATGATTTCAAGGCCTTGAAAGACTCTTTGTCGAATTCACGGTTATTCCTTAAATCCAAGGCCCAATAGGAACCCTGATGATTGAGAATAAAAAGAAACTCAAAAAGGTTGCAAAAAGTCTTTAGTTTTCTTATAAATGGCTGGGTCCCCTATTCTACACCTTTACCCACTTTTATTGCTTCTTTTGTATTTTTTATGAACTGAAATAATACTTGTACCCAAATGTACTGTGATCACAAATGCATCTAATTCACAATCAGATTCCATTGTGATCAGGGCACTTCTAGTTTTGAGAAGTGATGTTTGTTTTGCTCATTAAAATAATGTTAGATCCGAGGTGGATACATGTGTTATGTCAAAGATGGAAACATACCTTCGTCTGTAAGTCTTCTGATGCATCAGCTCTGAGGTAGCACTGTAACAATTTGGGTAATACATTTGCTACTGCCACTGCCTTGGCATGTTCTGGTGTATGTCTTCCAATCTGACCTAGGGCCCATGCTGAAGCTGCCTGTATGTGGTCCTCGCGTTCCTCAGACAGAGCAATAGCCAGCTGCACTACACCCTGTAATTATAAGAAATGATTATATAAGTTCTACTCTGTGATGTTTTCCTGGGGTAAGGCTGTTTCCCTACTTTTGCCTGAGGGGGCACGCCATATCCTCAATATTTTGAGACCTGAAATGGATTGATCTTTACAAATATCCAATGCAGCAAACACTCACTCATCTTGGTGGCCATACTAATAGTATTTTAGCTGTGTGTAACTCACAGCCCTGCACAGATAACAATGTCCACATCTTTTGACGAATTTGGGGTACTAAATTTAAAAATGTTCCAGGAAGTGGACTACTATGAGAAGAGGAAACTTTCCTCCAATGTTGTGTCCTGTGCACCACTGTACTTTGAGCGCCCATTCTGAACAGGCGATCAGTGCATAACAATGAGCTTTTTTGTTTTTTGTTTGTTGAATAAATAATCTTGCAATATATCAAAGATTTATTGTAACAGTCACCCACTCAATTCCCATGTTAAAAAACCTCTTTTGTCTCAGTGCATCAAATACAGGCATTTAATCTATTATATCTTGTTTCACTAAGCTCCATGAGCTCTCAAACAAGATAGCCAACAAAAATATAATAGAAAAAATGCTCAGTTTATCACAAGAATAAAGGAAAACAACCAAATTCTTGTTAAATGCTTACTCCTGCTAACTGAATATTTTTTATTGATCAAGTGGCTATTCAATTAACAGGCGGTGCGGTGACTCAGTGGTTATGGCATTGGCCTTCAAGCCAAAGGGTCCACAGTTTTGACCTCCACCAGAGTCAACTGGTTGTGTCCTTGGGCAAGGCACTTTATCCTGACTACCATGGCACTGTGGTGGCACTGTATACTAAGACGTGCTGCATGACGATAGTGCACTTGTCATCAACCAATGCTAACTGTGCTTGTGTGGAGATGGTATGTTGAGGAGCTGGCCAGTTGCTTGCCACTACCCAGTGGTTCTCTCTGGGTGAACCGCTACATGTAAAACTCTCTGCGACGAGGTGACCCCATGTGTCGAAAGTGTTAAACACCAATAATAAAAAAAACACCAATTAACAGGATTCCCCAGTACAATGATATCTGACTTTTGTATATATTTATAAAACACATGGAATTTTGATGGAGTGAGAACAAATGATGAAAAAAGGCCTCACAACATGTTTTAGTCATTTAAATATTTAAGTATTCATTCAAATAATACCTTGGAAACAATAACTCCCATTGCCAGATTTTCTGAATGAGCTGCAACATAACCAAGCATCATAATTCCTGGAAGTCGTACATTTCCTTTTGTTTCTCCTATATAATCCACCACTGCTGCTACTCCACCAGCATTCACAATTAACTGTGATAACTGTAAAAAAAGAATATCTACAATCAGTCTAAGAATGAGTATTACGTATTACCAACAAGCTGTGACAGATGGGAAAGAAGAAAGATCACTCTCACTTTCCATAATGCTCCTAAAATATTCACCAGGAGAGTGACTAACCACTCACCAACATTATTTAATCCTTTACCTAACATGAAAGACAGATGACACCTGCAAACAAAATTCTTGAATAACTAATTTTTAAAAACTTGTGGCATCAAAAACATAGCTTAAATGACCCCTCATTGGAACGAGCTCAATGAGGTTGTTCCAATGTGGGTCACAAGCTAGGTGTTTGAGACAATAAAATGAAAAAAATAATGAAAATTGAATGATTTTTTGTAAATACCATTGGTCGGTTTTGGGCATTACATTGGGTGAAGGGTTAACAGGAAAGGGGATTATCATAATATCAGGCTTTCAGTGACTCAAGGGATAGGCTTGTGGTCACTCTCATTTTCATTTAACCCTTTACCCAATGCAGACGATATCAAAATTTATTATTTTAAATACAATTTTTAAAAATTTTAAAATTTCAACAAAACCATATCATGTGACCCCTCGTTGGAATGAGCTTGACGAGCTGGTTCCAACGAGGAATCACATGATATGGTTTTTTTGTAAATATTTTGAAAAATTTAATTTTTTAAACTGCACAATTTGCATATTACGCGGGCAGATGCGGCCGATTTGTTGGGTAAAGGGTTAACTGGTTGAGTGCTTCATAAGTGCAAGTACCCAACTTACAGGTTTTGTACTGAGAATTCTGTGAATGTGGTTCACATTATAGTCAAAGTGAATTAATTTCATTTGTTTGAATTTGCCTTATTAAAATTTATGTGAGCGTACCAATAGATACCCCCATATAAACTGTAACAGGGTGAAGACGTGAACAAATTTTTGCAACCAAGAAACATTTAGTACTCTACCAGTTAAAGTATTTTTGGCATATTAACTTGTAGGACTGTCACGATTAATCGATTAATCGATTATTGATCGGTCACGGTGATATCGATTAGTATTTTTCGTTGTCGAATAATCGGTAAATTCTATCCCGTTTTAGACGTTTAATAATTAAAAGAAAATTTGATGAAAAAACTATTGTTTCCAAAGGTAAAGAGTTAAGAACATCGATGTTAAACCCCAAGAAGCTGTTGGAAGTATTTGTCTTTCAGGTACATTCATCAAAGGTTTGGTGTTCTGAACTTTTGAACCGTCAGTGTAATAATCAAGACCGGTTGGCAGTTGCGAAGTTCGCAACTGCCGACCGGTCTTGATTATTACACTGATGGTTCAAAAGTTCAGAACATCGAAGCTTTGTATGTACCTAAAAGATGATCGTCTTTGTTGTTTACTTGAGGTAGATCAACTGACTTGAACTTCATTTTTATCGACTTCAAAGAGAGGGAGAGGGAAGGTCATCTAGTTACGATTAATCAATTATCATCGATTATTTGCGACGATTAATCGATTCCTAAATTGAAAAATCATGACAGCCCTATTAACTTGTCAATAACTACCTGGTAGGTATAAATACATTAGAATTAAAAGGTCTGTGTTAATTTTTCTGGAATATTGGAATGCCCATTGTTTGTCCAGAACTATAAATGCACCTGTAAGTTTATTCGGATAACTGGCTGTCACTGGTTTTCCAGACTTTGAATCACATCGAAACAAAATCATTTGCCTTACCTTTTCACTCTTGCAAATTTAATTTGAGGCGACAGACTTTTCTCTTGCCTCTATTTTTTCTTTTAAAATGTCACTGAACAATGACAAGCCTGCAAATAAGAATTTTGTCTGTCATGGAGACAAGTACCAACAGGTTTGTGTCTGTACTCCTGAACCTCATACTTTACCCAGGGGTTTTAACCCAATTGTATGGTGTACCATTACTCAGAGTATAGTATGTATTTTTGTGTAGGTGTACAAATCATTATGGCACTATACAACAGCACAGCACACCCTCATGAAGTGGGCTTTGAATGCTTGATTCAAGTCTAAAAAAAAAGTGTTTTTAAATCTGTTTGTCACAATTGAAAGCAAACAATAGTGTATGTCGGTCAATTAATTTCTGTCAGTCACCTCTTCCAAAATTTAAAAAAAAAATCTATCTGTCCCAATTCAATTAATTTCTGCAAGTCACTAGTGCTGTAGGTTAACCGAAACCGAACCAAGGTTTTTAGTTTTTTTTAAAAACCGAAACCGTCGACATCCTGTAATCTAAGGTTTTTCGTTTTTTATTAAATACTCTCTTGCTGCAGAAATTCACAGAATGTAGTCATCTCAGAGTGGTGAGAGTACCCAGACACTGCCAATGGCAGTGTCTGGGTACTCTCACTACTCTGGGAAGGCTACATTCTGTGAATTTCCGACATTTCAGTTTAGTTGTGTTTGCAGCTTTCCTCAAGTTGCGAGTAGGTGTCAGACCTCGAAAAATGGCCAAGCACAATAAAAGTTCTGTATATTTGGGTACTTATTATATTGGCCTTCCTGATTCTTCATGTATTATAGCTTATTTCGGGCATTCATTGCGTTTCACTCAATTTCACTGCCATTCAGATATGACTCAGGACATAAGAATGAGTTTTATTGAATTTTATTTGGCCTCATGAACAAACTGAAAACCAAACCGAACCAAGGTTTTACTCCACCTGATAAACCAAAACCGAACAAGAAATTTAAAAACCTACAGCTCTACAAGTCACTTCTCTATAAATTTAAAAAAAATCTATCTGTCACAATTCGAGGCAAACAATAATACATGTCTGTCATGACCACACACTTCACTTGAATGCAATATCCATGCATCTGCTGGCCACTGTCATTTCTATGTATATGTTTGAATGGAAATAGAAAAAAACAGTTGTACACAGTTCTTGCACCAATAACATTTTCAAAGCTTTCAGTAGCAATACACGAAATCAACACAATATTCATTAATTTTCATGACATTCAACACCAACAGTAAAACACTGTATCTGTAAAATGATCACTTTATCAAATGCAGTTTCTTTTGCTGATCTGGAACTTACCACTCGCTCTGCATTTATATTATCCGATATATTTATTTCTTCATGTATTTTTGAAAGCTTGAACCTCAAAATAGGTTTCAAATTCACAGTTGGAAGTCCGATAAAAATTAAAATAAACAACTTTTACTTTGTAAAATTTTTAGGGGTCGGCATAATTGTTTAGCGTAGGTGGGGGTACCCCAAACAAAAGGATTTTTTTTCTTTGGCCTGACCTTTCACAACATGACACCTTCAGCATTTTTTTTTACCAAAGTTGTGCATTGCTATTACAGCATTTTTCTTTTTTTTTTTGGGGGGGGGGGGGGGGGGGGGGGGGGGGGCTGCCAATACTATTCAAAGTTCTGTATATCCAGGGTTCTGTGAACAATCTTATTCGTCTTCTGGGTTAATGGTTCACTGTACATGTGCTGCACTATATATAATCTCATAATTTAGAGAGGGGAAGGTACTTTCACTTTGAACTTTTATTAAAACTAATATTTTGGAAAAAACTCAAGTGTTTATACAGTGTTCAATACTTGAATATTTTTCTAAAAAAAAAAAACCAAAACCGGAGTAAATTCTTTTTTAAAAAAAATAAGTACAAACCAAAACCATGGAAAAATTTCATAACCTCCCAACACCAGAATCCAGCCAATGTTACTTACCTCAGGTGTATGTTTTGCAATTTCACGGATGAGTGTAGCCACATTCTTCTTCACATATTCATCTTGGTCTTTGAGACATGTCAAGACTGCAGGGAAGATCTCTGCTTCTACTACCATTTCTGCGAGGTCAACAGAATGCTTGGCAATTTGACTCAGTGCTGAGAATACTTGTCGCTGTAATAAAGATTGACAAAAATAATTTCTTCATTACCCTATTAAATTATTCCCAAGTGGATCAGTTTGAATATATGTTTACTTATTAATTCAGATTTTCAACAGCCTTGGCAATATAGTGTCATGACTATTTTACAGGTGAAGGAAGTCATGAGTACACACAGGCAACCACTAAGCAGCAACAAGTGACTCACACTTTTCTACTAATTAACTCTTTTTACCCGACACAAGTAGATGACATCATTTGCAAATTGCGCTCTGAAATAACTTAACTTTCATTTTTCACTTCAAAAACATAGCTTATGAGCCATCGTTGGAACAGACTCAATGATTTTGTTCCATAGAGATGTCATGAGCTTGTTTGGGAGGTGAAAGTAGAAAACAATAATGAAAGCATAGCTCATGCTCATTGAGCTCATTCCAATTAGGGGTCAAAAGCTATATTTTCAAGGTCAAAACTGAAAAAAAAATAATGAAATATGAAAAAGAAATTTTGTGATTAGTGCTGGTCGTTACATTAGGTCAAAGGGTTAACCCTTTACCCATCGTAGAGAATATCAAAATTTATTATTTTAATTACTATTTTGTAAATTTAAAAAAAAAAATTCAACAAAACCATATCATGTGACCCCTCATTGGAACAAGCATGATGAGCTTGTTCCAATGAGGGTCACATGATATAGTTGTGTTGGAATATTTTGAAAAAATTTTTTTCTACTGCTCAATTTACATATTATGCGGGTGGATGTGGGCGATTCATTAGGTAAAAGGTTAATTAATCAGGCATTTGATGGGAGTTTCTCATAACATACCATTACATATCGCTTTTTTAACTGCTTCAATACTGAAAACCAAAGCAGACCTTTCTAAAAAGCCAATCCTCCATACAGTAACTTTGCACTGCTTTGCATCCTTACCTTCAACAGGCTAACTTGTTTAACAAGCAATATTTTCATTTTTGGAATTCTGACACTAAAAAAACATTCCACCATCCATTCCAATAAAGGGTCATAAGCTGAGTTTGAAAGATTTTTAAGAATACTACTTGTTGGTTTTGGTCATTATATTGGGTGAAGAGTTGATATAGATGCAACTTACAATAAGGCTGTACAATGCATAGAGTTAGTAACTGAGTTAACTAGAGGTACTGTGAGCAAACTCACAAAGTGATACCCCCCGCACCTGAAAGTTAGATTATCTCCCCTTGGAAATGTCATAACGGAATTATATTGCTCCATGCACATCTTCATATGGAGTTCTTCCATTGTGTAAAGTTTCATTAAAATTCTTCAAATGGTTTAGGAGGAGTTGCACTTACAAGGATGGACAGACGGTATAAGTTAGAATATCTCCCCTTGGAAATGTCAGAACGGAATTATATTGCTTCATGCACATCTTCATATGGAATTCTTCCATTGTGTAAAGTTTCATGAAAATTCTTCAAACGGTTTAGGTGGAGTTGCGGGATGGGACAGATGGACGGTCAGGGTGATTCCTAAACTTTGTTTGCGGGGTGGGGGGGGGGAATAATAAAAAAAAAATTGTTATTACCAGAAAGTGTGACTAATCCTGTGCAATGCGAGTTCCAATGTCAGCAGTATTGAGTTTCACTTTACAGGTCTGAAATATTGTAAACTCCCAGTCTTAACTCAAGCCCAGAGAAGGTAGCCCTTTTTATACCCCTATCCATTGTGCCATTGGGTGCTTCCGGTATCCTCGAGATGTCTCCCACTTGCCTAGTTGTCAATACTACAAATGTACTTCATGTGACATATACCAACCTTGAGTTTGGCATCTGGATTAAGAATCATCTGTGCTAAGTGTGCAATAGCTCCTGCATCTACAACTGTTTGTGCAAGCTCTGGTGAATGCTTGCAGATATCACTCAATGCAGATGCAGAAATTCTCTTCAGTGACAACTCAGGTTCTTGAATACACAATACTAATAATGGAACAGCTCCTGCATCAACAACTGCCTGTGCCAATTCTGTAATATAGAACATTTGACACAGCTGATAAGTAAATACATTTCAGATAACTGGCCATGTATGCCCTACATGATATAAATAAACACAACACTGCAATTAACCCTTTACCCAACGAATCGCTCGCGTAATATGCAAATTCAGCAGTTGAAAAAATATTATTTTTCAAAAAATTTCAACAAAACCATATCATGTGACCCCTCATTGAAACGAGCTCGTCGAGCTCGCTCCAACGAGGGATCACATGATATGGTTTTGTTAAAATTTTTTGAACAAATTTAAAAAATGATATTTAAAATAATAAATTTTGATATCGTCTGCGTTGGGTAAAGGGTTAACCTTCCTATTCCTTTCTTCCAAAACATATCTTTGTTGAATAGATCTAAAAAAAAACTGAAATAAAAGTTTTGTACAAACATTTAAGATGTGATGTGACACAGGAAGTGTTTCACCTATTTTCCAGAATTCTGTTTGACTTGTTTCCTTCAACAGAAACATATTGCAAATCACTACTATGTTCAAGAAAAGATGTAAACAATATGGCTTCCAAGACAAATTTGTGTCATTAAATATTAAAAAGTGAATTCTTTATTCTCCAGATGCAAAACAAAGATGTGCCTGACAAAACCATGCAAGTTCGTACAACGAAATATTTTCCTTTTTCCAACAAATTATTTGTCTATTTTAAGTAGCTTTTGGACCCAAACTGAACAATACAACTGAGTTTGGTTACCTGTACAATAAGAGCTATGAACTATGATAATATTATCTTTGAAAAAAACATTATGGTATCTACCTGCATTGTGTCTTGCAATATAGCCAAGAGCCCAGGCCGCTGATTCCTTCACACCTGGATCAAACTCTTCCAAACATATAACTAAAGCATCTAGTGCTCCACAATCTACAACTGACTGTGCTAACTGTGGTGAATGCTTAGCAACTGCCCTCAACACAAATGCTGCTGCTTTCTTGTAAAATCTCTAAAATACAAAATTAATAAATATAGTACATGCACAGTCTTTTTTTACATTTTACCCAGCTGCTTTACCTAACAATCCATGCTCTCAGTCTAATTCTGTCAGAAATTTGATGCTGTTATTGTCTGATACCCTCAAATAGGTAATTGTCTATGTTCAGATTCAGTCGTCTGGGATATTTCAGCTGGTTGGAAAGCAAACATATGGTGACTTTCTGACCAACTGATATATGCCATATTTTTTAATCTGAAAAACATTTCATAAATACAGTATAGCCCATGTAATTGTACATCTCTCAACCCTTTACCTAACGAATTGCCCGCATCCGCCCACGTAATATGCAAATTGAGCAGTTGAAAAAATTAATTTTTTCAAAATATTGTAACAAAACCATATCATGTGAACCCTCATTGGAACGAGCTCATTGAGCTCGTTCCAATGAGGGGTCACATGATATGGTTTTGTTCACATTTTTTTAAACAATTTTTAAACAATTAAAAAAATGATATTTAAAATAATAAATTTTGATATAGTCTGCATTGGGTAAAGGGTTAACTGAATAACCCTCTTAATTGAATATAATTTTCAAACACCAAACCATTTACCATGTTTTCAGTGCAAATTTACCCTGTTAAATGCATATAGGTTGCAGAGTAAACTCTTGTTACTTGAATAAAAAAATCTTGCAATATCTCATGGAATAACCCCAAAAAGGACCAAATTCTCCTTGTTTATAGACCTAATTGGTCTATATCCATTGCAGGCATTTAATCTATTATATCTTGTTTGACAGAGTTCCTTGATTTCTGTCAAACATGATATAATAGAATAAATGCTCAGTTTATCTCAAGAATACAGCAAAGTAACAAATCCCTCTTAAGTGAATACTGTTAACTGAATCATTTTCACTTACAAAGTGGTTATTCAATTAACAGGGTTCTACTGTATTCATTTCCTGTGAATCAAAGCTAGAAATGTCACTCAATTGAGACTCAATTTGATGAACATTTTGATGACATTACAATCAGAAATAAAGACTTATCATGGCCATAGTTTTAGGATTGCACAGGGTAGTTCCACAAATTATGTTAATATCTTGATGTTTTCAATAGGAGTTAAATATTTATTGATTGAAATATCTATAACTGGTGCATGAAAGAATACCTGAGTTTTTTAGTATGCAAAGGCACATCACATTACGTCATCTGCAAGAAAATATCCACAAGAATTCAAAACGGAAGTATGCACTTATCCAAAAATTATGGCAATTTTACAAAAGATGTTTTCCTTTGGTTCAACTCTTGTCTGAATTAGCCACTGAAACTCAATACTCTAAAGTTAAAAGGACTTCTCCACACCCTAAAGCACTCCTCTCTGAGACCTCAATCAATATAGCGTGTGAGCTCTCAATGAAAAATGATTAACAAGCTTGTCCCAATGAGGGGTCATACGCTAAATTTTGGGGGAAAAAAATTGAAAAAAGTAATAAAATTTAAATGACTGTTTTTTTGAACAGCACTTGCAGGTTATGGCATCCTGTTAGGTAAAGGATTAGTGTTAAACATTTGTACATAATTCAGCTTTGTGAAACGAAGATATTGTATAACATTTACATATTTCAATTCAACTCCTGTTTTCTAAAGTGTTTACATTAATGTTAACAGTTACTGTGGAGTCTGGAGGAAAAATACAAAAAGGATGGCAGGGGGGTATTGGCACCAATAATTAGGCTTCTGTTAATTTTTTATGCTTTGTTTTATGTCACCTGTATTGCAGACAAAAAGTGTTTCAGTTAATTATGGGTCATGACAGACTTTCGATCACAACAATATTCATCAAAACTAAGATGACTTCTTGATGGTGTAAAATGCTGTAAATTGGATGGGGTGTCTTGTTTATTAATCCCTAGCACCATGGCAGTGCAACAGAATTTTCTCCCATCACCCTGTTTTCTTTTGTTTAACTATGAATTTAACCAAATATATCTTGTTTGACAGAGCTCACCTGTCAAACAAGGTATTTTTGGTTAAATATCAAACTACATTATGAGAAATAATAAACTTGGCAGAATCGATGTTAGTGTTACAAAAGTCAGCAAATACCATGAAGCCATGTTCTTTTATGGCCTTAGCCCTTTACCCAACGCAGACGATATCAAAATTTATTGTTTGAAATATCGTTTTTTATTTTTTTTCAAAAAATTTCAACAAAACCATATCATGTGACCCCTCATTGGAACGAGCTCGTTCCAATGAGGGGTCACATGATATGGTTTTGTTGAAATTTTTCAAAAAATAATATTTTTTTAGCTGCTGAATCTCCATATTACGCGGGCGGATGCGGGCGATTCATTGGGTAAAGGGTTAAGGTCCAAGTTTGGACTCATGTGGCAGAAGAATTTCATACAAATGTTGCATTTCGGTTTTTAAAAGTACCTAAACTGTTATAATGATTCATTATTTACTCAGATTAGTCCTTTTTTTAACTCATCATCAGATGACAAGTATGGATACTTGCCTCCAGTTAATTAACCCTTAAAAAACTGGAGGGTTTTATGCATTTTTGCCTCACCAGACTGTCTACATCCTGTGTTTGGCATTTGTTTCTAGGCAAGTCTTTGCTGCCCATTTAGCTAACAACCAAGATACTTAGAAAACAACTTACAAGTTTACCAAAATACTACATGCTGGGGCACCTGTTTCAAAAACAAAGAACTTATTAAAAATGGTTTTATAAGCGTGTAAAAATCAAATGAGAACTCACATTCTGTTCTGCTAAGGAATATACAAGCTGGGGTAGTATGTCTCCCTTCACAACTGCTTCTGCTAAATCATCATTATAGTTTGCAAGTCTTCCCAAAGCAAGAGCAGCAGTCTGTTGAATTGTGGGAACAATGTCCAACAGTAATGGACGAAGTAAGGACATCACACCAGCATTTTGCAGTGTTTCAATATTCTGTGGTCTGGATGCCAGCTCAGCCACTGTCTGAACAAAGTGTGTCCGTGATTTTTGATAGGTCTCAAAAACTGTAAAGAACAGAAAAAGTACACGTTGAAAACATATATTTTGCTGATAATTTTCAGGTTAACTCTTAATCCACTGAGTAATTTAAAAATATTTTTCACTAAATCTGGCCTGTGAAGCAGCCATGACTAGATCTGATGAAAGAGTCATGAAAATTTGACACAAGAAATCATTTGCTAAAAGGTCTGTACAGCTTGCAGGGAAAAGTTTGGTTAAATATCCTCAAATTGTTTCATTGGCAAGAGATTTCCTGTCCTGGGCAGGAATATCTGCTATCAGCATGAAAGGAGTTATAAACCAGCTTCTTGCTGAATTCATTCACAATGGTCACTTTGGTTCAATAATGCAACACGTTAACAACAATAGTTTGCATTTATTTTGTTGACAAAACTACTTTTTAAACTTAGCACCCTCAAGTTTTTGACAAAAAATAACAATAATCAGGCACTGAAGATCATGGGGCATAAAAACACCTATTTCTGCTTCTCAAAATGATCAAATGCTGAAGTGTTGCAACTACTTTGTTGAAACAACAAATTGTGAAAGAAAGGAATTTGATATTGTAAGCCTGAATATTCAACAAAAGGGTCGGGGAAGATTCGGCCGGGAACATTCGGCCCTGGTGATGGGCTGAATCTTCTCACTTTGAGTTTTAATATTTTGAAATTTATATTTTATTCAGTTATTTGAATATATTTTTATGATTTTTATCAGAATTTTATATATTTTGTGGAAAGTTTTTTTAATGATTTTTTATAAGAATTTCGTCTGTTTTGTGAAAAAAATTCTCACCTCTTTGCTTGAATCGAATCCATTAATTAAAAGTCCAACATTTGAATCAAAAATATTAGAAACGAAGCATGTTCATTCACTACTAGGGCTCTTGGAAAACTTGTACCCTGGACGATCAGTACCTTGGACAATTCGTACCACAATAAGGGGGTGCGAATTGTCTCTGTAAAAGGTGTGAACTGTCTCGACTATTATTGCCCCTCCCCTCTCACTCTATGACCCTCCTATGATATACTGGGAATCACATAACCTGAAGATGAATTAATAAGCAAATCAAGTTATTTGAGTTGCAGGGGATTTCAAATCCTACATTCATCCTGAATATGAAACATTGTATGCCAAATATTAAAGGAAGTAAACTGCAACTGACATATTTATTTACTTATTGGTGTTTAAGGGCACATACTCCTAAACATTCTAACTCTGTTCAAGCAAGGTTACAGTGGTTGAATACAAGTGCACCGTCGACGTGCAGTGCACCTTAGCACAACGCAGGATCGAACTCGGCACCTCTAGCATATTAGTCCAACAGTCTACCACTGAGCCACCACGCCCCCCTGCAATTGACATGGAAATAGATTTACTATGGACCAACTTTTGAGGCGTAGATGTCAGAACGACTGAACGCCTCCAAGTTTACAAATAAAATTTACAGACTTTGAAAAACTAAAAAATAACTTTTGTAATTACTACTCAAAGTTTGCTAAGCACCAAGTATATCCAACTACCTGTTTTACGTTTTAGTTGAAATATTGTAATGAAAAGTGTATATATTTTTTATTTAATTATATCTTTAATCATTTAAAACTCTGCACTCTGATCTCAAAATGGCTAAGTTTTCAGCAGCAAATATTTCCCATAATGCAGTCTGATATTTAACCAAATATATCTTGTTTGACAGAGCTCAGTGAACATGAGAAAAACGGAGTGATTTCAGAAAATTCTGTTGCACTACCAGAGTGCTAGGGGTTAAGTATAGAAATTAAGATTTTATTTGTGTTTGACATTATTTTTTAGATTTTGAATGCGATAACCATGTAAAATGGATATTATTGGTAAAAGAGGAAATTTTTCAATTTGCCAACAAGTTGACAGAGCGAACTGGTATGGGTTCAATATCGAGTATGAGACCCATTACTATTAATTACAGCTTGACAGCGCCTTCTCATACTCCCAATCAGTTTCCTGGTGGTCCTTTGTGGGATGTTGTTCCATCCTTGGACCAGCATGGCACCAAGCTCCAGGACACTTCTTGGCTGGGCTGAAATTACAAGCTGCAACCCATTCCAGACATGTTCAATTGGATTGGGGTCAGGGGATCTTGCTGGTCAGTCCATATGCTCAATCCCCTCCCTCTGTTGGTACTCCCCGACAGCTTGGGCAACATGAGGACAGGCATTATCGTCCATCAGAATGAATCTATCCCCACTGCACCTGCATACAATCCGACGTGGACATCCAGGATCTCATCAATATACAGTTGTGCAGTCAATGTACCACATTCAAGGACACAGAGCTCTGTATGTCTATCACAACTGATGTCGCCCCAGACAATGATTGACCCTCCACCATAGCAGTCAAACTCAGCAATGTTGGCTGCATGTAATCGCTCTCCTGGTCTTCTCCATACCCTAGAAAGCCTATGTGTGTGGTCTAGGCAGTACCTTGACTCATCTGTAAAAAGGACAGGTCGCCAATCTTCTCCACCCAACGTGGTCATTGGCCCATTCATATCATACCTGGTGGTGGTTCTCATCCTGACGATGGGTAGCCCCTTGCTCCACCATCCCTACAGCCTGCCACATTTCTGCTTCAGACAAATGTCTTCTTACATTTGCCATATTCAATCATTAAATCACACGGGTTTGTGTTGAAATGAAGATTGAATACCCTACACATGTCATGTACATGTATACAGTACACAAAAACATCATGAAAATCAAGGGGTACATGCTTTTCATGACTGTCACGAAAAGTCTGCCTGTCAAGAGAGCTAATGTAAACACACTGGGGACCATCTCAATACATTCCTCAATCATATCCACCCAAAATATCGCAAATATGTCACCAGCAAATTTCACAATGATGTGTCAAATATTTGGTGCTTAGCAAACTTTGAGTAGTATATCTTTAAAAGATTGTACAATCACCAGTGTTTTGTGTAACATTTTGTATATATGTATATAATAAGTAAAATTGTAGTCCAAAGTAGCAGTCCAAATAATAACATCAACAGTGTAAATGTCAACACTATTAATATTAATTACTGCAGTAATTTTTTGGAGAAAAAAAATTGTTTAACCCTTTACTTTAGGCTTTATCGATACGTAATGAATTGGAGTGGAGGCATCCGAATAGCAGTGAAGTCGACCCACGTTGAAGTCGACCCAAAGGGAAGTCGTCCCAAAAAAGTGATCTCGACCCAAAAAAGTGAATTCGACCCGAAGTGATTTCGTCCCGAAAAAAGTTATCTCGACCCACTTTTAAAATTTATTGAAAGCCATCTCCATCCCTATCTAAAAGTGTCTTGGTTACTGTTAGAATTTTTTGTAACTCAATAGAAGTGGAATTTATCCTTTAAGACCCTTGTCCGTGTTCGTTTATGTTTTACTAGCTAACTTATGAAAAAAGACAGCTTGGGACATTCCGCTGTTTGTAGGCGTCAATGATATATGAAAAGCGGCTAATCACTTTAATGTTTCATTCGGCGGGCAAAAACCTTTCATTCATTCATAGGGGGCGAAGGCCTATTGATTGGATTTGCAATCACTGCATTGAACAGGTTGACAATAATATTCGTTCCTTCATTATTTATTTATTTATTGGTGTGAGGCGCTACTCATTCATTCGTTCATTCATTCTTTCGTTCATTATTTATTTATTGGTGTGAAATGTTCAGTTGGGGAAAACACTTTTAATAATTGTTTATTGGTGTTAAACGCTGCTTAAATCATTCAATCGTTCGTTCATTTGTTCTTTCATTCGTCCGTCCATTATTTATTTATTTATTGGAGTGAAATGCTACTCATTCATTCGTCCATTCATTCTTCCATTCGCTCATTCATTCATTCGGATGGGAATAAATAGTGAGCATCTCTCTTAATAACCTTTTATACTGAATTCTAGTTCTATTAATCTGGCAATTTTTCGCACCCAACCTCTACTGAGTATTATTTTTTTCTGTTATTTAATCTGCTTTGTGTTTGTGTTGTTGTAACTTTAGGGTACTGTCAGGGTCAACTTAGTTGGCTGTCGGTTAAAATTATGCTTTCAAGCTAACTTCCTGAATTAGTAGATCATAATATCATAATATCATTCTGGAGTAATTAGCGCATTTACAGAAAAAGGGGAGGACTGAAAAAAAAATGTTAAAAAAAAGCTGGAGGGGTAAAAAACAAAAAAATAGATTTGTTTCTTTGTTCATCTAGTTGGAATTTTAAACAGCCATTTAATTTGGGACTGATGGAGTCCCAAATTAAATGGCTGTTTAAAATTCCAACTAGATGAACAATCAAACAAATTCAAGGAGTGTTTTGGGATGCAACAGTTATGTGCTATCTATGTTCGTGATTAGTAGATTATAAGGTTATAACGCCATTCTGGAGTAATTAACGCACTTGCAGGTAAATGTGATTTCCAATGTTTGTTATTTAACCTGTTAAACCTATTCTCTTTCGGGTGATGCTTGATCAGATAGGGGGACAGCCAATTGACGCCGTTTCCAACCCAGCATATCTTGAAAGAACAGCTAATTACTTCAGGTCAAAGTTTTGCCCAAATGAACCAGATTCTCTAGATTTTGATTTATGTACTGAACATTTCCCTGAACTTTTTTTAGAGGAGACATAAAAATTGATGATAGGCGTCATATTTTGTTTGCAACCGATGAACAACTTTCACTTTCGGGTCGAGATCACTTCAAGGATTTTAAAATTGGGTCGACTTAACTTTTTTCGGGTCGAGATCACTTCGGGTCGAGATCACCAAAAGTGGGTCGACTTCACTCGGGTCGACTTCAACGTGGGTCGACTTCACCGATTACCGAGGCATCCACATGCTTAATTTATAAATGAAGTTAATGAACAGTTGACAAAAATTTTGTTTTAAAAAAAAAATCACAAAATCGTTTTGAAACCTAAGCATTAGCCATTATCAATATCATTTCAGTTTCATGTGACAGACTGTGACAACTCATTCGGGTTACTGGAATGAGCACATCACGCTTGTTCCAATGTGGAGTCATATAATACCGTCGTTGTATTGGAATTTTTATTAAAAACTAGTGAAGAAAAAAAAAAATAAATAAATAAAAAATACGAACTTCTGAAATGTTCTGGTTAGGGTTAAGAACCCATAGTTTTGTGTATCGTCACTGGCAGTGTCACACTCACAGTGTCACTCAGTCAGTGAACTCAACGACTGGACCGTGGCGTTGAACTTGAACGAGTGATCAAGTGAATGTTTTTTTCTACTAAATTCTACAAAACTAAACACAATTGACATACCTTGTAAAACTTGTCTATGACTCATCTTGATGCGTGAAGTGGCTGGTTCCAGATGCAGTTATTCAGTCAGTATCCTTCCAAATTGTGTCCGTTTAAAATGTTTGGAGAGAAACTTTGTTTATACTTTAGTATCCAAGGTAGCTTAGCAACGAATCAGGCCAAACGAAATGAAAGTAGCTACGCCATTCGTCCATCAATAAAAAAAAAACACAAACTAAAAATTGAATCGCGAATTAATGATGAGGATCATGTTTTTTGTAACTAGGGAGAATTTTTTGCTTTGGCATAGAATTATTGATAACTGTACTGAAGTTTTTCAATTTTGAAAGGCATAATTTCGATAACCTTGACATTCATGATTTTTGGTGCATAACTATTCCTAATTCAAAATGGCGCTGTCCATACCGAGAACTGTGTTTACGAAGATAAAACTTGCAAACTGGAAATATTTAGTAATTGATGACACAATAAACTTGTCTTCAGTATTTTTTTTACAGAAAATAAAGGATTTAAGTTTCTCTCGTTTGATATTTTACTACGGGGAGCACGGCTGATAAGATAGCTTTCTCAGTATCTGAACAGGATGTTTTAGGTCCTCCTAAACACCGGAATGAGGCAGAATGACACCGGGATGACATAAAAATGACACCGACCGACAGTTCTTTTACAAATAATCGACTGCAAAAATGTATTTTGTTGATTAACTGACAAAAGATATGGAGAGTGGCAATCGGAGGACAGGTCTGACATTTTCAGGAGAGCGTTTTATTCGATTGCCTACGCCACAACTTGCCTTAAAAACTTTAGGAGGGCAAAAGATAGCCTTCCTGGCCATAGAAAATAATGATTACCATAACCGCCTATTCCTAAAACCGACATCTTTTCAAATCTCTGCTATGTTAGTGGTCTCTGTAAGATGTCCGCCTTTGTCGGGGCCAGGAGTTGTGGGAGGGGCAGTGCAGCCATCTCGCAGAGACTACCTTATTAGCACTACCAAGTAAAATGTACAAAGCCCAATGGGCAGAATTCATTAAAAGTGAAAGTTCATTTTACTACTTTTAGCTTTTGTAAGCTTGATGAGAGCTAATAGTGCCCCTTGGCCATGTGAGGGGAGTGATTTTTAGCTCTCCTGCTTTTCAAGAATGTCAGGCCTGGAACGAATGGTAATGTCATCACTAAAACTTGCTGTGTGAAACTAGGCAACCAGAATGACCGACCTCTACTTTGGTATTTTTACCCTTTTAGGAAAAGTAACAAAATACATTATGGTATTAATTTGTATGTTAACAAGACAATCAGGCCTCTGCTGGATCCGCATCCCAGTCAATCCATCTCCAGATGATCCTGCTCCATGTAGAATTCATTAGTTGTGACGTGTATTGTTTTGTGATGATGTTGTTCTTGGGTTTAAAAAATAAAAAGCAGTATTCCAAGATGAACTTTACATGTATTTAACAAAAAACATAAATAAAAGGAGAAAATGCAAACAAGCATTACATCATAATAAGCACTAGTAGTTGATTTCAGGGATGAACTTTATTTAATCCTTTACCTGCAAACAAAATTCTTGAATAACAAATTTTTTTTCCTCAGTTTTAGCATCAAAAACACATCTTATGGCACCTCATTGGAACATGCGCAATGAGCATGTTCAAATGATGGGTCATAAGCCATGTTTTGAGACATAAAATGAAAAAGCGAATGAAAATTGAATGATATTTTTTGTGAATAGCGTTGACCGGTTTCTATAAACTCATAATCAAGCAAGTTAATGGTTTTTGCATACATGGAATTTATCTTAATTTACATTATGATATAATGAATTTGTTTGCATATTTCTTGTTATATTTGTGGTAATTATCATCTACATGTGTGTAATAAATTTAATTATTTATTTTCTTTCTATTACTTATGGAGAATTTAATTATTTCTATTTCATTTTTCTCTTGCTATTTCATATTTCCAACCAGACAAGAGCATAGTATAGAAAGTATAATAATTAGTACATGTAACATTATGCCAAAATATTCATACTAATGTGGTTTATGCTGGAATTCTTTTCAGCAAATGCGTGGTATAAAACTGAGCCAGTGGGCCCCATTCAATACACTATTTTCTATTTCTAACATTATTTTTATCATTAAGAATGATAATAGTATTAATGACTAACAATAAAAATAACCACCGTTAATTTGAACAATTGGCGCCGGGCCGACTACGGAAAATGGGGACGGATCGTCCTTGGGGCTGGATTGAATCGAAAACATCAGTACACTATGGTGTGTAACAACCCAAAATGACAATGACAGATCAAGAGTGGAAAAGGTGGAATGAAATTGTCAACACTAAAACTTGCTGTGTGGAACAACTGAAATGACAGATCTCAGCATTGTTATTTTGCACCCTTTTAAGAAAGACACGCGATACATGATGGCATATAATCTACACCATGACGTGTTATGATGCTTTTTTTAGCTCACCGAAGAGAGCTTAACTTATCACCGGCCGGCCGTCGTCGTGAACATTTTTCAAGCGACTTCTCCTCTGAAACCACTGGTCCGATTTTCACGAAACTTCATGTGGATGTTCATTACTATATGGCAATTCAGGTTTGTTCAAATGAAATGGCCACGTCCCATGGTGGCATAACTCTGATATCACCGTATGAATTATAGAAAAAGTATTAAAAAATCCTCTTCTCCAGAACCAGTGGGCAGAATCTTTTGATACTTGGTATGCAGCATCTTGGTATGGGTCTGATTCAAGTTTGTTCAAATCGGCCCCCTGGATTCATATTTGGACTCACTATAGAAGCCCAAATTCGAACTTAGTGCATTTCAGGCAAATTTCTTAAAAAATCTTCTCCAAATCCAGCTCGCAGAATCTTTTGATATTTGGTATGCAACATTGTGGGGTGGGTCTGATTCAGGTTTGTTCAAATTGGCCCCCTGGATTAACATTTGGGCTCAGTATAGATAAAGCCTGAATTCGAACTTAGTGCATTTCAGGCAAATTTCTTTAAAAATCTTCTTCTCCAGATCCAGCAGGCAGAATCTTTTGATATTTAGTATGCAACATTGTGGGGTGGATCTGATTCAAGTTTGTTCAAATCGGCCCCCTGGATTCATATTTGGGCTCAGTATAGAAGCCTGAATTCGAACTTAGTGCATTTCAGGCAAATTTCTTAAAAAATCTTCTTCTCAAGATCCAGCAGGCAGAATCTTTTGATATTTGGTATGCAACATTGTGGGGTGGATCTGATTCAAGTTTGTTTAAATCGGCCCCCTGGATTCATATTTGGGTTCACTATAAAAGCTCAAATTCGAACTTAGTGCATTTCAGGCAAATTTCTTAAAAAATCTTCTTCTCCAGATTCAGCAGGCAGAATCTTTTGATATTTGGTATGCAACATTGTGGGGTGGATCTGATTCAAGTTTGTTCAAATCGACCCCCTGGGTTCATATTTGGGCTCAGTATAGGAGCACAAATTAGAACTTAGTGCATTTCAGGCAAATTTCTTTAAAAATCTTCTTCTCAAGATCCAGCAGACAGAATCTTTTGATATTGGGTATGCAGCATGCTTAGGGGGGTGAGATTCAAGTTTGTTCAAATCGGCCCCCTGGATTCATATTTGGACTCACTATAGAAGCCCAAATTCGAACTTAGTGCATTTCAGGCAAATTTCTTAAAAAATCTTCTTCTCCAAATCCAGCTCGCAGAATCTTTTGATATTTGGTATGCAACATTGTGGGGTGGGTCTGATTCAGGTTTGTTCAAATTGGCCCCCTGGATTAACATTTGGGCTCAGTATAGATAAAGCCTGAATTCGAACTTAGTGCATTTCAGGCAAATTTCTTTAAAAATCTTCTTCTCCAGATCCAGCAGGCAGAATCTTTTGATATTTAGTATGCAACATTGTGGGGTGGATCTGATTCAAGTTTGTTCAAATCGGCCCCCTGGATTCATATTTGGGCTCAGTATAGAAGCCTGAATTCGAACTTAGTGCATTTCAGGCAAATTTCTTAAAAAATCTTCTTCTCAAGATCCAGCAGGCAGAATCTTTTGATATTTGGTATGCAACATTGTGGGGTGGATCTGATTCAAGTTTGTTTAAATCGGCCCCCTGGATTCATATTTGGGTTCACTATAAAAGCTCAAATTCGAACTTAGTGCATTTCAGGCAAATTTCTTAAAAAATCTTCTTCTCCAGATTCAGCAGGCAGAATCTTTTGATATTTGGTATGCAACATTGTGGGGTGGATCTGATTCAAGTTTGTTCAAATCGACCCCCTGGGTTCATATTTGGGCTCAGTATAGGAGCACAAATTAGAACTTAGTGCATTTCAGGCAAATTTCTTTAAAAATCTTCTTCTCAAGATCCAGCAGACAGAATCTTTTGATATTGGGTATGCAGCATGCTTAGGGGGGTGAGATTCAAGTTTGTTCAAACCATGTCCCTAGGTCCATATTTGGGCTCACTGTGGGAGCCAGAATGATAACTTAGTCCAAAATGAGGAATTTTCTTTAAAAATCTTCTTCTTCAGATCCAGCATGTCAGAATGTTTTGATATTTGGTATGCAGCATCCTGGGGGGGGGGGGGGGGGGGGGGGTTCAAGTTTGTTCAAGCCATATCCCTAGGTCTATATTTGGGCTCACTGTGGGAGCTTGAATTGTAACTTACATGTTGTTTGGAATGAGTAATTTTCTTTACAAATCTTCTTCTTCAGATTCAGCAGTCAAAATGTTTTGATATTTGGCATGCAGCATCCTTAGGGGGTGAGATTCAAGTTTGTTCAAGCCAAGTCCCTGGGTTCATATTTGGGCTCACTGTGGGAGCCCGAATGATAACTTAGTTCAAAATGAGGAATTTTCTTTAAAAATCTTCTTCTTCAGATCCAGCAGATGATTGCTTTTGATATTTGGTATGCAGCATCCTTAGGGGGTAAGATTCAAGTTTGTTCAAGCCATGTGACCCATGTCCCTAGTTCCATAAAATTTGTCTCTCATGACTTCATTCCTTTGTAGTGTTGATGAACCATGTCTAACTGAATGTGACCCCAAATACTTCTTTGAACCACTTTGTTTGAATCACTTTGTCCTGTGAGCGATTAAGGCCCCTTGGGGCCTCTTGTTTTTATAAAGGCCCAAAATGACAATAACAGATGAAGAGTGGAAAAGGGAGGAATGTGTTAAAGTTGTCGTGTGAAACTGCCTGGCTGACCATGATGTATTCACAACAATGACCGTCAATGTTTCTATAACAATGATAACAGATTACCGGGTATAAATTTATAAAAATAAAGCTTTTCTCAACATGCCTTCCTCATCTAAACTCATATAATCTGAAAAAAATACAAATAAACACATATAAGTTCGACAGTACCGGGTAATACTAAATGTGTTTTAAATTTCCGACCAAAAGCTTTATCAGGCAATTCGTGGGTCAAGTAATTATTATTATCGCTATAAGGATCATGTGATCCCAATGAGTGACTTAAAATATGTAGAAATTGTTGAAAATGAATACTTTTATAAACAGTTCTTCAAATGCAGAGAAATAATAAACAGAAACTAATCTCTTTTCACTTAAGTAATTAAGTAAGAAGTAATTTTTAAATTTAAGAATTTTTAAAATACAGACTTATCAAATTGCCTTGTCAGTGATCCTCTGACATTGTTCACAGACACACAGTTTCAGCAGAAAAAACTGTACCTTTCCTCAGAAGACCATCTGGAGAGAATGATTGACTGATATAGGGATACATGTATCTAAGGTGTATCCAACTCGAGTAGCCAGAACATTCTGTACTATTAATTCCACAGCCCAAATTACAAATGCCACAACTTCACAAGGATATTTTGCTGACTTTCACATTATGGAAGACATATTCGCAGCAATCAGACTACAAGAAGCGAGAGCAGTGATTGTCTGCTCCAAGCATTTATTGGACATCTAGATAAAAATTAATAAAAAACATTAACCACTTTGAAGCGGTCAGTTCTGTGTTTGAATTTTAAGAAGTGACAAATAAATCAAAGAATGTATATTTATTTATTTATTTATTGATGTTTAAGGTCACATATTTATGCACAATGGCTAATCATGACAGTGACAGTTTTATGGGTGGAGGAAGCCAGAGTACCCGGAGAGAACCACCGAGCAACGACGAGCAGCTGCCAGCTCCCCAACATCGTAACTCCACACTGCAGCACAGGCAGGGTTAGAGTGGTTGAAGACATGCGTACCATCGACGTGCAGTATGCCTTAGTACACGGCGTGATCTTGCCCCCACGCGGACAATGGAAATGAAGTGTCTTGCCCAAGGACACAACGCGGTTGCCGCAGGTGGCAAACAATGTATAAAAACAATCCATGGTAAAATCTTTCTCAAACAATAGGATTAGAAATCGGCCACTAATCAACCTCTATACATTTACGGCCAATCAAGTTCTGACTGCGTTGTTCAAACACACTCTCACTGAGTATCTGTATTCTCCGACTTTTTAGTTTGTTTGGAACAAAAAATTAAAAAATTGTCATTTATCATTAAGATCTCGGCCCTGGCATGTTCTAAATCACATTTTTTTTGCTCCCAAATTATTATTTTTTTATGTCTTTCATTCTGGTGTTTAGGAGGACCAGATGTTTTTGATGGTGGTCACTAAAAAGTGTATGTCGAGTTAATTTAACTCTCATACTACACAATGAAACTCACTAAATTTTCTCCTGTTTATTGATATTAAGCTACCCAACGAATACAGAATAAAAGAAATAGTAGCTTTTTTTTAAATTGAATTTAGAAGCAATTTTCTCATCAAACCTCACTAACAAGTGTAGCTGTGTTACCCAGATTGACAAATTGATAATTTGTGATGCACAAAACATCCAACAGTTGGTCAAAATGTCCAAACTTTTTACGATGTGTCTAAAAGTTTGACGAACAGTCCAAATATTGTTTCTGGCAAAATGTACTTTCGGCGAAAAGTTCAGACCTTGAGAAGAGAATGTAAACACAATAGGTTAAGAGTGATACCCTGGATGTTGTTTATAACATATCTACAATATCTGATGTCTGATTTTCAAAATCATTTCAACTTTGTATTTGGGACTACAAGTAATAAAAATTCCTAAAATTTCAACTCTGTGGATTGAAATTGAAATTTGATGTATTCAGATCCTTAATGGGTATTGACGCCAGAGCATTAACAATTTTCAGACAATATGTTAAAATGCAGCATTCCACTCCCTTTTTACCACCTGTGATTTAAAGTTATGACAATGCTCTGTAGTTCGGAGGGAAGGGGTGTCACTGAAGGTGTGGGAAATACCCCCGGTATTGCTTATATCATATTCGCAGTATCTGACGTCTCATGTTCCAAAATTGAAAGTCAGTGTGAGCTATTGTGATCAATAACTGTCTGCCATCCATGAACATGATGTTCATGACTTCTACAAAACCACTGAATGGATTTCGGTTAAATACGAGTTGATTGTACAAAGACTTGATATTTAGTACTGAGCTTCCTTTTGAGGTATAGAATCAAGTTTGTTCAAATGATGTCCGTAGAGCAATATTTGGCTTTGTAATGGAGGGGGGGGGGGGGGGGGGGGGGGCAGGATTTTTGGCCCATCCAAAATTTTTCTATTTTCTGAACCGATTAGTCAATATGAATGGAATTTGGCATGTGGTATTATTGAGTCATTAGTACTTGATTCATGCAACAAAAAAATGTCCTGCATCCCCGTGGGAACCCAGGAGCTTAAAATAGAATTTTAACTTAGTCCAGTATGAGGAATAATCTTTTAAAATCTTCTTTTCCACAACCACTGATCAGAAACTTTTGATATTTGGTATACAGCATCCATAGGAGGGTTGGATACCAGTTAGTTAAAATGAAGCCCCTTGGTTCATATTTGGGCTCGATACAGAGTCCCAAATTTTAATTTGGTGCAATATGAGAAGTACTCTTTAAAGAATCTTCTCCAAAACCACCAGTTAGAATCTTTTAGTATTTGGTGTATCACATCATTACAGGGGTCAGATTCACGTTTGTTCAAATCAAGTCCCCAAGTTAATATTTGGGCTCCCTATGTGTGCTCAAAGTTCACCTTAGTTCAATTTGAGGAATAATCTTTAAAAATCTTCTTCAGACTCACCAGTCACAATCTCTGATATTTGGTATACAACATCCTTAGAGATGTCAGATCTAGGTGTTCAATGCAAGTCCCTGTGTAAATATTTGGGCTTCCTATTGCAGGGGTGGCGTCAGGGATTTCTCGACAGGGGGCTGACCTTTCCGACAGGGGGGCTATAATATTTGACCTCCCAAACGAAGGAAAATGAGTGAAAATTGGTAAATTGGAGAACCAAAATAGAAGCAAATTGAGTATGTTTGTTGATTATTTAACGTAAACATATTATAATAAGGTCGGGAAATATTTCATCTATAAAGCCAGTTTGACGAACGACTGCCTAACTGCATAATCGTTTTGAAATATTTTGCTGCAAATGGAACACCGCACATTATAGCGGGACGCCATTGTTGTTTAGATTTCGATAGATTCCAAACTTTTACCATTACGATAACCAATGATTTGGTATGGAAGTAATGGAACGCCAGTTGGATAACAACTGTCATAATGCCTTACAAAGAAGAACCATATACCTCATTCTTGATCGACACCAGATGAGATATCTACATTCGATTGTCGGAAATTTCTCGTGAAGTCAGGTTTACAAGACTCTCCGACGGACTGACTAAAAATCTCTGAGGGCACCACCACTGTTCTATTGGAGCCCAAATTTTGAACTTAGTCCAGTATGAGGAATAGGCTTTAAAATCTTCTTCTCCATAAGCACTAGTCAGAATCCTTTGAAATATGCTATCCAGCATCCCTACGAGTGTTGGATTCATTGTTCAAATCAAGTCTCTTGGTTAATATATTTGGGCATTCTATGGGAGCCTGAATTCTAGCTAGTGCAGTTTGGGGAGTAATCAAATCAAGAACCCCAGTTATTACGTGGGCTCTCTTATCACAACGAGTTTTGACATGGGATGGGTGAAGCTCACCCTATGAGCGATAGATTTGCACCAGACTGTTCAGCTTCATGTCTCTCTCAAATATTTTGCACCTTGGTGTAAGATTTCCCCATCCCACACTCACTGTTGCACTGCTGTCAAGGACATTACTGTGGATTCATTTAAAATTTTCTATTTGCAGTATGCTGGACATAGAACGAAGCCTCCAAAGTGGCTGATACCAAAGGGTTTTCCCAATGCTACCTCTGAGAGGGCAGAACACCCAGAGCGCCCTGCAAACACTGAAGGTTTATTTAAAGCTCGAATGGATAATGCAAAAGGTGAAGTTTATGATGACAAGCCATTTAAACTTGAATTGGAGGCTGGAAAAAATTATGCCTGGTGTGCATGTGGTCATAGCAAATCACAGGTGAGGCTCTCTTATCAAAGACAAATATTTCATCTTTCAAGTGTGCAATACATCAATGATGTGGAAAATATTATCTTGGAAGGTTTCCAGCAAGAAATATGTCCTGTATTGAAATGTCTCCTACAGTTAAAAGTAGAAGTCCTGTCATAAAATGCATGTCAATCTGCGCGTTAATCTACGCGTTATGACCATAGTAAGGCCATCAAATTCTGTACATATGACTTGTGCACAAGCACTGTTTCAGCCAATGGACCTCCAGGTAACCTGGAGGTCCATTGGCAGAAACATTGCCTGTGTTTACTACGAGTTACCAGGAGAACATGCCATGCTTTGGATGCCATTCGATATGGCAATTGCGCGCATTTCCTACGCGCAATAAAGCCTCGATAAGCACACAGTTCGTGACAGGACTTCTAGTTTTAATTGTATATTTTCCAGTCTTTTCATCAGTGCCTATCAAATTGAAGTAATACTTAGGCTTGTCGGCGATTGAAATTATTATTATTAAGTAGCCACCAACGGCATTGTATTTACAAATATAGCATTCTCAAGTCGAAGCTTGTATTCAGAATTCTTGAATGACGATATTTTGTAACTGAACTTGACAAAGTCAAGATAAGCTATTGCCATGATGTGTGCCAAAGTCTGAGTCTTGATGTCTGTTCTCATTTTCTTTGGCACAGGCTACACCCCGTCATTTTTGTCCAATCACCACTAAATTTCATATGCAGATTCGAGGTTCTGTCGTATGTGACCTTAAACACCAATAAATAATAATAAAGAAATAATAAAGTACATGTATGGAGCTTCCAAAGGGTCTTATCTCATGTTTTGACACAAAACACTCAGAATCAGAAATTCAAAATCTAGGTGTCTGATTGCATGAGACATACAAGAATAGATGCAATTGATGTGGGCGAATTGGGTTTTTTTTGTCCTAAATGTTCACACATAGTTCTTAAATGTCATATCCTCAAAGCATTTAAAAAAAAACCCCAGGGAGTGCTGTTTCTAAAATGTATCTCAAAATTCCTGTCTTGTGAATGGAGGCAATCAGCTTGTTTCTGACAGGGGGAAAAGAAATGCATCGAAAACCTTGCCTAACCACTCATAGATGAATGATACAGATCATAGAATGACGTAAGATATAATCAACTTAACCCTTTACCCAACACAGACGTTATCAAAATTTATTATTTTAAATACCATTTTTTCAAATTTTTCAAAAAATTTCAACAAAACCATATCATGTGACCCCTCGTTGGAACGAGCTCGACGAGCTCGTTCCTATGAGGGGTTATATGATAAGGTTTTGTTGAATTTTTTTTGAAAAATAATATTTTTTCAACTGCTGAATTTGCATGTTACGCGGGCGGATGCGGCCGATTTTGGAACGAGTTCGACGAGCTCGTTCCTACGGGGGGTCACATGATATGGTTTTGTTGAAATTTTTTGAAAAATAATATTTTTTCAACTGCTGAATTTGCATGTTACGCGGGCGGATGTGGCCGATTTGTTGGGTAAAGGGTTAAAAAATATGTAATTTCCTTTACAGCTAGTTAACTCCAAGCCTGCAAATAAACATGATTGTCATCTGCAGATTGAGGTCCCCAGAGTGTGAATTTGGTAATGCAACCCTGCACAGCTGGGTAGCATTAACAAATTTACGCTCTGTGAACCTCAGTCTGATTCAAGGTCTGAGGCCTAATCAGAAAGAGGTACGCAGAGGATAACTTGGGGATTCTAGCCCATTGCATGGGATAGCATCAGTAAATTCACCCTCTGGTGACCTCATTCTGCAAATGACAGATTGCTTATTTTCAGGCCTGGTTAACTTTCTAATTGTCTCATCGTGGGTGGAATGTGATTTTTCTCATAGAAAACATATCTAATAGACTCTAAATATTATTTGATACAATGAATGTAGCTTTCTGTTTGAGGAGCTACAGTTATTGTATGTTGCCCATATTTGAAGTTATTCAGTTTTATGTCTCCTGAAAGGGGGCGTGGTGGCTCAGTTGGTAGAGGTGCAGGCTGCAAGCCGAGAGATCCTCGGTTTGAATCCCACCTGCGGCAACCGCGTTGTGTCCTTGGGCAAGACACTTCACACCATTGCCTACATGGGGGGCACGATGACGCTGTGTACTGAGGCGTACTGCACGTCGATGGTGCGCATGTCTTCAACCATTCTAACCCTTCCTGTGCTGCAGTGCAGAGTTCAGAGTTACGATCTTGGTGAGCTGACAGCTGCTCATCGTTGCTCGGTGGTTCTCTCCAGGTACTCCGGCTTCCTCCACCTGTGAAACTGTCACGGTCACGATTAGCCATTGTTCATAAGTATGTGACCTTAAACACCAATAAATAAATAATATTATATGTCTCCTGAAAAGGTAAAAAAATCGAGACGCAGCATTGTGAAAGCTCACCAACAATATGTAGATAATATTCTTGTGTTTTCATTATTCATTGGAAAGCTTTCTTTAACGTAGAGCTCTCCAATAAATGATAATAAATGAAGAATTTAGTAATACAGTGAAGCCCACTTAATTGCATATCTCTTAAACTGAATAACCCTGTTAATTGAATATAATTTCCCAACACAAAACCATTTACCATACCTCCAGTTCAAATTTGACCTGTTACACATATTTGAATATAGTTTATAGAGTAAACTCCTGTTAATTGAATAAAAAATCTTGTAACTTGTCGAGAGATTACCCGGACTCTCCCCAGTTTTCCTTTGTTTATAGACCTATTTGACCTCAGTACATCCAATACATGCATTTAATCTATTATATCTTGTTTGACAGAGCTCATGGAACTCTGTCAAACAAGATATAATAGAATAAATGCTATGTTTGTCTCTAGAACACAGGAAAGTGACACAATACCTGTTAATTGAATACTCCTGTTAATTGAATAATTTTCATTGACAAAATGGCTATTCAATTAACAGGTTTCGACTGTATCTACTGATATTGGGCTCGCTGTAATGTTACAGGTTTATCTTCAATTCCAGGAGATTGTATTTGGGACCAGGGAGTGAGGTGATGCATGTTGACTTAGGTAAACAATTTCTGCTTTTCTAGTAAAATTGCACATGGTAATCAAATCTTGGGGTGGAAATCCTCCAATGTGAACAGCAACGGTAACAATGATTGTCTTAACTTGACTTGGAGTCATGATATAGCTGAAAATGACTTTAACCCCAGGCACTCTGGTTGATAACCACTGTCTTCAAAGTCATATAAAAGGCTTTCCCATAGAAATACTGAAAAAACATACACTTGGCTTGACATTGGAAATTTAGTTTCTATTGACATACAACCATTATATCATGTATTGATAGAACACTTAATACATGAGTTGAAAATCACTGTGTTTGGACCTAATTTTGAGTTTTTTTTAAAGACTTGCCTTGTGTTTTCATGTATTATTTGTCTGTAGTCCATCCCTAGTGCTACTTTAACAATGCACTGAAAAGTGATAATGTGCATGTACCTGATTTCTACTGCTGTCAGGCTGAAAATGTTGAATTCGCAGTATGAGCATTAATTTTATTTACTCAAAACAAGCCAAGTCCGTTGATTGAAATGTGAAAAGAAAGGTACTTTTATGTCTAAAACTTCACTGATTTTCTCTTGTTTTAACTGTGAATTTAACAATTATACCTTGTTTGACAGAGCTCACTGAGGTATGTTTCGTCAGATATCAAACTGCATCATGGAAAATATTTGCTGCAGAAAACTTTGGCATTTTAACATCAGTGTGTGGAGGGTTAAACATCAATAATTACATTGTTAATGTAGTTGCAGTATACGTTTTGGGTCCAAATACTCAATTCCCATTGGTCAGCTGGATGAAAATGTCATGACCTAATGCAATTCATATTTTTATACTGTACCAATGACCCAGACTTAGCTGGTGCTAACTCCACAAAAACCAGGGCCAAACACAAATTTTGCCCCCCAATCCCCAAAATTTGCATCCAAAACAAAAAGAAATCATGTCCTAAAGGACCTCCATAGTACGACTCTACTGCGCATGCGCAGTGACGCAGTCGTCCCGAAATTGGCGCCAAATATCATTCTCTGTTTGGCCCTTCATCAGTCAACATCTCACTGATCTTTGTGCTTGTAAATCTCAGTTTAAAGGATGCCAGACACGTAATTCTTGGAGAAAATGTGATTCTAAGGAGGATAGAAGGAGGAGAGGAAAAAAGAAGTGGCAAAAAATAATCAGGGCTGTACTTAAAATTTTTTGTTAAAATTATGTTAAGTTGCCTATTTTCGAGGCAAACGCCTCTTGTTGTCATTCTTGCTAATTGTTGCACTGCTTATTCAGTGTTTCCTCTCCCCTAACCTTCTAAAGTCCCCCCTTGCAATTCTCCCATGCTTTTGGCATATTTTTGAGAAGTTTCATTTCTAAAAATTCCCTGGGAGAGTTGCTTGGTTACAGAATGTTTTCTGTTATTTTCCCCATAGTTACGTTTTCACCCATGGGTGTATAACGTTTGTGTTCTGCATCTTCCATCTGATGTTCTGCAGATTCTCCCCTGGGAGTCTCTGTTTTGCATCAGATAGAGTGTAATTGAGGACTGATTCCGGGCCAGTTTTTTCAGTGCCTGGAGTCATGTTTTCTTCTGTGTTTACACTGTTTGTTTTCATTGGCAACAGCCTTTTTTGAGGGGGGCTGTTTGCCTTTGAGGTAGTTTATCTCATTATAAGATACATTTATATTATCCGAAAGTGTCTCATTAATTATTTTATATAATTTTAAAATTTTTGACCACACTTTGCCATCGGATCCATCGGGGCTCAACGTTACTTTTCAGCAACTTGGGCTTCTCTGAAAAAATATTTTTTCAAAATTATTTTGTTTTGCAATTGTTTTTTCATTTATTAATGGATCATGTTATTATGTATCTTTGTGTCAGGGGTTTTTGCGAGTAACTAGGACTTATTGTTGTTCTTTCACAATGAAGGGAACTTGTTCAAATTGTAATAGGAAGAAATCTTCCTCTGACTTTCATGATTATTGCATAAATTGTAGTCAGTGTTCTCGCATTAATCCCTGTCCTGTATGTGAACATTGGGATGAGAAACATTGGAAACGTGTGTCACGATATGTTGTTTCTGGAGAAAGAGCGATGCCGGCTCTTTCTCCACAAGGTCACTCTACTCTCTCAGTTTCTATTTCAGAGGAACCAGAACAGGGTGATGTTTCCATGTTATCTTCTTCAAGTGTGCGTCCGTCGTCACAATTAAATACAGAGCTAGCGGCAAAAGTGCTCATGGAGATTAGACAAATGTCGTCCGCTAGCTCGCCCGGTGTAGCGTCCATTCACCGAATGGTTCGGCAGCCGGGTTCGTCTGATGCGGTCCAAGAGGAAATTTTGGGTGATGCGAGCACTATAAAAATAATAGATGCACACCCAGTGACGGCGGATAGTGAACGAGAACGGAGGAAGCCTTTTAGTCCGGTTCCTAGCTCGTCCAGGTCCAGCCGGGCCGCGAGCGAGAGAGGCCCCTCTCTCGTACAACAACATCTGGGACCAGATGTTGTGGTACAAAATGTGTCTTTAGCGGAGCATACGTCCGTCGCTCGGGACGCTCCGTTGTATAAGCAGTCCGCAGAGACTGTTAAGGCTTCCTCTTCTCGCCGGCGCACACGACCGCACCTTGGCTGCGTGACCTCCGATATCTTGCCAGCTTCGCCGATGAAGGATTATTCGGCGACCAGGTCACACCATCCGGCAGCCAGGGATTCGAGACCGATGGACTCCGGACGTTCGCATAGGAAAAGTATGCGGGAGCCATCTGATGCGGAGCTGCCCTCGGCAAAGCAGCGAAAGACCGCTCCTCCGCAGGTCTCGACATCGGACATTCTAGTGCAGATAGCACAGCTTATCGCAGCATCCCAGCAGCCGACAGAGACGGTGTCGGATCGAGAATTATCCGACGGCGCTGGGTCGGTACGCTCCGCCGAAGCATCGGGGGCGGACGACCGGGAACATCGGGAGGTCCGACCGGATGGTGAAAGGGATACGGATGAATTGGAGCTATCCCTTTCGGAACAACACAAAGCTGCCGTAGACTTCATCCGGCACTTTCTTCCTCAAGTTGTTCCGTCGGGCCAGACTGCTGCGCTTCCGGACAGGAGAATTATAGCGTCATTGGACTCTGATTTTTTCGAGCGGTTCAGGGACATCGCTCCCGAGTTTCCGTCGCAGTCCAATAATGTTGCAAGAACATTTGAATTATTGAACGACGCTATTTTTAAACTTGCTTCCAGGACAGGGAAAGCAGGCTTCTTGTCCGCAAATACTCTCAACCTGCCTTTCATTAATGCAAGGAATAAATTCGACACGGCAGGTCAGGGTATACCGAGAGTTCCTCTGCGTATGGACGACGAGGCGGAAGACTTAGAGCTATCATTACCGTCGTCAGCTTCTATTCCAACCGCAGTGTTGGAAACAGCTATTGCGTCTAACAGAGCCAATTTAGATGCCTTATCTTACGCAGATCACCTTACGAAGGCGTTATCACTGCGTCTTCAAGGGGAAGAGTTTCAGGATATACAATCCTCCTTAAGACTTCTTTCAAGGGCAGTAGCTTATTCCACGTGTAACTCCGCCCTTTCAGTGGCAAATCTGGAGTTGGTTAGACGTGACGCAGCCCTGTCTACATCCACACTAGTGGATTCTAAGGTGAAGAACTCTCTTAGAGTCGCTTCGGTCTCAGGAGATCTTCTCTTTGACGGCAAGCTTTCCGCTATTTATGATAATATTAAAAAGAAAGCTAGTGATTCTCTGTTGTTTAGATCCGCTCCTAAAAGGTCGGATTCAGCAGACACGAATAAGGCGGGCACTTCTGGGTCTTATCCGCCCAAGAGAGGTTCCTATAGAGGTTCCGGTGCGTCCTCTAGCTCTTATTCGAGAGACCGTCAGGATAGCGACTCTCGTTCGGGACGTCCTTCAGGCCGGGACAATCGGTCGGACGCCCCGAGGTCGACGAGGCGAGGTGCGGGTCGTGGAAGACGTGGTTTCTCCTACCGCAGGCCTCGCAGATCCAGGAGGTGATGGCTCAAACCTCTATCGCGTTCCGGTTGGCGGAAGGTTGTCGAGTTTTTCTCAAGAGTGGGCGTCGATTACGGACGATCCGTGGGTGAGAGGAGTGACTTCGGAAGGTCTAAAGATATCCTTCAAACGAAAGCCTCCATTAACTCGAAGTCCAAAGTGGACTCGTCTTCCGTCAAACCCTCAGAAAAGAGACGCTCTGCTATCAGAGGTGCAGTCTCTTTTAATGAAGAACGCGGTAGAGGTCGTAGAAAACCAGGAATCGCTGGGATTCTACAGCCATCTGTTTCTGGTTCCGAAACCAGACGGCTCGTTCCGTCCAGTCATAGATTTGAGCTGGATAAACAAGCTGATCATCGCTCCGAAGTTTTATATGGAGACGATTCGATCGGTCAGAGCGAGTATTCGGGTGAACGATTATGCAACGAGCATAGATCTCAAAGATGCGTACTTTCACGTCATGGTACATCCGACATTCCGAAAGTATCTACGCTTCGCAGTCCTAGGAGTGGTGTATCAGTTCCGGGCCATGTGCTTCGGATTGAATCTAGCACCCTGGGCTTTCACTCGGGTAATGAACTCGGTAATGATCTACTTCCGAGCTCATTCGTCTGCGGTAACGTCGGCCTACCTGGACGACATTCTTCAGAGGTACGGCAACGAGTTAACGCTTCAGAACGATGTTCAGAATCTTCTTCTATTGCTCCGACGTCTCGGTTTCATAGTAAACGAGGAGAAGTCGGATCTGGTGCCGTCCAAGTCATTCACTCATCTGGGAATGAGCTTCGAGACGCACAACAATCTCGTTCGTCTGCCGTTAACCAGAGCGAAATTAGTCAGTTGTTACGCTCGCTATTGTCTAAATACAGACAAAGTCACAGCGAGAGAATTTATGAGACTGATAGGTCTGTGCGGAGCCGCTGCGGATCTCATTCCGATGGGACGGCTACGCACACGGCCTCTTCAAATTTTCTTGACTCAGAATTGGAGTGTGAAAATTCATTCGCTCGATGTAGACGTTCTCTTGTCAGATCAAGTGAAACAAGAGATTCAGACTTGGGCAAACATTCAGTGGTTAACTCAAGGAGTTCCGCTGCAGTTGCCGGATCCGAGTTTTACCATTATGACGGATGCCAGTCAAACAGGTTGGGGTGCATCATTAATCCCAACGGATTCGAGATGCCAGGGTCTTTGGGATCCGCAATTCCTGTGCAAGCACATAAACATCAAGGAAATGATGTCAATTTGGCTTGCGTTACGTCACTGGATGGACATTATTCACGATGCTCATGTCCAAATCCTATCCGACAATACGACAGTAGTGGCGTATATACGGAATCAGGGAGGCACTCATTCAGTTCCATTGTTCAATCTAACGGAAAGAATCCTTCTGTTTGCGTTGGAACATCACGTTCTTCTTTCGGTCCGTCACATACCGGGTCGTCTGAATGTGCTAGCAGACTCCCTTTCTCGAAAGGGTCGCTTGTTGCCGTCGGAGTGGACTCTCAACAAACAAGTATTCAATCAGATTTGCTACCAATGGGAACGGCCAATGATAGACTTATTTGCGACACATCTCAACAATCAGTTGCAGACGTATGTGTCCCCGTGTCCGGATCCAAGAGCATTTGCTGTAGACGCTCTATCGATCCCTTGGGACGGAATGATAGGATATGCGTATCCTCCAGCGCCGTTAATTCAACAAGTATTGCTAAAGATAAAACAATCTCAATGCAAGATTCTGTTGGTAGCATCTCTGTCGCCACAGAGACCGTGGATAAATCTACTCAGGTGTCTGTTGTGGGACCCTCCACGAGAGGATCTTCTTTGGCAGGGGAAATCGCGCCAACTGCATCACAACCCGCAAGGTCTCAACCTTCACGTTTTTCCGTTGTGCGGTCCTTCTTGCATGGCAAGCACTTTACAGGACGAGCAGTGGACGCGATTTCTAACTGTAGGAGGACCTCCTCTTCGCTAAACTATGCGGCTAAGTGGAAGGTTTTCCGTCGTTGGTGTAGGGATCATTCTGTTGATATATTTGATCCCTCTATACCAGACATTGCTAACTTTCTAGTATACTTGTTTGACGAAATCAAACTGCAACCGGTTACTATAAAGGGTTATAGATCTATGTTATCTGATACCTATGCACATCATGATAGTTTACAAATTGGATCTAATGTCTCTTTATCGAAATTGGTTAGAAACTTTTCGATAAATAGACCCAGAACTCTTAGATTAATTCCTAAGTGGAATTTAGCTTGGGTTCTCCTTAAATTGAAGGAAAAGCCATTTGAACCTCTTGGGACAGTAGATTTCAAATTCTTATCTTATAAGACAGCTTTTCTCTTAGCTTTCTCTTCTGCCAGAAGAGTCAGTGAGCTTCATGCACTATCGGTGGATGATTCTCATTATCGTAGTGTTGGGAACACTATCACCTTCACTACTAACGTCGGTTTTTTAGCTAAGAATCAGGCTCCTAATAAATATCCGGAACCTATTGTTATTAAGGCTCTTCCGTCTTCAGACGGGCGTAGGCCTTTACTCTGTCCTGTTAGAGCACTACGTATCTATAAACAGAGATCTCAGTTCATCAGAAAGGGACGGAAACGTTTCTTTCTGTCTTTGATGCCTAATAGAAAGGACATTTCAGTCCATTCTATTGCTAGATGGATTCAATTAACTATCCGTACTGCGTATGAAGATTTATCTTCTTCTCAGCAGTCTGTGCTTAAGATTTCTGCTCATGAAGTAAGAGCTCTTTCTACTTCCTGGGCTTATGCTAATAGTGTTGCTATTACAGATTTAATGAAGGCTGCTTATTGGTCTCAGCCATCCACATTTACTAATTTTTATCTCAGAAATATTGAGTCCATTTCTGGAGACCTGCATTGTTTAGGTCCGTTATCTGTTGCTCAGAATGTCGTCCACTAAACAGTTGCAACTATAGTTATGCAGGCTTTCTGTTCCGGCAGTGACTCCGTCCGGCTGCCCTCTTCGCTCTGGGCTATTTGACCCAGGGCAAGGGGAAGGGGGGGGGGGGGGGGGGGGGCGGGTGTTCCCTTAGGTCACCTGCTTTATAGTGAAAAGCAAGGGAATGCCTCCTCCAAGACAGTATTTCTGAGTCGCTTCCGGGATGGTTTTAAAGTGTAATATTAATGTTTAATTTCATTCATGTCTTATTTTTAAAGTGTAGCTCGGTGTGAAGCATTTGTATATGTCAAGTGTCAAACGGGCTTTAATATACAATACTCGGACACTTTTAAATGATTATAAAGAGTCTCAATTCTCTGGACTACTTTATTTATTGGCTTGTTTTAAAAATAATTAGTATAAAGGTTATACTGGATGTTAATAGAGAACATGAATGTTATTGTGCTCAATTATTAAGGGTAGTGTATCTTTCTAATTTAAATATTAAATAAGAAAGATACATGTAAAGCCTAATACTCCTTTTCTCCTTAAGGGGTTACCTCTTTATTTTATAATTGAGCTTATTGGATTTTCCTCTATGTCCTAGGCCCTCCAGCCTGTTTACTATTCAGCTAAGTCTGGGTCATTGGTACAGTATAAAAATGTTAAAAAATTTATAGTAATTTATATATTTTTTATACTTACCAATGACCCAGACGGGGATGGCCCTCCCTGAGTTGGGAACTCTTGCCTCCCCGCTGAGTACATAGCGCTGACCAGGCACTGCCAGTAAGAATGATATTTGGCGCCAATTTCGGGACGACTGCGTCACTGCGCATGCGCAGTAGAGTCGTACTATGGAGGTCCTTTAGGACATGATTTCTTTTTGTTTTGGATGCAAATTGGGGGGCAAAATTTGTGTTTGGCCCTGGTTTTTGTGGAGTTAGCACCAGCTAAGTCTGGGTCATTGGTAAGTATAAAAAATATATAAATTACTATAAATTTTTTAACTTTCCAATGAATACATTTGGTCGAACTTTGACCCGCATTTACGGTAGAGCGCAGTTGACAGAATGTAATTCGGGCGGTGTCTGGGTGGGTTTTTAACTTTTAGTGCCTCTCGCAGTGATCAAATCCACTGCTGTTTCTTTGGTGACTCAGAGTTGTGTGCTTTGTCTTTTGTGTGAGGGTGTTTTTTTGCCTCGTTCGTTCGTACATGTTTTATTTCGTCTTTCTGCTTTCTTGTTTGGTAAAAAGTAGTTTGAAGAGGGTAGTTTAAACAGTTACGGAATGTAATTATAAAAATTGCATTCAATTCTTAAATAAATGAATTAACTGGTAGAGTGCTAGAAGTCACTATCATGGCTTTATTGAAAAGTGCAGACAGCCACTTTAGTGGCTTCACACTGCATATAGAAGCTTTTTGTTTGCTCACTAGTAAAAAAAAAAACATTTACGTAATATAAAACAGTTCCACATACACTCTCCAATAAATTGTAACAAAACAATTGGTTATGGAAAATTGTTTTGAAACTAAGGCCCCTTTGTGTTGGTAACTTGGTATCTTTGCAAAAAAACTACTTGTGTTACAAACCCTCCCCCCCCCCCCTCTCTGCCCCCCCCCCCCCCTCCTCCATAATTTTTTTTTAGAACGGTTGATAATGGTCAGACACAAGAGAATATGTAACTGTCAAACATGCAAATTGTGCCAGTCAGTGACCACAACAGGTGGCTTCTTTGCAAGCTTCAATATTCTAGGCTTGTCAGATCAGTAGTGCTCAAATCGGTTCGTTTTCTTTTTTTTTCAAAAAAAAAAATATCCATACAATTTCACATTTTCTCATTTTTCTTTTCAGCCATTCTGTGACTCCTCTCATAGAAGAGTAAAAGGATTAAAAGCAAATTTTGCACCAATCAGATTCAAAGTGGAGGAAACAAAAGACTATTGGCTTTGCAATTGTAAACAAACAAACAACCGACCATTTTGTGATGGGACGCACAAGTTGTTTAAGAAGGGGAAAAGATGATTTATTGCCACATTTTTTCATGTACATGCAAGTCTGGAAATAAGCTGTCTGTCATTTGCAGAATTTAATTCCCTGGGGGGTGAATTTGCTGATGCTATCCCATACAGTGCATCAATTTATACTCTGGGTACATCTTTCTCATTTGGACTGAGACCTTGGTTCACATTGAGGTTTGAAGAGGGTAAATTTAGTGATGCTGTGTAAGGTAGCATCACCAAATTCACACTCTGAGGACCTCATTCTGTGGATGACAGTCTGCATTTTTCCAGGCTTGTATTCAGTACAGTTGCCGTGGACAGGTCACTTTCCACGCGTGGACAATATTTCCACGGATGCAATAATATTAGATTCCAAACACTAATTACAGGAATAATCATAAAAAATTTAATTAATGAAGCACTGGGTACAACCCGGTGCTTCATTAATTAAAATTTTGCTGATGATGATTTTTACTACCTGGTAAACACATGCGTGGACATAACTACCCACGTGTGGATTACGACCAATCCACGGTGACTGTACTGTACCCCACGTACATGTATTTACAAATGTCACTGTTTACTGTATACTTAACCCTTTACCCAACGCAGACGATTTCAAAATTTATTATTTTAATTATCATTTTTCAAATTTTTTCGTAAAAATTCAACAAAACCATATCATGTGACTCCTCTTCGGAACGAGATCGACGAGCTCGTTCCAAAGAGGGGTCACATGATATGGTCTTGTTGAAATTTTTCGAAAATTAATATATTTTCAGCTGCAGAATTTGCATATTACGCGGGCGGATGCGGGCGATTCGTTGAGTAAAGGGTTAACTGTTCTAGAAGCCACTATTATAGCTCCAATGAAAAGTGCTGAAAGCCACTTTAGTGGTTCTACACTATAGGTGTTACCTTGGTGGTTTTCTCAGCACTAGAACAAGTATTTGTTTAAAATTTCTTTGTTGTTATTTATTGGAGAGTGCATGCTGTAACAGATCATTTCTTTATGAACCATATTTGCTAAATGAAGGCTTCGCTTGCTGCTAGTGTGGTATCCTTTTGAAAAATAGCCATGTTACAACTAACTTATGACAAATTATTAAGCACTTGACCCACTTTATCCAGCTTGACTTGGGATACTTTGGGAATGGGGAGGCTTTTTGGCTAGAGCATTTGGCATTAAACTGTAGTGATGCAGACCTGACTGCTATTGTCCCCAGTCCAGAGCTCTACTGGACCATGAATCAGATCACCACAGACTGGTCTGCCCAACCTCAGTCCATGTTCAGTCCATCTTTATGTTCACAGGTTCCAACCAGGCCAGAAAATAAGCAGTCTGACATTTGCATAATGAGGTCGCCAGAGGGTGAATTTGATGATGCTATTCCATACAGTGGGCCAATTTATCCTCTGGGAACCTCTTTCTCTTTTGTTTTGAGACCCTGATTCAGATTGAGGTTCAGTGAGGGTAAATTTAGTGATGCTACCCTGCTATGTAGGTTAACAATTACTAAATTCACCCTCCCCGTGGGAACCCCGGGAAGTAAGCAGCACTTGTTTACTGTGGTAAACCAGTTCCGCTTTACTAGTAAAATAGGACCCAGTCACCAATGCTTGGGGTGAAAGTCCTCTAAAATGGGCAACATGTAGATCAACGATTAACTAAACTTGACTTCATCTCCATGTTGTGTCACGATTAGCCATGGTGCATAAATATGTGACGTTAACCACCAACAAACAAACAAACAAACTAAATTCACCCTCTGGGGACCTCATTTTGCAGATTTAAAAACCCTTTAGCTAACATGAAAAGCAGACGACACTTGCAAACAAAATTCTTGAATAACTAATTTTTTTCATTTTTTATCTCAAAAACATAGGTTATGACCCCTCATTGGAACGAGCTCGACAAGCTCATTCCAAAGAGGTGTCATAACCTATGTTTTTGAGATAAAAAATGAAAATATAATGAAACTTAATTGGCGATTTTTGAGAATAGTGCAGAGCCTGGCCGGTTTTAGCCGTTACATCAGGTAAAGGGTTAACAGTTGCTAACCCTTTCGCCGAACATATTGTTCAATTTCACTAAGAACTATTTACAAAAATTACCGATTGATAATTCTTCGCATTTCAGTTTTTACTTCCAGAATAATGGTTTTGAACCCAGTTGGACTAGGCTCGGTCCAGTAAAGGATCATTAGCTAGGCTTTTTTTTTAGCAAAATTTCAAACCACTTTCACTTTGCGATTGCATTGGCTCTGACTTCTTATTGAGTTGACAGTGTTGTAAACTGACATTTGAAGAATTTGGTGACACGAAATTTTATTTCAGAATTAAATCCCTTTTTTATTCTGAGATGTTTGATTAATGTTTAATTTTTTAACAAATTTGAAAAAAGAATTAAAATATTTGACCATTGCAAGCCTGGAAATAAGCAAACTGCCATTTGCAGAATGAGGTCTTCAGGGGTGAATTTGCTGATGCTATCCCATACAGTGTGGGCCAATTAATCCTTTAGGCACCTCTTTCTGTTTAGGCTTGAGACCTTGATTCAGATTGAGGTTCTCTGAGGGTAAAATTTGTGATACTACCCTGGTATGCAGGGTAGCATCACCAACTTCACCCTCAGGGGACCTCATTCTGCAGATGACAGTCTGCTTATTTTTAGGCTTCCTGCCGAACACAGCTCATGACACCTCTTTGGAACAAGTTCATTAAGCTTCTACCAATGAAAGCCCATTGAGGGGTCATAGGCTATGTTTTAGATGCATGTATTCAAGAAAACTTGTTTAGAAAATTGGATCAAGAGTTAAAATTGATCAGATAAGTGCTGTTTATGTGGGGAATGATTAAGTGGAAGATAACAACAAGGAATCCTTTTTTGAGGTGTGATTTCTGATGGATAACATTTTACTTGCATTTGAAAACTAAAATTGGAATAATGGGTTGCTTGGAGAATTTATAGATACTGAGAACACGAAAGAATATGTATGTGCAGTATTGGTCATACAGGTCTTTGGTGGGGTATGCAGCCCCAAGTACCCAGTTGGAATTTTCAAAACACTTTGCTCCCTGTATGTACCCTGAGCCATTGGCTCAGGGTACATACAGGGAGCAAATTGTTTTGAAAATTTTGCATAGCAGTTTTTTCTTGACGATTACAGCAGATGACGCGAAGCGCCATCAGAACTGTGAAGCGGTTTGCTGGGGATGAGCACGAGAAGGGGTGGGGGTGCGAGTCTGGGGTGCCTCCGTGGGAAAATTAGAAATTTCAGAGGGCAGGAGACGCATTCTGGTTGATTTTGAGAGCATAAAATGTTATGTGATGAGAGAGGAATGAATCAACTTTCTTAGGGATTCAGGCCTATGCAGGAAAGGCGCGCCATTGCGCTCACGCCCTAAACGTGCCTGCATTTAAAATGGGGCAAGCAATTTTATGCACACCTTGATAATCATTTGCAACGAGCACAACTCAGATTGCAAACACATCAGAGATGCTGCAAATTAGGAACTTCCAAAGTTGATGCTATTCTCTAAAATTTTAACATTCAAATTACCTCGATTTTCGGATAAATATTCCCTTGAATCAAAAGAATAGTTGCTCCATCGATTTAGCTGTACATATGCAAAGTTGTGTCTGTTACCAAATATTGACAAGAGATTTTCCAAAACGTGCGTGATATTTGGTAACAGGCGCAACTGTGCACATGTATAGCACAATTGTCTCTTAGAGGGGGTCTGAACAAATTAATGCCATGAAGACTCTTTTGGGTTCCCCGCTGGTGAATGTGACAGCGTGCAAAGTTATATGGATTTTTCGGAAATAAGTAATCTGGCCTCGTAATTTGCATTGGCACTTTGCAATTCATAGACCTAAAGTTGTATCGCCATGTGTGGATATTGCATTGCATTTTGCGATGTGATTCCGATCATTTTGCTCCCTGTACTTAGAATTCTGACAGGGTACATGGGGCTATTTACCCAGACAAAGACAATGTATTACAAATTTGTTATAGTGGAAAGATATTGTAATATGATCTGTACACAGTGATTTTCAAATCTCCTTCATGGCATGAAGCATTCAGTAGAATGTAGGCCTCTTCATCACCTCACTCTGCTGAATAATGTTCAAAGATCTGTCAGACTTATCACTTGTTTTCCAAAACATTTCAGCTCCCAAGTTATAATTATTCTTTGTGGCAACTACCACTAATGTTAGGCTGTTTGGTTTGCAAATCTGTTCATGTTACTTGATTCTGTACATTTCAAACCAGATATAACTTTATTGGTGGGATAAAAACATCTGATTTCAGTTTTCAAGTACAATTTATTTCCCTTGACTATATGGGATGTTGTATGATGTATACGGCAAAAACTCGAACATAGCTGTATGTAACCAGACATGGTAAACAATCATATTATGGCTTTGTAATGTGACTTTGTCTAATGCAGATGGAGTTTCAAAGTTTTATTGGTATATGTAAGTAGGTATATAGGGTGTGTGGTGACTCAGTGGTTATGGCATTGGACTTCAAACCGACTGGTCCCAGGCCTGTCAGTCTAGAAAATTAAGGAGTGCAAAACGATTGCCCTCCTCAGATTGCTTTGGAGTGCAATTGCACCTGGAATGTTCAATGCATATTCTTTATGCTATTTTGATTATATTCACTTCAAGGTATTACTACTGTGACTGAAAAATTGTTCTACATTCAGCTACACACCGGAAAAATTGGTGCACACATTTTCTCATTATTCAAAATGTTGTATTCAATTCTTATGTGACTGTCTTCTAAACTCAAAATGTGTTGAAAGGCGATACAGAATGGGTCATGAATTATTGCGAAACAATGCATGCAACATTGACAAATTGTGCACTGAGTTTCAATGTGTTCTATGTGCCTACTGGCACATAGAATACATTGTAACTCAGGGGACAAAATGATAACAGATTTTAAAGGCAGTTCCAAAAAAATCAAGGGGTGCAAAAGTTTGCTGTCCTCAATTTTTTCTAGGCATGCAGTAGGCATGCAGCAAGCCTGCATTCCTCAAGAATGCCAGGCCTGTGGTCCACAGTTCATTCCCATCAGGAGTAACTGCATTGTGTCCTCGGGCAAAACACTTAATCCTGATTGCCCATGTGGGTGCAGGGTGGCGCTGTGTACTAAGATGTACTACATGTCGAGGTGCACTTGTCTTCAACCAATGCTAATCCTGCTTGTGTAGAGTTAGTATGTTGGGGAGTCTAGTGCTTACTTGCTGCTGCTTTATGGTTCTCTCCAGGTACTCACGCTTCCTCCACCAGTAAAACTGTCAGACATGGGGTGACCCTGATTGTTGAAAGTGTTGTTAAGCACCAATAAATAAATAAATAAGGACGTATATAACAGGCTTGGCAATTTCAGGAGAGCGATTTTTTAGCTCTCCTTACTGCCCTCCTGAAAGAATTAAGGAGAGCGAAAAATTGCCCTCCTAAATATTTTGGTCTGGGATGATTGAGATTACATGTATTATGCTCACATTAAATTTTTGTTGTAAAGCAAAAATGTTATTTAACTTCGAAGTCACATAACATCATGTAATTTCATTTTGAAAGTGGTTTAGTGGTAAACGGTAATGGCTGCAACCATACCCAAACACAGTTGCAATCATTTGAAGCAAAATGGGTCACAGCAATATTTTTTTTCTGTCAGTTTCAAGTTCAACAACTGACATCACAGTTTGAGGGGTAATTATTCAAGGAATATTGACACTATAATATACTACTATCACTACTATCCTGTCACTTGAAGCACTTGCACCAGGATGTGACTGTAGATTCATGCAGACCTGTTGTCCAAGAAAGTCATACGCCTACCACTACCACCTTCAACCCCCCTTGGGGGTTGAAGGTGGTAGTGGTAGGCGTATGACTTTCTTGGACAACAGGTCTGGGTACACACACAGGTCTTGTCAAGTGTGTGTTCGGTTGTTGAATGAGACATCTAGATGTCTAAGAGATTTTGCTTTACCTGAGTAAAGTTAATAAAATCACTGATGTAGTCTGTTGGTTTCAGTTTCAATGAGGTCGTTCAACTGGATACTTAATATGCTGTGTAAAGCTAATTGCTCTCCTAAACTGATTGAGGAGAGCCATTTTTTGCCCTCCTACATTTTTCAGAATGCCAGGCCTGATATAAGTGTTGTTATTCATTTTATATTAATGTCTCAAATGTCTTGTTTATGTGATAATTCATTTAATCAGATAATAGTTGTGATGACGTGAAGTGTTTTCTTAACCCTTTGAACACTGGTGATATCTTATATGTCAGATCAGTAATTCATTATTTGGTGTTAGACTAATTAATATTTCCATATTGATTAGTCTACTCCACAAATTCATCAAGTAGGTTATTTACTTATGAAATGGGATGTATCATGATCCAGTAAGGGAAAATAAGCTTCAGGTTCAAAGGGTTGATCAAGTCACCACGGAAACGTCAACATCCTCTGGGCTCTTACAGTAGAGCAGATAAATATTTTTATATTTGTGATATTAGAATTCTTCTTATTAAAAAAAATTGGAATGTGTTTTGCATTTTATTTTGTATCAATCCATCCCCGTTTAACAAGAATTACCCATTGCATATGTGAGGTAGAATTGTCTTACTGGTTTTCAAACTTGTTCAAGACATTGATAAGAAAGTCTCCCACCAATTATTGACGGAATTGATTGATATTTGTTTTAAGTGATCGCACTGACAAGCTGAAAACAGGTAAAAATTGACTAATTAAGGGCCATAACTCTGCTCAGTATGGCCAAACCGTATCAGTTTTCAAACTCATTCAAGAAATTGTAAAGAAAGTCTCACATCCCAATATTGACCGAATCCATTGATATTTGTTCAAGTTATTGTACTAACTAGCTGAATACAGGCAAAAAATAAACTATTTAGGGCCATAATCTGGCTGCCTATATTGGCAGCCAAGACCTGTATAGAAACAAGTGACAAGGTTCTTAGAATGCAACTTGCATCTAAAAAGTGCACCTATTTGTCCCCCGAAAATTTTTTAGTACCCCTCCCCCCCCCCCCTCCCATATAATAAAATAAAATAGCTGGTATCTGAGCATCCGTCCCACTTTGGTTTCCCGATGATAACTTTATTTATAATTGACCAAATCAAATGAAATTTGGTATGTAGGTGTATCAACATAAAATGCAGGTCAAGTTCGAATCTGTGTGCGGTTCGACAATTTTTGTTTTGTTTCCCGATGTTAACTTTAGTTGTTGTTGACCGAATCAAAAAAAATTTGGTATGTAGGTGTATCAACATAAAATACAGGTAAAGTTCAAATCGAGGTTTGGATCGACATTTCTTGCCAGAGTTATGTCCCTTTTTTGACTTCGAAAAATTCAATTCTTTTATGCAATCAAACATTAATACCTCGAATTGCACACTTTCATTTCAGGGGATGTGTAGCCGAGCAGCCTTTTATTTGTTATAGTAAAAGTGATCAAAGTTGTAATTTCGCCCTCAGGGTAAAAGAAAAACCTGTTGTTTGCCCTTGAATTCAGATGCTTTCTGTCTTCATTAGGTCAGAAAATATTGGTTTTCTGAAAGGTTATGTTCAGGATATCAATTGTGAATTGAATTTTTGTCTGAAATGGGGCTGAGATTTGGAAATTTGGGTTTGAATTGGGGAAAAATCACGTCCCATGTTCGACCCCTGTAAGCCCCCAAAGGAATCCCTGCCATATTTTTGACACCATGAACTGGGGACTATAAAACACCCAGATCTTATAACAGAATTCTCACCAGGGTCAGAAATCCTCCCATCGAAGCAACATAAATGTGAAATGATTTTCTGTTGTTTGTGTAAAGACATGAGTTTTCCAATTAATATATGCTGTATTTTGTGCAGTACAGATACTGTGGTGCCTCAAAGAAAACAAGCAAATGAATACCATGTTTAACTCTTTGCATGCTGCTGGCGGATATTCCTGCCTTGTCAGGATTTTGCTCACCTCCGAAATAAGTATAATTTGGGCATATGTAATCTAATATCACTCCCTACCCCCCCCCCCCCCCCCCACAAGTAAATTGAATGGATTTTTCACCAAAGATATTTTTAGTTAAATTTGGATGTTTTTTTCATCAAATCTAGTCATGGCTGCTATTAGGCAGGATGACCCGATTTAATGAAAAATATCTTGAAAATACTCTGCGGGTTAAGAGTAAATTTATATTTCTTTTACATGTCAAGTATTTGTCTTGCAGTTTTCATGAAACAAAGTTTCGAAATGACTGATACAAGAGCTCATATATTCATTTAAATATACCTGGTAAAGAAGTTACGAGGAAAGATGGAGAAGTATCTAATCTTCCTAGGGTGTAGATTTACGTCAAATACTAGGGGAGGATCACATAACCATTACTGGAAACATCAATTGTGAAGAACGGTGACAAAAAGCTGAAAGCTTGGGAATGGTTTTCGGGAGAGACATCCATCCCCATAGCAATAAAAGGAAGTATCTATAGCCATGTTTACACAAATACAGGGGTTCAGGCTAGTGAAGAGAGTCCATATATTTGGTGGCAAGCTTCTCTGTGCGACATTAGCAAGAATCCCCACATTATTCTTGATCATTGCAGCAATATTGGGGTGGGAGGGCAAGTAATTCATTTGAAATGTTTGTAGAAGGCCTTTCTTCATTTCTTCATCTCCCCTCACGTCATTTGGGAAGTCTGCAAAAATGTCTTTAACTCTCTGCATTCTGATGTCAAAATACCAAAGTTTTCAACAGTGCATTTTTCCCACAATGCAACTGAGAATTTAAAAAATTATATCTTGTTTGACAGAGCTCAACGAGCTCTGTCAAACAAGATATAATTTGTTAAATATTTCATGCTACATGGGCGATATGGAGTCAATGATGAAAATTCTGAAATAGTACCAGAGTGCTAGGAGTTAAGTGAGTGAGTGTCTGGTTTTGGTAAAAATATGTACTTTGAAGGGTTTAGTATATTCTCGGGTTCTCTGGTTTTCTAGGGACTAGGAACAGGAAAGAAATTATTCTCAAAACCGTCAACTTTCTCCGGTAATATTAAGCAAATTTTCGAGAGTAAGAAGGCATGTTTATTTTTATGAAAATGAACATATTTTATTGACATTCTTCCATCTCTGTCTCTAAGCGGAAAAAGTGTGAAAACCCAAACCAGCTTCAATCTCGTCTTCATTTTCAGAATCACTGGTATTATTACCACTACCTTTTCCAACACCCTCTTCACTGTCCTCAACAGTCTTCACCTCTCGAAGCGGAGGAGACTGGTGATGGCAGTGAAGAGAGGGTGATGTTGAAGGAAGGAGTGAATAGTGATTCTGAAAATGAAGAGAAGTTTGAACTTTGAAGCGGGTGAAGATCTTGCTGTTGAAGAGAGGAGTCCCCCCGAACTGGTTGAGAGGTACAGTACTTTGGTGAAAAGGGTTATTCGGGAATCATGACTGTAAAACGTTCTCGCGAGGAAGGGCTGACAAAATCTTAATTACACTGGGGTAGTTTTTCAATTCAGAAAACTTCAGTTTAACACACAAACAGCGCGACGCTTAATTCCCAGTTCCCTGCTATAGATTCCGCGGGTATCAGGACCGGGTTTCCGAACCAGGAACCCAGGAATTCACATCCCCGGGATTATACCCAAGTACCTGGAAAGACTGGTATTTTCATCACATAAACTCCCCCTTTTATTAGCTCACCCGAATGAAAGTCAGTGTGAGATATTGCCATCACTTGGCGTCCATCGTACGTTAGCTTTTACAAAACAATCTTCTCACAATTTTCTCACAAACCAATGGGCCAAATTGAAACATATATGGGCCACATCATCTTGGGGGTATTCTATTTTAGTTTTGTTCAAATGGGGTCTCCACCCTTTTTGGGCGTGGTCTTATGTCCAAATATGATGAAATTCTTTAAAAATCTTCTTCTCACGAACCACAAGTTCGAATGCTTTGATAATTGGTATGAAACTTCCTCTGTTGTCAAGATTAAAAATTGTTCAAAGAAAGATGATAGGTCCATATTTGGGCTCTCCGGGGGATGGGCTCAATTTTGAGCTCACCTGAAAATTTCTACTTCAAGAACCATTGGAGCGATTTGAACCAAATTTTATATGTGGCATTAGTTGACCCTAAGTATTCATTCATGCCCCAAAATGTTTCGCGGTTCCCCATGAGAACTTCTGGAGCTAAAAATAGAACAAAAATTAAAAGTCCAATATTTCCCAAACTGCACGGACTAGAGATTTTGTATTTGGTATGAAGCTTTCTTCTGAACAGTTGAAACAATTGGACAATAAAAATTGCTGGCGAATCTGTCATATGGTCTGTTTTTTGGTGTTCTGAAAATATGATGACTCAGCATTTTTTAACACTAAAGTCAATGGGGAAAAGATTGCATGTTTACATTTTTAAAATATCTTCTCACAAACCAATGGCCCAAATTGAAACATATATGGGCCACATCATCTTGGGGGTATTCTGTTTTAGTTTTGCTCAAATGGGATCTCTGTACTTTTTGGGCTTGGGCTTATGCCCAAATATCGTGAAATTAATTAAAAATCATCTCACGAACCACAAGTGGGAATGCTTTGATATTTGGTATGAAACTTCCTCTGGTGTTCAAGATTAAAAGTTGTGCAAAGAAAGTTTATAGGTCCATATTTGGGCTCTCCAGGGGATGGGCTCACTTTTGTGCTCCCCTGAAAATTTCTATTTCAAGAACCAATGGAGCGATTTGGACCAAATTTTATATGTGGCATTAGTTGACCCCAAGTACTTCATTCATGCCCCAAAATTTTTTCGCGGTTCCCCGTGGGAACACCTGGCGCTAAAAAAATGAAATGTCCAACATTTCCCAAACTGCACGGACAAGAGATTTTGTATTTGGTATGAAGCTTTCTTCTGAGCAGTTGAAACAGTTGGATAAAAAAATTGCTGGCGAATCTGTCATATGGTTCATTCAGATTACATTTTCTCCATACCCACAACCCTTACAGTTTAGGACAAATCGGTCAAGGTGAGCGTTTTAGGCTCTCTTGAGCCTCTAGGTTCCAGTTAAAGAATAACTGCACCTGGCACTGATTTTTAGGAAGCTGTGTGGTGAGAGATTTTAGTCAAAGTTCTAGAATGTACCTGAAAAGATTCCAGAAAGTCCTGAATTTTTTCTATTTTTTCTAAGAAATGGTCGACCTGCCAGTCCCACCGTGCCCCCCATGGGCAATCGGGATTCGGTGTCTTGCCCAAGGACACAAAGCGATGGTGGGATTCAGTGTTTTACTCTTGTGAGTTCAACTAGTACACGTTCCATAGAACCCCCCCCCCCCCCCCCCCCATATTTATATATTTACAAGACTTTAAGTCTTTGCCTAATGCACACAATATTAAAATTTATTATTTTTACCCTTTACCCAGGATAAATTGGGGGATTCTAGCCCACTGTGTGGGATAGCAAAAGTAAATTCACCCTCTGGGATCCTCATTCTGGAAATGACAGATTTCTTATTTCCAGGCTTGTTTGTTCAGCATATTTTGTTTGACAGAATTTGTCCAACTCTGTCAAATAAGGTACAGTGGAACCCCGTTAATTGAATAGCTTTTATGCCAATGAAATATATTCAATTAACAGGATTATTCAGTTAAAAGGGGATGTGGACATTCTGTCGTCAGTACCGAGTGTATCCACCACGTTCCCGGATGACGGCCTGAGCCCTCCTCCTAATGTCACCATTACGGTCCAGAGGCAACTGCGTGTTGCCACTCTTCATGCAATGCAGCTTCCAAATCGGCCAAATTATGTACAGGCAGATCCCTTGCTTGCACACGACGTCCAAGAAAGTCCCAGATGTGTTGTAAGGGATTCAAATCGGGGCTCATAGCAGGCCAAGGTAGTGTTGTAATTGGGTTCTGAAGGAATGCTCTCACAGCACGGGAACGATGTGGCCTTGCATTGTCGTCCATGAATACTGGGCGAGTAGCCAACGGGTGGCTGTTAAAATGATTGAGAATGTCCCGGATGAATTGATGACCATTAAGATTCCCACGTACAGTCACCATATCAAATTTACAATCATGAGAGAGGCATCCCCAGATCATTACTAATCCTCCACCATAAGGAACAGTAGGTCTGATGTTCCTGGGCGCGTAAGCAGTAGTATTTCCATGCCTCCACACTCTCATGTGACCACCTGTGACGTGAAGCAGGAACCTACTCTTGTGTAATTAATGGACTCTCCTCCATGTCCTGACATTCCAGTGTTGTGCCATACACCACTCCAAACGTCGTATTTGACGCTGATCGGACAGGACTGGACGCTCGATGACCCTTCTGGATCTCACACCCAGTGCTTTGAGACAGTTTCGGACAGTTCTGTTGCACAAACACCTGTTGGGCAGCCAAAGGCGTTTCAAGCCCCCACTTGAAGCAAAGGGTTCAGGCTCCGATCTTCCCGAGGAAATGTATTTCGGGGTTATCCAGGCCTTGATTGGGCTTTAACACCGTTGATATTTTCGGACAAGCCAACTGATGACAGAATGACTATAGCGAAGTTGCCTTCCAATAGCTTTGAATGTCATGTCTGCTGCATACGTGCCAACGACTTGCCATCTTAGTGCCTCTGACAGTCTCCTCCTTGCCATGTCAGCATTTACTGATAAAAGAAGTGACAAATTTTCTTGTTGTATACCCAGATATTGCATGTGGATGATAGTGTTTTTTTGTGACATTCCTGGGTAGCATGCTTCACGTGGACGAGGGGATGGATGTTTGAGGTACGCTATCAACCAGAAACATCATGTTTCACGAGATGAAATGTACTGCAAGACACAGCAATCATTAAAACATAACAATCAGTAACAGCAACTTCACTGTCCTGAAACATTTCAGGGGGTGTTTAATTAAGTTCCAGGTGTGTAGATTAAATACTTGTATTTAATCCGGCACAGATGAGTGGATTTTGGGTCGAACCTGGACATTTTGGTGTGGACACGATATGTTTGGTGTTTCTAGGGTACTTTATGTGCTGAATTCGAATCCGTGTGATACCAGTCTGTCAACTTGGGGCAATTTGAGTTACTTGCATTTTTTTTTTCAAAATGGCCGACAAAATGGTGGCTGAATTTTCGGAACATTAAGAATGAACCATTGCGATTGTACCGTTACTTATAGGGTATATCATTGTGCTAAATTAAATCACCGTACAGATTACACTAAATCCAAGGAATTCGAGATATTTGACCTTTGTAGGTATAAAGATGGCCGCCTAAATGGCGGGAAAATCAAACATTTTGTCGAGGAAATCAGATGTTTTGGAGATTTAATTAGGAAATCAAGTCAGACAGTGTAGCAACACTTGCCTGGGCTGGTATAGATTGTATAGATTGTGTGGAAAACGTCAACTTATTCAGTCCACTGAGGTCAGACCTGGAGCCTAACACGTCCCTTACTTTCATGAAAATCCACCCATCTTGCACCGAGTTCATTTCAAGTGTTCGTCATCAGCGTCATCATCTGGGCTGTCGTGTGACTCGACATTCCCCAAAGGCAGCTCACTATGACACGTGTTCGAATCACCTTTTCAATGACATACAATGGTGCATTGGATGTTTGCGGAAACACAAGTGCATCTCTTTGATGAACTGCATTTGACTAAATACAACCGCACATGACAAAATTCCTTACTTGTTCTGGGGCAGCATGTACAGACTCGAGAATACCTACTGCACGAGTATATGAAACGGCCTGGTGTGCAAGTACTCAAAAAGGCCTAACTTCTTTAGTAGCTTCTTGGGTGGGCATGGCAGATTCGTTTGGACCTTTGTGTTAATCAATTATTTCAAGGGCAATATCGAAATTAGTAGTACGTCAATCCACCTCGGTATTTAACAGTCTGATGACGGTTCTGAGATCCACTAGATAACTTCTCTTGGGTCATGATCAACGCCATACAGTGGGTCTGTTTCTGACCACTTGAAGAAGAGATGGTCGTGTTAAAATTATCACCAACTGCTTGTATGAGTTTCCCATCCCCGAAAGAAAGTACTTTGCTATTTGAAATTGTAGCAGATGCTTCGGAGAGTTTGAACCTAAGAAATTCAGTGTAGTTGATCGTTACGCCAAAGTGATGGAGTTTGTAATCAAAGATTTGTGCTTTACAAGATTGGCCAGTGCCAGTTGCAGTTGTGTCACTGAATTTGTTAGAAAGCTAGTTATAATACTAGAAACTAGGGCTAATGGCAACTTTGGCAAAGCTATTTATTGATTCCTTTATTGATGTTTAAGGTCACATATTTATGCACAATGGCTAATCATGACCGTGACAGTTTTACGGGTGGAGGAAGCCGGAGTACCCGGAGAGAACCACCAAGCAACGACGAGCAGCTGCCAGCTCCCCAACATCGTAACTCCACACTGCAGCACAGGCAGGGTTAGATTGGTTGAAGACATGCGTACCATCGACATGCAGTTCGCCTTAGTACACGCCGTCATCGTGCCCCCACATGGGCAATGGGAGTGGAGTGTCTTGCCCAAGGACACAACGCGTTGGCAACGCTAAATCTGCAAGCAGACTGATCAATGTTGGACTAGCACTATCTTATATCTATTCATGATCAACCGACAAATTGTATGTCCTCTTATATGACTTGGTGGTTTCCTTTCGGATTCTAGAAGCAATCCCCTTTGTGCTGACATTGTCTTCGTCTGACGTGATTATTTTGATAGATGCTGTTTCCTCGAAACAAACAATGCTGGCGATTCCTGGTAACTGTAACTTTAGTATTTACCCCCCCCCCCCCCCCCCCCCCACCACCACCAAAAAAAAAAATTAATAAAAATCCCATATGTATTTTATAACCCTGTTCCTTTCAATTTCACTACCTTCTAAATCAATATACATATCGAACAGCTCAACAGTGTTCCATATTTTGTCCTTATCTGCTGTCATACATTCAACCAAAGCATTTAAAGCCTGGTCTGAGACAACATCTTTGTCCTCATTCGTAAGAAGCTCAACCTGCTTCGAATGCATAAAGCGTTTCGAACAGTCGATATGATACCGAGCGTCTGACGCATGAAGATAGGACGGAGAACAAGCCATTCTGAGTTGCACAATTTGTCCCCACTCACCCATTTTGCTTTCACATACTAAAGAAATAACTTCTTGAAAAGTTTTCATTCTGGAACAATTTACGACAGCGACCCTGCGCTAACGGCCTGGGTGTCTTGTCGACATCTTCACACCTTTCACCACAAAACAGGCACTCAGGAACGGTTTGTCATCAGACCTTCGGGTCCGTTTTTCGGAGGAACATCATGTGTAGCCGCATTTCGCTTGAGATGTCGACTTATGTGATGTTGTGACGTATATGTTGACACACATGTCCTATGACATGTGAGAGTAAGAGAAGGATCTGATCCTAATTGATCAGTGAGACCGACGTGTGTGTCATCACCACGCTGTCTGCTTGCTTTATTGATCGACAATATTTGATCGGGGCAGACTTTGACCAAACCTTCCTTCTTGTTCATATAGTTTGGGATAGTTTTCCAGAACAAGCAAGTTTGCGAATGGCATGCCACTGTGTATCCTATTATTGCACGACAACAGGCTACGTCAAAGTGTATCCGCTTATATATTATGTAAACGAAAGGCTAGCTGCACGCAGTGGCGTGGCCACGGGGGGGGGGGGGAGATTGGGGGGGGGGGACACGTCCCCCCCCCCCCACTTTTGCCCAAAGTTGGTCCTCGAAATATGCCCCAAAATGGCATAAAAATCATGGGGGTTAGGTCCAGGGGGGGGGGGGGGGGTTAGGTTGTAGATTTGTTAAATTCCAAATTGTAGATTGCTTGTTCTAATATCAGTGTGTTGGTGAAAATAAGAAGTACAGGTTCATCTTAATCAAAACATCATCATCATCAAAGTGGTTAATCTCAGCAATATTCTCTTTGATCTCACCTCCTCTATTGGTGACAGTTTCACAGTGTACATTTGTCACGCGTGCCTTGTGAAAACATCAGTCCAATCATTAGTGCAATCATAACTTGACCCGCACTTAACAGTTTATCCTTTCTCTTTAATCTCTTGTACCGCTATTCTTAATTAGCGTGATATAGCAGGTAAGCATCTATCACTGTTAATCAACGGTAAAACAACACATGAATGACCAAGCTTATAAAGGGAAGACTAGAATGGAGCAAGATCACAAACAGTAAAAATGGACAGTGATAATGATGTACGTGATCCCGCAAAAGAGCAAACTAGCATTATAGATCATATGCTGAAACTTGGCCCGGTGAGGCCTAAACTAGACTTTCCACAAAGTATATTTGGAAGCAGACCTTTACGGTTTCAGGATAAATGGTATGAAACCTACGAATGGCTGGAATATTCAGTTCAATGGAATGGATTGTCCATTCCTGCCAACTATTTTGAACGTTTTTAAGAAATCGGATCTGTCTGTGTTGTATCCAAAATCTACACAAATTAATATGCATTGCTGCAACGATTCCAGTGACAATAGCATCATGTGAAAGGTGTCACAGCAAAGTGAAGCTGATAAACACTTATCTGAGGGCCACAATGCATGATGATCGTTTGGAAAGTTTGATTGTTGTCAGCAGCGAACGGGACATTGCCAAACAGATCGAACTGGATGACTTAGTCGAACAGTTTGCAAGGAAACCAAGGAAAATTCCTCTGTAGATATTTGTATATTTAATTAACTTACTTGTAGTGCTATATCTTTATTATTTGTTGGCTTTTAAAATGTATCCCTTTTTTATCACAGACGTTTTTTCAAATATAAGTATGACCACCTCCGCATCACTAAACAGTGGTTTTTTAAACATAATTCAGTAGATAATGTACAAAACCAACTATAAATCATCCATTGGGTGCATCAAGGTGTCTTCTGCAACCCTTTAGCATTGCAAGTGATACACTGATCCTCCCTACGGGCGATTTGTAGTACAAATTTGATTTTGTACAACAAAATAAACTACAAACCATCCCTTGAGTACACATGCTGCATTGCGGCACACACTGGATGAATTTATAGTTAGTTCTATATTATTTACCAAATAAAATTGGAAAAATCTCTCTAGTTCTACTGAATCTCACTATTGTTAGGAACAAGTCTAAATATTTTATTGGTTTCCCACACGTTGTCAATCACAAATATATCCAACACAGTCACATACTTTATTATAATTTGTTATTGACAACATGTGCGTAACCTTCAAATTATCCCAGGCAATACGGAAACATTATATGTTATTTTTTGTGTGTCTTATTTGGTTAGTGTACATGTATATTTTATTATCATTCAGTAACTGACACTGAGATTTCAATAAATTCTGTCTGAATCTGCTGTAATTTTTTTTGTTTTAAATGTGTTTTATAACCTCGCCCCACACCCACCCAGTAGGAAAATTGAATCTAAGCCATATTTTCTCTGTGGGAGTTTGTCCCCCTCCCCCCCCCCCCCCACTTGATTTGAGCTGGCTACGCCACTGGCTGTACGTCAAATGATACGTGAATAGAGAAATAGGTTATCTGTAATGATATAAACAAGAAGAAACAATTATATTAGTTTTGAGAAATTCAAGAAGAAACGTGCGCTTCGAATGGCAAAATCAGACGTTTGCGAAGAATAAAGACCGTGGTATAACCACCAGGAGTACCAATCACTGACATGACAAGGACGTTCTAAGATGACCCAATGAACACGATAGTTGTGATTGGCAATCTTGGTGGTTAAACAAGGCTCTTTTTATACATAACAAGGGCTGAATAACCCGATAGTTTTTGTTGATCATAAGGTGGGCAGGTAAATATGAACTTACCACAATGATACGGCAATAAAATTTCACAAAATTGCTCATTCTTAGTTTTCGAAAAATGTTTCCGTCATTTTGTCGACTATGTTGAAAAAATTGCAAATAACTCAAATTCCCCAAAGTTTACAGACTGGCATCAAACAGATTCGAATTCAGCACAAAAAGTTACCCTAGAAACGTCAAAAACATTACGTCCACACAAACATTTCCAGGTTAGGCCTAGCCTGTGTCGGACTAATTGGATGCACTAAAGCCAAATAGGTCAATAAACAATGGAAAGTTGGTTATTCTCAGGGTAAATTCTTGACATACAACTTAACTAGATTTTTTATTCAATTAACAGGAGTTTACTCTATAACCTATGTTCAATTAACAGGTCAAATTTGTACTGAAGGTATGGTAAATGGTTTTGTGTTTGGAAATTATATTCAATTAACAGGGTTATTCGATTAAGAGATATCCAATTAAGTGGGCTCCACTGTATTATGAAATAAATAATTACAATGGAAGTGCTGTGGTCAATGATGTCTATTTTTAAGTAGGGCTGTCATGATTAATCGATTGTCGATCGGTAACGCCGAAATCGATTAGTATTTTTCGTTGTCGAAGAATCGGTAAATTTTACCCGTTCTACACGTTTAATAATTTAAAGAAATTGTTTGAAAAAACTATTGTTTCTAAAGGTAAAAGGCCAAGAACGTCGACGTTAAACCCCAAGAAGCCGTTAGAAGCATTTGTCTTTTAAATAGATTCAAAGCTTTGATGTTCTGAACTTTTGAACCGTCAGTGTAATAATCAAGACCGGTCGTCAGTTGCGAACTTTGCGAGTTCGCAACTGACGACCGGTCTTGATTATTACACTGACGGCTCAAAAGTTCAGAACATCAAAGCTTTGAATCTACCTAAAAGAGGATCGTCTTCGTTGTTTACTTAAGGTAGGTCAACTGACTTAAACGTCATTTTTAACGATTCCAAAGAGAGGGAGGTCATCTAGGCACGATTAATTGATTATCGATCATTTCCGACCATTAATCGATTCCTAAATTAAAAAAATCGCGACAACCCTATTTGCAAGTTGGGAATTGTAGGGGCAGACTAAACTTCCAACAGATCACAATTTGTTATTCAATTAATACAGATTTACCGTATAAAATCTGCATGGAATGAACAGGTCAAATTTGTACTGAAAACAGAACAGAAGATTCTGCATTTAAAATGGTAATGCAAATAGGTGGTTTATTTATTTATTATAACGGCATCTTTTTAACTCAACTTTTATCTTGTATTTCCGTATGATTCAGATTCAAGTATCTATTGATATCAGTTTATTTAATGAGAGGTATTACTTATTCATGTAACTTGCTTATGAACTGACTTTAAAGAGTGCTTAGCAGTTTCTCATGCTTGTTTTTATCAGGACCCCACGAGGCGATGAGAGTCCTATAGTGATCGCTCTGTGCATACATACATCCAATCTCTATTCTTAACTCTAACTTAACCCTTTAGCTAATACGAACGGCAGATGAAAAATAAAATTGTTGAATGACTATTTTTTTCCATTTTTTGCGTCAAAAACATAGCTTATGACCTCTCATTAAAATGATCTCAATGAGCTCATTCCAATAAGGGGCCATAAGCTATGTTTTAGAGACAACAAATGGAAAGAATAATGAAAATTGAATAGTGTTTTTGTGACTAGCACTGGCCGGTTTTGTCCGTTACATTGGGTAAAGAGTTAACAATGAATTGACCTTGGATCATGAGATTTCACAGGTAAACTGCACAGGGGAAATTAATGAACTCTATTGATTTGGTGGGGGTGGGGTGGGGGTGGGAGGGGGCACAAAATCGCAGATCACATGGTGCTTTCAATTTCTTTTCCGGACTTTTACATGACTCTAACTTTACAATGCTTTGACCTAGGAATATGAAATTCACATGTACACTTCTAGTGGGAAGAAATAAACCCTCCCGATTTCTGATAGAGTTGGCAAGTGGATAAAACAATAAAGTTAATGGATGCTTTCGGACCTGAAAACAGTTTCCACTCTCCAACTTGACAATGCTTTGATCAAGGATCATGAAACTTTACAAGTACACTGTCTTGGAACTAGGAACTCTATCGATATGGGGGGGGGGGGGGGGGGGGGGGTCAAAGGCCGAGGTCACGCGGCGCACCAATCCTAAAACGGTTTCCGGGTAATAGCTTGACAACGCGTGGCTTGGAGTTATGAAACGTAACAGTTACACTACCGATTGGGTGAGGGGGAGGAGATGGGGCAATGGTCATGGTTCTAATCTGAAAATAGTTTCAGGACTTTAACTCTTGGGTCCAGGACCATGAAACAAAATAGGTAGACTGCCTTGGGGGCTGACTAGGTCACCAGGTGCTCTAAGTCAATCAATTGTTTCCAGACTAACTTGACTAATACTTTGGTCTGTTTCCATGAAGTTGGAAGCGCGGTGGCTCAGTGGTTATGGCATCAGAGTTCAAACTGAAAAATCCAAGGTTCGATTCCCACATTTTTGAGAATAGCGCTGGCCGGTTTTGGCCGTTACGTTGGGTAAAGGGTTATCTGTGTTGTGTCCTTGGACAAAACAATTAATCCCGATTGCCCACGTGGGGGCATGGTTGTGCTGGTTACTAAGGCATGTTACACGTCGATGGTGCACCTGTCTTCAAACAATGCTTGCCCTGCTTCTGTGGAGTTAGTACGTTGGGGAATCTGACAGTTGCTCGTCGTTGCACGCCGTTGCTCGGTGGTTCTCTCCGGGTACTCCGGCTTCCTCCAATCGTAAAACTGTCCGACACGAGGTGGCCCTGGCTGTCGAAAGTGTCATTAAACCCCAATAAATAAATAAATATGAAACTTTATAGGCGCACTGCTCAGAGGACGGGAGCTGACATTGTTTTCTATTGGGAGGGGGGCAAAGGTCACGGGACACTCCGTCTTCAAAAGCAGTCTCTGGTCTCTAACTCGAGAACACATTGGTCTTGGATGATTTGTGGGGCCCTAGTGATGGTATCTAATTACTTCTAGTTGTTGGTCCAAAGAATGGATTGTTCACCTCGTCAAGATCAATTTTCAGAGTGTCGGAAATCTGGTTATATTTGTGACTGTGTTCGGGTTTTTGGTTCGAGTTTTATAATGAGGCGAGCAGAAGCGAAAAGCTTTCATTGAAACCATATGCCCCCGATGTTTCGCGTGCGCGTATACCCTGGATGGCTGGATGTTGCACGCTCTCATATACCTTGGATGTTGGGCGCACCCTTTGCCGTGGCTATTTGTCCAAGGCATTCTGGCCAATCAAATGCAGAATTTATCGGGATATGGGGACAGTAGCCTATGTGTGAGCTTAAACGTCATCTAGCATTTTTTAATGAATTGAAGGCGATCAGCTGATTGGGGGAAATACTGATTGATTTTGGAACCCTCAGTAAAAAAAGTCAAAGTGTCCATTTTGAAAAAAGACTTAAAATATTTACATTGGCTGTCCTTTCAAAATTGTGAGAATTCGAAAAATAAGGTGAGCGAGACAAGTAAAATATGCATTTCAGTTGAGGTCGAAAATGGACGATAGTTTGGGGAATCAGTGGATACAGCCTGTTTTATCATCAAATGAGCATGGTAAGCACAGGAGACAGGAAAATGTCAAGACTGTCGCCAATGCAAATCATCTCGTGTATTGTAACGAATGGTGCGAAAAACATCAAGGGAGATAATCACGGAAACAAAAGGTTGCTTTCACGTTGGACTGTTTTTTTAAATCCTTTTAATAATTCCGTTTTCCACTGTCAGTTCTCGCACTATCTTGCCTTTTGTCGCAACTTTATTGTGCAAACTTTATATAATGTTTATTTCTTCGTTTCTGTTTTTTATATCTTTTTGTTCATATGTGAGGATATCCCAGAAGTTTCAAACGCTATTACAAGACAAATTGAGCGCCCCCTTTGCAAACATCCAAGGTCCGCGTTGCTGAGAGATTTTTTTTCGTGGAACTGTGTCAAGCAGTTTGTTTTTCTCTTGTGACTCATTGGAATGATCTAAACGAGCGTATCTCATTAGGAGTTATGTGTATGGTTTCAGAAAGGAAATGACAAGGGCTTTGGAAGCAGGCAGGGTCGGGAGCCGCCCCTCCATCCCAGAGAGTATTGGGCAATCCGACATCGCATGCCCTTTGTCGTCAGAGATGCACCAGTAGAAAAGAATTTTGGTCGATAAATACCAAAGAAAAAGGCTATACAATTAGCGGGGTGATTTCTAAACCATAATATATTGTTCATTGAGTGGAACAATGTGCCATATGCAATGCTTTGTTCCTCTCAAGAGTCGATATATATTTAATGTCAGCACTACTGAATGTAAGATTACAATTTATGATACGTTTTAAACTTTCGGTCTTAACTCATACCTAGAATCGAATGCCATTTTGATACCCCTGCCTCTCTTGCCCTTGGATGCTTCCGGTGCCCACTGGGAGTGGAATCCTATATTGGAATTTGAATTGGGATCCTTGTGTATAATAAGAGTGGATTTAGGCTGCTCGGTTCTAGTTACAGGGTCAGTTCACTGTACAGCGTTGCCGAAAGTAGGACTCCATCCAAACAAAATCACCCATGTGTGTCCTATCCTCCGGAGTGCCCGCTTAACCTTAACCCACTGAGTATTTTCAAAATATTTTTCATCAAATCTAGTCATGGCTGCTGTGATGCAGCCATGACAAGACTTGATCAAAAATTCAACTAAATGTAACTCAAGAAATCATTGGTAAAAAAATCCACGCCATTTACAGACAAGCCTGGATATTATTTTTTGGGGGGTGGGGTGGGGGAGGGAGATGCCGCACAAAATAACAGGTACGAACTGACTCCTGTCGGACATTTAGCGACCCTGTCGGAAATTTTTTAAGCATCAGTCGCAAACAGTAATTTTCAGTCTATTGAAAGCAGTTTAATGAGAAATGCAGTATATCTAACAGCTGCATGTATATTGTATTTAAGGTATACATGAAACAGTAGATAAACATGTATTTTCATTTTTCAAAAAGGTATCCACTATCGACATTTGTAAACAAACGACTATTTACCGGGACGACTATTAACCGAAATGAAGGGGTAAAACCTTACCGTCAAAGAATAGGTGCCATCCACTGAAATTAGCTCCGGGTTTGATGTTCTAATTATAATTAAGAAAATATAACACATACCTTGAAGGGTTTATACCATATCATTGATAAGTCAGTGTGACGACTGTACTTCAATTGAAAACACTACATTCGAGTTGATTTTGACAATTGTGAATACGGAAATTCAAATCAAGGGGAAGCACTGTATGTTCGATACACTGCGGGAGTAATCCTCTGGGAAAGTGTCCATCTACAAAATCCTTGTTTTATATTTTTGTTTTACCTTAAATTTTTATAACGTGGTATACTGAATTCGTCAATGATTATCGTGTATTGTGATGACGGGAAATAAACTGTTATGGATTGTACTTTCAATGAACAAAAAAAGAGGTTAACGATAATTAACCAACCATTCCCGCGCGTTACCGTCCACTTAACTATGAAAATTGGCTTCGGACAGAGTGACGGGCGCAAGTAACTGGCCGTCTTACAAATGCACAACTGAGTCGGACTTTATCCGCATCCGACCTCTTATATCCAGGCTTGTTTACAGAGGGGGGGGGGGGGGGGGGATTTGACTAAATGTGCCCAAATTATAAATATTTCAGTGTCAAGAGAAATCCTGCAACTAGTGGGGCAGACTCCCATGAAGGGGGGCAAATACGTAAAGGATCATATCATTACTTTGTTATGAGGTAGTCAGGTAGTCCTGTGGACGTACCAAACCAAAAAATTATATTACGGACTTTGGGTCCAAGTTTCGACTACATGTAATGGTAATTAGCGGTCCTCCTTTCAAAAAATCCTGGATCCGCGTCTGGTGGGTCTGTGCGTGAGAGAGAGAGCGAGAGAGAGAGAGAGAGAGAGAGAGAGAGAGAGAGAGAGAGAGAGAGAGACATGCCTTTGTTGGCTCATAACTTAATTATAACTTATAAGTATCTGCATCCGAGTCTTTAAATCTCTACTGCCTGGATGTGTTCATCAGCTAGCCTGAGGCTTTGGGCTAAGTGTGTATGGGAAATTATTGGGAAGAAAAAAAAGAGAGGGGTGTGTGTGTGTGTGTGTGAGAGTGACTGAATGTGTTTGTGTGTGAGGGTGGATGGAAATGCATGCGAGATGGTTGGGGGGGGGGGCAACTGGGGGGCGAATGCCCCCCCCCCCCCCCTCGTAGCGCCGCCACTGATGTCGACTCTCTCCAGGAGCCCCGATAATTGGAGTGGTTCATCTTTAATGCTGAAGACAAGGTTTTTCTCCACCCGAAGAATAGGACCCGGTTGCACGTTCGTGGGTGGGACCACTCTAAGTCAGCAACAGTTATAAACGTTGCCTTAACTTCACTTTATATATTTGTGTTTCACTCATTGCAGAGCAATATTTGCTGAAAATGACATTACACTACAATAAACAAACAAAAAAAACAAACACTTCCTACAGTTTAATCAGAGTAGAGCTTTTTAATTCATTACAGCAGTTCAACGTTAGTATTGAAGGCCATCTCTTCCATGTCATACTGTCAATAAAATATTCTGATAATGTTGTCATCTTGAGAGCTACTCAAAAATTCATCCGCGATTCGGGTCGCTTTAATAGTATTTCTCCTCTCCAAACCACATCGGCACGGGCGTTGTGTGTCGAGTTAACCGGTGCGATTCGTCCAAAAAGCTGATTTTGTTTGGATAGGGTTGTGGTTGTGTGTTGAAACCTGCCCTTTCACGTGTTCTCGAATCAAGCTTGATATTACCCCCTCCTCACACACACACATAGTTTGGAACCCTGTCCAATAAACTTGAAATTGTCAAAAAATAATTTCTTGTGAAACATCAGTCATAATGTTTTGTGTTGTGGTATTCGTCTTGTTTTAGTAAGAGATACTCAAGTTTGTTCACAGAATGTTTCTTGTTTGTGTTCTTATACGAAGAGATTTCATGATATATGCACAAAATAAGAGTGTTTCATTGGCATTTTCTCGCGCGCTTGTGCTTGCTTAAAACGTTTCCTGGTGTAGTCCCGACTCCTCTCGCATCATGTTGACTCAAGTTCTCAATCAACCCATGTACAGTCAGCGCAAACTCAACCAACTGCAAGCGACCCTAAATATTTTGGCCCACCTACACTATATATTGCTACTGTTACTCCGAGAACTGGCTACCTCTGTGCTACATACTGTCCTTGTTCAGAGTGGAGAGGGGGGGGGGGGGTCTCAGAGGGAAATCTACCCCCCTCTCCCAATCGGTGAAATAGCCTCCTTTATTGTGGGTTTGTGTCGGGGATACCTCAATCGGGGAGCACAGTCCCCTTGTCGGGGAAATCCCGACACCAACACTATCTTAGTTAAATTTAAACCGGTGTGTGTTTGGTATCAGAGTTCTTGTTCCGTGTAGCATTCCATACTTCACCACACCCACACTTTTCCTAAGCATTGTCACAATCATATAGCACGCGACTAATATTCAAACCCCTTTTTTTAAAAAAAAATCAGTTTTTATTGTATTAACACTTACACTGCCGAAAGCGACTATTGTCACCTATCTTATGATTATTATCCGTTCGTTCAGGCATGCGCAGAACAAACCTAAATTCTGATTAATTGTTGGAAAGGGCTCAGAGAGCCCTTTCCAACAATTAAACAAATTATAGAGTTTCAAGTATATTCATAAAGTTTATTAAACTTTCTTGCATACGTGCGTACATAGAGGTCCTCCATATATGAATAAAGTGGGCGTGGCAATAAAAGGGTTTAAGCTAGTTGTGTTGAATGTGTTTCACCTGCCGTCACACTTTTACGTGACAACAATAATTAAAAACGCCATAAAATAAATATTGTGCTAAAATGCAAAAAAATAAAATCCTAAGAAATAACAATATTTACATTTCACAGCTTGTCGTTTATTCCGATTTGATATCGTGTTCTAATGGGGTATCATATTTACAAACAGACGTAATAACGACATATTCTGTGTTGATAATAACTGTTAGATGATACCAAGCAAGTGAATAGGGCAGGCGGAGCACGTCCGTAGAATTGTTACAGAACACGAAGTTGCCCCGTGTCTAATGTATATTGTCATGTGTCTCCATTTAATTCGACAACACGACTTAAGAGTTTATTAATTCTAGTCGCCTACACATATTTTTCTACAGGAAAATATTGGTGTTTTTTCATGAATTTTCGGAAACCTCAAAACAAGAATCCTCAGTGGCGGCGAAACTAAATTGAAAGTGTGTGTGTGTGTGTGTTTTCGGACACAACCATGTTTTAGAGGGATTTAGAATGTTGGTTTCTAATCCTCTACCGGGAGCTGAACCCTTGGAAACACCGCCTGGCAATCAGGAGTCCAAGCCTAAGCTTAACCACTAGACCATTGCTCAATTTTTGCTCCGTCTAAAACGATGGTTGTTATCTAGCTTTTTAGATGGAGTTCTCATGGTTACTTGGTTCACCTTCCTTTCGGCCGCAGCATGAAAGTATGGACCTCGCTGGCTACAGAACGATGGAAGTGCCGTGGTTGGCCTCAGACGAAGACTGACACGAGCCTGTGTGTTTATTTTTTTCGAAGAACACAATCATGTTATAGAGGAATTAGAATGTTGGTTTCGGGTCCCCTTTCGGGAGTTGAACCCTCTACAACCCTGTCTGACAATCAGGAGTCCAACACCTAAACCACTAGACCATTGCCAGCCCTGGAAATGCGACGGGTGCGAGTGCAATTGCTCCAGTCAGCACTCGTGATTTCTATTTTACGGGAGCTAGAAAATGCACTCGCTAAAAAATAGTGTGGAGCACTAAATATACTGTGAGGGCAAATAAATGTGTGTTGTTTTGAGAAAGCAGCACACTGGCCAGTGGCAAGTTACTGTCATAATAATTCAGCAATTCCTTATACATTTAACCCCTTGAAAACTAGTGGTATCTGCCATGCCATTTCAATAGCAGCAAGTAGAAGAGTCCGTATTCATTTGGGATAGACCAATTAATATTTTCAACGTGCAGCCTCAGGGCTGCACGTTGAAAATACTGAATGGTCTACCCCACACCTTTTCTGAACAGTCATCCTATTTAATGACGTTATGACGCATCATGTTCCTGGCTGGAAAAGCGACCGATCGGGTTCAAAGGCTTTAGGTTTCTGGTGTTTGGTGACAGTATTCCCTCGAAAATTCATATACTAACATTTTACGGGCGCAATTTACTCTCGTCTCTGATTTTGCGGGAACTTAAAACTGCACCCGTCAATTTTGTTCATTTCCAGCACTACATTGCACGCCGTCTAAAACGATGGCTGGAATGTTGGTTTTCAGATGATGAACTCGTGATTACTCGGTTCACCTTCCTTTCGGCAGCATGAAAGTGTGGAACACACTGGCTACAGTACAATTCAAGTACTGTGGTTAAAGACTTACATGGGCCTGTGTGTTTTTTGTGTTTTTTTTCTGAGGACACAATCATGTTTTAGAGGAATTTAGAATGTTGATTTGTGATCTCCTGCAATAGTCGAACCCACCGCAACCCCACCTGGCAATGGGGTGTCCAAAACCTAAAACACTAGACCATTGCACACCGGCTAAAAAGATGGCTGGAATCTAGTTTTTTAGATAAAGTTCTCATGATTACTTGGTTCACCTTCCTCTCGGCAGCAGCCTGAAAGCCTGGAACGCGCTGGCTACAGTACGACGAAAATACTGTGGTTGGCCTCAGACGAAGACTGGCAAGCATCTGTATATATATTTTTTGGAAGGAAACTATCATGTTCAGAGGAATTTAGAAATGTTGGTTTCTGATCCCCTGGTGGAAGTCGAACCCTCATCAACACCGTCTGGCAATGAGGAGTCCAACACCTAAACTACTACCCCACTGCACACCGTCTAAAACGATGGCTACACACTAAAAACTAAAGTGTTAAAACTGACACTTTCAAGGTGTTAAACCCATTCTAACTCTTAGGGTTTGATTTTAACACTCAAAGTGCAATGATTTAAGCACTTAGACATTACAATCGTCAGACATCTGAAACTTGAATGGATGGCACTTCCCATGTGTCTAGCATTGGTGGTTCTTCCAGAATCGTCCATAATTTGATTTGCGCTTGGTGGGTACACGATTAAAAGGACACAACGCAGATGACGCGGATCGGGCTCGAGAGTTCGAACCTGATCCGCGTCATCTGCGTTGTTTCCTTTTAAGTGTCGCGACATTACACTTGTCAAGTGGTATTATTGTATCACCTGTCAAGTTCTGGGATATCTATACTTGAACAAAGTGCTAGTTCAGCACTTAGTAAGTGTTAAATACAGCACTTCAAGTGTAGTTTTTAACACTTTAGTTTTTAGCGTGTAGAATCTCGCTTTTTTGATGACAATCTCATCATTACTTGATTCACTTTCCTTTCGGTAGCATCAAAGTGTGGAACGCGCTATCTACAGTACGACGAAAGTGCTGTAGATGGCCTCAGACGAAGACTGGTCGATGTGTGTTTTTTCGAAGGACATAATGAAGTTTTAGAAGAATTTAGAATGTTGGTTTCTGGGAATGAATTGATAGGGGGGGGGGGGGGGGTATAAAATGCAATTTTCAGCAATTCTGAAAAATGCCCTCAGTAGCCCAGGGGTGTCTACAGCGACCTTGACCCATATTTTGAACCTACAGCGACTTTCAACTCATTTGGTGTTGGTTCCAGGTCCATAGGTCATTTCCTGCTTGAGATATATAATAGGCACGTTTCGACTCATTCGGTATTGTCCCTACCCATAGGTCATACCATGCTTTAGATATGAGCATGACCCACCTCAAAAATTTGTCCCCCCCCTCCCCTTTTATGAGTGTAGAAAGTAGAAATACATGAATGAACTTTGGGAATGCATCGGGGGGGGGGGGGGGGGGGGGCTAAAATATAATTTCCAGCAATTTTGAAAAATGTACTCAATGATCCCCGGGTGATCTTGACCCATATTTTGAACCTCGATCGAGTTTCGACCCATTTGGTACTGGTCTCAGGTTCATAGGTCATATTATGCATCAGACATGAGCGTGACGCACTTTCAAAGCGCCTCCAGGAACATCCCAATGTCGCATGGGCCGGAACAACATACATGGCGGAGTACTAGTAACTTCTGCCAGTATGTTAAAAAGAAGCAGCGAGATTGGTATATTTGTATTCGAATTATTGTATGGACAAAGAAGTGATGAGAAGAAAGAAGACCAGAAGAAAAAATAACAGAAAAAAAACCAAACAAATAAAATAAAATAATAAAAGAAATAACCATACAAAACAATAGTCTGTGTGTTTCACCAACAAAACCTTTAACTCTTCGCCTGACACGAAAGGCAGACGGCACTTGCAAATAAAGTTCTTGAATAACTATTCTTTTGTGTGTGTGTGTCAAAACCACAGCTTATGACTCTCTCGTCAGAAAGAGCTCAACGAGGTCGTTTTAATGAGGGGTAATAAGCTATGTTTTTGAGACAAAAAATAAAAATTTAATAGTTTTTTTTGTGAATAGCGCTGACGTTTTTATCCGTTACGTGGATAAAGGGTTAAAACATGTAGGGGAAATAAAAACGCTTGACTCTTGGTTGACAGACATATTTATTACACATGTAATGTGTTTTTTTGTTGGGTTTTTTTTTTTTATAAAAACGGAGCCGTTTAATAGGACAATCACATTACATGTTTAGGAATAATCATTGGAGTTCATTCAAAACGTGTAATTAAAATAATAAGTAGGTTGTCCGTTTGTTCGGCAGATACCTTACGAACACTTTGTATGTTTATTGGGTAGAGAAAAAAACACCAAACACGTTTATAAAATTGATTTCGTTACTAAATAATTTATTGAATAATTTATTTCGTGGTTAACCCTATGAACCTGACAAAGCGTTTTACCGTCCTAGAAACATGATACGCCATAATTTCATTAAAGGGGTGGGTGTTAAGCCAATGTGGGAGTTGACAGATCAATATTTCCAACGTGCATCCCAAAGGCTGAGCGTTGAGAATTTTAATTGGTCTACCCCCAAATAATGAATATGGACTCTTCCAATTGCTGTCATTGAACTGACAGGGACGATACCACCAGTGTTCAAAGGGTTAATATATATGTTCAGTGAAGATAATGTTTTTGTACACATGACATGTTCACAGTAAATAATTCAAAATTATCCAGTATAGCTCAATTGATCAATTACCCACCGAACAAAACACGTACTTTTACTATTTTCTTTTAGTTTCCATTTATTTAATCCCCCACCCCACCCCCACCCCCCACAAAAAAAAACAAAAAACAAACAAAAAACAAAACAAAACAACAACAACAACAACAACAACAACAACAAAACCCAAAACATGTGACATCCGTTTTGGGACAAAGGTGTTGAGTTTGTTCCAATGAGGGGGTCACAGTTATGTGTTTACCTAGTGAAAAAAATATTTGTGCCACCCTGCTCCCATCAAAAGGATTGTAATTGTATATTGTTGCTTATTGTCGCTCTAGGCTTTTATGGTTAAATTGCGACCAAAACACAAATCAAGTCTACCCAATCCTTTATAGTAATGTCGCCGACTTTCGAGGACCCCCACCCTGGCACTGACTGACATGTCATACCCTGCTTAAATTATTTATTTATTGGTTTTTAAGGTCACATACTTATGCACAATGGCTAATCGTGACCGTGACAGCTTTACCGGTGGAGGATGTCGGAGTACCCGGAGAGAACCACCGAGCATCGACAAGCAACTGTCAGCTCTTCAACATTCCAACTCTGTTCAAGCTCCGCTCAAGCAGGGTTACAGCGGTTGAAGACGTGCACCATCGACGTGCAGTACGCCTTAATACACGGCATCATCGTGCCCCCATGAAGGCAACCGGAATAAAGTGCCTTGCCAAAGGACACAACGCGGGTCGTCCCGGACGGGGCTTGAACTCAGGACCTCTAGCATAGACGTCCAACAGTCTACCACTGAGCCACCCTGCTCCCACCCTGCTTAAAACAAAGCTAAGTTACCAAAAAATAAAACAACACAACCCCACTTCCCATTTCTTCCAAAAGTGAAATCAAGGGGATTTGGGCTGACTGTTAGTCTGTTGTTGTGGGGTATTTCCTCAATCTTTCACATAATCAAGTCCAGGCTGCTGTAAATCAGTCATGTGTAAAGAAGTCATGACTTGATTTGAGAAAAATTCAAAGGTTGTGCTGTGACATCAGAAAGTCACTTATAATAATAGTATTACTATTTATAAGGTATACAGTACAGTCTCTGTGAACATGATGTAATTCGCGCGTGGACAGAGATATCCACGCACGCGTTTACCAGACAATAAAAATCATCAGCAGCAAAATTTTAATTAATGAAGCACCGGGTTAATCCCGGTGCTTCATTAATTATATTTTTGATGATAAACCTATAATTAGTGTTTGGAATCTAATATTATTGCGACCGTGGAAATTTTGCCCACCCGTGGAAAGTGACTAGCCAGTCCACGGCGGCCGTACTGAACGCTGTGTTAACATGAATTATACCACTACCCGTGACAGGGGAACTAAAATATAAGTATGTGAATGTGGGGAGGGGCACAAATCTAATCAGATCATCTAAAAAAAATACCAAAGATTCTATAGTTCTTATCTTGAATGAGACTTGCATTATTTATTTATTTATTGGTGTTTAAGGTCACATACTTATGCACACAATGGCTAATCATGACGGTGACAGTTTTACGGGTGGAGGAATCTGAAGTACCCGGAGAGAACCACCGAGCAACGACGAGCAGCTGCCAGCTCCCCAACATCGTAACTCCGCACTGCAGCACACTGCACAGACAGGGTTAGATTGGCTGAAGACATGTGCACCATCGACGTGCAGTACGCCTTAGTTCACGGCGTCATCGTGCCGCCATGTGGATAATCGGGGTTAAGTGCCTTTCCCAAGGACACAACACGGGAGTCCGAATCGATCGCTCTGACGGTCACCTTTCGAGGTCTAACCGGGCTCAACGTTGCATAACTTCGGTGATCTGACGAGAACCGGTTACCGCAACGCCACCGTGCCCCATGAGACTTGCATAAGGCGTACATTAATTTCGAAGCCCAACATTTTTTGTTATATTTTTGGAAAGAGCACAGGACTTAAATAAAATTCAACCTTTTGAGTATTTATGTTCCAATATAAGAAGAATTAGAGGTTATTACTTGGTTAGTTTCATGACGGCCGAGATATCAGCCCGAGGTAGCTTTATATTAACCTGAGACTGAAGATTCAAATTTGAGAAGAATGGAAAAACGGGCGATTGGTTTGTTTTGAAAAAAGGGAATTATGCCTTGTTATACTTATACATCTAGTAAGAGGGCGAAGAGGATCAGTCAAAAATAGTTTTATACCATGCTCACCTATGTTACTACCTGAAAAGCCCGTATGTTAAAGTCTAGCTTTTAACACCACTACCGGTGTAAAGCTTCTACTGCAGTTAAGACGTTTTCAATTGAAATAACGTTACAAAAATTTACACCTATTATAAGAGATACACCCAACTTGACCTTTGACATGTCTCAATTTGCCGACTTCAATACATTCACACTTCGCGATATTTCATTCAAATATATGACGTTTTGCAGTACCATCTGCTGCGTGCAATGACTTATTAAGTTTAAGATACCTCCAATTAAATATTTAAAATAGAATGTAAACATTGTTAATAATAATTTTACTGAAATTGCAATGTAAATTCAATCAACCTTGACGATGTGTCTAGCTGTAAATCAAGCATTCACGTGCAGCCGGAAGTACTTCTCACCGGCGCAGATCTGAACAAAAAAGTTCCATCTATTCGCTCGTCTGCTTATCGAAAATATCGTTTTTTTCTCCATTTTAAATGACAACGTAGATCATTTATTACGGGCATGGTATACATAAAACAAATAGGTACTAGAGACGGTAATCAGATTTAAACCACTCGTAGAATAAGGGTTTTAACCATTCGGCAGAGCTTCGTGGTTAAAACCCTTATCGTACTTGTTTTTTTAAATCTGATTACAGGCCCTTGTACCTATTTATTCTATAGATCGTGTATGATTTTCACCCATTTCTCAGGCTGTGTCGAATACGTATGAACTAAACAGGAATTTGACCATCTTGACACTCTGACAGCAAGTGTTATGCCTGGCAACAGAAGTCTTCATTAACACTTACGCTGCCGATATCGACTATTGTCACCTATTTTATGATGATTAGCTGTGCGTTCTGGTGTGCGCAGATCAAACCTACCATCTGATTAATTGTTGGAAAGGGCTTAGAGAGCCCTTTCCAACAATTAATCAGATGATAGAGTTTCGAGTATGCCATATCTCTTATTAAACTTCCTCGCGTACAGGCGTACATAGAGGTCCTCCGTGTATGGCTAAAGTGGGCGTGGCAGCGATAGAGTTAAATCGTTTATAATTACCTATCAGCTCTGGTGGATGTGGTTTCATTACCGTGGAGGCTCCTTAACAGATTTTTCTTTGTACTTTTCTCCATATTAACACTCTAAAATCAGTTAGGTAAGTTCTTATTGCTTGGGGCGTTTTGCCGTCCACCTATCAGTTCCCAGGAAATATGGGATTCCATATCGGCATCCATTAAAATAGCCAGAGACACGTCACTTGTTGATTTAATTGTTACGGGCGATTTTAATGACAATCAGTTGGTTCCTTCGAGGGTTGGTCTTACTACAATATGCAATCTTTTTAATCTGAGGCAGCGTGTGTGTTAACCAACTTGCTTTACTGAGTCGTCAGCCACTCTACTAGATCTTTTTGCTGTGAGTCACACAGTTAACGTGAATGCCTGCGGGGTCCTAGAACTGATTATCCCAGAAATGACTCTCTATCACTGTCCAGTTTCAATTGATGTCGAATTTTCAAAACCATCTCATCTCTCCTTCAAGAGAAAGATATGGCTCTATTCACAGGGTAATTATGGATCACTAAATGAGGCCCTCTCCAACGTTGACTGGAATTCTCTTTTTGATAACCTATGTCTTGATACTATTGTCTCCAATTTCACCGACAAATTACTCGATACAGCATCTAAATATATTCCGAACAACAAAATTATTCATCAGATAGTTGCATCGAAGCACTTAATTCTACGAACTGCACCTCAGAAGAAATCAGCGACAGTACTTGTCTTTTTCAAATTTCTCGGATGCCATAGAATTAAGATAGGAGGCTGGTTTTGTTTACCTTTTCATGGCGTGGTTCAGTATAGTTTCGCTAGGCGGTTGGTGCCGAAGGAAACTCTCTCGGCGTGGGTTCGAACCCCCGCCATGCCAATGTAAACAAAATTATTACTTTGCGATCGGGCCAGCCGAAATGGATGCACAATGAAATTAGACTACTAATGAGACAGAGGAAGCGTCTGTATCGCATAGCCAAACGCATCGGTCTTCCGTATGTTTGGGCAAAAAATAAACGTAATAAACGGAACGAAGTTGTTACGGAAATAAGGGAGGCCAAAGCGTCGTATCTATCTAAAGTTCAGACCACACTAAATAGCAATAAAACCCCGTCTCCCTTGTGGTGGAAATCTCTAAAAACACTTATCAGTAGTAGTAAAGTGGTTGGTATTCCAACAATTATCAATTTAAATAAAGTATATTCCTCAAGTGTTGAGAAAACAGAGGTGTTCAATGAATACTTCTGTTCTATATCAGCAGTTGATGATTCGAAAGCCTCCCTTCCTGATTCAGTACCCCAGGCTTCACGAGTTATAGAATTGAATTGAATTTTGAATTGTCTTTATTTAGCAGCATCTACATAAGCACAGAAAATAACAGTTTTTATTTAATGCTCAGGCATCAATTCACGCTGAAAAATTAAGTCATATTCCCCTGTCGGTCGGCAAAACGAAATATCAAAATGATATTTAGAAATCGATATTTCATCGTAGGTTCGGATGACGAATCACATGTACTTTAAACGAGTCAGCACATCAGTAATGAATTCCAGAGTCCCAAATACAAACGAATTCGAATAAGTGATAGTGACAGTGACTAAATCAATTCATTAAATCAGCGGTTTCAAAGTTTGACTTTCTCATTCACCTTCCAGCGAAAAGCCGAAATCACTTTCAAATTTCTTCAGTTCAACTTCACACGTCTTCAGTGCATTGAGTTCAAAAAAAATAAAATGACGTGTCTTGTTATTGAAAATAAGAAAGTGGTGTTTTTTGTTACTGTTCTATTTCTTCGAAACACATTGCGATTATTTCAATTCGCCAGCCTTGGTAAATCGTAAAGTTAGGGGAGAAATAAGACGGGACTACTTTTTGTGCGGATATTCACACATTCCAATGGTTGGAGTTTGGTTGTAATTTTTGTATGGACGCCGGTTCGGCACATAAATTTTGCGCCTTAATGGCAAATAAAGGCCACAAATTGGAGAGTTTGTAGTCGTAGAGCATTAAATAAAAAGAAAATTCACGAAAATTTGATGAATACCGAAAATATCTCAAATTTTCGTGAATATCCTCTATGTACATATGAGCGAAGAACAACAAAAAACGTTTTAGATAATAATAATGCACATGTTAATTTAGATACTGCCCGGAACTAGCATAGCTTAAATAGATCTCTTCTAGCCAGTCCCGTTGGAAAAAGAAAAATAAAATAAAAAATCACAGAGCAACGAAAATAGCAAAATAAGTACAAGCCAATACTTGGTAGCACAACAGTATTTAACCCTTTACCCAACGTAACGGCCAAAACCGGCCAGCGCTATTCTTAAAAATCGACAATTAATTTTTATTATATTTTCATTTTTTGTCTCAAAAACATAGGTTATGACCCCTCGTTGGAACGAGCTCGTCGAGCTCGTTCCAACGAGGGGTCATAACCTATGTTTTTGAGACAAAAAATGAAAAAAATTAGTTATTCAAGAATTTTTTTTGCAAGTGTCGTCTGCTTTTCATGTTAGGTAAAGGGTTAACCTTCAGCCACTTCTAACAATTGTGTTTATGGGATTATAAAAATAATAATAATAATAATAATAATAATAATAATAATAATAATAATAATAATAATAATAATAATCCCTCAATGTGAAGGTATGATGAGATACGAGCTTGTGATTGACAGGTAACTAACCCAGTTTTTCCAATAGCTTTGATAATAATTTTGAATTTAACACCCAATGATCCTCACTGTAGAATTTTTAGATTGACCGCATGTAGTTTCGTTTTCAGTTGGAAATGTCATCTCTTAGTGCAGTGAAATTGTAATAAACACGCTTTATTTATTTTTATGCACCATTGTGCAGTATTATGCAGTCGGGGCACTGTCTGTTTCCGCGGAAAATTAGGGACGAATAACCATTAAGAAATTTTTCCCTTATACGTTTGTTGAATGCAGGCCTAGTAAGGTTTTGATCTGTTTGTTCAACATTATTCCAAGCACTCGGAAACGTATGTAATGGTAACATGGCTGTGAAGTTTGTTCCGGGTTTTAACGTGTACAGTTGTCCACATTGCCTGGTGGTCATCCCAGACGGATTCTTATATGTTGTGTAACAGTTTTTGAAACTTTCTGGTAAGTTGCTGTTGGTCCAGTCATACATAAACAAAAGAAAATGCAGTTTATATAGGTCCGGAAATTTTAATATTTCATGGAATTTGTACAGGGGATCGGTATGTGAATTGAATTTTTTATTGCTTATAATTCGCATTGCCTTTTTTGCAAAGTGAGATTTCTTCTTGTCGAGGGGACATGCCCCCATACCTGTATGGCATATAGTAAATGTGACTGGACCACCGAAAAGTAGAGCGTTTTTAGTGATTTGAGAGGGAGGTATCTTTTAGCTCGATTCATTATAAAAAGTGCTCTAGATATTTTGCAGCATACATCTTGAACGCGGTGTTTGAAAGTAAGGTTTTCATCCATCATAATCCCCAAAAACTTAACATAATTAAAATCTAATTCATTCCCAATAGCGTTGATTGGGGTATAGTTAATAGTTATTGTTTTATTTATTTTTTGAAGTGTGAGACAATTATCTTAATTAATATGAAATTGAGAGGTGGCATCTTCCGATAGTATCACTCTCCAATGTAGTGAAGTATATGAAGCAATGAAGTCGGTAAAGGTATCTAAAGAGTCTGGTCCCGACCTTGTAAGTCCACGCCTTCTCAAGGAATGTAAATCCTCCCTGTGTGAGCCTCGTCTAATCTTATTTAATGTGCTCTTGAACAACTCTTACTTTCCCTCACTCTGGAAACAAGCAATTGTCTCCCCAATTTTGAAAGACATTCCTCAAATTCAGTTACTACTTATCGCCCGATATCATTGATTAGTTATGTATGTAACATATTTGAAAAATGTGTTTTCAAACGCTTGTGGCAATTTCTGATTGACAACAATGTCCTTACTCAATTCTAATCCGGTTTTACACCTGATTCCATTTCGGTTTTACACCTGGTGATTCAACTGTCCTCCAGCTGACATATACGATGAATTCTGTCGAGCTCTTGGTGAAGGCAAAGAAGTTAGGGTGGTCTTCTGTGTTATCAGTAAGGCTTTCGACAAGGTTTGGCATGTTGCATGTTGGTCTTATCCATAAGCTGATGGAAATTGGTGTCTCGGGTGAATTTCTGTTGTTTTTTAAAATCGTACCTATCGCATAGGTCGTAACGAGTTGTGCTAGAGTCGGATACATCTACTTGGAGAACCATTAATGCTGGGGTACCACAAGGTTCGATACTTGGACATTTATTGTTCCTATATATATATTAATGATATAACCGAAAACTTACTCAATAGTATACGCCTATTTGCAGATGATACGTCCTTGTATGTAGAGAATCCAGAGCAAGGCTCGAGATTAATCAACCATGACCTTGCCACAATAGAACGTTGGGCTAAGACCTGGTTGTTGAGTTTAATCCCAGTAAAACTGCGAGTATGTTCATATCACGTAAATGCAACCCTACTGTCCACCCATCTCTATTCTTAGGTGATACGCGGATATCCGAAGTCAATAATCATCAACATTTAAGAGTTTTATATTAAATAGCACATGTTCATGGAACGACCACATTGATTATATCTGCTCTAAAGCCTGATCCCGCTCAGACCAACTGAGGAAGCAGAAATTTAATTTTGATCGCAGCGTCCTTGAAAAAATATACCTTGCCTTTGTTAGGCCTCTACTAGAATACGCTGATGGTGTCTGTGATAATTGTTCAGCAGCTCAAGTCGCCGAGCTGGAGAAAATACAGATTGCAGCCACTAGGATCATTACCGGGGCAACTGACAGTTGCAGCAAGTCTTTGCTTTATTCCGAAACACGTTGGGACTCTCTTCAAGACAGACGCCGCAAACATAAGCTGTTGCAGTATTTCAAAATGTATCACCGCATGTCGCCCTTATATATTGCCAATTAAATTTTCCCCAATCGTCTCACCGTCAAAACTAACGCTTAATCTCCGGTCATGTCATAACCACAGAATTCCTTTTTGTCGGTCTCAATTGTATCAGTCGTCTTTTATCCCGAGTGTCATTGATCAATGGAACAAACTGCCTTTATCTGTCCGCGAGAACTCATCGCTGATCAATTTCAAGACTTTCATAAATACTGAAAATCAGCGACCACCTGTGTTTTACAGGGGCGCGAGATCACGAGCATCCCAAATATATCACTGCAGGTTACGATTCCATTGTAGTAACCTTAACTCTCATTTATATGACAATAATCTGTCACCTACCCCATCCTCTCAGTGCCGGATGTGCGAGACACCAGAGCATTTTCCTACATTGTCCAATGTTCTCAAATGTCCGTAATAGTACTTTCAACCTTCGGCCATTTACTGTAAACATATCAACACTTCTTTTTGGATCTGAATTACTGAATAATCGGGAAAACCATCTTGTTTTTGAAGTGGTGTATGACTTCATTTTGTCAAGTGGACGTTTCTAGACTGCTAAGGATCAAACCACCACCACGTACGACTAGTACTATATGACGAATTTACCGCCAATCCTATAATCCTGCTTTCCTTTCCATTTACTTCCCATGGATCACCATCAAGACTGCTTCCGTCTCATTTCTCACTAACGGTGCTTCCGCTGCCTACTTGCGAGTGTCTTGAATGCGAAGGCAATGTATTGTGCTTTCAAGCTGGCATCCCCTGTTTTCTATTGCTCCTTTTCTTTTTACTTTCTTTTCACCTTTTCCTTCATTCACAAGCAAGGTTTAAACAATATCATGTGTCGCCGCCTGGTAGTTTGACTCCCTGTGCTTACCTTTCTTCGACTAGAATTACCACCAACTTTCTCACCGGTTTTGTCCCTGACCGCGGTGTCGTGACCGTGCACTCGAGGTTACCTGCTAGTGTCGACAACGATGCTGACAAATCCAATCTGAATGATCTCTCGGGTATTTGTTCCCAGGTCTGCATTCTTAGGGCCTATAGTCAGCTCTCGCTGTGTGCATGGATGCAGTGTCCCGGCTTGACACGTGGCTGATAATCAAGCTGGCGACCGACCACAGTCCATGGGTTCCAGTCGGCGATATATCAGTCCATCTACTATATTATACCACCTTTCTGTGTAAATTTATGAATGACACCGGGAGATGAATAACATAAGCTCCCAGCTTTCTGTCAGATCCCCCATTACATAATATGGTATTTTGTTAGTATATGTTACATTCTTCATGTTCTCTATATATACTGTCACTTTTCATGGTGTGCAATATTGTAAAATATAGCATACTTATTGAATAAATATTGTTTAAACTAAAATCAGTTAGGCTAAAAAGCAACCCAGATCAACTGGGTTGAGTGAATATGAACCCAATTGGGCTCATATTTACTCAAACCAATTAATCCTACATCCTACCCAGTGGGGTCTAAATGGACCCCACTTGTATTTTTTTGTTTACGGTCTCGAAATTAGGAACATACCTGGGCTTAGCTTTTGTGACCTTGTGTACACTTACGTACGTCGTAACTGGTTTGTCACCCAACTACTGGCATGTTTCACGTAATTGTGAGATACATTTTATTTGGGGTTCAAATGGATCCCAATTAGAAGATTAAACTTCTAATTGGGGTCCATTTGAACCGCGTAATTGTGAGATACATTTATGTTAATAGTTTTTGTTTGTTTTTCGGTAAATGATGGCTGCAAATGCTAGAAACGGCAAATATACCACCGCTGAGGTTCTAAAGGCCATATCTGGGGACCACGAAGAATCAGAAGTGGAAACTTCTGACACCTCGGACACAGACTCTGATCACATTTCCAGGCCATACAACCACAGTGACATAGAAACACTTGACACAAGATTTGGCAACTAAACTGAAGGAAACCAGCTCTCCAATCAACCCTTAAATCCAAATATTGTAAATCAGAATTCTCAAACAAATAATCTGCGAGAAAGGGGTGGGTGGAAGAGTTCGGGGGAGGGGATGGCCCCTTCTGGTGGGAAGTGGCACCTCTCCCCCCCACCCCACCTCAGGCTTTCGAGACATGCATGTTTAGGCATGTCTTGGCGGTGTTGCTAGTGCGGTGTTGCTAAATGCCCTTTCCCGGGGTCTGACCCCTGTCCTGAAGTGCCTCCGGCGCCCCTGCCCAAGACCAGTCACCTACAACCTACAACACGAAACCGTCAGCAGGTGCTTTTGAAGTATGTAAACCATGAATGCCGATTGTGTGTTGAATTTGAATAAATTATCCAACATGTTGTCAGTGGATGTCATGATATGCTCGTTGTTTTTATTATCAATTTGTTCCATTTTTGTCGGTTTGACCCTACACGCTAAAAACTAAAGTGTTAAAAACTACACTTGAAGTGCTGTATTTAACACTTACTAAGTGCTGAACTAGCACTTTGTCCAGGTGTAGATATCCCAGAACTTGACAGGTGTTGACAATAATACCACTTGACAAGTGTAATGTCGCGACACTTAAAAGGAAACAACGCAGATGACGCGGATCAGGCTCGAACTCTCGAGCCTGATCCGCGTCATCTGCGTTGTGTCCTTTTAATTATGTACCTACCAAGCGCAAATCAAATTATGGACGATTCTGGAAGAACCACCAATGCTAGACACATGGGAAGTGCCATCCATTCAAGTTTCAGATGTCTGACGATTGTAATGTCTAAGTGCTTAAAGCATTGCACTTTGAATGTTAAAATCAAACCCTAAGAGTTAGAATGGGTTTAACACTTGAAAGTGTCAGTTTTAACACTTTAGTTTTTAGTGTGTAATGTCCTTTCAATGATACGACCCAAAACATGCCCAGGGTGTCATGGAAACTGACACTTCTGTTGAATAGTTCCATTGAATAGTTCCATTAAAAACACAAGGCGATTTATAGCCAAGAATCCCGACCTTGTCATGTTGGATAAAAAAAGGGATGATTTATATTATTGAATTCAGTGTCCCATTTAACACAAACGTACTCCACAAAGTGCAGGAAAACTTCAAAAGTAGAGTAAACACGTGGCCCTCGATTTCGAAATGTCTCACTTGCATCGCCAGTATCAGCTTATCAGGCTCCCAATTGTCCTCGGCGCGTTAGGGTTAGTTCCTTCAAATTTTTTAGGACGTATCGGAAGTGTACCAGGCTTTAGCACAAGGAGGGCAGCGTTTAAAATAAGCAATAAAGAAGACAGTTATATTCGGAGTCTACTTATTTTAATCCTTTTACTGCCACGCCCACTTTAGCCATAAATGGAGGACGTCTATGTACGCCTGTTTACGAGGGAGTTTAATAAAAAAATATGACATACTTGAAACTCTATCACCTGATTAATTGCTATTAACTGTTAATCATATGGTAGGCTTGATCTGCGCACACCAGAACGTACAGCTAATCATCATAAAATAGGTGACAATTGTCGCTTTCGGCAGCGCAAGTGTTAATGAAGACTTCTGCTGCCAAACATGGCACTTGTTGTGAGAGTGTCAAGATGGTCAAATTTCTGTTTAGTTCACACGTACTCGACACAACCTGAGAACTGGGGAAAATCATATATGATATATAGAATAAATAAAAGGCCCTGTATTCAGATTAATATTTATTATTTATTGGTGTTTAAGGTCACATACTTATGCACAATGGCTAATCGTGACCGTGACAGTTTTACGGGTGGAGAAAGCCGGAGTACCCGGAGAGAACCACCGAGCAACGACGAGCAGCTGTCAGCTCTCCAACATCGTAACTCTGAACTCTGCACCGCAGCACAGGCAGGGTTAGATTGGTTGAAGACATGCGCACCATCGACGTGCAGTACGCCTCAGTACACAGCGTCATCGTGCCCCCATATAGGCAATCGGGGTGGTATTCAGATTAAAAAAAAACCGAGTACGATTAGGGTTTTAACCACGAGGCTCTGAAGTTTAACAAAATTTATGACATACTTGAAACTCTATCACCTGATTAATTGCTGGATTAATTAATTGCGCAGATCAAACCTACCATCTGTTTAATTGTTGGAAAGGGCTCCTTTTCCAACAATTAAACAGATGGTAGGTTTGGTCTGCGCCTACCAGAACGTACAGATAATCATCATAAAATAGGTGGCAGCAGTCGTTTTCGCTAGCGTAAGTGTTAAACAAGGTTCTTGACAGGTTCAACTCCATATCACTTTCTGGACAGCCCCATTCGCGGTCTGTCTGTGCTGTGTGCAGAGATGCGAGGGCCCTGGTCTCGTTATAAGGATACAAGTTGTTCGATCCCCCGTGGGAACCCCGGGAAGTGAAGCAGTGCTTGTTTACTGTGATAAACAAGCTTTGTTTCACTGGTAAAATAGGACCCAGTCACTAATGCTTGGGGTGCGAGTCCTCTAAAATAGGCAACATGGGGTATAAACGATTGACTGACCTTGACTTTATCTCCATGTTGTGGTCATGATTAGCCATTGTGCAGAAGTATGTGGCCATAAACAACAATAAATAAATAAATAAATAAATAAATAAATAAATAAATAAATAAATAAATAAATAGTTGTTCGATTGCTGGGAAAACCGACCACCCTTCCACTGTTTCATTTTTTATGCATACAATAGTAATAAATAAGGTAATAATACATATAATAATGACAATAAAAAACACCTCAGTCTTGCCTCCAAAACATAGCTTATAACCTCCTCCCATTGAGGGTATGTCGATACGCTCGTTCCATTGAGGGTTCATAAGGTATATTTTGGAGGCTATGAGCAGCAAACACGTGAAAGTTGTCAAAATCTTTATAAAATACCTTTAACTGGTAGAGTGCTAAGTTTTTTGAGGTGTTAAAATTTTGTTCACATGTTATTGCTTTGCTACAATTTATGGGAGAGTGCCTACAGGCACTCTCCCATAAATTGTAGCAGGGCAATTCCATCCAGACTAAATAATATCACATCAAGAATTAATTGAAGCACATCCACAGAATATCAAGCCTTTAAGCTGTGGTACCTACACTTCAGGATAAAGCCCAAAAATGGGCTTCCCGCACTCTACCAGTTTTTATTCCAGCCGGTTCACCCCATCGATTATGAAACATCTTCACACTGAACACAAAAAATGTGCATATAATAAATACGTAGCTATGTGACATGAACATACATATGAATAAATTAATTGCGAGGTTGTAAAAATTCAATAAAAACACATTTTTATCTTAAAGAAAACTGTAGATGGTATCGATGATTTATGGCGAAACACTGTAAGGTCGGTGAATACACCTGTAAGATTATCGATTAAACATTTTCGAGATGTTGTTCCACATTTTTTCAAACTTTATTTGCCCCGCGGATGGGGTAGATGCATGCAGAAAACAATTCGGCGTTTCTATAACAATTCAGCGTCTTTAAAGCTTTGGAAAGTTGACATGTATTTCTCCTGCTGCAACTCTCTAAAATCGATTGGGTTAAAAATCAACCAATTGGGTTCATATTCACTCAACCCAGTTGATTTGGGTTGATTTTTAACCCAACTTATTTTAGAGTGAGGAATAAATGTATTTCTTACGAACAATCAGAGGTGGCATAGCCATTTTTTGTTTTTTTTGTTTTTTTTTTTTTTGTTTTTTTTTTGGGAGGGGGGGGGGGGCAAAGATGATATTTGATTGAAAGCCCATTATGTGGGTTTCGTTGGCCTTTGTCGGCTAGTCCGAAGATTAATTTTGACCGTTTGTGGTCACCTCTGTGGTCTTTCATGCCACAACGTTAACTTGATATGTTGGGGAAATCTCAGGCATGTAGCCAGGAGTCTATAGTAGGATTCTATAATTTGGGATGTTCTAGCCAGTTTCTTTTTTTTGGGGGGGGGGGGGGATATTTGAAAGGCCGTTGTTTGTGGTTTCGGGGCCTCCCCTAGTCCTAACTAGAACCCTCCATTGGTCGCCCCTCCTCTCATCTCAGGGAAATGGGAGGAAGGGAAATCGACGGGAGGGTCCTAGTTAGACCCAACCACCTCCCCACAACCTGAGACAATTTTTTTCAAACTTTGTTACTCTAAGAACGAATGGGAGGCTGTAGCGTGTGTAGCCCATATATTGGAGACAATTTGGGGGCTCTATATTGTATGAAACGTTCATTGGGCCAAGAAAGCTCATAATAGGGAGCCGGTGGACCATACGTCCAGTTCGCCTTTAACTGTTTTACCCACGATGAAAAGGCTATGTAATGACCAGGGACAATACTATAAAACTTTTACAATTGTATTTTTTAGAATTATATTTTCTAGTTATGACTTCAAATGGGTCAAAATGAATCATCTGCATTTTCAAAGATTTGGCAATTTGCCAGCAGGCAAATTGCCATATCTTTTAAAATGCTAATGATTCATTTTAGTCAGTTATATTAAATGGTAGAAAATACAATTCTAGGAAATACAATTGTAAAAGTTTTATAGTACTGACTCCAGATATTTAACAAGTTTCTAATTTACCGATATTTTGTGTAAAAATAATTTGTAGGTAACTATAGTGTTTGTAAATGGTACTCAAAACTAAATATTTTAAAAGGCCCACTGTGATTTCAGTGCATGGGCCTTTTCGTCCTCATTTCGATACCACGCCCTCTTTTCGACGCCATATGACTTTTATCAAAATTTGCACAACGACCGGACACTTTTGAAAAGTTGTCTATTATATTTAGGACAGTATTTAGTGTTCGTTTGTCATTGTTCAAAATGAGAGTACTGTCGTCAACATATTGATTTACAATATATTGTGAGTTACTTATTTTCATACCGTTAATCTGAGGGTTGTAATTTAGTTCTGCACAAAATATTTCAGAACGCAGAATAAATAGGAAAGGTGACAGAGAATCACCTTGTCGGACATAATGAGGGTTGTACAGAATACACTTGAAAATGTCAAATAGAAGGCCCTGAACCACTGAAATTTAAATTCTCCAAAAATTGAAGATCTCCAATGCATGTTGGATAAATATCCACTCAAGAGAGTGGACTGTTTTTTCAAAGTCAATCAGAACTCCTAGACCAGAGGTATCAATCCCTTCACATTTTTCATTATTTTCTGTTATTAATTTTGCGTAGATTCACATATAAATCAACCTTTCATGAATCCCAACTGAGTTTATGAGATGATTTTTGGAAGAACTGCTTTTAGATGGCCAACAGAATTTTGCTGCTGAACCAATTTTAAAGTCAACATCCAGAAGTGAAATTTCGTTTAAACTGGCCTTCATTTTTTGATAAATGATTCAGATTTTCCTTCGTTTGGGGTACAGGGGATAACTCCCCGTCTCACGATTGAGAATTTAGCAATTGTTATAACCAAAATTTAGCAAATTGACCAGAAAATGACACAGCGTCTTTCTCAATTTGTAAAATTCAGAGATATTGCCGTCTAAGCTATGTGATTTGTTTTTGCCATGTTTTTAAAGACATGATGATATTCTTCAAAAGTTAAAGCGCCATCCAAATTAAATCTATCTTCTGTAGCCTGATTTATTGAGAAAAGAAGGTTATTTGGATTCAGAAATGAATTTGACTAATCGATAGTAGGAATATAAAGATTCATAAAACGCTTTCTCTTCCTCATTGTTTTTATATTAGTGCTTTCTCAGTCTCATTATTTCTGATCAATTTGGGTTTAAATTTCTCTGTATATTGCCGTTTTCCAAATTCTAGAAGTATTTCATTCTTTATTATCATTCATCACATCGTAACTCGTTACTGTTCTGCTGCGCTGTCCAATAGGGCAGGGCGGTTTTTCGGTTCGGTTCCGTTTTTTTGCGGCAACAGGAAAACCGAACCGTGAGACCCATCAAAAACCGACCGAACGGTTTTAACCCTTTACCTAACATGAAAAGCAGACGACACTTGCAAAAAAAATTCTTGAATAACTAATTTTTTTCATTTCTTGTCTCAAAAACATAGGTTATGACCCCTCGTTGGAACGAGCTCGACGAGCTCGTTCCAACGAGGGGTCATAACCTATGTTTTTGAGACAAAAAATGAAAATATTATGAAAATTAATTGGCGATTTTTGAGAATAGCGCTGGCCGGTTTTGGCCGTTACGTTGGGTAAAGGGTTAATGTGTTTGTGCATAAACTGATCAAACTATCTGAGTTGGGACTGGACTAGTAGCCATTGTGGACTCAGGCCTATTAGTCGGTCCGGCAAAGGGGTGAATACTTCTTATTACTTTCCAAACTGTGATTTACTGGAATTTCCGAGTTTGATTATAAACGATAACTTCACAAGTGAATTATGCAGTCAACAATTATGTCATGTATCCGTGAGCGCAAACGAAGACGCTTTACCGTGTGTGTAAAGGGGACTTTACTGTTTTTTGTTTTCTTTAACCCTTTACCTAACATGAAAAGCAGACGACACTTGCAAAACAAATTCTTGAATAAGTATTATTTTCATTTTTTGTCTCAAAAACATAGGTTATGACTCCTCACTGCAACGAGCTCGTTCTAATGAGGAGTCATAACCTATATTTTAGAGACAAAAAAATGAAAAAATAATGAAAATTAATTGGCGATTTTTGAGAATAGCGCTGGCCGGTTTTGAACGTTACATTAGGTAAGGGGTTAAATAATATAATTATCGTTAATAACGACAAGTAACAAACAGAGTATTCGCTTGACTGGACTGGTTACGTGAAATAATTCATTCGTGGCGAGGGACTATACTGTAAAACACTCGTGCGCACTCGTGTTTGTACAACGTCCCTCACCTCTCATGAATTATTTCACGTAACCAGTCCAGTCAAGCAATTACTCTCTATGTCTTCTCATTGTCACATGCTCTCCCTTATTGACTGGCCAACCGGACGCCAACCGAGCGAGTGAATAAGGGAGAATGAGAACACAGTTTAGATGAACTTTATTCATTTGTAACCCCGATTTATTTTTTTCCTAACTGAATAGGCTTAGCAACTAATCCCCCAGAACCCCTAAGAATGATTGTTTTATTAGGGGTTTTAACGACACTTTCAACATCCAGGGTCACGTCTGACAGTTTTACGGGTGGGGGAAGCCAGTGTACTGGAGAGAACCACCGAGCAATTGTAAGACTCTCCGACGTACAAACTCTGCACAAGCAGAGTTAGCGGCGGTTGAAGGCAAGTGCACCTTTGACGCGCAGTACACCTTAGTGCACAACGCCACCGTGCCCCACGTGCCTTGACCAAAGACGCAAGATATTCACCGTTGGCCAGGATCGATTAGCCGATCGTTCGGTTTTAAATCAAATTCTCTAGCCACTGAGACACCGTGTTCCGTATATTTTATTTATCAACAAATACATTTTCAAGATGGCTGGGGATATGGTGGAGCTGTGTACTAAGGCGTCCTGCACGCCAATGTGCACATGTCTTCAACCGATGCTAACCCTGCTTATGGAGTCTGCCAGTTACCCGCCGTTGCTCTGTGGTCCTCTCTGGGTGACCCGGTAATAAATAAATAAATTGAAGACGTGTTTTTGAACTATCCTCCTGTTTGATTTATATTCCAGTTACACCATTAAAACTTTACCTAACGTGACGACCAAAACTGGTCGTCAGCGCTATTCACAAGAACTGTCATTCAAGTGTCATTATTTTTTTTATTTTTTGCGTCAAAAACATAGCTTATGACCCCTCATTTGAAGTAAATGAGTTATTATTATGAGTAAAATGAGCATTATTATTATTATTATAATTTCAATTATTAAATATTTTGTTTGCAATTGTCGTCTACTTTTCCTGTTAGGTAAATGGTTAAGGCATGCTTTTGACTTAGCTGTCATATTTTATCAGTCAGGACTTCAGTCATTACAATCGAGATAAATCCGGTTTACACCCCTCCACCAACCTGTCCGTCATCTTCACCACGCCCTTTAGCAAACCTTTGCATAAGCTTGTCCTGATCAACTAAGTCCTTTTGAACTTTCTTTCTCATATAAAATATGGGACAATCCCGGGTTGTACACAAAATATCCCCATGCAAACTACCTTGACAGCGTTGACACTGTGTCCACAATCGTGAGAACTTTTCTTCCAAGGCATTCAGCTGATATATTTGATTCTGAAAGATTTCCGATTCTCTGACTTTACAATAATTACAAACTGCATCATCATCAGGAATAAGGACCTTACAGCCAATACACCTATACCTGTCTTCGGATCCCTTTAATCCACCAACATTCGAGGGCACCCAGACTTTTGTTCGAGTATGATCTCCACTGAGTAGAATAGATTTTGCCTTCTCCCCGAATATTGGCTCAAATATTCTCAATAAAGGCGCAAAAAGCTGCTTTTCAAAATAATATTCATAGTCTATGGGAATGTTGTTTTCCAACACGTAGATGGGATCCTCAGATTTCTCGTGGATTGGGGTTTTTTTCAGAGCTGAAATGAGCACGTATTGCACACTGTCACCAGGTTGTGGAGCACTTCCTGGGTCACGCATTTTCATTCGTTTTGCAAGCTCAACGTGAGGTTTTTTAACTTTACCATTGACTGATGCCTTTGTCAGTTCCTTTGTTATAACTAATTGAGAAATGTCTGTTCTATTGCAAAATAAATCAGATATGACATGCTTCGCATGCCCTATAGCCCCATCTATATCCTTTTTAATTAAAAGAAATTGGAGACAAGAATTAATTAAATTTGCAACAAGAGGGCTGGTATCTTTTCGAACTGGCTCGAGACCTTTACAGTCCAATTTGTCATAATTTTCGGGATTTGTCCAATAAAGTCCCGCATACTTTTTCTTACCGATTAATAAATATGGAAAATAAACTTTTTCAAATTCCAATTTGATTGGGGGTTGAAATTTAGTCGAGATGAATTCTGCAGCTTTTTTACCCAATTCCATTGATTCTGCAACATTATCAAAACCAAACTTACACATAACCGAGTCAGTGTCCCCATAGATTACTTTGGAATCAAACCTGTAACCGTTTGCTATTGTATATTTCTCCTCAATACATTCCTTAGTCTCCTGTAGCATCTTCCGCCCAAAAGCAGTAACACTCCGAGCAATCTCAAGGCAAGGGAGATATCCATCTTGAGCACCAGTAAACCCATATATAGAATTCGCAGTAATTTTCAAAGCTAACTGCCTCCCAATTAACAATTGTTTTTTGAACGGATCAGTCTCCATTTTCAAGTCTGTTTTAGCCTTTTTTCTTGCTGAGATTAAGTGTTCCAATATTACCGGTAATAAGCCTTTTCTTAATGAAGTTTTGCAAAAAGAATCCCCAGATGGCGTTTTTATATATTGATCAGATGTTAAATCCAAGTCCTTGATAGTGCTGTCACTGAGGAGACTTGTATAGCACAAGTTGTGTACTATCATTATTGAAGGATATAAAGAAGAATAATCTAGTGTGGCTATTGGTTCATCGTAATAACCCTTGACCGGCTCAATAATTAACGCGCCTTCATATTTCTCTCTAGTTTTCTTTATTTTGTTTGGCAACACCAAGTCTTGTTCTTTTGCTTTCCGGAGGAGCTGGGAAACAATCTTAAATTGCTGTCCTCTAGACAGAAGAGATGCCAATGTAACTCCAGTTACTCTTGCCATTTCTATATGATTAATAACACACATTAGTTTATCTAAACGTTTTAAGGGTAGAAAAGCATCCTTCAAGCACTTCATGGCCAGTCGACGCCGTGTCTGATCGGTACCATTTTGCAGATCTGCAACAACAGAAGGCTTAATATCTTCCCTTTGTTCCTGCAAGAAATGATATGATGCGGCATTCAGTGTGTTTGATCGAAGTTTATAATCCGGAAGAATTTGTAGTAAATCTAATGGAACTCGACCTTCGATGTTAATCGCTCTGTTTTTTTCCTCTGTCAGTTTACTCTGAAATATTTTCTCCTCTATGACACATTCACCTCCCTCAATTCTACCGAGACAGTTGACTTCCGATATCTTCAAATGATTATTTCTGTTTATTAAATATGGTAAGTCGAAAGTTTGGATATTATAACCAGTAATGATGTCTGGATCCACTTCTCTAAGAAATTCCGCCCATTTTTTAAGTAATGCATTTTCAAACTGACATGATATAACTTGTGTATCAAAAACAGGACCACAAGTATCCAACGTGAAAACATTTCTAATAAATGGCTCCCTCTCGCCTTGTCTAATGACCACGTTAGCAATCTGAATAATCGGATCCTTATCAGGCTCTGGAAATCTACCCTTTCGTCCAGCACATTCAATATGGAAACTGAGAATCCGTAATGGCGCTACTTTTGACCAGTCTCCTTCAGTAGTGTGTGATATAAAATCTTCCCATGAAACATCTACTTCTAGTTGACAAAATGACAGAGTATCAGACTTGTTTGAAGATCCATCTCTGGGCACTTTGTCCCTGATGCGATATTTTCCGGGAGGAATTTCTATCCAGTTACAACCAACAACATTGCAGTCCACCATAAATCTTAATGTAAAATCTATATCACTTTCATAAGCCTGAAACTTATGAGGTGAATAGCCAGGACACTCAAACTTTCGTTCTAATAGTCTTCTAGCAACAGCTATTAGTGCTGGAAGAGTCATTGTAATTTTCAGAAAAGGAATCTTTTCATTGTTATTGAATCCACATATACTCTCTTTCTTCTCCATAGCTACACGTAACACTGCATTTTCTATCCCATTTTTGCCTGATCTCATAACAGCCGCGTTCAAAGCATATTTAAACCTGTCACAATCTTTTTCTTTAAATCCAGGTTGCGCGAGAACATAAAAGTAGGGCATGAAACCATGAATGTGGGCAAGAACACTGTTTCCTCCCTCTGTAACCCCAAATATTCTGATTACAGGTCTTTCTAAGAATCCTGTCTTTCCAATGTAATGTTCAACATGTATCTGGTGGAACACGACACTGTCTTTTGCGAGGTCAATTTTTGGTAGAGCTGGACGAGTCCAATTTGGATTTGTCGATATGTGAACAGGTTCACCACTGAATGTTTCTGTTTCATTATATTCACTCTCAGTATCAGCCATCAATTCTAACTCATTCTCTTCATAATTCATCATATTCCTTCATCAGTATACCATTTACTCCAACATCCGACTTTGAGACCTGCAAAAGTTAAAATGTCAGTGTTTGGCAGTATATTATAATATTAGAACGTTCCTTTTTTATGTTCTATCGGTCAGTAGTACCTGAGTTTGTGTGATTTGTGAAATAAAACCTGAAGCAGCTTCGCTGCTTCAGGTTTTATTTCAGAAATCACACAACCTCAGGTACTATCGACCGATAGAGCATGAAAAGAAACGTTCTAATTATTTTATAAGGCCGAACAAAAAAAACAGCTTTCATTATTAAGCGTTAAGTGCAACATGCCATCAATCTTGTAATAACAATGTAGTCGAATCCAAAAACATGACGTCATTTCGAACGAATGACGTCTCTTTAGGAGTTTCCAGATCACCAAATTCGAAAATGACTTGTTACAAGTGCAGTCGCTTTGGAAGTTTCTATATCACCAAATGTCAGTGTGTACAACTGCATCATGCTGTTCATGTTATAATTCATTATTAATGCTTATGTCGTAAGTGGTATAATGGAATATAAATTCTTCTCAGACGACGACGACAGTTGTTAGAATTAAACGGAGTGAAACAATTTACTTTGAACCTGAGGCGGAGACTTAGTGAGGTCGAGGAACACTAGTACTAGTGGTGATACTAAACTTGTGGAAATATAATTGATTGAACTTGAAGTCACATTCATGAGATTCACTAAAGAGAACACCACGTGAGTTTTTAATATTTCTTATTGTTTTGAATTCATTGTTTGCAGTTAAAAATGAAAATACACCCACTGAAGGTGACATATTTGTCGGTAAGTTTGTGTCTATCGGTGACGAAAAAAGTTAAACAGACACGGCGCCTTCGACAGGCGTTGAGAAATTCCAATCAGCACGTGCGTAATCGACGCTGATCAATGGAAATGGAGCTTACATTTTCTTTGTTCTCATGTCTCCAGGGAAGAACGTTCCGATAGTACCCGTGTTTTGTCCCCAAACTCCAGTACTATGACATTTAGAAGGGGTCAAATTAACCAATCACGGCTGATGTCACAGACGTGAGGCATAATAAACTTTATTAGATACTTTATAAGTTTAGTATGGATCATGAATGTCACCGGCCCACGAAAACTTCGTGCAGGTTTTTCACACGAGCGCCGCGTTAATGAATGTGAGATACGTTTTGAAATTTTCATTTGTACTGGATGGGCTTTTTCGGAGGTCTCATCGTTCTTTTCTTGTTATAAACTCGTTCATCAATAGTTTCTGGTCGAAACGTAACTTTTAAGGTATAAGAAGACTGACACGTGACGAACGTTTACGTACCGTTGGCATGTTGGAAGCTGGCAAAAAACAGACTGCAGTGGCTCAAATTCTCAACGTTACTAAATCGGTGATTAGCAGATTGTGGTCACGCTATCGTAAGACAGGCAATGTTGATGACAGACGTCGGTCAGGTCGTCCAAGGGCAACAACTACTAACCAGGATCGTTTCATTAGAATCACAATATTATTAAAGTGTCTCAGAAATTGGACAGCAGCTGCACCGAGCGACAGAGGCGCGAGTCAGTGGTCAGACGATCCGAAATCGCCTGCACAGCTGGAATTTGTACCCCCGACGACCTCGAATAATTCCACGTTTGACTGATCGTCACATCGCAGCAAGGCGTAATTGATGTGGAGCACGACAGTGCTGGGACAATCGTCGGTGGAGCAACGTCATATTTTCCGATGAATCGAAGTTCACTCTCGACTTCCACGACAGGCGAAACAGGGTGTGGCGGCGGCGGCGGCGGCGACGGAACGAACGATACCATGACGTAACTATTAGGCATCACAATTCGGTGGTGGATCGGTTATGGTATGGAGAGGCACAACCATGACAAGCAGAACAGTATTACATGTCATCCAAGGGCAGTGTGTCGCAGGGCAGTGTTACCGTGACAACATGTTAGCAGCTCATGGGGTGCCATTTACGCGACGTCACGACCGTCGATTCATTTTCCAAGGTGACAATGCGAGAGCACACAGGACCCGTGTCGCTACAGAGTTCCTCCAGGAGCAGAACATCACTACACTGCCTTGGTCAGCACTAAGTCCAGATCTTTCACCAATCGAGCACGTCTGGGATATGCTTGGCAGGCGGTTACGCCAACGCCAACAGCCCCTACCAATGTCCAGGAACTCGCCGCTGCACTGTAGGAAGAATAGAGAAACACCAGTCAAACCGATATTGGACGTTTGGTGAGAAGTTTCAACGTCGCATCCGAGGAGGATTTACAAGGTATTGAAGTCTTGGGCAGAATGTGGTAAATTCCATAGATATCGAGAAACATTCCTCAGTAGCTTCTTAAATAACGCCACGCTTAGGCGCATGACGTCGCGTTGAAGGAACGATCAGCTGATCTTTGTTATTGTTTCGAAACTTACGCATTTGGGGTCAAATTGGGCTGAATATTGTGCGATAAAATGTCTCGTAGCATATAATAAAAATGAAAATCTACTCTCTTTCAGTTAGTGTCGGGAATTATCTCATGAGTGTGAACGTGAAAGTTTTATTTTTCGCGAGTGAAAAATATTACTTTCAGGTCCACACGATGATTTTTAGCTCAACTTTGGCGAAGTCAAATTTCAGGTATTGTCATGGCCCGTTGTCCGTCTGTCGCGCCGTACACACGGCTCGGGCTAGAGGCCGTATTTATGAACCGATCTTTACGAAACCTATTGGGTACCTTTGTTATCACCGTGAGACGAGAACGAGTGTTTTTGGGTCCGGTCTGAAATTCAAGATGGCCGCTGGCAGCCATTTTGTACAAAATTAGGTGCAATCAAATTTTTGCGCAGACCTTCCTTATGAAAGCTCTGATTTGAATATTTTTTTGTATGAATGTTTAGTACCATAGAATACATCACATATAATACGGTTTTTTTTTCTCGTGCTTAAATTATGCAAATTAGACTAACTTTGATTTATTTAGTGTTACTTTCAGCACTGTAACTGCAAATGCCAATACGGCTCGGGCAAGAGGCCGTATTTATGAATCGATCTTTACAAAACTTCTTGGGTACCTTTGTTATCACCGTGGGACGAGAACGGGTGGCTTTGGGTGCGGTCCGAAATTCAAGATGGCTGACGGCGGCCATTTTGTACCAAAATTAGTGCAATCAGTTTTTTTGTACAGAACTTCTGTATGAAAGTTCTGATTTGAATAAATTTCTCTATGAATGTTTAGTAACATGGAATACATCACATATAATACAGGTTTTTTTCTCGAGCAGAAATTATGCAAATTAGATGAACTTTGATTTATTCAGTGCTACTTATACACAGTAAGTGTATGTGTCAATACGGCTCGAGCTAGAGGCTGTATTTATGAACCGATCTTCACAAAACTTCTTTGGTAGCTTTGTTATTACCTTCGGATGAGAACGAGTGTTTCTGGGTGCGGTCCAAAATTCAAGATGGCCGCCAGTGGCCATTTTGTACCGAAATTATGTCCAATCAGTTTTTTGTACACAACTTCTATACGGCTCAGGCTAGAGGCCGTATTTATGAACCGATCTTTTCGAAACTTCTTGGGTTCCTTTGTTATCACCGTGGGACGAGAACGAGTGTTTTTGGGTGCGGTCCAAAATTCAAGATGGCCACCAGCAGCCTTTTTGTACCAAAATTAATGCAATCAGTTTTTTGTACAGAATTTCTGTATGAAAGTTCTGATTTGAATAAATTTTTGTAGGAATGTTTAGTAACATGGAATACATCACGCATAATACGGGTTTTTTCTCGTGCAGAAATTATGCAAATTAGATGAACTTTGATTTGTTCAATGCTACTTATACACAGTAAGTGCACATATCAATACGGCTGGGCTGGAGTCTGTATTTATGAACTGATCTTCACGAAACTTCTTGGGGTACCTTTGTTATTACCTTGTGACAGAAACGAGTGTTTTGGGGTGCCTTTGTTATCACTGTGCTATGAGAACAAATATTTTTGGGTTTTGTCAGACCCACTCTGGGACTCAAAGATTTCTTTTCTAGTTTAGCATCTAACTGTCAGCCCACTTTTACAATACTTAACCTATATATTTGTTACAGGCTACGATCAGCATTTATGTATAGACCGTTACAATACTTTACATGTACCTTTGTTGTCAGGTCATTACCTAGATGTTTGTCATTGCTGTGTCACATACTATACATGTACATATCTTAAACAAGTTGAGCTACAGTGTCATTGACACTTTCATTTTTCAGTAGCTTCCTAACTGACGTTACGCTTAAGCGCATGACGTCACCTTGAACGTCGCCTTGAAGGAACTATCAGCAGCTTTTTGTTATTGTCTTGAAATAGTTTGCAGTCGAATTGGGCTAATATTGAGCATTAAAATGTCACCTAGCAGTAGCATATAATAAAACGAAAATGTACGCTCTTTCTGTGAATATCGGGAATTATCTCATTCGTGTGGACCTGAAAGTTTTATTTTCCACGAGCGCTTGCGTAGCATATAATAAAAAGATAATGTACGGTCTTTTAGTGAATATCAAGCGCTCGTGGAAAATAAAACTTTCAGGACCACTCTCATGAAATAATTCCCGATATTCACTAAAACAGCGTAGATATCCTGTATATACTAGCTATAGGCGGTAAAAATGTGGCAAGCAGGTCTTGGTTCGACGGGGGGCGGGGCTATAAATTTCCCCTCCCGTCGGCTGCATAATATCAAGCTTTTGAGAAAACCATTTGTACCCCCCCCCCCCCCCCCCACACACACACACACACAAACACTTGAGTGAGAATTTCCAACTGATGAAGCAATACGAATGTACCCCCTCTTATTCTGTTCGAAATCTATGACCATAACTTTTGAGTCGTAGAGTTGCAAATCGTCTCTTGAGTGCAACAAGGCGCCATCTGCAATGCTTTAGCATTGCAGATGGCGCATTATTACACTGAAGGGACAAAATACAGACACCAGTTGAAACCCCTCCTAATACAAAGTCTCTGACAACCGGTATAAAATGAACAGGAGCATCGCCAGACGTAGCTAAGTACTCCCGTTAGCCATTGTGACTTGTACTACCACAAAATACTAACAATATTAATAGACGGTCGAATTCGAAGTCGTAAAGGGGCGTAAGTCATGTAAAAATAATTGGACGGAACTTATATTCGAACTTGGCCTGTTTTACTAGCTGGGTAATTACGAACCAACTTTGGTTGAGATCAAATAATCCAAACTGGAGCTGTCGGTCGGAAACCAAAAATGTTAAGGGACGGACGGACGGTCGGACTGATTACTATTACCTGTACTGTTGTATTTGTAAAACTCGTGTATCAGAAGTTTTTGAAATGAAAAAACCGTACCTACATGCACCTGCAGAGTCTGACCACTAGATAACTATCCCGCAACCAGACTTGATCGAGCAGATACAAATTTGGATGCATATGTTTTCAAACCTGTACAGACTGATCAGCTGGTGACTCCACACTTCTTGATTCGCCACCACTCAAGACATAGTTACAAACTCCCAAGCTTCCTTAGGTGGGAAAGCAGGTGAAAAGTCCGTGGATAGATAATTTGTACGGCTGTCGTGATCATCCATTTATATAGTTTTCCAATCGCCATCATTAATCGTTGGTTGGCCAATTAATAGTCATTCCATAAAAATAACAAGAAAACGTTTGTGTAAGCACACGCGCGCGATAAAATGCCCATGAAACACTCTTTTTTGTGGATATATCATGAATTCTCTTCGTATTAGAACATGAAAAAGAAACATTCTATGGACAAATTTGAATCTTTCTCTTTTAAAGAAGATAAATACCACATCCCCAAGCATTGTGACTGGTGGTTCATAAGAAATTATTTCAAAATAATTTCAAATTTAATGGACAGGATTCTAAAATAAATTGTTTTTAATTAGTCAGTGGAGTTCGAAGTCTCATTCCTGAAATTAAACAATGATTCCTTATAAAGACTTTTTAGACATATAAATAGAGGATATGGAATGAGTGTTTTTCTCATATAATATTTATGAAACGAGTCTAAGAATTTTCCGTTTTGGCGAGCCTCTGGCGAGCCCAAACGGATAATTCAGACGAGTTTCATAAATATTATATGAGAAAAACACTCATTTCATATTCTATTTATCATATGACACACGCACGCACAAATTAGCCACTTAGTATGACTTTTTAACCCATCACCTAACTTGAGTTGCAGACGGCACTTGGAAAAAAACATCCTCGTATGACTAAAAATTTTCATTTTTTGCTTCCAAAACATAGGTTATGATCCGTCATTGGAACGAGCTCGTTCCAATGAGGGTTCATAACCTATGTTTTGAAAGCAAAAAGTGAAAATATAAAAAAAAATGAATGGTGTATTTCTTGTTGGTAAAAGATTAATACAATATAACACACCTTAAATAGGACAGATAACGTAGTTTCTCACTACTAAAAGTATGCAAATGTGACCCAGTTGTATTTTGTTTAGCCAATCAAATTGTCCAGTTTTGAAATTGACCAATGAAAGCGCCCAACTCTAATTATGCAAATTATGAAAATGTGGCCCAGTTGTATTTTGTTCAGCCAATCAATTTGTTTAGTTTTGAAATTGACCAATGAAATTGACGAAAGGCTTTATTTATCACTGATTAATATGAAAACAAAATACCAAATGTTTTAAAGTGAACAAAACCGACGAGTCATATGATAAAAGTGAATATGTGTTAGAAATTGAAATCATATGTTCAATATTGAAAAAACTGTAAAATATACACCGCCAACCATGACAACGGAGATTACTTAATAGATCGCGCCAATTTAAATTTCTGGCAAACAGGCCGAATTATTGCATCAAATAAAGTGCTTTTTATCTGTACTTCTTCTGAATCCTGCATTTTTATGAGAGAACCGTGACTTTGAATTGCTCGATTGTGTTTTGGGTTTGAGAATCACAGAGCCTTTGTTGGACACACGGGATATAACTCCGTATGGTTCGATACATATTATGGGAAATCAAACAATCTGATTGGTTAGTTAGCTGCAGTAAAGTGAACTGATTGGATGATCTGGATAAACGAAATAAGAACAAGAGTACTCGACACAGGGTTTGAACTAGCCAGAATTGTTCTTATTGATAAGCTTTTATACTCTACTGGAGTGGACTCCAGAACTAATGAACAGGATTGAATAATCAAAAACTATAGCATAGGTAGAAGCAGAGGATTCTGAAAGAATCCGAACTAGTAAAGATTGTCGGGTCTATTTGGGTAATTCTACGAAGTATCCGAGGATTTGGGTAATTAGATAAACTCTTATACAATCGAACTCACCTATTGTTGGAAAAGGGTGATTCTAGGGGAAACCGGGCCTAAATAATGTCCGTTTTGGTAGTTTTTTAGATTTCGAATAATTTGTCGAGTTGTTTGTGGTAATTAAATTTACTCCTATTCAATCGAACATACCTTCCAAACATACCTCTTTTCCGTTATAGGCCTTTCAGACCCATAGCAATAAATACTCTCATATAAACCAAGATGGCGACCTCCAGTATGCAAAATCGACAACTGAAACTCGTATTGACACGCCTTGACACACGTATCACTATTGGGATGACGTCACAACACGATCGCTCCCGAGGACTACCATGTCAACCCAACATAACGTAGGTGGATTACGTGACATTACGTCTCTTCCGATGTCCGACACCGAGGTCCGACAACTATTGACTCAAAACCACATTACATACTACTACTTGAAACCACATATTACTCACGCCATAAAAAAACTCCTTCCGGTCCGAGTTGCCGTTCATCAAGTTTCTTTCAGGACAAACGATTCTCAAAATGATTCTAAAAACGGCAATGTTCTCTTAACCCTTTACCTAACGAATCGTCCGCATCCGCCCGCGTAATATGCAAATTGAGCAGTTGAAAAAAATAATTTTTTCAAAATATTTCAACAAAACCATATCATGTGACCCCTTATTGGAACGAGCTCATTGATATGGTTTTGTTGAAATTTTTTGACAAAATTAAAAAAATGATATTTAAAATAATAAATTTTGATATCGTCTGCGTTGGGTAAAGGGTTAAGTCCTCAGATTAATTTATGTTAATAACCACCGAAGATACATTTACATAGCTGCAGATTTTTAAAAACTTTGTAAAGGGGGCCCGCTTTTCCGGCCCAGGAACATGATACGCCACACTTTCATTAAGTAGAATGGCTGTGAAGTTAATGTCAGGGTAGGTCATTCATTACTTCCGTAATGAAGTAACGTGCAGTCTTGTGCAACCTCAAAATTGAAAATATGAATTGATCTACCTCGAAATAATGAATATGGACTCTTCCAATTGTTGCATGTGGGATACCACCAGGGTTCAAAGGGTTAACCCTTCATCCAACGAATCGGCCGCATCCGCGTGCGCAATATGCAAATTCAGCAATTGAAAAAATATTATTTTTCAAAATTTTTCAACAAAACCATATCATGGGACCCCTCGTTGGAACGAGCTCGTTCCAATGAGGGGCCACATGATATGGTTTTGTCGAAATTGTTTGATAATGATATTTAAAATAATAAATTTTGATATCGCCTGCGTTGGGTAAAGGGCTAAACGTGCTTCTACATTACTGTCGCTTGCCTGAAAAGATAGCAAACAATGATGTAAAACACTAAGAAAAATACATCCAACAGGTAAAATTCTCCAAGAAGAAAGCACTTTGAATAAATCTTTGAGAGCCATGTGAAAGGTGCATTTTGTGGATGTCACGGAGACAAACGCGTTAAATCGCTTACCTCAAAATGTTTCGAAGTCGTTGCCAGGTGGATCGAATATTTCATTTAAGTTCGTCTTGCAAACATGTAACAAAGAGCTATACTAATTTTTGTTTTTATGATGATAACACAAACGCTATAAATATCTACATAAATACATATTATTATGATTCTACAATGTTATAAAATCGTAAGTGAGGATACAGTATAACGCCCTTAAACGTAACAATGATAAGATAAGGTCACATTTCACGATTGAACACGATCATGTTTCACAAACATGCAGACGTGGCAAGGTGAAAAACAAACAAACTTTTGAAAAAGATATTTCGCGAGTGCGATGTCCCCTTTTGTAATAACTGACGAGTTTTGTAGCATAACCCAAACTAAGTATCTCACTGCTTCTATGTTGATAACACCGGAATTTGACATCAGTTTCTGGAAAGCTCTGTTTCTAGTGGTTATGCTGCATCTTGTACTGTAACTTGTAAGATTAACAATGCAACCCAGATGGTTTGATTCCTTGTGTAACCTGGAAGTTGTGTAATTTCTGACACCACAAGGCTTTCTGAAGAAGCCATCCTCGGCAGTATTTTTGCTGTGAATATTTTTCGTTTCCTCGGCATTTTCCTCGGCACTGCTGATTGCTGTGGGTGAATTACCAGCATGGGCGCAGACCATGGAGGGGGGGGGGGGACGTGCCCCCCCCCCCCCCGAATAAATTTCGGGGGGGGGGGCATCGTATGATGTGCCCCCCCCCCCATCTCAAACTCCTTCCGAACCTACCGAAAGGAATGCAGTTTGTATATATAGTCGACCACACATGATGCTCGGGTCGCGGTATTCCAGTTATCTAACGTTCATTTACTAAACACAAATAATTTGAGAGCACATTCGATTTTGTTAAGGTTATCTAATTATAGAATCATAGACTTCTGACGATGAGTAGGTTACATCAGAGTCTATGATTCTATAATTAGACACGCGCATGCTGTTTCTTCTTATACTAATGTAATGTTTTGGGTATATGATCATCGGGTTATATGGTTCAGCATTTTGACAAAATTACAACAGGCTGTTGAAAAAATTTTTTTTTTCTGATAAAAAAATTAAGAGAAATCATACCCAAGAGGCCACCAGAGTTCACCATATGATAGCTGAATTTAAAAATTTTCTTGGAGGGGGGGGGGGGGGGAGAGAGAGAGAGAGCCCCCCCCCCCAAAACCTCCTCGCCCGGCTCGTGTCTGCGGCACTCGCTGCAGATGCATTCGGCATCTGCCTGCCCCCCCCCCCCCCCCCCCCCCCCACACACACACACTCTATGGAGGAGATCTGCGCCCATGATTACCAGGGCTGATTAATGGAAAGGATAGTGTCTGTATTATAAGCGCACTTTGTTGATATAATGGAGAGAAAAAAGTAACAGAACATCAACAGATGGTGAAAGCGCAGGTTGTTTTTAATTTTTAAATGGGTTTCAACTGAGAATGGTAGTCAAACGTTCAAACTGATTGGGAATAAATGATAAAAGGCCAGCTTTTGTATTTTATACGGCTCTACCGGAAAATACATGAAGTTTCTGAAATGATGCGCACGTCGATGATACCATTTCGCTAACATTTCGATATTTCAATTTTTATATGAAATTCCCATATCCCCAGTTTTATCAATGACAACTTTGAAAAATTAAGGGGAGCTAACTTTTCTGTAAGTCTCTTTCAATGACAAAAATTGTCAGTCATGATGGTCGAACGCCGACCAGTCGATCTCAAGATAATTCTCTAACCAATACAACTCTCAATATTGAAAGTAAGTAGACAGTGCTGTTACGCCCACTTTTGAAGTAACTGACCACTTTTGTAGTAGTTCACCACTTATGTAGTAAAAATGGACCACTTTTGAAGTAGTTCACCACTTTTGCAGTAAGCGTCGGCCACTTTTGAAGTTAAAAACAAAGTGACCACTTTTGTAGGAGTGTTTTGACCACGTTTGAAGTAAAAACATTTCCTGTTTCGCAAGGCTGTTGAAATTAGAAAATTTTGACCCAATTTGTTTTCTTTTTTTCTGCAGGAAACTGTCTATTTGAACTCAAATCATAATGTTTTGATCAGAACTGACCCGGGCTTCTATCAGACTCGGCGTTAGTGGGCTGTTGCACCTTTCCGATCCCATTTTCAGCTCACCTGATCGAAACAAAGGCGAGATGATAACTTTACAAAGCATTACATTTTTCTTCAGGGCTACGTATAGAAAATGTTGAAACTGAAACTTTCTACAGAACTCTTGTCAAGAATGGTATGATGAACGTCCTGCACCATTTTTGACCCCTTATTTATCCTAATACCCATGCAAATATGATGTCACAGGAATGGAATAACCTATCTTTGTATAAGCTATAACTTTTCATTTTATTAGAGGACAGACATTTTTACAGTTGTTGGGGATGTCGTACTGAAGAGCCTGCACCTCGTTTTGACATCTTACCTATTAACCCTTTACCCAACGTAACGGCCAAAACCGGCCAGCGCTATTCTCAAAAATAGCCAATTAATTTTCAAAATATTTTCATTTTTTGTCTCAAAAACATAGGTTATGACCCCTCGTTGGAACGAGCTCGTCGAGCTCGTTCCAACGAGGGGTCATAACCTATGTTTTTGAGACAAAAAATGAAAAAAATTAGTTATTCAAGAATTTTTTTTGCAAGTGTCGTCTGCTTTTCATGTTAGGTAAAAGGTTAATGTAGCTATACAAATATGGTATATGGATGTAATAGAAATATTCAGAGTCTGTTTATCTTAAGGTTGAACGTTTCAACAGTGGTTGGTTCTGTACCATTTTAGAATCCTTTGCTTATCAATAGAGTGTTACAAATAATATGGATGTCATAGATATTTCTCATTTGCCCCTTCTTCCAGCTGGTTCATCCAATCATGCTGAAATTTCCACCAGTTGTTGCAGCGGTTATTCGACGATCCCTTTAAATACAGCCATGTACATATATAGATTACCAGAAGATACAGCTGCCCTTTTCGTCTATGTGGAAAATTCTCAACTTAGCGGATAAGCCAACCCCTCTTTTTTCTCACCCAGGGAGGACTTTTGTACTATTTCAATTTTCAATAGTTCTCTCTGGCCTAAATCGTGTTATCCCAAGAATTCGTCCCTATCGGGTTTACTCTTTTTCCAGACCCAGATAGCACATTTCCCCCAGTAGGATCCCGAACGACTGGTAAGACTACTTGCCATCTTAGACCTACCTGGGCAGCGTTCCCAGGTATGCCTACACTTGTAAGTAGTCTTACTGAGACTTGGGGTTCCCCAAAGATGGAACGGTAGAAAGAAATCTTGCAGGTGCTATACTATATATGGCAAGCAAGTGGCTCTCGGATCCTTCATTCCCTTCCGCGCTTCCGTCTTTGTCCTTTCATTTATTTATTTATTTATTGGTGTTCAAGGTCACAGACTTATGCACAGTGGCAAATCATGACAGTGACAGTTTTACGGGTGGGGGAAGCCGGAGTATCCGGAGAGAACCACCGAGAAACGACAAGCAACTGCCAGCTTCTCAACATTCTAACTCTGTTCAAGCTCCGCTCAAGCAGGGTTGCAGTAGTTGAAGACATGTGCACCATCGATGTGCAGTACGCCTTAGTACACGGCGTCATCGTGCCCCTATGTAGGCAACCGGGATAAAGTGCCTTGCCCAAGGACACAACGCGGGTCGTCCCGGACGGGGGTCGAACTCGGGACCCCTAGCATAGAAGTCCAACAGTCTACCACTGAGACACCGCGCTCCCGTCTTTGTCCTTTCAGTCATTTTCTTGGCCCCCTCCCCCTCAGAAGGTACCTGTACCTCTTACCTTTGAATTCTTGGCTCCGCCACTGGTGAAATTGGGTGTTGGGCAACTAAGTCGAGGAGGATGATTGGAACTGGAACGGAGTGGGGTGGAGTGGGGGTATTTGGGCAGGGTCGCGACCGAAATATATGGGTGTTGGCTCACCAAACCGAGACACGAGACAAGTCTTGTCGAGTGGTATTGTCTGTTCGCTGGACAAGTACTGAGTCGAAGGCGTAGTTTGGATTGGGTAACATGTGAAATATAGGAGTTTGAGTCGGGTCGAATAGGTTGTGGGATGGGGGAGGTTCGGCTACCAGGTTGTCAGAGTTGTGTGTGTACGTCACTTGATCGTTGTGAGGTATAAGTTTTGGATTGGGTCACATAGATGCGGCCGATGAGGGGGTCAAGATCAATGGGTAGGCATGCAGAGATAATGGGCCACTTGGTCGTGGTTGGCTTCGATGGTTTTAGAGAACAGTTAGGGTGACTGTGTCGACATTAGAATCAATGATTGGGGCGGCCCATCGTGTATGAAGGTAAGTGTTTTATGACACTGAGTCGTGTTGGATCACTGGACTGAGTCGGAAGATAGGGGTGCTAAATCAGCGGGACGACTCGGTCGGTGTAAAGGAAGATTTCCAAATTCGTAGGTATGGGTGTTGACAACCGGGTTGTGAAGCGTCTTTGGGATGAGTAGGTAACTGTGTTATCAGGCCCGAGGCTAATAGGGCCCACTATGGCCACCCCAGTCGGAAAATTTGGCCTCTTCTTTCTAGAATATGGGTGCATTTTTCATACACAATTTAGGTTTTTAGGTCCTTTCCCCAATATTTTCGGAAATTTTCAAAATTCACCGCACTCCTTTCTCAGTCAGTCGTCTGGAACAGTCTGTCTTCGGTCCTGCGTATTATACTTGGATTGGGGTGGAATCTTTTAACCCTTTACCTAACATGAAAAGCAGACGACACTTGCAAAAAAAAATATTGAATAACCAATATTTTTCATTTTTTGTCTCAAAAACATAGGTCATGACCCCTCGTTGGAACGAGCTCGACGAGCTCGTTACAACGAGGGGTCATAACCTATGTTTTTGAGACAAAAAATGAAAAAATAATGAAAATTAATTGACGATTTTTGAGAATAGCGCTGGCCGGTTTTGGCCGTTACGTTGGGTAAAGGGTTAAAAGGGTCAATGGGACTGACAAGTGGGTCAGGAAGATGATGTGATCGGGTCACTTTGACTGGATTTTTGTTATGATGTCATCGTTAGTATGATGGTTCGCCGGGAAGACTACTGGGTGGATCAAACTTCTTTGTCAGGTCAAACATGGGGAGAATGGTAAGACCGTGTCGTGTTGAGCCACAAGGTTGAAGGAGTTGTGTGGACAGATCACTATGTCACGGAGAGTGTCCTCCGGGTCGAACCACCTGCAAGGGTCACTATGTCGAGTGGGTGAGTGGAGCAGGGTAGGAACAACGAGTCGGAAAGTAGCCGTCTTGAGCCCCCTTGATGGTGGTAACTTATAGACTGCATTAACTTCGAAATGTGCGCTGAGGTAGAGTTTTGGGGCAAAGCTATGGTTGTTTGATTACCGTTTCAAGAAAGTTATCAAGAACGGTCATTTGGCTATCAGTATTTGTCTTGACGTCGCTAGGTATTATCTCGCCACAGCGAGATACTTAATTCGCCGCGGCGAGATAATTAATTCGCCACGGCGAGATAAAAATTGGAAACCTAATGTACCTTCCACATCGGTAGCTTATAGGGGACATTCGGCTGCCAAAATTAACTTATCTCTCCACGACGAGATAAAACTTGCCGGGCGAGATAATTAACTTGCTGCGGCAAGTTATCATTCTCTCGCCGCGGCGAGATATCTCGCCTCGGCGAAATAATTATCTCACCGCAGCGAAATAAATGTTTCGCGGTGGCGAGATAATATCTCGCCCAAGCGAGATAAATATTTGCAGCCAATGTCCCTTCCACCCTTTCGTACTAACTGACACGTACAAGATAAAAAATAAATGTAATTTTCTTGGTTTGATCGTATATCCAACCGTTCGGTCATTTATTTTTTTCTTTTTAGTAACGATCAAGCATGTTAAAGATTCAACACTGAAAATATCGGCAATCGTTCTATAGTTTTTCTATTACTGCAAGGAGGACAAAGCCTTGGAACTTTTATCAGTTTTAGCTTATTAAACATATATCAAGTTCAGCTAATACGGCCTGGTCGACTCGTAAGGCAAGACGTTTTAAAGCAATCATTCGTGATTATATTTATTTTTTAAGATTAGTACAGGGTTCAATAATTATTTGTACAATTATACACATTTTTTTACTTACAAGTTTGTTACTACAAACATTCCATTCCCTGCATAAGAGTATTGCTTTCACCTAAAGGGCTGCTATCCGCAAAAGGTTTTCTTCTGCAGTTGCCCTCTGCCCCCAGTCATGACAGTTAAAGTTTCATAAGAAATCGCCCGTATATAAATTTGCAATATGTGGCAGTTTGAATTTGTGTTGACTAACCTAATATTACATAAATATAGTTTAACAAGTTCCGCAGCAAACAACTGGTGCATAATCGCAGGTTAAACAGTTTTCACCAATCAGAGCACATTTACTTATTTGCTGTGGTACTTGTCAACCTGTGGTTATATACGAGTTGGTTAGGCTACAGAAGCCCACATCTAGCCTAAAATTATTGAACGGATTTTTATGAAACTTGCACTGAAGTTTTTTTTATGGTTGGAGGGTACGGCCGATGGATCTTAGTAATGCATGAAGTATGAAGACATTCGGCAGAGCTTCTGTAGAATTGAAGTCTACCAATATCCATTGTCTCATCGTTAACTTTTTACAGCGGGTTGCTCTGTGGTAATTTGTGATATTGTGATGGAATTGTTGGTCAGTGAATGGTGGGGTGGGGTTTTGTAGGGTTGGGTTTGGTGGGGTGCAAGTGCACTGAGTAATATTCTTCCTGTAAACAGGAATGGCGCTTAATCTACTGAAACGTTTTGATGATGCACGCGCTGCTATACAACCACTGTTTGGTGAGTGTAAATATACCCTTAATTTGTTATGTAGAATCAGTGAAACGATATGAAATAAATATGCTGTTCAAAAACATGTGTCCTTTGATTATCAATTTACTCTGAGTGTCTATTGTTCCATAAGTTGCAAATATTGAAATAATTTTGGCCTAGTCCGTCCCTGTACTTTGATTGGGACAACTGGGTCACTTTCTCCATTGTTAACACAGACGCGAACTAATATGGGTTTAATCATTCCATTGAACCAGGACCAAGAGTTAGACTAAATGTTGTTAAACCCTTCTTGATAAACTTATATCTGTATTGGGGGTATGTTATTTCGGGACTAGCACGTTTTGGCCAAGTCGCCCAATTTGAGGCCGTAATGATCCATTTCTTTTAAATTTTCAGTATTTTCTTTTTAAATTAAGAATTTTGTTTCAGTCCATAATTAAACTAAAATCATGCATCGAAAAGGTTTGGAAACCAATATTGTTATATAAAGTATGCTGCAAGTTACTACTTCAAACCTTCATCCCTATCCTGTCGGTCTGATTCCTCTTTCTTTATAGTTTTCCAGAGTTTTGTTGTTGGTTGCTGTGTTGGCCTGAGTGGAGAGAGGGCCAAGGCCGCACCCATAGTGCGACACGAATGGTACTGCCACCACTTTGTTTATTGGCATGGGAAGGCGGGGTTATGGCTGAGTCATGATGAATCCCAGGATGCAGTGATCAGAACCACATTGTGTAAAGGTTGTGACTCAGCGGCCATACCGCTAAGGTAAAAAGTTCCAATCGTGGCAACCTAGATGTCTCTCTGTCCCCTGTGACAACCCCCGCCTGGCCCATCTCAATAACTCCGCCTCTGTTGGATAAAATGTTCGCTATAAACAAGATGGTGGCTGTAGTCAGCGAGCAAAAGACTTTTAATGTTATACAGATGAAGCTAAGTGACCGTCGAACAATCGCGAAAGCTATGCGAATAATGCGATTCGATCAAGTTCCTTTCACAAACAGTGAAGCATCTTATTTACAATCAACAAATACCCTTTTCAGTGGAAACAAAATTTCATTCTCGGAGAATTTTTTCCACCGTTGCTGAAGTGGTTGATGTAGCCCTAAGCACCATGGCTGGTAATTTTTCGTCATTGGTAGAGATTTACAGGAAAGTTAGCTCCCCTTAGCCCTTTACCCAACGTAACGGCCAAAACCGGCCAGCGCTATTCTCAGAAATCGCCAATTAATTTTCATTAATTTTTCATTTTTTGTCTCAAAAATATGGGTTATGACCCCTCGTTGGAACGAGTTCGCCGAGCTCGTTCAAACGAGGGGTCATAACCTATGTTTTTGAGACAAAAAATGAAAGAAATTAGTTATTCAAGAATTTCTTTTGCAAGTTTCGTCTGCTTTTCATGTTAGGTAAAGGGTTAATTTCCTAAAGTTGTCAATTAATTTCACACTAAGGGTATGAGAATTATAAAAACTGAATTTTCGAATTGTTAGAGAATTTGTCTTATCGATGTTCGCTTCATTTTACAAACATCCGACATTTTCCTGTAGAGTAGTATAAAAATAAAAAGGCAGAAGCTGGATTTTTATAATTTTCCCCCAATCAGTTTGAACCTTTAATTATTATTCTCTGTTGAAACCCATTTAAAAATTTAAAAAAAATGCGTTTTCAACATCTTTTCATGTTTGGTAACCTTTCTCTGATCATTATATCAACAATGTGCGCATCGTGACATTTAAGGCAGATATTGTTCTTTCCATTAATATAAACCCCTAGGAAGTGAGTTTAGCTATTTTTTTCATGGGAACAATAAAAAATTACAACTTACCATAAAAACACATTCGTTAAACAAAATACCAAAGTTGACAGTTATTTAGAGTTGGTAGGTAATATACTGATATATATTCTTAAGTTCATTTGAACTCTGGTGGTATCTTCCATATTAGTTCAATGACAGCAACTGGAAGAGCCCATGTTCTTTATTTAGGGATAGACCAATTAATATTTTCAACGTGCAGCCTTGGGGATGCACATAGAAAATATTGATTGATCTACCACACACAAAAAGGCAAACTTACCATTTGTAACATTTAATAAATGAAAACAACAGACAGCTCCGGGGGTTGTCTATTGTTTCGTTTATTAAAAGTAACAAAAGGAAACCTGGCTTTATTTCTACTGATTTCAAAGGTGTTTTCTCAACAGTTGCTTCTTAATTGGTCCTTCATCACTCTGTCTAATAATTTTGAGGGAGATAACTTTATGGGAAGTCGATTTTTATCACGATATAAGTCAGGGATGACAAAAAACCAAACAAATGTAACGGAATTCAAAACAACAAACCGATGCAATTACCTCCACGGACGCAAGAAGTTCACAGGCGCCCAACAGAATTGCAAACGCCAAATTGAACGGCAATAAAATTATGTTTCCTTATGTGTATCTGTGGATGTATAGTTCTATTGTGGCATCTCCAGTTCACAGGATCTCTTATTCCCATACATTCTTTGGTTCAGCTGAGTGTCAGTTTGTTGGTTCTAGAAGACAATTGACGCGTATAAGAGAACCTCGTATTTCGGGTTCAATCATTTTTATTCGTAGCTGGTATCAATTTCAGTTTAATTCCGCGTAAATATAACTCTGTGAACTTTCACAAACAGAAATATATGGTACGTTCAGTGTTCCTTTCAGTTTTTGTTTCAGGCGATTCGTCCCAAACCGATTACGCTTCAAAACGACACTATACTTTTGTTTAGTGGGTATTGGTTCCCAGAATAACTGAAATTGGATTACTTCTCCAAAATAGGAAAGGCTTGTAGTCCAGGAACATTAGACATAAAAATGAGAAAGTAAGGAAAAAAATCGGAGAAAGCTGATTTTTTTATATGTTTCCGGGACACACATTGCGGATAAAGTGTGAAAAGTCCCCGCGAATTCGAGTTGAGCTTTTTTAGTTATAGCGTTTTTTTGATGAAAAAAAAAATTCAAAAAAAAATTCGACACAGCTCCATATTTCTCATTCTTATTCGCCTTGGTAGGGTGAGAATCATAAATATCGTGCTGAATTATATTGAGAATACATATCCCCAACAAAAAATGCCAACTTTGTACCAATCCTCACACTCAATGGTGAAATATTCACGAAAATGTACAAAATTACGAAAAAAAAATTATTGTTTTCATACACACAACGGTACACAACGTCCATTAAATCAAATCTACGACTACTTTGGGAGTTAAATTATATATCAAAAATTGCAGAAAAGCAGTGGCTTTATAACAATAGTCATTTATTCCATAATGAACTGGTGAAACGTGTGAAATATTAACCATACCCCCTAAACTCAAATTCAAACGGCATCGACTTTTCTCATTCAAATACCGTATTATAGCATCATTGTTTCAATTTCCATGTTCGATTAAATCACATAATGTGGAGATTGTGTCTTCGTCAGATAAGTTGACAAAAGTTTTCGTTAGACTCGGCGGCTTCCATATGATTATGTCATATTTAGGGGCAATTGGTTCGATCATGGCTGGTAGCGGCTTGGATGAACTTTGGGGGACTGTTTATGCTGGTGGGTCAATCCATCATTTGATCAGTGGTCATGCATATTCAAGAGCAGTTCGTGCCCATTTGCTAACACAAATTGCCATTACAAAACTTGTGTTTGAAGAAAGCCGAACACTAGATAACATAGACTGCACAGAAGTCAATGAAATATTCTGTGGACTTGCCAGAGGTGACTGTACAACAGCTGACGCTGTCAATCAAGAAAGTGTCAACCATCTACTGTCAAAATTACACGAACTGCTCCAGAATGCGTCCGTAGGACGCACAGGAAAGCTTTGGGTACAATACTACGAGCAAATAGGTCTTCTCCAGTTGTTCTTGAGAGCAGAGCGCACAGGCGACTGGGAACTCCACACATATTGTGTTCGCAATATGATTCCAGTATTTCACGCAGGTGGTCATTTTGCATACGCAAAAAGTTCTCATCTCTATTTGCAGCAGATGAATGAGCTAACAGAAATAATGAACAGGATGATTTGAAGTTGTTCACTGAGAAAGGTTACTTTACCATAAGGCGCTCAGATAAATTCTGGGACGGGATATATTCTGATCAGACCATAGAGCAGTGTTTAATGAGAATGTTCAAGCTCCCTGGTGGTCTCACACATGGCAGGGGAATAACCGATAGCACTGTTGCGAAATGGGTACATGGACTACCTCTTTGCCTTCCGATATGTAATGCTCTCGAAAATTTTGTTCATGTTCACACTGGTCATGGCGAACAACATCGGGATCTCCGTCAAAGTTCACAATTGACTGATGCCAATGATATCACCAAATTATTGAACTGGCTCAGAGTGCATTCCCCCTTTCAGAATAGAGATCCACTACAATTAGTCTCTATAGCGACCGGGCTTGTGGCCGACGAAACTGTGAACTGTGACCAAGTTCGCAAAATTGGTGAATGTTGCGTATCGAATGTTGTAAGCAAAACGTTCAACAGCATCAAACAACGACGTGTTGACACTGTGAAGTCTTTCGCATCGATGGCAAATAGCATCAAAGTCCGTGGAAGTAAGGTAGTGATTGACCCCACAATTCTGTTCAACCGCATCACATGTGTTATTCAGTCACAAGCAGAGATGGAAGAGTATCTCAAATATGAACTCGCCCCGAAACCACCAGCATTGTTTGATTCTGCTGGAATGAGGAAGACACAGAAAAGCACGCTCGGTAAGATCCTCAAAACATACGGTTCCGAGCAAACTAAAATCCCAGAACATTCTCTGTTTGTTGTAGATGGTGGATTTTTATTGAGGGCAGTTGTATGGCCTAAACAGTCGTCATATAAGGACATATGTACATCATATTCCAATTATCTAGTGAGACATTTTGGGGCGAACGTCGTGGTTGTTTTTGATGGTTATGCTTGTACAATGTCGACAAAGGGCATGGAACAAGCCCGTAGATCTAAAGACAGGTATTCCATTGATATCAATATCTCTCCCGAGTTACCAGCCACCACACCCCAATCCGATTTCCTTGCAAATGCCAAGAACAAAACCCAACTGATCGATCTTCTAATGCAGGAGCTATCTGCTATCAATATTCAGTCCAAGCAGACCGAGGCTGATGCTGATGTACTGATAGCCGAAACTGCACTTGACATCGCTCAAGATGACAACAATGTTGTCGTTGTGGGAACAGACACAGACTTGTTAGTCATTCTTACCTCTCGAGTTCAACCGGGATGTAATATTCACATGATGTATTCCATTACCCCAAACTTACTAGTTTCAGTTAGTGAAATAGCAACCAAAATGGGTGACCATAGAAGCAACCTCCTTGTAGCACATTCTATAAGTGGTTGTGACACTACTTCTGCACTCTTTCGAGTTGGTAAGAAGAAAGTATTCAGTACAATTGTCTCCGATGTTACTAGCGACTCACAACAGTATGTCAACACAATTTTGGCGGATGACAGTACACCAAGTGCAGTAGCCGCTGCCGGGGAACAACTTCTCCTGATCTTATACGGGAGTAAAACTGTTTCCTCTCTCGACCAATATAGATATGTCACTTACAAGCGTTATGTAGCAAAATCTAAACTGAATAAACCCATCGACCTAGCCTCACTCCCACCAAGCAGCGATGCTGCACAACAACATGTCTACAGATGTTATCTCCAGGTCCAACAATGGCTGGGCACTTCGCTTCCTCCGACGGATTGGGGGTGGTCGCTAGACAATGGACTTCTTGTACCGACTGCAGCCACAAAGCCATGTGCCCCCGATAACCTACTGAATCTGATCAGTTGTGGTTGCAAGAGTGCTTGTACAAAAAGGTGTGGGTGTAAGAAGGCAGGACTCTCTTGCTCAGGTTTGTGTAATTGCAGTTCGGATTCTTGTAACAACCACAAAAACACTGTCCTGTCGGAAATTTCTGAGTTCGATGAATAATATGTATATAGGTCATGTCATTTCTGTATATAGCGTTGATAATAGTCAATGTAACTTAATCCATGTTGATTGATTTGTACATTCTGTAAATATTATTTATTGATTTTTGTACATTCTGTAAATATTATTTATTGATCTAATGCTGCCAGACACAGACGTGTCTGTTCGGTCCCAAGCCCGAAAATAGTTGAGTTCTCATGCTGACGAATTTTATGCCAAAAGGGGAACTCGGCCAGAAGCAGAGGGGGTCTTCCATAATGTCTATTTTGTAAGCAATGATAAAAGTCTTCAAATGGTGGTGGATTTTTTATCGTCTGTCCAACTAACATCCCGTTCTGTACTACGACCCTTTGGGCAAATCCGTTAGGAAAATCGTCATTTTTTGCGTCAATCCGATACTTTTTTGTGAATTTTCAATAATTTTTCGCAGAAATTGTCACAGAATGCACATTTTCCTCTAGGTAAATGTATATTAGACATTATGTAGCTCGAAATACGCGTAAACAAAAAATACAGTTGGATCAATTCGAGGTTACAAAGTTCGTGCGATTTTTTTTGATTTTTTCAAACGCGTTTTCGAAAAAAGGCTGTAGAAAAAAAAGCTCAACTGGGATTTTAGGGGACTTTTGTCTAATCGTTCAGTGACATGTACTCGACATTCCCTGAAAAAATCAGCTTTCTCCGATTTTTTCCCTATTGAAACCTAATGTTCTTGGGCTATTGGTCTATTTTCTAGGAACCCAATGCCTCTTTGAACATAACAAAAATGCCGAAACGAGGTCGGTTTAAAGGGGCCCTCATATATACAAGAAACGATTTCCAAGATAATAAAGTAGGTGGGGTGAAAACTCTCAAAGTATTTTTTCTTTGTCTGCATTGCAAGCTGTGACTGGGAGAGTTTCCATTCAAGTTGGTTATTCCCGTAACTTCAGTTTCATGAATTATCCATACGCAGGAGTACGTTCATGTCATTAATCGGTTGTAAAACTATAAGCCACTCTATTGGTATCACTGAACTAAATATTTGAATTACAAATACCCGCCTTGAAATGTTGCATTCGGAAGTGATGCAATCTCCAAAAATAAACAGCCTTGGGAAAATAAATTGTTTCAATAAACGTCTGAAGCATTCCCTTGCTGTCAATTTTTCTCTCTTATTTGTTGCATGACTCCCTGTTTTGGAGTCAGAAAAAGTTGTCTGAAGGGCTACACTTGACAAAGATATTTCAATACCCAAATTAAAGTTATGCGATCAGTGGCGGCGCCAGAAATTTTTTCTTGGGGGGGGGGGGGGGCAAGTAGGGGGCAGACTCCCCATGAAGGGGGGCAAATACGTAAAGGATCATATCATTACTTTATTATGAGGTAGTCGAAACTTGGACACAAAGTCCGTAATATAATTTTTTGGTTTGGTACGTCCTGTGGACGTACCAAACCAAAAAATTATATTACGGACTTTGGGTCCAAGTTTCGACAAAATGTAATGGTAATTAGCGCTCCTCCTTTAAAAAAATCCTGGATCCGCGTCTGGAGAGAGAGAAGGCAGAGATAGAGACAGGGATAGAGAGAGGGAGGGAGGGAGAGAGGGAGGGAGAGAGAGGGGAGAGAGAGAGAGATGGAGGGGGTAGAGAGAGAGAGAGAGAAGGGAGAGAGAGATGGAGGGGGATAAAGAGAGAGAGGAGAGATAGAGAGAGGGAGGGGCAGAGAGAGGGAGGGAGAGAGAGTGTGTGTGTTTGTGTGTTTGGATGGATTTGTGTGTGGTGGGTGGGGGGCAAGTGGGGGGGCCAGAGCCCACGTTTGGGGGGGGGGGGGGGGCAAATGCCCCCCCCCCCCCCCGTGCCCCCCTGTAGCGCCGCCACTGGATGCGATCATATTTTTTTCGCCTGAATGTTATAATGGTCGCTTATGGGAAAACATTTAGTTCCGTGATACCTTCAGCACTCATCTATCAGATAAATGAATTGCTATCCACCAGGTATTTACAAAAGGAGATAAATCTTCGTTTTAAACTGAAATATTCTCGAATACTACATGTTTGTTTCTTTGTTTTGATAATACATACACGAGTAAAACAAAAACTCAGTCCAGCGTCAGTGTTGTTCATTGGAAGTGCTCTAGCAAAGATAAGATTTTCTGCGGAACTATGCTGCCACTCCATATTTTGTTTTCATTTTAAATGCTCGCACTTGGAGATAAAATTAAGTAAGCGCAGTCAAAAGGTATTATGTATCCGATTGATATGCGTATCATTCTGACTGGTTCCTAGTCTTCCCTCTTATATCGGTCGTTTTTCTTTTAAAAAACGCATGACAACATCATCCATATGATACGAAGAACGCAGGTTCCTCTGCAGGGAAAGGAAATACATCTCCCTGTTGAATGTTGAGAGTTGATCGCGTTTAAAGTGTAGCCATTTCTAGTCTGTGAAATAAATTCTTTAGACTCCACAAAGTAGATCCTCTGTTTCTCGGGCCTTTTTTGTAAAACTGCAAGCGGGCGGGCGGGCGGATTTTTTATTTTTCTAATTATTTCTTTGGCATAAAAAATACATGTTTTTGGTTTATTTTATGTTTTAGACCTCATAATCTACAAAATAGCATGGGTGGTGGTGTATTTCGTCCCTTGGGTGCAAGAAGGCTTTGCAATGCTAAAGCATTGCAAAGCCTTCTGTACTCAAGGGACATATTTATCAATTTTATTATCTTGGATAAAATATCAGACATGGGCCATTTAATTTTTATTTCTTCAAGTTTGCATTGGTTATAAAAAGAATATAAAAAAGAAAGCACACGGCAGCCAAAAAGAACACACGGAAGGGTCTCAGAAACTGTTTTTTTAAAACTTTTTTAGGCCTTACCTCAGAAGTCTTTTAAAATATGCGTCATTGTGAGGAATCTAGATGATCGAAAATTGGGATAGTTGCTAACCTGTGCGAATTTCTATCCGAGTATGGAAAAAACTAGTATAGTATACAAACTGTATTGTAAATGGTAGCATAGTGCAGATGGAGAATGGTAGTATAGTATACATACTGTACTGTAGATGGTAGTATAGTATACTGACTGTACTGTAGATGGTAGTATAGTATACTGACTGTACTGTAGATGGTAGGATAGTATACTGACTGTACTGTAGATGGTAGTATAGTATACTGACTGTACTGTAGATGATACTATAGTATACAAACTGTACTGTAGTTGGTAGTATAGTATACTGACTGTACTGTGGATGGTAATATAGTATACCGACTATACTACTGTAGATAGTAGTATAATACTGTACTGTAGATGGTAGTATAGTATACTGACTGTACTATAGATGGTAGTATAGTATACATACTGTACTGTAGCTGGTAGTATACTATACTGCCTGTACTGTAGATGGTAGTATAGTATATATACTGTACTGTAGGTGGTACTATAGTATACAAACTGTACTGTAGATGGTAGTATAGTATACTGATTGTACTGTAGATGGTAGTATAGTATACAAACTGTACTGTAGATGGTAGTATAGTATACAAACTGTACTGTAGATGGTAGTATAGTATACCAACTGTACTGTAGATGGTAGTATAGTATACTGACTGTACTGTAGATGGTAGTATAGTATACCAACTGTACTGTAGATGGTAGTATAGTATACTGACTGTACTGTAGATTGTAGTATAATATACTGACAGTATTGTAGATGGTACTATAGTATACAAACTGTGCTGTAGGTGGTAGTATAGTAAACTGTTTTTTTAACTTTTTTAGGCCTTACCTCAGAAGTCTTTTAAAATATGCGTCATTGTGAGGAATCTAGATGATCGAAAATTGGGATAGTTGCTAACCTGTGCGAATTTCTATCCGAGTATGGAAAAAAAACTAGTATAGTATACAAACTGTACTGTAAATGATAGCATAGTGCAGATGGAGAATGGTAGTATAGTATACGTACTGTACTGTAGATGGTAGTATAGTATACTGACTGTACTGTAGATGGTAGTATAGTATACTGACTGTACTGTAGATGGTAGGATAGTTTATTGACTGTACTGTAGATGGTAGTATAGTATACCAACTGTACTGCAGATGGTACTATAGCATACAAAATGCACTTGATTAGATATCTTGGTTAACTGTTAATTCGTATAATGCTTTGACGTTGAATATTTTTATAAAAATATAAAGGAACAAACAAACACGCACCAATAGGTCAATTGATCAGCTCGATTAATCAATATCCAGCCAAATCGGATATTACATGTAATGAATTCTATTGAAGAGTGAATCTTTTCTTTCTGTTTTGGTGGGCTACATTGTTTTAATGCGTGGGGAGAAGTTGAAATAAGTTGACATGGAACATCGAAAACTTATATGATTGTCCAAGTACGAAGAGTTTTCTAATAAAAAGCCCATTTTGTTATTCCTTGTAGTGCTGTGTGCCATATACCCCATACATTTAGACATATAGAGCAACGAAGCCCTTATTTCATCTTGAAATTCGAAGATGTTTCACGTCAAACGCGCATGTTGCTTCAGCTCCATGTTGTTTCAATTTCAAGAATACCTATCCCATGATTGGAAAATAGGAAATATAAGACACTAAGCTGTCAGTATGCATTAGAGGTCAGTCCAAATCGCCATCTTTGTGCTTTTCCCAGTCTCCCAAGCTATACAAATCTATTATCTCGAAAATATAAAAAGTTAACTTAGAACAGAATGGTTCTCAAGAATGTTAACCGATAACCACAGTTACCGGTTAACATTCTTAAAGGCCAATACATAAACTTTGTATTTGCAATATGTTTATGATGATAGAGAGAGTATATCAAATACTCAATTGGTGATATATAAGGACGCACCCACCCGCGATAACATATGGACATCTGCGGCCAGAAGTAGCGGGTATCCGTGTGTTATCGCGGATAAAACCGTACCTCACGCACGCATACAGATAAAGCTTCTACGTGGGTCTTCTGTTGCAAGGGTGGTCATAAATTTGCTTTCCCTGCTTCCCGAAAGTTGAATGAGTCTATATGCAAGTGCAGAAATATTTTGGTAATTATATACAAAGAAGCTACCAATGGGCTACACTGGCCTCCCATTTTCGAAAGGTTTACACTGGAGGCGTACCCTCTGGATCCCGTCGATGAAAGGAGGATATCCCTCTCGTGGCTCGCTCCAAATCGCCGTTACCCTATAGGATGATGCTTCGCATTCCAACTACATCATCAAGGCAGGCCTTCGTCGAAGGCCTGCCTTGATGATTTAGTTAGAATATTACTGAATCAGGTTATAGTGAAAAAACTATGTGTTTATTCTTTTGTTGTTTATTTGTTTATTGGTGTTTTTAAGGTCACACATTTCTGCACAATGGCTGACCGTGACCGTGACAGTTTTACGGGTGGAGGAAGCCGGAGTACCCGGAGAGAACCACCGCGCAACGGCGAGCAACTGTCAGCTCCCCAACATACCAACTCCACACAAGCAGGGTTAGCATTGGTTGAAGACAGGTGCACCATCGACGTGCAGTACGCCTTAGTACACAACGTCGCCGTGCCCACACGTGGGAAATGGGGGTGAAGACACAACGCGGCGGTTACCGCAGGTGGGATTCGAACCGAGGACCTCTCGGCTTGCAGCCTGCACCTCTACCAACTGAGCCACCGCACCCCCTTTCTTTTGTTGTTAGACAAATATAGTGGTCGTAGACACATGGACTTCCCAACTTCTTACTTATTTCTCATCTACCATATTCCAAATAGGTCATGATGTACCCTCGGCAGCCCGAATCAAGTGCCTCAGACCTCAATTTGTAAGGCTGGCAGTGTCCAAGTATCAAAATCTAATCTCGTAAGAAAAGGTATTTCACGAGCAAGAGCGAAACGATACCCAAGACCTCAATCCAGACGAAAATGTTTCGATTGGAAAAATTAAAATTGTTAGGAAGTTGGTGTGGGAGGAGGTTATATCCTCTAAACCACCTTCTCGACACTCTGTGCAGATTGCCTACACTTTGACGCCCACGTTTTAAGAAAAAACGAAAAATGGCACTTCGAACACTATGTTTTCTTCCTGCGACAATTGACAAATCAGCTGCATGTTATACGGTCATCCTGTACCACTTTAAAAGGTTATAGTTTAAATCAGCTGCCTCAATTAACAACGTGTCCTTTTCATGGGTAACAAGCAGGTCGGGTCAATTAATCCATCGACCCGTTTTAATGAATAGAATCACACAACGATATATTCCAGTCCGAAGTTGAAGGACTCTTGACTTTCTCCACAGATTACTTCAACGAATGCTACAGGCGATATCTGACATACGTATGTTACGACCACTTCTATTCGCGGTTATTATGTTCTCAGATGAACGGTGGAGTGTATCGCCTCACACCACATAACGTCCTCTTGAATAATGTGTCTGTTGTTGGGACCGACGATCTCCTTTTGTTGAACTGAATATGTAAGAGACAGTTTTTGTTAATCCCTCTGCACTTGACTTACATAAAGAAATATTCTACACTATACTTCTTAGTGATCAGTTATGCTTCGAAATTGAGAAGTAGGGGAACGGGGGCTCATTGTTTCTGCAAACAACGAAGAATTCTCGGAGGTCTTCCCTGGAAATTTAACAAAAAAATTATTACTGAAAAATTGCATCCTGGTTTTTCGTATTGAATTTCATTACTCTGATAACCATATCGTCCCCTGAGTTCCAATGTGTTTTATGTGCCAGTAGGCACATAGAACACATTGGAACTCAAGGGGCGATATATAAGCAGGACGATTTATTCGAAGATATCGAAATGTCACTCTAGTAAGACATGAGTCAGTTGCAAAGCAAAATAAACGCGCCTGCAACTTACCAACGATGTCACTTGCGTGACGTTATTTTGTGTATTTATATCCAGCCTATACATGTATATTATATTAAAGCTTGAAAAACCGAAAACTAAAATGGGTTAATGCAGCTAGCAGGGAGCGTGGTGGCTCAGTGGTAACAACTTGGACTTCAGACCGAAAGGTCCACGGTTCGATCTCCGCTAGGAGTTACTGCGTTGTGTCCGTGGGCAAGGCATTTAATCCCGATTTCCCACATGGGGGCACGGTGGCACGGTGTACAAATGCGCACTGCACGTCGACGATGCATTTGTCTTCAACCAACGCTAACCCTGCTTGTTTGGAGTCAGTATGTTGAGGAGTCTGCAGTTACTCGCCGTTGTTCGGTGGTTCTCTCCGGCTCGGCGGTTCTCTCCGAGTATCCAGGCTTTCTCCTCCCGCAAAACTATCCGACACGAAGTGACCCTGGCTGTCGAAAGTGTCGTTAAATCCCAATAAATAAATATAACAAATTTATAAAAATAAATATGCAAACACTCCAGAAACTGAACCTATCTTCAAGAAACCAAGGGACGTGGCTAGAAGTTTCCGATTGGGGGTGTAGGGGAGTGAATTTCCAACTAGAGGGATGGACCGGGAGGGGAAAGCCCCCCCCCCGCTCGGTCCCTCCCCTTGGAAATTGACTTCGGAGAAAGATTTTGAAAATGAAGTCATGAAAGGGGGCTTACAATTGATTGTAGTAACTGAAATGCCAACACATTTATTATTATTAGAATTATCAGGTTATTATTATTTAAAAGGGGGCGCGGTGGCTCAGTAGATAGAGGTGCAGGCTGCAAGCCGAGAGGTCCTCGGTTCGAATCCCACCTGCGGCAACCGCGTTGTGTCCTTGGGCAAGACACTTTACCCCCATTGCCCATGTGGGGCGCGGTGACGTCGTGTACTAAGGCGTACTGCACGTCAATCGTGCACTTGTCGTCAACCAATGCTAACCCTGCTTGTGTGGAGTTAGTATGTTGGGGAGCTGACAGTTGCTCGCCGTTGCTCGGTGGTTCTCTCCGGGTACTCCGGCTCCCCCCACCCGTAAAACTGTCATGGTTATGATTAGCCATTGTGCAAAAATATGTGACCTTAAACCTCAATAAATAAATAAATATTATTTAAACATTGTCACACTGACCTACATCAATTATATGAGACAGAGTAAAGCATGCAAGTTATTTGCTGACATACTTATTTACTTGCATGATCATCATACTGTACCAGTGGCTCGAAATGGTCATTCTTAACCCTTTACCTATTGCAGGTAGAAGACGATACTCGCAAAATAAATTCATGAATTACTAAAAATTTTCAAATTTTTGTCTCAAAAACATAGCTGATGACCCCTCATTGGAACGAGCTCAAGAGCTCGTTCCAATGAGGAGTGATAAGCTATGTTTTTGAGACAAAAATTGAAAACGTAGTAAATTTGAATGGCGTTTTTGGTTTATAGGCCTAGTCGGTTTTGTTTGTTACGTTGGGAAAATGGTTCGTGCTGTAAATCATCAACGGTATGGCAATTATTCAGATATTTATTTGGACAAGTGGTTAATCGGTTAACCAAGGTTTATCCACATGATTAATCGATCAAGAAAACACCTTAACCGTTTCAGTTCTATAGAAGAACACAAAAAATATTCTCCAGACTGTTATTAGGGCCTACACAACGTTTCACTCAAATCATGGGCGTCGAAAAAGAAAAAGTTCAAGAACAAATGGACGGAACAGCTCCAGAGGAAAAAGACGAAATGGACGCCGAAGTAGATTCACGGAGGATGAAACGTGTGTATCCATTAGCTGAAGTAAATGTCGCAACGCGACCATGTCACCACTTCTGCTGTAAACCTCTGAGAGGATGTCCAATCTGCAGAAAGACTATTTATGACTATTTATGAATATCTGACAGTGTATATACCACAAAACGTTGTAGTTTTCTTTGTTGTTAAATAAAAGAAATTAACATGTAAAAACAATGCGCTGTTATTTGTTATTGTTGCAATACATGAACAACTGAGTCCCCAAAACAGTATATATATATAGCCCTCCAAAACTTCTGAAGGGTACCTGGATGAGAACACGAGGGGCTGATTCTCACATTGAGTAACATGTTCCCGGCCCTCCTATTCAAAATCAAAAAGTGTCTCTGAATGAGAAAATGAGGGACTCCGGGTTGTGCCTCTCTACTGGGGGATATCTTCATGGCCCTGGGATGGTGGGAAAGCAGATGAGAAAAACTTGATTGCAAAATTCCTACGTGACAACTGCTATAAAGAGGATTCTTGGGGTGTTCGAACTAAACCAAGTCCATTTCGGTACTTTTAGGTAGTTATCAGGTTGTTTGTGGTCATCGGCCATCTCTAATGAGTCTTCTGGGGGAATCCGCACTAAATGAAGTCAATTTCGGTGTTTTTTCCCCCATTTTGTTTGCGATTTTAGATAGTTGTTGGTTGGGCCCATTTGGGTAATTAGATTTGCTCCTCCTTGAATCGAAGGCATTAAGGTTCACAGTACCTACGTCCCATCGCAGATGGCAGTCTGGATGGGCGAATACCGAGGATTCCCGGAGAATCCGATCCAAATAAACAATTGTAGGGTTCATTTTGGGTAATTAGATATGCTGCACGTCGAACACACATCCGCCCCCCCCCCCCCACACATTATATAAAAAGCCTTAACAAACACGTGACACCATAGAAACAGGGATGGCGTGCTCCAGTATACAAAATGGACGGCGAACAAGCGTATCTCCCTAACAACGCACTAAGTACATGCGCTCTAACACCACGTATCACTATGGTAATGAAGCCACAACATGACGCTCACGGTGGTTATCATGACAACCCCACATGACGTAACTGGATCGTGTGACTATGCCGGCAGCGGTCCTGCTAAGAAGGCATTAAGTACGCGAGCCATGCTACTTATGTGAAATCAATTTCATAAAAATAGAAAAAAAATATAACATAAAAAAAATAAAAAAATAAAGTTATTTTCTTCGCGGATTCTGTGGAGGGGCGGTCGCCCCTCTGCCCCCCCCCCCCCCCGCCCCCACTGTGGAAGGTAGTTTGTCAAAAACAAGATACTACATTTTCAATGGTAATAACTAAGTAATGAAAAAAAAACGTGTTTCGTAAAACTCAGAATTTACATCGAAAGATATGATAAGATACCTGTTCAATTATTCCCCGGGCTTCAAGTGCTGGACTATGTTAAGTGAGGGCGTTTTGTGTTCGCGTTACTGATTTTCCTCTCAACTTGACCTGAAGGAAAAATTCGCAGAAAAAATATCTCAGTAATGTATGGGTTATGGGACTTTTAAGGGTCAACCTAAAATGAAGAGAAAAATCGCAGTTGTGTGCAAGTGCATGTATTGGGAGGAGGAATTCCTATTTTTCTGATAAAATATCATAATTTAACCGGGAGCTTTCGAGTGTGTTATTGATGTAATCGGCAAAGTTTCACAATGAGGAGTATCGAACGAAAATTTAATATCGGCGGAACAATAACAGCTGTTCGAGTCACACCACACTTCCTTGAGGATTACGATGCTTGTCAACAAAAAATTATCTGTAATGTGAAAATCTGCACTGGATGTCAAATATTTACTTCTTCTACTGGAATATTTCTGTCGTGTCTCACAATATCAGCACATAAGTCGATGAGATCTGAAAGGAGTGGTCTAAATAAATCAGGCACGTAGCCAAGATTCTATAAGCTAGCCAGCTTTTGGGGGTGGGGGCAAACAAACATGATGTTTGGAAAGCCTTCTCTTGTCCTCACTAGGAACCTTCGGTCTCTACTCCTCATCCCACTTTCTCTTCGGAAAAGTGGGAGGAGGGGTAAGGACCGAAGGGTCCTAGTTATGACTACCCCCCCCCCCCCCCGCATTCCCGCGAATTTTTTTGCAAAATTCAGTGCTCTAGACCGAATCTGAGGCATTTCTGTGCAGCTCTATATTGTGAACCATTTGCATACTGTGTTATGTTATCGTTGCAATGGACCAATGCTTAGGGAGGCAGCGAACATGTTAAGCCCCCCCCCCCCCCCCCACACACACACACCGGCTACGCCACTGAACTAAATACGCAAACCTTATATCCACGAGACAGGACCATCGTGTCTCTCTATCACCGCAAAAATACTGTTCTCTCACTCAACGCCAACCTGCCACCATCAACGTCCTCATTCCTGCTCAGACTAAATATTACGGAAGGTGTTTTATGGCCAAGGACGACAGCTGCTCGTCGTTGCTCGGTGGTTCTCTCCGGGTACTCCGGCTTCCTCCACCCGTAAAACTGTCACGGTCACGATTAGCCATTGTGCATAAGTATGTGACCTTAAACACCAATAAATAAATAAATAAATAAATAAATAAATAAATAAATAAATAAATAAATAAATAAATATGGCCAAGGACGCTTCGATAGGCCAGAAATATTCAAAACAGTTCAGAAAGATCATAGTATTAACTATACTGGAATACTGCTATGTGACACTCTTTGAAAGCAGGGGCGTAGTTAAAGGGGGGGGGGGGGGTCATGAGTGTTTGCCCACATCCTCCCCTATTCTCCTACTCGGGAAAATGTCGTCTGGATTGAAGTTTTAGATATCGATTCGCTCTGCAGATGAGAAAGTCCGAGTAACTCTCCATTCCTTAAAAATAATGGAGCAGAGACCCCCAAGGGGTCGAGGCCCATTGTTTTTAAGGAATGGAGGGTTGTGAGGATTTTCACCTACTTAAAATACACCTGAACGTCACACCAGTCAATTTTAACAGCATGTCTTGAATAGATGCAAGTTAGTTAGGAATGGACAGTTATTGTTACTTGTTATGAACGCTACTCAAAAGTCAAAAGTAATCAGGGTAAGATTTAGAGCTGATCATTAAATATTGTATTTGACTAAATTTGTCCATTCTCCAAAATGTCTTCAAATGACGGGTAGAGTTTATTTCTGACTCAGAATACATGTTCTACTAACACTCAGCCAGATTATGACAATGATAATGCCATTGATGACATACTAAATATTATGCATGATAACACGGAAAACAAAAATCCATCCCCTCAGTCCGTCAACATCCGCACTGATATGTTTTCGGACATCAGCGATAATGATTTGATAGCATCATGTGAACAAGCTGAAGCAAAGGTTAAGGAGACACGTCAACATTCAAGATTTGAAATTACAATTGCCAGCAGTATAAATTTTTGCGGTTGCTTATTGTGGGTGGCGCGGGTGTGTGGGAGGGAGCATTCAGGGATAGAATCTTTCTTCACTAGTAATGGAGAGTCATTCAACTCTCCATTCCTGAAAAATAATGGAGACTCAAAACGAAAGATAAAGTCGTAGGTGTATTTTAATGCTAGTAATCACGTACTTTCTTACGAGGTTTTATACTTAGACACACACAGTCGATCATTGGCCTACAAATAGAGGTTTGTAGTACCCGATTCGGATTTCTGCTTCAAGCATAGCATAACCAGTTTGTAGAAATAAGACGTCGCGTCACGACAACTATACGTGTATATTTTATTTGTCTATACAAATAAATTACAAATAAATTTATAAGAAGTCGTGGGTTTTGAGCTATCATACACCCAGACTAAATACGTCATCAAAGCAAAGCACGTCTTTGACGAAGACATGACTTGATAGTGTAGATAAAATATTTTATCAGTCGGAACTTGAGCTATCACAATTGAGACAAATCAGCCCCCCCCCCCCTCCCCATATAGGTCATCGTCGGGACGCGCCTGTTTGAGAAGGGCAAGTCTCCCTGAAGGTACACTGTACTGCATATCAACGCGCTCTCATATTTGAGAAAGCAATGTTAGATATCTTGCTCAAGACCACAACGCAAATCTAAATCTGTTTAAGACAGGGCGTGACTGGGGGGGGGGGGGGGTGTACAGTGTGCCCCCTCCCCACCCATATTCTCCAGTCGGGACATTTTCGTCAGAAATATAGTCTGAAATATAAAATATCAACTCTCTCTTGCTTGTAATCGTGTACTTTCTGAACAGACTAAATTTCATATTTGGACTTGTGTCACACACACAGTCGATTATACAGCTGGAGATCTGTTGTACCCGATTCGGTCGGTTGGGGGCCGGTTGGGGCCGGTTGGGGCACGGTATGACTAATTTGGAATACAGATACGTTTGAATTGAATAAGAATTAAGTTGCATCACGACTACTACATGTATATTTTATTCACTCACCAATAGATTTCGATATAAATATCCCAACTACATCATCAATGCATGCTTTCAACGAAGACATGCCTTGATGATGTAGTTGAAATATTAGTCAGTTAGGACTTGAGCCATTACAGTCGGGATAAATCAAGTCAACCCACCCCCACTCTCACGAATTCTGACGCCCAAATGTGCGTCTATTATCAGAGGTAACAGCCTGTTGGCAACTGACAGCATTTATTTACGACAGTACGAATCTCCAACCATAAGAGATGGGGGCACGGTGGCGTCGCGGAAACCGGTTCTCGTTAGATCACCGAAGTTAAGCAACGTCGAGCGCGGTTAGTAGTTGGATGGGTGACCATTTCAGCGACTGATTTGCGGCCCCGCGTTGTGTCCTTGGGAAAGGCACTTAACCCCGATTGCCTACACGGGGGCACGATGACGCTGTGTACTAAGACGTATTGCACGTCGATGGTGCGCATGTCTTCAACCAATCTAACCCTGCCTGTGCCACGATGCAGAGTTCAAAGTTGCGACGTTGGAGAGCTGACAGCTGCTCGGTGGTTCTCTCCGGGTACTCCGGCTTCCTCCAACCGTAAAACTTTCACCGAACATGATATGACCCTGGCTGTTAAAGTGTCGTTAAACCCTAATAAATAAATAAACAAATAAATAAATAAATAAATAACCATAAGAGATGGAGGACGATTGTTTACGACTCTCTGTCATTGATACACTCAAGTGATCAGTAGGGAGCCCGTGTCCCAACCTTTTTCAGCACCCCTTGGGTATTCGTAGTTGCAGAATATACCAGTGATATTTACCACACCAAATATTTTGGTCGAACTGGCCGCAGCATCACACCCTTCCCCACCCCACAGTTTGCCCCTAGGGAATGCGACGGCCCAGGAAAGTATTACTGCGGGTTTTGGATAGTTATATGCAAAACTCACCTACTGTTCGCTACATCATCCACAATCTCTAGATACGCCATTTCCTGGCAGCATCAGCTAACTCGTTTGTACTGGCTTCATTGTAGTGTCGGGGTCATGGTATACTGCTGAAGCGTTTAGGGAATTTCGTAGCGGGCTAACCATTTTGTTTTAACCATACCGTTACCAATTAACTCCCTCTTACTTTGAATATAGGCACTTGCACCCTTCGTTTGAGGAAATGACAGATAGACATATTACAATAAGACAGGTTGAATTATAATTTGCCTGCCGGGAATCTTAACATGAACTTCTCCAAAGTTGAGGCGAGGTTTTCTCTTACTTCCAGATTTGCGAGTGTCACACTTTGTTATATTTATTATAGGCAGGGGTATTTTTCCTCAGCATTTTCATTTCATCAAATTATCGGGAGCAAGTTACTAATCCGGCACAAGCCGAGTTAGCTGCTTTTGGCGGCAAATATACCACCAAGTGCAGAGCGCCTTAGTACACAGCCCTCGCCCGGATACTCGGCTTTAAGCGTCTTTCAAAAGGACACTATGCAGATGCCACGGGTTAGGATCGCACAGAGGACCTTTCGGTTTAAAGTCCAATGCACTGACCAATGAGTCACCATGCTCCCAGTATTGGTATAAACTATTGGCCAAACTTGACTTAATACTTGTATTGTGGTCACAATAAATAAATAAATAAAATAAATAAATAAATAAATAAATAAATAAATAAATAAATAAATAAATAAATAAATAAATAAATAAATAAATAAATAAATAAGGATCCGGTAACCAAGGCCTGGAGTTGAAGTCATCCAAAAGTGGGCGGCATAGATTTTAACTGTTGGCTAAACATGATTTCGTACTTGAAATAAATAAATAAATAAATAAATAAATAAATAAATAAATAAATAAATAAATAAATAAATACTCGGAAATTAAAATCAAATTCTGCGAAAACCCACAAGAATTACAAATAATATTTCAGTCAACAGACCTCCTGGTTGAACCCAGAGGTCTATTGGCTGAATGTAGTTTGTGTTTCTGAGGATTTCTCACAGAATGTAAGTCATTGTGTTGGTGTAACCCTTACGCTACGAGTGTTAACCGATAATCCACTCTTCCTGTACTTTAGATGAAACAATATATACCAGACCTACATCCATACAGACAAATAAATGATGTGCTAAAAATAACCTCTCGATTGACACTATGTATAAAACATAATTATATACTTTATTTATTTGTAGGTGCTTAACGCCACATCAGCATATAAGGTTATATCGTGGTGGAATTATAGGGTTGAGACAAGGATTTACTTAAATATATAGAGATTATTACCATTATGTGGATGTACAAAATATGTAGGCGAGTCGAGTTCCGGGTTCTAAGGGCAGATGACGACGAGTTGAAGACGAGTCGTGATCTACCCTTAGAACATGGAGCGATACTAAGATACATATTTTGTACATTCACATAATGGTAATAATCATTTTATCTTACAATATATTGGGGATAAGTCAAGAATGTAGACGAATATATAACGAACTATTTATTCGTACAGATAAACAAAAAGAAAAAAATGGAACTCACGCGAAAAGAGCGTGCTTGTATCCGACCCCCTGATACAAACATCTGTATCAGGGGGTCGGATACACGACAGTTGCGGAGTTAATACAGACAAAATACATGCTGATTGTGAGATAAATTAATTTGATAACTTGCCATGAAAGGTTTTGACCTTCGTCAAAAATCGGTAAACGTATATATTAGAAGGCGGGGTTGGGTGAGAGGGCTATTTTTATTGATTACCCATCAATACAAATGTAAAGGGGGATATATCCTTTCACCCCCCCCACCATCGCGTCAAAAGATATCCGTTTACCAAATCGTCCCCTGAGTTCCAATGTGGAACATTGGATCTCAGTGGACAAAATATCGCATGCTGTCTAATCTGTTAGAAAGAAAAAATAAAACGGAAACTACAAAAGAATAATAAAATAAATAATAAAATAAATAAAAGAGAAACTGAACGAATAATAGCGACATTGATCTGAAAAAAATGTTATCAGTGACTCTCATTATCAATGTTCTGGCATATTCAAAATACGCGTTAGGCTTCAGAAACAAAGAGCTCAGACTTTCTACAACCGTAAAATTGTTCCCTTTCTTATTAATTACCGAGTTGAAAAAGTGCTGAAACCGATCTCATGTTTGTTAATTTAAATTTAAATGTAGCTAATTGCAACAGCCGCACACACACTAGTAATTTAAATTATATTTTTAAACAAATTACAGCCATTGGTGACACCACACAGCATCACAGGGCACGGGTGAATGGAAGAGATAACCCATAACAGATACTGTCAGTGTGAACATGTTTGTAACAATAATAGAATTCAGTGATTGTATAGATGTCGTGCAGCTTTTATAATGATTGTCGTTTCCAAACGGTGGCTGTTCAGCCTCGAAGATGATACTTTGTGTTTTCAAGATTTACGCTACGCCAATTTCATTATCTTTTCTAGAATATCAAACAACGTTGGTTGGTGCATATATATATATATTATTTTTAACTTTTTTTCACCTGGACGCAGAGCCGGCGGAGCCAGGGGGCACAGGGGACACGTGCCCCTCCACTTTTTCCACAGACATGTAGCGTGGTTCCACAATGATTTAAAATGAGCGCTTGCAAACGTGCCAATATATACAGGCATTCATGTAATAGATTATTTGCAAATCCAAACGACATTTGCCCAAGGAATCCCATCTTCGGTCGCTTCGCCTTCGGGTTGGAAGATGATTGAAATAGGAGAAATGGACAGGGCAGTGACTACACAGCGGCATGCTCATCTTAACGAGACACAATAGTGTGTCACATTACATTTACCGATATACGATTGTAACTTTTTCTCCCACTGAGCCAAACTATGGTAGCCTTGAAAATTTGTGCCCCTCCACTTTTATCGAGCTTCAGTCGTCTCTGCCTGGACGGGTGCTCGGAAAAAAGCCATCATGCAGAAAATCTCACGTGGAAAAGTTCTCATGGAGCAACGATCTGTTGAGAAAAGCTCGTCACCTATTTCGCACATATTGAGTTTAGCCCCCCAAGCTATTTCTAGTATATCATTTAAAAGAAATATTATTAGTTATCCTTGTGTTTTCCAGGGTGTATGGAAATTTACACCGGTTTGGGAACTCATACACCCTGAGGCGAAGCCGAAGGGTGTATGAGTTCCCAAACCGGTGTAAATTCCCATACACCCTGAAAAACACAAGGATAACGGATTTATTTCCAAGAATTTTGGTGTACTTAATACTTTAACCTACATTGTGGGCAAAAACTGACAGAAAATTTGTACTTTGCAAGTTTCTTAAATAAAACCAGACAAATATGGATGTCCTTGGAACTGGCTCAATGAGCCAGTTCCAATGACATCCATATCTGTAATATTTTATTACACATAAATATTAAATTTCCTGTATTTTTATTTTTGTTCTAACATAACCGAGTAGAAGGTATGAATTAATAATTAAAAATGGGTACTTTTTTAGCCATATTACGATTGTAACTTTTTCTCCCACTGAGCCAAACTATGGTAGCCTTGAAAATTTGTGCCCCTCCACTTTTATCGAGCTCTTGTATATTCTTGTTTTTACACCGTGGTTAAATACGGTGTAAAAAGCCACTGTGGATTGCAAGTTACACCGTACCTCTCAGCCAATCAAAATGCAGTATTTTGTTTCATTTGGAAATATATATTTTTGCTATATGACTTCCACGGATATCCCGACCATACTGCAGTAGTTTACCCAGCAATTCTGGTTCGCCAGAAAACAAGAGTCTCAACTTTCGCAAATCCGAACATGTATCGCGCCTGTCTCAATCGAGCCTCTGTTGATGTCATTTTTATTTGGAGTTTTTCGAAGCGACAATGATAATCAAAGGCGTCGGAAGCATCCTAGGGCAGGGGTAGGGCGCTCAGCTTTTGTCCAGTCGGACTTGGAATCAATAATGAAGGCCCGAAATGGAGGGAAAGGATGACCAGTCGACATGCAGTGTTGTGTAATAGCGCAACATGTGACTTTCTATTACACAACACTGCATGTCACGCAGGAAGCTAAGCACGTATAGACCTCTCGGTCTAAACAGAACTTCAAACAATTCTCATTCCTTTTGATTTTTGAAGGGTATATTGACATCAGGTATTACTGGGAGTTAGGGGTTATTAGAATACTTTTCAAAGTTTGTCTAACATTATTTTTAACCTTTTGCTTTCTACTTTTACAACGTGTTTCTTTTTTCATTTCGGGTTGTATTCCACGTCCGTTTAGTCAGGACTTGACTTACGAGAGCTTTTATCGTCACATTTCATTTCTTTTGTTGTCTGTGTATATTTTTTCTTATTGTGCCTGTACCTTGAGAAGGTCTTCGTCAGACCGAAGGCTAGGTGAAAATTTGTTTTTTTTTCCCTGTACTGTTTGAGCTTAATATAGACAAATTTCGTTCACTTTATTTTCTTGCATCCCCCAGTCTCCCAGATCCAACACACTTGAAACAGATTTGTTTCATCACAATATAGACCTTATATATACATCGTCCCTCAATGGACGAATTATATAGCTTTAGAGATCACCCCGCCGATTGTATAGATTCTTTGTTTGGTTATTCGTCGCCTGAGTGCTAGAATGTTCTATGTCCCTTAGGGGACATAGAGCATTCTAGCATTCAGGCAACATATTATAGATCAACCTCCGTCACTATACCTAATACACCATGTCGCCCCCCCCCCTCCCAAACGATGACATTGGCACATGTCAAATACGTTAGAAACGAATATTCGAGAGTTTCTCAGTCACAAGGGCACCGGCGAACAACTTCCAGACTCCCCAAAGTACTAACTCCACATAAGCAGGGTTGGCATTGGTTGAAGACACGTACACCATCAACGTGCAGTTCACAGCGCTACCGTGCCCCCACGTGAGCAATCGGGATTAAGTGTATATTATTAGTTATCCTTGTGCCCAAGTAAACAATGCAGTTACCCCTGGTGGGGATCGATCTGTGGACCTAAGGGTTTGAAGTCCAGTTCCGTAACCACCGAATCACTACGCACACAGTGCAATTGATTTGTCTTTCTCCTCATATTCTCTCACTTTCATTCCACTCTTTTATGATTATTTCTGATTAATTTCTGTCTCTCTTTTTATTTGTTTTGATTTGAATACTGTGATGGATTTTCAACTCGTATACATTACCCCAGCATGCAAACATTAAGGAGACAAAATATAAAAAAATTACCCCAATGTCAGATAGCTACCCAAATCACACAAAACAAACGAAGAAATATATAAAGACTGACCAGTTTACGAATGGTTTATTTTCTTTGTCTATGTCAGGGGCTGGGGGTGGGGCTTCAGCCCCACCACTTTTTCTGCCGGGCCATGTTTTTTTATATGCGTATGTTTTAACACAACCAATGACTGATGAAACAAGGGGCGGATCCAGAGCCTCCCCCATATGTTCGCCAGCTATGTTTCTCTCGTACTGGTTCAGTTTCCATGAATTTCGGATCATGTTTTGCAGTAAGTGGCAACAAACGCTAAAATGTATACATTCTGTTAAAAAATCTGTTAACTGAAATATATCAAAAGTACCAAATCCACTCCTAGACAAGATAATCCACAGACAGTATAATTGCTGTTAATGACTGGTAAAGCATACAGGTGGGGTCTATTTATCAGCTTTGATCGTTACGACCAAAGCTGATAAACAGACCTCACCTGTATGCTTTACCGACGTTTTTTTTAAGACGGCTCTCAAAGTGTTAAATCTTTCAAATACATCTCCTGAAAAATCTCAAATTATCCGCTCAGATGCATGGAAATGGGGGGTTTGGGACCCTGGAATTTAAAATTTTCGTACCACTGGCCAGACTATGGTCGGCCCGTCATACCGACGACCATCAATCGCCCCATCCAGCCCCCTCACTTTGAAAATCGTTCCGCGGCCCCTGTATGTTAGTTATGTACTGGAACAGACTTACGTCTATCTCTGGTCTGATTTCGACAGTTTTAAACCAAAAGATTCAGTCATGTTTGCTTTCTTTTAAAAAAGGTATTTCAAGTCATGCTACTTTTCAGTTTGCATTGGTAGACTGTAATGCAGTTATAGTAAAATATAAAATAATATATTTTGTTGATAACTAATTTTCAAGTCGACCCAATCTCTCCTCAATAGGGTATAAACATCCCCTGTGACATCAGGAATGACAGGCCTTCCAGACCACATTTACTGCAATCTGAGATCATTGGCGACTTATTAACTGTCCCTAACTGACAAACGCTGCCAATTAGACAACCAAACAACAGTTTAGCCTTGGTGTTTGAAAATAATTCTCAAAAAATGCACGATGATAAAAATTGCAACTCCCAGAAAAATTGTGTTCTCCCCCCCCCCCCCCTATCGACCACCCATCCACCCCTGCCTTGTGTCCGTGACCCCTTCCTGGTCTCACGAAACGTTTTTGGTGAAAGTGTCACTTCTCTGTTTAGAAATGAGTCATTCTGTAAGATAAAAGATTACCTGTGTTTTCGATTTTAGTGACTCTAAATTCTTTGTTAGGGGAAAAGAGTTCAATTCCATACGATATCGCAATTGAATTAATAAAGTTAATGTTTAACCCTTTACCGAACGCAGACGATATCAAAATTTATTATTTTAAATATCACTTTTTTAAATTTTCCAAAAAATTTCAACAAAAAACTACCATGTGACCACTCATTGGAACGAGCTCGATGAGCTCGTTCCAAAGAGGGGTCACATGATATGGTTTTATTGAAATTTTTTGAAAAATATTTTTTCAGCTGCTGAATTTGCATAATACGCGGGCGGCTGTGGCCGATTCGTTGGGGAAAGGGTTAAAATATAAATTGCTGAACACTTTCTAACCAAATAACAATAACATGCCGAGAATTTTAAGTAATCCTGCTGGGAGCTTTGGAAAAAAGATATGCTCATCTGATCTGCACCTGCAATGTTTTCAAACAGATATCTGTCTGTTTTAATCAACAAGGCAACATGGACTAAAGCCAAAAAACCCCAGAAATACGACTTACACAACTGGCTCAAGGAGCTCTGTCAAACAAGATTAGATTTTTTTCAAATTCCTAGTTGCATTATGGGAAAAATGGTGCTTAGAATTTCGGTGCAGTGGTGTGTAGAGTGTTAACACTTTTACCGCCACGCCCCTTTTAACCATATATGGAGGACCTCTATGTACGCCTGTATGCGATGGGGTTTAATAAAATGTATGACATACTTGAAACTCTATCATCTGATTAATTGTTGGAAAGGGCTCTCTGAGCCCTTTCCAATAATTAATCAGATGGTAGGTTTGATCTGCGCATGCCGAAAGGTACAGATAATCATTTTAAAATAGGTGACAATAGTCGCTTTCGGCAACGTAAGTGTTAATGCACAACAATCGATTGTTTTCAACAACTGTGTTGAAAGGTGAATGAACAAAACCAAAATAAATTCTCTCAAAGAAATCTGTTAACACTGATCGTAGGTCTATATCATACTCAGAGATATTGGCCGATGCAAAAAAGTCTTGAAACTTTCCTGAAAGTTGTTTTGAAATGGCTTTAAAGGGCCCTTGGAATTTTTTTCAGGCTTCAGATAATGAGCCTGTGTTGTCAATACATAATATGGCTTCTGTGAAGAATGCAGCGATGACTTTATTTGAAATAAAATTCAGAAAAAATACGTTGGGTATACAGGGATCGTCACTGGAAAGGTTACAAAAGCTGTGAGTACATCCTGGAGTTTTGTCTTCAATTTCTCACTGATAAACCTGCGTTGTTGTATTATATAAATTTAACGAGCGCACTGTCTGTCGGGAAGCTATTTGTTATATTAAATTTGGTAAATGAACTCCTGCTCTCAGGTATATAATTATCTCGATTGATGTAATTTGAAGATATGTATGTATGAGACCTTGCGGTTATTTATGCGATATCTGAGGTTCTCCGATGTTCCATTTGTAAGAGATCAGGTGCTCATCTTTTAATTGCTATATAATTATAATCAAAAAAGAAAATCTAGGTCGAAGCTGAAAGTTGACATAATTACTTCAAAAAAATTAATTCATTCGTCGCATGTTCAGTGCTTTTGGTGACGAAGATAAAGGTGTTCTGTCTGAAGTTAAAATGAGTACACACAGAAATTTGATACGTCGACTTTTGTTAAATGTAGCAAACAGGGCCAGAAAGTAGTTTTGATGTAACGTGGATACACAACCTTTTTTGCAGATATCTATTGTTGCTTTAACAAACATAAAATGGGATTCTGAAGCTGCGGTATAGCGTTCGCAAAGTAACATGTCTGGAATTTTAAAGGTTCTGGCTACCCCCTTACAAACTTTAGGACTAACGCATGATCGGCCTCTCCCTTTATCAGTTTCATAGTAAAACGATATTTGCTTCTCTGTCGTTGTATGACTTGATGGTTGAATACGAATTTGGGAGGGTGACTGGGAAGATGCACGTACGTTGGGTGATCTCCGAGGCGACATGTGCAAAAGCAGGCTTTAAAATTTGTCTCGATTTACGGGAATCAGTTTCGACTCTCGTGAGCTCCTGTTGCGAGAATCAATTTTTAGTTCTAAAATATTTTGAAGTTGATCGTACTGTTATATCTCTGTGAGTGCAACATGTACATATGCCATAGTAAAAGGCACACGTCATATTTTTTTCAAGAGAGTTTACCCATTTTGTCGAGTTTCTCATACATGTGCACGTGGACCACGTTCCAACATATAGGCTTTTGGCGGTCTTACTGATAGAAATCACAGTATTGTGGCAGTGGTGACTAGTGAAGTCTTGACTGCCTACATAGGCAGCCAAGACTTCACTACACATCACTGCTAAGTGAAGTTTTGTTACCTTCTTATGAGGGTTCTTTTTAAAGCCACTGTTAGAATCTACAACAAAAATCAAATGAACATTTTGCGTAAATCATTGTTGATTCTCGTTGTTTTCTTTGTGAGAATCAATTCGGACTCGCGCATGAATTTTAAGCCCTAAAAAGTGACTTTGAAATAGTGCCAACTAACATCGCGAGGCCACACCCTTTTTTCAAATTCCCACTCCTTAACCCAAATGAGATTTTTCAGTCCTTAGGCCACCCAATGTCTCCTCCTCTCTGCAGGGAAATGAGAGGTGGGGCAACAACAAACAGATGCGATTTGAGACAGCAGGGGTGTGGGTAGGATAAATGAAGTATGGACTGGGAGACAAAATATATATCAGCTATTTTATCCCATCCACTTCATTTTAATTACTGCAGAAAACTAATTTTTCCCTTCCCTTCATTTCACCTCTTTCGGGGCCAGGTCGTGATTTATGCGTGGGTAATGACGTCCATGCATGCGTTTACCAGGTACAAAAAACATCAGCAGCAAAATTGTACCCGGTGCTTCACTAATTAAATTTTTGATGTTTTTTTCTATAATTAGTGTTTGGAATCTAACATCATTGCGTCCGTGGAAATATTGCCCACCTGTAGAAAGTGATCAATCGACGAAAGCCGAGCTGTAAGTACCCCCAAAATGAAGGCATGACTATAGCAAGATGACACAAGAGATATTAGGGTGACAGAACAGGGACCGTTTTGAGGATTTCAGACAAGAATGCATGTAAGATTGGCGCTGCTCCTATGCTGATGTCACATCTGTCTGGGTTCTCGAAACCCGCCCAGCACCCTAATTTTTTCGTGTCGACGCTTGTGGGGTAGAGTTTCATTTCCCTGGACGAAAGAAATGTTGGAAGTGAAAACAAAATATTTAACCCTTTAAAACGTAACGGACAAAACCGGCCAGCGTTATTCACAAAAATCGCCAATTAATTTTCGTTATGTTTTTCATTTTTTTGTCTCAAAAACAGAGGTCATGACCCCTCTCTGGAACGAGCTCGCCGTGTTCGTTCCAATGAGGGGTCATAACCTATGTTTTTGAGACAAAAATTTATTCAAGAATTTTATTCGCGAATGTCGTCTGCTTTTCGTGTGAGGTAAAGGGTTAAATATTACAGAGGTAAATCCATCAGGGATAGTAAGGTGAAGATTATGAAGATATAGTGGGCGGCTGACACTGAAACTGGAAAAAAAATCGAAAAAAAAAATCTTAGCTTCAGAAGAATTGAATTTAGGGATAAAAAATTGTAATCGTCAGTGTCTTCACGTGTTTCACTTTGTTTAGAAAACGTTATGACAATTCAATGGAAACGACTCAATAGGCCATGTCGCCTCCCGAAGCTGCTAAAAACTATCTGTATCTTATTGTATTCATTATACCTGTACATAACGGCATTCTCCGAATAAAGTTCTGTTCTGTTTTGTGCCGGGTATTGCCCGATAAATAAGTCAAACATTTTGACTTGCATTGCAATGGCGGACAAACATAGACTGTCGGTCGGGGCCAACCTCAGATGCCACCCTTTTCCCGTGCAGCGCAAAGTATTTTTGATGGCTGATTCCAGATACATCTGGATTTCATGACTTTATGGACATTTTGATATATTTGTCGCCCTAGGATATGCCGCTCGGAGCGGTAGACCTCTTCCTCTACTGGCCGTCCTCATCGTGTTGTGTTATCTTTCCACAAACCCCTTTTCCGTCTAGGATTTACATGTTTGGGGAGACTTCACCCAGGGTTTACAACTTACGGAAGCGCCCCCATAGTGTGACTGTATAAAAGGTGTAGTTGACTGTTTAATACTTTACTTGGATCGTTCCAGTGGTGGGTCATGAACTGGGCTTTTTGGCAAAAATTTGTAGATACTCCAGATTTTTTTTGAAGTGTCGTCTGCTGTTCGTATTAAGTAAAAAGCCACACGAAAACCATGTTGGAGAGAACAAAATGATGTTTAGTTTTGTACAGTACAGTCGCCGTGGATTGGTCGTAATTCACGCGTTAGCAGTGATGTCCGCGCATGCGTTTACCAGGTAATAAAAATCATGATCAGCAAAATTTTAATTATTAGAGGCACCAAGTTCTACCCGGTGCTTCATTAATTAAATTTTTAATGATTATTCCTATAATTAGTGTTTGAAATCTAATATTATTACGTTCGTGGAAATATTGCCCATCCGTGGAAAGTGACCAGTCCATGGCGGCCGTACTATACACTGCAAAACAATATAGGTTCTCTTTAGAACCAAAACTGGTTCTAATCTTGTCCCTGAGATGGAACCAGTTCTGTTTAAAAAGTATTTATTTCAAATCAAATAAATTTATAAAGATTAACATTAAATATTAACAGAATTAAACATAAATTGAGGGGGTTTCAGCCGTAAGTTTAGAGCTTATACGAGGTTGTCTCAAATAATTATTAAGCAAAGGAGATATGAACAGTTGGCATATCGAAACAGTTTTGGTTTTGTATAGAACCAATATACCAGGTATTTATATTCGATTTGTTTCAAAATGTTTGGCGACTGCGTTGAATAAGCTCCAAGTTTACTGCTGAATCTACTTCAGTTCATGTAATATTCTGTTAAAATTGAATGCTAATCTTGATAAATTTATTTGATTTGAAATAAATACTGTTTAAACTAAACTGGTTCCATCTCAGGGACAAGAGTAGAACCAGTTTGGGTTCTAAGAGAACCTATATTTTTTGCAGTGTATAATGTTTAGAGACATAACCATGCTAAGTGAAGTGGAAGACTAAATATTTGCCCTTCCAGTTCAGTCACTCATTGTTGGGTTCTGAGTATGTATCCCCAATTTCTGATGGTCCAGGGTCTTCCAGGGGAAAAAAACATCCTAAATGGAGCACCCACAAAGTGAAGGAATAAAAACAGCAAAATGACCCCCAGGGTGAGACTACATGAAACAGTTTTAGAGATTTTATGTACATGAGGCTGACATTTTTACATAAGGCTCTGCGAAGCTTCGAGTTTAGATTCGATTTCGAATCTTACGTTGCTATTCGGTTCGATTCGAATCGACTGCGTGATTCGTTTCCATTCGAATCTTTTTCACTGGAATATAGCTTAACATCAGTTATCTTCGCCGTCTCACAGTACGTATAGTTCTGGTCGAAATTGTACATAAATAATATTAAAAATAAAGTCTGAGTGTAGTTTCTGCTATCTAAACAGAAACAGCATCTGTATCCATACCACCAGCCATGCTAATTCCAGTCTCACTAGACATTACCACTGTTGTAAAAAATAGAAGTTTCCAAGCAATATCAACGATGATCTTTTGCTAGCGGATAGCCCTGTTCTGTGCCCTGTACCGATGAGTCTCGCACCCATTTCTGTTATTGAGTAAAAATCCCCGCTAGGTAATATACCACCAACATCGCCAAGTCATGCCTTCAACCAAGGCATGCCTTGGTGATGTAGTTGGAATATTTTGTTAGTCGGGACTTGAGCCATCACTATCGGAACACATCAGGTTTACAGCACTGCCCTTCCCCAGTCGGCCATCTTCAAGACGCCCTTGATTCGATTTGAGATTCGATTCGAATTCAGATAATAGACCCGATTCGAGATTCGATTCGAAGCGAAAATGGGTGATTCGCAGTACTCTATTCTTACAGGAAGACTGATATTCTCCACTCAATGTTGGTTGTCATACAGATTTCAGACACACGTATCAGTTGTATAGTTGGTGGCCATTTTTAACATATTTTCTGGTAATGATAAAGATCTGCAGAACTTGGAACGCTCGAATATGATTTACAACACTACCACCTTGACAAGTTTATACCCGGATTGCTTACACCGGAACCTTTGAAGCAATAACTCACATTTCCTTTATAACCAATTGTAAAAAGTAATATTTTCCGGTGAATAGGCATGAGATGCGTTGTCAAGATCGAATAATTGTCGCAGCGTGCGCGAACATAATAGGCTGAGGATGTACTTGTGTGGAGTGACACACGCCTCCTAATAAAGGACTAATTTCATTGGTTGTGTGAATAATTGATCCACGTGCCGACTATTTACATTTCAGTCATATAAGAAAACAGGAATCGGATCGACCAAATAAGAATACGATGGAAATCACCCCGCGACAATTTGTTCGTTAAAAACTCCTTCAAATATGAAATACGTTACTTCGCCAGTTATGGATAATTTCGAGTTTGAAAATATGGGTGCACATCATTATTTTCAACATTTTTCGGAAAACAGTTCCTTTCGTCCGAGCAGTAGTTATTTCTTTAACGATTTCGATGACAGTTCAAATTTCAGTCACTCTGACCAAGAGTACTCGGGAAAACAACGTCGACGGAAGAAAAAGTGTCCCCAACAACAAGTTCAACAGAGACAGGCCGCAAACCTGAGGGAGAGAAAACGTATGCAATCCATCAATGAAGCTTTCGAAGGACTCCGAACACATATTCCAACATTACCATATGAAAAACGTTTATCAAAAGTCGACACTTTAAGACTTGCCATAGGATATATTAGTTTTCTTACGGAACTTGTACAAACTGATGTTAATACGAAAGAAAACGTGAAAAATCAAAGCGAAGAGCCAAAAAAAGTTATAATCCATTGTCACAGATGTAAGTATCTATCCCTTTTGTGTATCATCTTTGGCATTAGAAAATACGACGAAATAACGAAATAAAATATCAAGAGATATAAAACCTGAGTAGTGTTCATGACTGTGAAATCACAAAAATTATACTCAACAAAGCTGCAAACACAAAAAGCGGACAGAGAATTTCCAGCGTATCGCGACCATGTCGCGATCCGGTCGAAATTATCTTTCTGACTTTCTGTCCATTGCGCTGGATAATCTGACGTGCACTAGCGCCGAGAGGTGGATGGACGGGGTCAAGGTGCCCGGGACTTTTTATGTTTTAAAAAAGTGTATGTTGACCTATCAATACGTCTGAGTTGAAAGTCGTGGGGAGGCTTTTGGTACAGTGGAAGTGGCAAGAGTACGTCGTTGCATTGCTGACCAGGTTCCATTCATATAAAAAACCCCACTCGTTCCAGCTGTTGCTTTTCCACCGGTCTTTCCTGCATCGTGGTGGTCACTGTTATCTTTAGTGAATAAATACAACATACACATAGAAATACAGGTAAAAAATTACTCAAACTGAGTAGATATTGTCAGAAAAAGCAGGACAATGCTTCTCCTAGCACTAATTTACAATAATTTTCTGGGGGAGAATCTCCAGATACCCCGCCTATCGCTTCGCGCCTTCGGCGCTCGCAGGACCCATAACGCCCGTTCTACACACTGCCCCTTGGCCCGTCCTCGCACTCGGCGGCCCTGCTGACACGTCGGAAAATAAATGCGAGGACACTGAATCTGAGACGCAATTAATTTCGCGACATTTTTTTTAATGAAATCTCAAAAGCGACCTGATCGAGAAAAATATGACCTTTGTATTTCTAGTACTATATTTTATTTCGGCACTGAATAAAAATACGGGTAAGTGAAGGATTGATTTTGAAGCCCTTCAAACGGGAGCAAGAGGATCTTCGAAATTGCTGACTCTTTCTTTCACACTGAAGATGGATATACGTGCTATTTTATTTTCTGTCTCATTTTTGAACAGATAAAAGTTTCATATACCACTTTGTCTGCTCAAAAATTCATACAAAAATTTCGGAATAGTTAACTGAAGTCACGGAACTCCACAGCCTTCTAAAATTGTGTTATTCTATAGTGATATATAATATATTGCCATTTCGTCACTGTTGTGCATTTTCACGAATTGGTGAACAGTTGGGTTTAATCCCGGGAACGGGACTTTTCGGATTCATGGGTCGGAAAGCCGGTCCCGATACCCGGAAATCTATAGCTGGGAACCGGGAATCAAGCGTGGCACTGTTTGTGTGGTTGAACATAGGTTCTCCGAATTTAAAAACTTCCCCAATGTAACACTGTAAGATTTCGTCAGCCCTTCCATGTCTGAACGTTTTACAGTCATGATTCCTGAATAACCTTTTTTTACCAAATCATTATACCTCTCTACCAATTCTGGTGGACTCTCCTCTTCAACAGCGAGATCTTCACCCGCCTCAAAGTTCAAACTCGTCTTCATGTTCAGAATCACTAGTATCGCTAGCACCAAGAAGCACTGGGAACCTTGAGTTCATGGACCACCCGATGTTGCCAGGGTTCCCTGTAATTTTACTGACATAGTTTCAGAAACAAGGGAATCTACCTGCCATGTTTTACGATTAATCCATTTGCCTCATACTGTATAACCAGGATGGGGTGAAGTAGGCAGGGAAATGTACGATTCTTTCAGTTGGCGAGAAAATCTCCCGACTTTAGAGTTCATTCAGGTAGCTAAAAATTAATTTCCTTTTTTGCCATAGCTTATGAATACTAATTACAAGCTGATGAGCTCGTTCCAATGTTGTGGCGCATAATATGAGATGCTACATTATTACCCAAACTCGATAGGATAGATTTCTCATCAAGGGAGCCGGAAGCATCAGAGGACAAGTGGAGGAGCAGGGGAAACCAAAATGACACTCGACTCTGGGTATGAGTTAAGACCGGGAGTTTATCACGTATCATAAATGTCAATGGTAATGCATTTCTGGCGAATAAGGGCACGAACTGCCCCTCTTGCCCTCTAGCCCCGGGACAAAGGGGGAAGATGCCCATCATCACCCCCCCCCCCCCCCCCATTTCCGGCTCTTGTTTTCCATCCACTTGATATTCACGATTTCAGATAAAGCACATCGACATGGTTTAGCTCTTGGACGGTGAATTAAATGTATGCTTAGGCTTCTTATGTTGTATTTTCGAAATTTAACCCTCTAGTCACTAACGAGAAACTATCAAAATTTCATGCTGCAAGTATCTCCAATAATACAACTAGGAGTTTGACCCTTTACCCAACGCAGACGATATCAACATTTATGATTTTAATATTTGTTTTTTCAAATTTTTCAAAATATTTCAACGAAACAATATCATGTGATCCCTCATTGGAACGAGCTCGACGAGCTCGTTCCAATGAGGGGTCACATGATATGGTTTCGTTGAAATTTTTTGAAATTTTGAAATATATATTTTTTAAACTATTTAATTTGTAAATCACGCGGGGGATGCGGCCGATTCGTTAGGTAAAGTGTTAACCAATTCAGTTGAGCTATGTCAAACTGGGCTTAATTGGTGAAATTCCAAGTTGCATTGTAGGACAAAATTACAGGTTGATAGATTAATATTTTGACATCAGTGCGTAGAAGGTTAATTCAAATTTGAGGTCCTAAATTAACCTCAATGTCTTTTGACTGTAATCAAGTCTCCAATAATAATAAGCTCTGGCCACAAAGACGACAAGGAGAAAAAATAAACTTTGGCGAGATTGTGTAACATGCTGGGCAGATCTGGTCGAGACGTTAATAATGATGTTTGACACCTATTGATCTTATAGAAGGGGAGGAGTGTTCTGCTTCTGCCCATCCCTTTTGTGAAGTTAATGCTGGTTTGTCTTTCTGCTCCTCCACTTTTCTTGAAAACTGAAGACTTGCAGAAAACAACAGCAGTGGAGAAAACAGAACTATTTTTTTCAGTTATCGCACAAGATTTAAATTATTTTTCAATACTTCGTGTAAAAGCAAACAAAACACACTTGAAAACAGTCTGTGTATTGCCTATGAAATAATTTTTATAATTACTTGTAGTCGAAATATATCCCATGTTAGCTTTTTCAGTGAAACTTGGAAGGCGTGTCCACACAGTACAAAAAAATTACCGTTAAAAAATAAAGTAAAAAATTACGGTGAAAATGCCGTATTAAATTACTTTCGGCAATGCCGGCTTTCTTATTGTCCGATCTTGGAACAAAACCAAGGAACTTATATTTGTTTTTTCTTCATTACACATGAAGGTTACTGGTTTGTTGTACAGTCTTGCTAAAAAACTGGCTCTTCTAAAACATGGTAACTTTCGACGTAGACGATGCCTTTATGCAAAAGTAGGAATTATATAGAGTTGAATGCGTTCGTGGGAGCACGGTGGTTCAGTGTGTACGGCATTGAACTTCAAACCGAAAGCTCCACGGTACGATCCCCGCCAGGGGTAACTGCGTTGTGTCTTTGGAAAGGTACTTAATCCCGATTGCCACGTGGTGGCGCTGTGTACTAAAGCGTACTGCACGTCGATGGTACACTTGACTTCGACCAGTGCTAACCCTGTTTGTGCAGAGTTAGTACGTTGGGAAGTCTGGCAGTTGCTCGACGCTGATCGGTGGTTCTCTCGGGGTACTCCGGCTTCCTCCACCCGTAAAACTGTCCCACACGAGGCGACACCGGCCGTCGAAAGTGTCGTAAAACAGCAATAAATAAATAAATAAATAAATAAATAAATAAATAAATAAATAAATAAATAAAAATAAATAAATAAATAAATAAATAAATAAATAAATAAATAAATAAATACCTTCGTTTTGAAAAAAATAGTCTACCGAAGATGAAAATTCCTCTATTTGTTTTCAAATGATGAAACTTTAAACAGCCACAGTCATTACTGTAAAATTTACCACAGAAGTAACAGCAACTGGTTGCCAGTACTTATATCGCAATTTTAACGGTCTTTTTTTACATTGCAAGGTGGAAACAAGAAAGAGAGATAAAGACCCCCCCCCCCCACCCAATCAACAAAAAACAATAGTATAAATATAAGAGTAAACATGATTAAAGTAATACTAATCCTCCCTTATGATTTGTTGTTAGTTGTGTTGTCTGTCTGTTAAGCGGCATTTTTTTCCGCTGTGAGAAATTTATGCTTGCTGTGCTGAAGGGGTTAAGTTTGGTTTTTGCAAATATCGTATTTGTTTGGTTTGGCTTAGATAGTATTCCCAAAATAAAAAGAAGCTGTTTTGTGGATAAAATATCTCGTCAAACAAAGTTTTGTGGTCATTGAATATGTAAATATCAAGAAAGCCTCCCAATCTGGAAATTATTTTCACATGTCCACATGGCCTGCCCGCATTTATGGATATTAATATTTTGCAACTGGACACATCACATATGGATATTTGGCCTATTGCTAAATCATATCCATCAGTGAAAATTTTGACTTTAGGCTATTTATTACTCCCATGCGTTCAGTGTATTACATGGTCGAAGGAGGGACAATCAACATGAGGATTTGGTTTGTGAAATTCAAACTTTCGGGTCAGCTGTCTAATTCTGTTCAGAATTCAACACTGTTATGGGCTTTTTGTTTACCCACTTTTCGTGTAGCTTATACGCAGACTACCATTGATTTAATGAGATATCCCTTTACTCACAAACATATACACATATTCTTTTGTGCTCCAGCTATTGATATTCCAACAATAAGCATTTAATTCATCTTAAAACCTCAAGATATTGACACAATTAGTGGAAGGGGCATAACCATAAAATCACGCCCATTGTGGTTGTTCCTTCATAATTATTTAGCAAACACACATGCATAATGGTATTGGTAATATCGTCAAAGATTCAGTCAGAACAGGTCTCGATTCAAAAACATTTCTTGTATTGATTCGAAGAAATAAATGCTTATGATATTTTTAGATTCAAGCAGCTAAAAATATTTCAGTTGGTCGAAAAAGCGAACCATAGGTTCGCTTTTCCGACCAAATGAAATATTCTAGTCGATTTAATCTGAAAAAAAGGCAATGTACTGTTAAGGGTAATAAGAGCATCGGATCCTTGTTAGAATTTGAATCGGAGACTAAGAGCATGGGTGAGATTTTCAACAAGAGAACTAGAGCATGGCAAGCCACTGGTCGAATTCTTTAACGAATCTAATGCTGTTTTGGTTAAATAAGAAATACTAACAGCATGGGTGAGACTTTTCAACAAGAGAACAAGATAGAGCATGGCAAGACACCGGTCGAATTCTTTAACAAATCTAATGCTGTTTTGGTTAAATAAGAAATAACAGCATTAGATTCGTTAAGTGGCTGGTGGCTTGAGATCTTGTGTAAAATTTTCCGACACTGGTACTGCCATGGTATACAACATACAAACCAATAAGTGTAAAACACTGGTTTGTGGGAGACAACGTCTCTTCCCTTGTTGAACGTCCTGGGGTCTCCCCGTGGTCCTTTTCCATGGAAACCACGCATAATGGATGCTCTCTTGAGTAACCCTTGACTTGTCTTAATATTGCAATGCACTCTGAAAATTCCGTCTGTCGTCGAGCTACCGTACCCGCTGATACAAATGCTGGGATAATCATAAGAACATTCGTTACGTTTATTCTGCAGCCCTGCGAATCTCAATTTTGAGATCGAATGGAATCCCGAATCATTCAGAGAATTTCAAATCGAATTGAATCTCGAATCAAATGTTATGTCTCTTCAAGTTGTAAATATATACTGTCCAAAACAAGTTAAGCACCACCCCCCTCCCCATAATACCTGTGGGTGGGTGGGTATACAAATAGCTCATATTGTGACGTTCTGCATTTCTCTATCGGATCGGGCATACATCCTTAAAACTGGTGAATATTTACTGGCTATTGACCACTTCACTGTCATGTGCTTATCGTGAAATGAGACAACATCACAATGAGAGAAATTCGGAAGGTCATGGACAGCATGCCACGCCAATTAACCCTTTCCCAACGTAACGACCAAAACCGGCTAGGGCTATTCTTAAAAATCGCCAATTAATTTTTATTATTTTTTCATTTTTTGTCTCAAAAACATTGGTTATGACTCCTCGTTGGAACGAGCTCGTCGAGCTCGTTCCAACGAGGGGTCATAACCTATGTTTTTGAGACAAAAAATTAATTATTCAAGAATTTTGTTTGCAAGTGTCGTCTGCTTTTCATGTTAGGTAAAGGGTTAAGATGTGTTAGATATTCTTGAGACTGTTCCATCAGGTACTGAACAACGTGACTTTTTTAACGTTGTGATGACGTCCGCGATGCCTAATATTCATTCAATAAAAAGAAAGCTCTAGAAACCCTTGCTTCACTAACAAGACATATTCCCCCAACTGCAAATAGCAGGTTTTCTCAGGAGAATTTACCCATTTACTGTATACCCACTGGTATTATAGGGAGGTGGCGGGGATGGGGGAGGGGGGCTTAACTTTTTTTGGACAGTATAGTATTCTCACAGCCGTAAATGACGTCAGTTTCCACACCAGTACTATATTCAAAGACCCGCAATGTTCGTGCAAGTCAATAAAACGCCCCGGAATATTCGAGAACGGAATCAAAATAGTAATTTCGTAAACGGAACCTTCTTGAACTTCTTCAGTACTGCTTCTGTACAGGAGACTGATCATAAAAGAAGTGTTCAAGAGGAGATAGATGGCAGAAATAGGGAAATATCGTGATAATTCGAAAAGTTTCAAATCAACGCAACACAAATCGAATCGAATGATCGGGATGAATTCAAATCGAATCGAATTTCGAAGCTCTGCAGGGCTCAGATGTATTCCTTGTTGACAATTCGAAGTCTGGCTATCGTTTTGGGGGAAAGCTCTCAGAGAGAGCTGACAAGAAATAATGTCAGGGACTGGTATTATCAAAAGAAGACTTTGGGATGATAATAAACTTTTGGTATTCTTATAACTTATTTCATATGTTAATCCTTAATGGTATGTATTATAACATTAGCTTCTATTTCTATCTATCAAGATATTCTCTGAAGGAAAAACAAACATATTTCACATGTCTGTTACACACGTCCAAATTCTGATTTACTCTGAATTTGTATTATTCTGCATACTATATTGAAAGAGTTATTTAAGTGTTATTGCGACCTTCTTATCCCAAATATAGGCGTTTTCAAACATGTATTTTTAATCAGATAATTGTTTGTTTGAAAAAGTACTTATTAACAGCAGTATTGGTTAATGGGGAATTATAATTATAAATATAAATTTTCCCCATAATGTAACTAGGAATTTATCCAATTCAATCTTTGAGCTCTGTCAAACTAGAATGGATTGATTCATTTCTACATTGCATTATGGGAAAATGGCTGTTTTAAATTACAGTATTTGGCATCAGTGTGTCGAGGGTTAAATAATGCTTTATATATATGACATTTCAGTGGTTTTTCCATATAGTTAACTTTTGTGAAGAATGCCCAAGAAGAATCTTCACGAAATACCCAATGATGCACTGAAAATAGTGCGTGAATCACTGGAGAGGTTGAAAAACGAAAATACGGTATTTTCAGGCTTTTTTCGGAGTGACCTGAGCGACTGTTAAACACAAGCCAATTGAAAATGGATGGATATTTCGCAGGTTTCAATAAAAAATCGAAAGAAATGTTAGTAAGAAAAAATAAGAATTGAACCACACTACTGTACTGCTTTCAATGGTAAAACATTTGTTCCAAGTTTGATTACGAGCGAATGATCACTATCGCCGACACACACACACGAATCACCCTCCCCTCTACACACCCCTAGACTTGTTTAACCGCTTTTATGGGGATCCGTCGGGAGACTTTTACTGGTTTGTTTTTTTTTTGTTCTCGGTGACAAACAATTTTAAGTCCCCACAAAATCAGGAAAACAAACCACAACCCAGTGTTTTCTTTGACAGGACTCTTTGTTGGAACCCAAGCACTATTGTCTAGATTCTCACAAAGTCGGGAAGACAGACCCTCACCTTCGCCAACCCTCATAACCACACTCTACAAATATTGCACTGAATAGATCTATATCTACGGAATATATACATATTAATATGGGTAAACTATTGAAGGTACACATTCCATGGTTTACCCGTGAACTGTATATATCACGTGGTAATACCATGGAAGGAGGACATTGCATGACCCAAGTCACGGAATGTGGAAATTTCATTCATACTCTCAATTACTGACTTAACAAAGATTAAAATAAATAATTATTCAACACATATTAATTTCATTAACATAATTGTCTTGTAAACATCAAACAATTTAGTATCACAGTTACATTTGCAGTACTGAATATAAGGTGCATCAGGACTGACATACATGCAGTGATGGTTTTTATATACATTAACTGGGCTCTCCCAGATGCCCGTAGCATTACAGTTACAGCGTTGTACATTTGGCGCTTCATGATGTTAAGAAATGTCTTTTCACAAATATACCGAGTTATTTATTGGTGCAGGGCATACACAGAACGACACGCGTGTGTGAATGGGTTAATCGATCTGACAGAAGTGCCAGCGCGGAAGGATAGAACGAGAGGCCAAAGGCCTCGAGTTTTATCCTTCCGCGATGACACAAGTGCCATATCGATTAACCCATTCACAAACGCGTGCCGTTCTGTGTTTATTACACGCCTTCGCTTCTATAAAACAATTATTAGAAGGACACTCAACAATTCATTTGATAATTATCACCAAAAAGAACACATTTTGCCGCCAACCAAACTTGCGAGGGGAACCTGTGTTACTTTTTCGTCCTCTGAGTTCCAATGTGTTCTATGTGCCTACTGGCACATAGAGCACATTGGAACTCAGGGGACGACTTTTAGCTATCGCTAGGGATTGAAATTGTAATTGCGGTATACGATTTGTAGAAAATTCCAGTGAAATTTCGCTTCTTTATAAAATAGTCCGTCAACGATTTCCGTTCCACATATGTGCGGAACAAAATTATATTTTCCGCACGGTTTTGTGTTGCTGTAGATAGGGATTTCAAAGAACAGGCGTGTAATAAAATCTAGTATGACATAGTGTTCTCCAAATGAGAGGCCAGGAAGTAACACGCGAACGATCGTTCAGGTTACCTTGGGATTACGTCACTTGTAAAATACGCGAAAGCAGTACAGGTTACGATAAAATAACACAGAAAAAACTTCCAAATCCCGCACATTTGCCAGTGAGATATGACACTCCTTGGGAACAAACTCTCCTCAGAGTTTGCGCATTGCATCCACATATGACTATATCGACATTCCGTTCACATCTCAACAGGATTTTCTTCCAAATAAATAGCAACAACTAACGCACGATCTCGCAGAAGCGAGATCGCACGTTAGTTTTTGCTTTTTATTTTTGCGGAGATTCGGTCAAGACGTAAACAACAAGACTTGCGTAGCAAACACAGAGAAAGCGGTAAAGCATTACAACATTTTTTTCCGAATAGGTTACCACCATGTTAAATAGTTTGACTTGTTAACAGGTCACGATGTATGCTCTTCATTGAAAATGTTTTCCCAAGAAGTCCAACAGCAGTCCCCATTTCAAAGTGTGACAACATCAGCTGTAGGCACTGTTTCAAATATTGTCTGCACTATTTCCTCCATATTACATGCTGTTTCCCCTTTACTCATGTAATGTGTACATTCCGCACTTTAGCCATGGAATGTTGTCAGCTCATGTATACACAGCCAATAGAATTTGCACGGTCCGATACGAGGGTGGGAGCCCCCCCCCCCCCCTTCGCAGAATTTTGTAAAATTTTAGACGGCCTATGTTTTCATTTGCAATTATATATTACAGAACTCCCGTATACTGATTCATCATGTGGGGGGGGGGGGGGGGGGGGGGGCGTGACAATCGTTACGTATTCCCAGTTCCTTATTCTATATTCGTTGTCAATCGATTTTATGGGTTGATACCGAGGGGGGGGGGGGGGGGCGTGACAATCGTTACGTATTCCCAGTTCCTTATTCTACATTCGCTGTCAACCGATTTTATGGGTTGATACCGAATGTCGAATAAGGAACTGTGAATAAGTAACGATTTTCACGTCCGTACTCATGAAGCTGTATGGGGAGGGAGGGGGGAACATACTCAGTAAGCCAACCACCTTTTCAAGATGAAACGAAGTATTATTATGGAATGACCAGAGCAGATAATGTATATTTCAATTTCATGTTGTTGCGTAATAACACTCCAATCTGCCAGAAAAAGGAAAACAGGGAAAGATGCGCAATATTGCCCCCCCCCCCCCCCCCCCTGTATAGATAAGTGGTCAACAATTTAATTAAGGCCTAAAAAATTAAAAATCTATTTCTATGGCCCTCCTACATGGTCCGTTTGGCTGCCGCATGCTCTCTTTTTATAACCAATGTAAACTTAAAAAAAATAAAAGTTAAATGGTTTATGACTGATATTTTACCCAAGTTAAAAAAAATGATAAATTTGTCCCTTGAGGGCAAGAAAGGTTTTGCAATGCTTTGGAATTGCAAAGCCTTTGTGCCCTCAAGGGACAAAATACACCACCACCCATGCTATTCCGTATATTATGAGGTCTAAAACATAAACCAAGAACATGAACTTTCGATGGCAAAGAAATAAATACAGAAATAAAATAAAAAACCACTCGCCCGCATGCAATTTTACAAATAATGGCCTAAGAAACAGAAGATCTACTTTGTGTGGCCTAACGTAAATATTTTTGATGTTTGATTAACGAGTTGTTCTTCTTCACAAAACACTATATCCTGTTTTTCTTTTCTTTTCTGTAGCATTTCCAGACGACACTGCACAGTACGGTCTTCCTCCATTAGCTGGTCACTCACTGTCCTGGACTGATGATAAAAAGCCAGTACTTGGACCTAAAAATACAATGTTTGCTAAAATATGGACGCCAGAGGATCCGCGTAGAGTTAAAGAAGACATAGATGAAGTTGACGAAGGTGAAGATGTCCTGGACTCGACGATAGATTTATGAAAAGCTTCGACTGCAACTGTTATTCCTACATATCGCCAATCTTCTGCAACATTGGCCTAACAACTGTTATCACTTCTGTGTGCCATATTCATGTTCACTGCATTTAATTAATTGTGAGAAACGGTATGCCACTGAAGTCCAATGATCAAGATGAAAACACGATAATTTCACGAAGGACGAATCATCGACACAAAATATATTTCAGCATGCATTCACGTCACGAATGGTATAATTTTTTGTTGTTGCAGGTACGACAGAAAACAAACCTTCATCATTTTCGGAATATTTTGAATTCTGGTGTTCTCGTCACTTATTTATCAGTTATCATTGCAATTGCAATTATCATTTCATCTGTACGTAGTGGTTACACCACTACGTTCAAATTGCTTCCATTCAAAACAACAGTAATTTTCCTATGTCAGGGTTAGCATTGGTTGATGATAAATGCACCATCGACGTGCAGTTCGCCTTAGTACGCAGCGCCACTGTACCCCCACGTGGGCAATCGGGATTAACACTTTTGCTGCCGAAAGCGACTATTGTGGCCTATTTTATGATGATTATCAGTACATTCTGGTATGCGCAGATCAAACCTACCATCTGATTAATTGTTGGAAAGGGCTCTCAGAGCCCTTTCCAACAATTAATCAGATGATAGAGTTTCAAGTATGTCACAAATTTTATTTAACTTCCTCGCATACAGGCATACATAGAGGTCCTCCATATATGGCTAAAGTGGGTGTGGAAGTGAAAGGGTTAAGCCCCTTGTTCAAGGACACAACGCAGTTAACCCTAGCGGGGATCGAACCGTGGACCTTGCGGTTTGATTTCCTTTGACAAAAAACTGACTTGTTCCGTGGCTGACAATTGGAAGAGATTTACACAGCGCCGTATTAACCCATGGCCGGGCCCCTGGGCTTTTAGGTACTTCGGGACGGGGCCCCCACCGGCACTTCAATCATTCACACCACTACAGCTGACAGCCTGACCCTGGTACTGTAGGCACTATTCCACAGCCCATAGCCCTATATCCTTATTGCGGGTCTCCTGAAAAATTCTACTCACAACTTGACATTTTATTTAAATAACACATGAAATTTACATCGCAGAAATGTACTCTCGTCAAGGCAGTGGTTCGATCCCCATCAGCGTCAGAATCTTTCATCCTTATATATATATAGTATACTTATGAAAGCATATATATGGATAGATACATATGTACATGTATTGCTACGGCGCAGAGTGCAAAGTACCTTTGACCATTGGGGCCATAAGGCGCTGGTAACAGTGTCTCAGCAAAAAAAAAAAAAAAAAAAATGGCGGGCTACCTGTCCATGCGTCCCCCTAGGCTTCAGCCTAGTCAGCCGTATGAATAATACGGCCCTGGATTTACAAGAAACTTAGCTCCCCTTAATTTTCTAAAGCTGTCAGTAATTTTAAAAATAAGGATATGGAAATTTCATATAAAAATTTAGATTTCGAAATTTTTGCGAAGTTATATAATCGACGTGCGCATCGTTAGTATAAAAAAACAGAAGCTGGCTTTTTAACAATTTTTCCCAATTTGAACATTTCACTATTCTTCTCTATTTAAACTCACATAAAAATAGGAAAACGGCGCTTTCACCATCTTTTGATGTTCTGTAACATTTTTCTGTGCATTATATCAAAAGTGTGCGCATCGTGCCATATAATGCATACATTATCCTTTCCATTAATATAATTGCCTAGGAGGTAAGATTTGCTAATATCTTACCTCCTACAAGTATCTGGAATTTCATTGGTTCAAAGACGTCACATGCAGACTGCATATAAAACCATATACTGCCTGTCAACATCAATATACGCTGACAGCTATGGGTAATTTCCCCTTTGTTCACTGATTATTCAAAATGGCGGCAACCGATAAACGCTTCAAGTTGAAAGATTGAGTGTTGGAAGCTCATATTTGGTCTGAAGTGCAGGTTAGGCAATTTAAAAGGCTTCATATTCTGTGGATGTGTGTCATGCTACCTTCGAAGTGAAACTGTTTGGTATGTATGAATTTGCCTTGTTACAATTAATGGGAGAGTGGGCACTCTCCGATAAATTGTAACAAGGCAAAGACACGTGAACACACTGTGAGAATTCTCTCATTTAATTTTGATCGCTGTTGTTATTTGTTCTGTGCATCGATGCAGCAGTCGGTAAGATATATTCGTTACACAGTTTGTGGGTGGCCTAATATGGTATATATGGTGTCAGTTAATTCCATATTGGACTCGAGCTTCGCTCTCGTCCAATATGAAATTAACTGACACCATATATACCATATTAGACCACCAACAAATTGTGTAACTAATAATATTTTTCTTGGGAAGAATAAAATCTTGCAAATTTCTGCAAAAACACATTCGCCAGACGGAGATCTAAACTGAGTGGACCTACAGAATAAATAGGTACTAGGGCCGGTAATCAGATTTAAACCACGAGTAGGATAAAGGTTTTAACCACACTGCTTGCCAAGTGGTTAAAACCCTTATTCTACGAGTGATTTAAATCTGATTACCGGCCTCAGTACCTATTTGTTTTATTTATACCACGCTCTTAATAAATAATCGACTTTGTCACTTAAAATGGAGGAAAAACGAACTTTCTCTAGCAGACACACGGTTTGTTTTGTTTACATCTGCGACGGTGGGCAGTACTACCGGCCACACGTGAATGCTTGATTGACAGCTAGACACATCGTCAAAGTTGATTGAATTTACCATGCTTTTTCAGTCAAATTATTATTAACAATTCTTAAATTTTATTTTAAATATTTAATTGTAGGTCATTGCTCGTAGAGTATGGTACCACAAAACGTCGTGTATTTGAACGAAACATCGCGAAGTGTGAATGTATCGAAGTCGGCAAACTGCGTCATGTCAAAGATCAAGTTGGATGAACTTCCGTCTCTTGGTGAAAAATATTTTAACCGCAGTAGAAGCTTTACACCGGTAGTGGGGTTAAAAGCTAAAATTTAACATACAGGCTTTTCACGGGTAGCAACAAAGGCGAGCGTGGTATAAATTTACAAAGTCGCTTCCAATTAGCTTTTCATAAAAAACTGAGTTTCCTTTTGTAACTTTTAATAAAATACATAATATAACAATTCTGTGGAGATTCCCCCAGAGGCATGGAGAATTTTTTTATTGATGCTGACAATTACAACCAACACATTACAAAACTACGCGTACGCCATGCATGGCCAGGGCGTAAACTACCTGCAGAGATGAAAAATAACCTGCATTTTGTCAGCGTGCATGCTTCGAACACTGATTGGAGGCACTTTGTAAGAAAGACTAACGGATGACTTGCAGTCCTCTTTTGTATTTCGATAGTGGCCAAATTCCCCGGTCAGTTGACTGCCAGAGAGAATGACTGTTGATTTGAATAGAAGGAATCTGAACGCAGTGATGTAGCCACAAAGTTCAAGCAGCTGAAATACTATTATATACCTTTTGAGCTTTCAACCCAATTCTTTACGTAACGCCCCGAAACGACCAGCAAAATTCATAAAAATCCTCCTTAAAATTTATTAGTATTTTAAAGTATTGCCCCCCACAACATTGCTAATAACCCCATACATAGCACATGAACCCTCTTTGGAACGAAAGGTCATAAGATATCTTTCTAGGGCAAAAATGACATGGAATTCTAGTTTTTCCAAAAAAAGAGAAAGATTTTGCAAGTGTCTTCTTCCAGTCGTGTCGAGTAAAGAATTAATGTTTTATAATTTGTCTGTTAGCATCTTATGGCTGTTTTGTGGAGCATTTGACTTCGAATCGAAACGTCGATGTTTCGATCCTAACCTGCGCTGTGTCCTTTCAGCAAGCCACTTTTTCCCGCGTGCCCACATTGGGACACGGTGACACTGTGTACTCGGGTGTACTGGGCGCCAATGGTGCATTCAGCCGCTGCTAACTCTGACTGTACCGGGTAAGTAAGTTGGAGAGTTTGAAATGTTGCTCGCCGCTGGTCGGTTGTTCTCTTCGGGCAATTCAGCTTCCTCTACCCGTTACGGGTCGAGAAAGCTAGAGTACCTACAGAGAACCACCGAATTGCCCAGCACGATGTGACAATGGCTGTTGATTGTGTCAGTGACCCCCTCCACACACACACACAAAAAACCCCAAACAAACATCAGAATGTTAAACCTGAAGAATTTAATTATTTGGTGTAACAGTACTAAACATTTTCCCATATGCTACCATCATAAAGTTCGTGTGAAAAAAATATGATCGCATCATTTTAATTTGGACATTCAAAAATCTTTGTCAAGTATTGCCCTTCAGACAACTTTTTCTGTCCTCAAAACTGGGGGGTGGGGGGAGGGCGGGTTTCGGGGGGGGGGTCATGCAACAAATAAGAGAGAAAAAATGACAGGAAGGAAACTCCCGGTCACGTGCACATTTTATTCGGGGAATTCCCATCAGGAATACACAGATAAGCCTAAAAAATTAAAAATCTGTTTCTCAGGCCCTCCCGCATGTCCTTTTGGCTGCCACATGCTCTCTTTTTTATAACCAATGTAAACTTAATAATAAAATTAAATGGTTTATGTCTGATATTTTACCCAAGTTAAAAAAATTGATACATTTGTCCATTGAGTGTAAGAAGGCTTTGCAATGATCTAGCATTGCAAAGCCTTCTTGCTCTCAACAGACGAAATACACCACCACCCATGCTATTCCATAGATTATGAGGCCTAAAACATAAACCAAAATACATGAACTTTTGATGGCAAAGAAATAATTACAGAAATAAAAAATAAAATAAAAAACCGCTCGCCCGCATGCAATTTTACAAATAATGGCATGAGAAACAGAAGATCTACTTTGTGTTGCCTAATCAATTGTATTTTTAGGCCCCAAATTGATCAAATCACCCCGCGTTTCTTTCGGGAATACTCAGCAATGTATCAAGATGTCATTACAATGCTTCAAAGGTTTTTTAAAACAATATTCTTTTCTCAAGGCTGCTCAGTTTTGGAAATTGCCGAATGCAACATTTCAAGGCGGGTAACTATAATTCAAATATTGAGTACTGTCCTACCATATACAGAGAAGAATGTCCAATGCACAGTGCACGCTCACGAGGAAGTGTTCGTGTATCTTGAATTGAATATTTAGGCTGAATTTCTGTCTTACATGCAGAAAGTTCGTGGGTTTTAGGCTATCTTATTACTCAGATCGACGCATCAAAACTCCTCGTCGTGTGCTTTTTAACCCTTTACCCAACACAGAAGATATCAAAATTTATTATTTTAAATAACACTTTTTTATTTTTTTCAAAAAATTTCAACAAAACCATATCATGTGACCCCCTCGTTGGAACGAGCTCGTCGAGCTCGTTCCAACGAGGGGGTCACATGATATGGTTTTGTTGAAATTTTTTGAAAAAAATAAAAACATGATATGGTTTTGTTGAAATTTTTTTTTTAAAATACTATTTTTTTCAACTGCTGAATTTGCATATTACGCGGGCGGATGCGGCCAATTCGTTGGGTAAAGGGTTAAAACAGTTCTAGTATTTGTGGCAAAATATTAAACATTGCCTCTTTTGGCGATCAGAACGCCAAAGGCCTTCAACTGATCTCATTTTGTTTTAACTGTTTTGCTGGGCACTGTTGAGCGTGTGCCGCTAAAGTGATGAAATACCCTTTGTTTGTGCAATATCAACACGAAAATTATTATCGTGGTAATCTGTATTGAATTTATATGTGGTTTTAGGGGATGCATTTACACTCACCCTTTGTAAGTTATTTATTGAAATGTTGATTTTTACTAGATATTTATGAAGAATAAAGTCTAAAAAAACATTTTCTCTTCTAATATTTATCATTACGTCTTAACTGGTAGAGTGCTGGAAGCCCATATTTGGGCTTTGTTCTGAAGTGTGGGTACCACAGCTTGAAGGCTCATATTCAATGCATGTGCTTTGTATTATCTTTGAAGTGATATTATTTAGTCTATAAGGGTTTGCCTTGTTGCAATTTATGGGAGAGTGCCTGGGGCACTCTCCTATAAATTGTAACAAGGCAGACACACGTGTACAAGATTTGATGGCCCAAAATAATTTAACACTCTACCAGTTAAATGTTTAATTGTTTACACCATTGATGGGCCAAAAGAATACATCACCCCTCTACTTAGCTCTCTCTTTGACCTGATATTCAACCCCACCCCAAGGCAGATCCACGTATACGCCAGGTGACTCTCAAGTAATTCCTGTATTGGGCAGTCTAGAACCTTATACAATGTTCGTTCACCCACATCTTATCCATCTGAATCCTCTTTTGGATATTAGTTTAAACAATATTTATTTCCAACCTCAGTGAGTACAGTATACAACATGAAGATGTTTGTGGATTCGACAGTAAGCCGTTGGCTTGTACAAGGTCGTTTTGGATATTAGCATTGGCCACTTTGTAGAACGCGCCTTATCCATCAAGGACATAAACGGGACGCATCCAGTCCTGTTGTACAGATCCAAAAGGTCGTTTAGTGCGTCCCTTTAACTTTGTGCTAAATATTTTAAGGAGTTTCGTGCATTGGGGAGTATACATTTTCTTTCGAACCTTACATGACGCTCATATCCGACCAGCGTTATTTAACCCTTAATCTAACACAGCGGTAAATACGGTCAGAACATTAACCATTAACTACCACAGCCTAAACTATCTTGGAAGTTTCTCAATAAAGCCGGACAAATGTGGATATCATTAAAACCAGCTGGTCTAGCTGGTTGTAATGATATCCACGTTTGTATGTTTTACTGAAAAATTGTGAAATTTGTTTTCCAAAAATGTTAAATTTACTATGATTTATTTTTTAAAAATAACGTGTTAGGCAAAGGGTTAAAAAAACCGTCATTAAAATTGTATTAGCTCTCGCTTTCTATCCACGAAAAAATAGCGTAGGACCTTTTGTTACTTTTAACTGTGCGAGGGCTAGATTGTTTTTGGTGGTCTAAATTTGTTATTCAAAATTTGTTTTATTGCAAATTATTGGAGAGTGCCCACAGGCACTCTCCAATAATTTGTAATAGAACAACCTTATATAAACAAAATATGATTTGAATTTGACTGAATGGGAAACACAAGCAAGGAAAATGTTGGCTTTTACTCTGGTACCCTCATATTTTTGAAAGCCCTGATAGTGGCTTCTAGCACTCAACCAGTTAATAAACGAAAATAACAAACAGCTCCGATAACTCTCTGTTCTTTTTATTTATTAAAAGTAACAAGAAATAACTTTGCTTCATTTTTTATTGATGTCATATGTATTTTCTCACCAATTACATGCTTCTCAATTGGGCCTTCCTCGCCAGGCTAATGAGTTCAGGGGAAATAACTTTATCGAAATCGATTTTCACGTACGAGTTAAGTCAGGAATGCCGGGAAAAACATTGCCCCTAAAAGGTGATTGTGATACAACACCAATTTTGTTTGCTGTTCAGTGTCGGCAGAGCTATGCAAAGCCTTTCGAGCTCTTGTTTTCCTGGCTGAAAAGAAATCAGTTTTAAAAAGAAATTGCCAAATTTTCAGAAAAACGTATTTTGTATTTTTGGACTTAACCATCCTTAGACAGCCGAAATAGTCACAGATGTAATTTCGATGCCAAAACGTATTGCAACTAATTTGCTGTGCAAAGCAGACTTTTTATTTATTGCAAACGTCATTAGGACAAACAACTCCTGAAAGTAGTAACAGATTTCCTTAATTTCTAAAATCAGTAACTAAAATTCATTTTCAGAGAAAACAGATTTTGTATGACCCTATTCATCTAGAAACCACAAAAACCGGTAGAGAGTTAAGATCGACGTCAATACGTACAAGATCTCAGGTGACCAGTCTAATACTTTAACGAATTCGACGATCTTATGGTCCGGGGCCAGTCTGGCCATTAAGTAGTCCATCGCAAAATTACGGTTCGCTTTTCCGACAAACTGAAATATTCCAGACGAATAAGCAAAAAATACCATGGACAGTCATTTTCTTTGAATAAACGCAAGAAATGTTTCTCAATGGAGAATTGATTTGATTACACGCCTGTTCTAGGAAATCCCCATCTACAGCAACACTAAACCATGCGAAAAATGAAAATCCGTTCCGCGCGTATGTGCCGAACGGATATCGTTGAGCAGTCGACTGATCACCCGAAAGTGAATCGATTGCGAAATAACTAAATAAAATGTTCAACATTGAAGAACATGGCGAATTTAATGTGTATGAAAATATCGAAGAAAAAATAGAGTCAATATATGAAGGGGATAATGAATATCCAGAAGAAGAAGAAGAGTATGAGAACACAAATTTGGTTGGCGATAAAATGTGTTCTTTTTGTTGTCGCTCGTCAAATCAATTGCTGAGTGTCCTAATAATTGTTTTTATAGACCTGAAGGCGTGTAATAAACACAGAAGGATATGCGAGTGTTAATGGGTTAATCGATATGGCACTGGTGCCATATCGATTAACCCATTCACACACGTGTGTGATTCTGTGTACTGACTGAATTTTTAATAACATTACGATACTATTAGACATGCTTGTATACTAAATACTTATGAATGAAGATTCGCCACGGATGTAGATTTATGATAGTTCCACCAATTCCGTTAATATCTTGATGTTTTCACAACGAAATAAAGATTTATTTATTGGAATATCTTTAACTAGATCTCGGAAGAATTTTTGTTTTGTTTGTGAGTAAAAGAATGTCACATAACATCAAGTATAGTCTGCGCGCAAACTCCATGAAAAGTGGATAAACAAATAGCCTATAACAGCGTCCAATTCCTTACAGAATTAGACTCGTGACCCGAAAGATGGCAATATGCATCACGTCTCATTTGTTCTACAATGAATGTTGCTGCAGCTACGCAAAACAAAATGAGCTATTCTGCTGCCAAATGAAACCGAGAGTTGCCAGATTTTCCTAAAATTACAGAGGATTTTCATAGAACGCTTCTTAAAGCTGCCGAAACAGCAACAGGGCTGATCTTGACCCTGACTTCAAAACATATAACACCAAATTTATTGGACAGTCAAGACTTCACAAAGCTATTCAAACCTTTTAAGCTATATATTTAAATCCAGACTTACATCAATACTTAAATCAAACATGGCTTATTTTTCAAATTTTTTTTCAAAAATCAACAATCTTTCCTAAGTTCTGTCATGCAAATAATCAAACTCTGCAAGGCTAAGACTGACAACAAAAAGCTTTCTTCAATGATGAATCAAAGAGGCATCGAACTACTCGCGGGTGGAAAACCTAAAAGAGGAAGTTGGTCAAGTTTGAATGCGGGCCTGTTTTTTAAGTACGATAGGGATTTGTGTGGAATATCTTGCGTTTTATCAAATGCACAATGTTACGATCTGATAAAGTGGGATGTTTGAGAAAATACACTGCAAAAATATAGGTTCTCTTTAGAAACAAAACTGGTTCTAATCTTGTCCCTGAGATGGAACCAGTTCTGTTTAAACAGTATTTATTTCAAATCAAATAAATTTATAAAGATTAACATTAAATATTAACAGAATTAAACATAAATTGAGGGGGTTTCAGCCATAAGTTTAGAGCTTATACGAGGTTGTCTCAAATCATTATTAAGCAAAGGAGATACGAACAGTTGGCATATCGAACCAGTTTTGGTTCTGTATAGAACCAATATACCAGGTATTTATATTCGCTTTGTTGCTGAATCTACTTTAGTTCATGTATTATTCTGTTAAAATTGAATGCTAATCTTGGTAAATTTTTTTTGATTTGAAATAAATACTGTTTAAACTAAACTGGTTCCATCTCAGCGACAAGATTAGAACCAGTTTTGGTTCTAAAGAGAACGATCATTTAAATTCTCTCGACGCACCAGTTGGTGCGTCCACAAGTTAACGTCTCCTGCAGATGCGAGGATTTTTCATCCTGTTGTTCCTGAAAATCAAGTTTCTTCTCCATGGGGCCAAACCATGTTCAGTGTCGTGCATTTGACACCGTTGACATCTTCTTGTTATCGCACACAATTCGGGGTATCGTCAAATTTCTCAGCTGCATGAGAGGTTTTTTCGATGCCAAAACTTACAGACTATAATCGGGGCGTCGAGAAATACCTCAAATGTGAGGATTTCTTTTTAGGCAGCAGTGCAATTCTTTCCTTATTACAAATTACCTAGAGCCATGCTCTGCTTCGTGGGTTGGATACCACTGAAATTAACTCGTTATTACAAACACCTCGGCACGTCAACAAATGCCTCAGATGCGAGAATTTTATGTCCTTTTCGACTGGAAAATCAAAAATTTCTCCCACAGGGCCCAACCATGGTCGGCCTCGTGCGTTCGATCTTATAGTGATTATCTCGTGTTAACACACTACTCGGGGCATCGACAAATGTCTTTGATGCAGGGTCTGGAAGTCTTTTAGGTCTCGAAAAATTCACACTACTCGGGACGTCTATAAATACCTCAGATGAGACGGTTTTTCATCTTTTCAGGTCTGAAAGTCAGAATTTTCTCCCATGGGGCCAAGCCTAGGTCTGATCCATAGGATCTGCTGAAGTGCAATTCTTTCGTTATTACGCATTATCATAGACAAATATCCAAGCTGAGATGATTTTGCGTCCTCTCGGTTAAAAGAATCCCAATTTTCGCTCACAGGGCCGAACCATGGCTCGTGAGGTGGGTACCATAAATAGACAGAACGCGATGTATGTTTGAATCGGTAGGTATTTTACATAACGAGTTGGAATGGCGTAGTCATATTTCGCTCGAGCCTGTGGCTCTCGCGAAATATGACTATGCCATTTCAAATCGTTATGTAAAAAATCCACCGATTCAAACACACATCGCGTTCTATGTTTATTACATACCCCCGTGCATTAAAATTGATTTATAGAAACAAATTATAATTCTGTTGTTTAAACCCAAAAGTTGAAGAGTCCGATATTTCTGTTTGAAGCGGTACTGATCAAATGGATCAATAAAAAATCAAAACAACCTTTAGAGAACCAGTCTAAATTACATTAGTTATCTTTTCTATTGGGCGTGTTAATGAAATTTGTATCGCTGTTTCTCTTCGGTTGGTGTCCATTCACGCCTAACCATTCAGTGGCTATTACTGATAGTGAAAATATAAGTACAAATTTGGGCGGATTTGTACAAGAGCTTTCATTTTCACACTACGCGACAGACGATCAATAATTGTGTAACGAAATTTGGAAACTTTTCGGAACGTAACTAATGACTCGACGGGAAAGGAACTAGTCTAAACCAACGATGCGGAGAAAAAGTTCCGGCTTGTGCATCACCAGTTAAATACAGAAACATTTATGTCATAGTGGCGATTCCATTAAATACAAGGGTTTAATTTAAAGTGTAATGGATGTGTTATACACACACTGAAAACTAAAGTGTTAAAACTGACACTTTCAAGGTGTTAAACCCATTCTAACACTTAGGGTTTGATTTTAACACTCATAGTGCAATGCTTTAAGCACTTAGACATTACAATCGTCAGACATCTGAAACTTGAATGGCTGGCACTTCCCATGTGTCTAGCATTGGTGATTCTTCCAGAATCGTCCATAATTTGATTTGCGCTTGGTAGGTACATAATTAAAAGGACACAACGCAGAGGGCGCGGATCAGGCTCGAGACTGATCCGCGTCATCTGCGTTGTTTCCTTTTAAGTGTCGCGACATTACACTTGTCAAGTGGTATTATTGTAACACCTGTCAAGTTCTGGGATATCTACACTTGAACAAAGTGCTAGTTCAGCACTTAGTAAGTGTTAAATACAGCACTTCAAGTGTAGTTTTTAACACTTTAGTTTTTAGCGTGCAAATTATCTTCTTATAAAACCATAACTCGGGGCATCGACAAATGTCTGAGATGCAAGGTTTGAGCATCTTTACAGTGAGGGAAATTAAAATCTCTCACAGTGAGTTGAACCATGGTCAGACACGTGCCGTCAGTACAATTCTCGGGGGGGGGGGGGGGGGGATCGAATTTCCAGTCGGCTCCTAGATTTCTTGACAAATCAGGCAATTGTTACCTGAAAATCAAGTGACGTTGACGGACCCCCCCCCCCCCCCCCACACACACCCATCAAAAAGTCTTCACGGCAGCCTTGGTGAGAGATACCAATGTCTTGCAACACAATGTATATGTCGACACATCCCAGGGACCACTTCCCTTAGGAACCATTTTATCCCTTTATCGAACAGCAAACGACACGTGAAAAAAAAATTCCCGAAAAGCAAGAAATTTTAATATTTGGCCTAAAAACATAGCTTATGAGCCATCATTGGAACAAACTCAACTTTGGTTAAAGGATTAAAATATACCGCGATTTCACGGTTAAAATGCTCAGATAGTTTTTAAGATTCTATCTAGAAAAAGTTTTGAAAATATGAAAATAAAATAACAAAGAAGGACAATTTTAAACTAAAAAAACGTTCCAAAACAATAAACACTTCCAATCTGGTTTGGGAAAGACCAAAAGTAAGGTAATGTAATGTTTCAGAATTCGACTTCTGAAGAGAAGCCGTATCCAGATCCCCGTATTTCCATGTTGATGCTGTGGACAGTAGAAATTCTCAGTGTTTTATACAGTTGAACAGTTTTGTATCGTAGATACTAGATTTAATTCATTCTTTTATCCATTCTATACACCATGTGTATGTTTTTGTCACAAACAGAGACAAGGGAAAACTGCTTTATCTGTTGAGCCTGTGCGGATGCCCCAACTTGCTCAAGGACTAATCGGTTTCAACTTGCATACTTTCTGACTTTGAGAAGCATATCGGTGTTTTGATACAAGGAAGCTCCGACGAACTCATTCCTGGCATGTTGATGAACAGGGCTTTCTGTAGCAGAATCGTGTTTTCTTTTCGGTCGCCTTCAAATTGAGGTGAGTTTTGTAGTATGTAGCAATACAAGAGCGGGAAGAGGATGTTACTCCATTAGCCCTTTACCCAACGTAACGGAAAAAACCGGCCAGAGCTATTCACAATAATCGCCAATTAATTATACAATAACATTATTTTTGAGGGCGTTATGGTTCATTAACGGCCCTACGAAAATGATTAACAGCCCAAGGGTCTATTAGTGGCCCGAGACTAAGTCGAGGGCCACTAATAGGCCCAAGGGCTGTTAATCAATATCGTTGGGCTGTTAATGAACCATAGGCCTAACGCCCGTAAAAAATAGTATTATTTGTATTGTTATCACATTTCAAAGAGGTTACATGTTAAACCAAGAAAAATCAAGCTTGCTATTTTTTCATCATTTACATATTATTATCATTTTTCAATGTAGTAGATGTGTGAAATTCCCACACAATCATTGTCAGCAACTAACTCATGCCTTAAATGCGAATGTATATCTTAATTCTTTCACACCAAAGATCACAAAATTCCGCCATCACATCTCTCTGCTCCAAATATTCAAACTCAAAGCAGTGTTGCATCCCCTACATCCGGGGATGTGCGGGCCGCCGGGCCATATTGAAACGAATTTTTCATTATTGCCCGGGAACCCGGATGTGAACGGAAACATATGAGTTTTGTGCAGCCCCCGAAAATGAAAATATTCGCCAGGGAGTGCCCTATAAAGTGAAAATAATATAACAATAACATGATTTTGGAGGGCATTGTGGTTCATTAGCGGCCCTGCAGCAATGATGAGCAGCCCGAGGGTTTATTGAAGGCTCGAGACGAAGTCGAGGGCCGTTAATAAGCCCAAGGGCTGTTCATCATTGCTGCAGGGCCGCTAATGAATCATGATGCCTGACAACAATCATGTTATTACTATTATTGCCACGGAATCTAAAAATAGCCGGGCCGCGGGCCGCTAATGGCTATTTATACCATTATCGCCCGCGGCCCGACTCCGTCGCATGACGTCACTGAAAGTATGGAGTTTTAACGGGCCTCCAAACTTATGTTAGTCGACCAGTAACTTATAGATTGAGTGGTAATAATTTTCATTATTTTTCATTTTTTGTCTCAAAAACATTGGTTATGGTCCCTCATTGGAACGAGCTCGACGAGCTCGTTCCATTGAGGGGTCATAACCTATATTTTTGAGACAAAAAATGAAAAAAATAATTATTCAAGAACTTTGTAAGTGTCGTCTGCTTTTTAGGTTAGGTAAAGGGTTAACACTTTGCCTAAAGAATCGGTAATTAACAAATTCAATTCAACTAAACCCTATCATGTGCCCCCTCGTTTGGAACGAGCTTGTTCTGATTGGGGGAGGGGGGGGGGGGTGGAATGATATAGTTTTGTTGAAATATTAAAAAAAAAAAAAAAATTGTCAATTTTTTATATCGTTTGAGTTAGGTAATGGGTTAAGGGGTTAAGTTTGTTGTGACCTAGTATTACAGGTGTGGACTGTGGAGATTGACAATATTTGCCATGTTCCTCGGCTGTAAGGAGGTGCCTGGTGCCATATAATCCAACCTGAAAAGCTTTGAGAATTGCCTCTTGTTTCAATTCGAAATTCTCTGCTCTGATTCAACGCGAAATTTCGGATTCGAAGGACCCAAATATATGATGCTTCCGTAGCCATAAAAATATGCATCAGGCCATTTTTTCAGAATTTCTCTTTTCATTACCATATTAATCTTTTACCCAACGCAGACGATATCAAAATTTATTATTTTAAATATTATTTTTTTCACGTTTTTCACCAAATTTCACCAAAATCATATCACGTGACCCCGCATTGGAACGACTTAGACACAAGTTCGTTCCAGTGAGGGGTCACCTGATGTGATTTGGTTGAAATGTTTTGGAAAAATATTTTTTTGAAACTGCTGAATTAGTTGGCGAATGTAACCAATTCGTTAGGCAAAGGCTTATCAGAATCCCGAGATTTTTGAACACTTTGATTAGTTTGTTCCAAAAGAAATGATTCTGAGACGTTCCAACATTTGCACGTGACTGGTACAATTGAAGAACTTCCATGTCGTCCATGTTGAACTATATGAATTTACTGAGAACACATTATCCACCAATATGGTATTGTGCTTTTTATGCAGCAAACAATAACGGGGAACAAACTCGCTTTGAAACCAATACAAATATCCAAATCCTATATTCTCTGAACTCCAAAAAGGGCATTGTCTCAATCGGAGTAGGATCGCTTTACATCGATAAAATTAGAGAAGTCCGTAAATTTTGTAACAAAGCTTTCAGTGTGGAAAATCTAAATTTGTAAACCACAGTGATGAAGTAGCCCAGGCGAAGCAACTTCAAGTAATTGCAGAATAACAAAAGGATTATTTTCCAGATCTCATTTTTTTCCGTCAGAATTCAGGCCTGGCATTTTCAGGAAAGCGATTTATTCGCTCGCCTTAAAAACAATAAGGAGGGCGAAAACTAGCCCTCCTGGCCTTAGAAAATAATGATTACTATAAAAGCCTATTCCTAAAACCCACATCTTTTCAGATCTCTGCAATGTTAGTGATCTTTGTAAGACGATCACACTGCCCCTCCCACAATCCGGGCCTTGCCGAAGCCCTGAGGTGTGGGATGGGCAGTGTAGCCGTCTCACCCAGACTACCTTGTAAGCAGCGCCAAATAAAATGTACAAAGCCCTCTGGGTCATGCGAGTGGAGCGATTTTATCCCTCCTGCATTTTTAAGAATGTCAGGCCTGAGAATTTTCGTAGATCTATTTGAATTCCCCCAAATGTTTTCTTTTTTTTGGTAATTCACGAGATACCAGAAATTCATTTGTAGGAGAAGAAAGAAACACTTTGTAACGATGGTTGAAAATTTACCCACAAGAATTCATTACTCATAGAGTTTTGTTATCTTTCTTAACCTTAGTAGTACCTCAAATACCCCCCCCCCCCCCCCAACACACACACACACACACCCACCAACCCAACGTGATTTGGTGTGAGATTTTGGTTAGAGCTTCTGCGGAATTGAAATTTCAAGTTCGGTTTCGGTATCGGTATTTTAAAATGATTTATCTCGGTATCGGTACGGTATCAACAGCGTACTCACACCAATACCAATATCAAATGATATTTTTTATATCGGGGGGTGCAGTGGCTCAGTAGGTAGAGGTGCAGGCTGCAAGCCGAGAGGTCCTCGTTTCGAATCCCACCTTCGGCAACCGCGTTGTGTCCCTGGGCAAGACACTTCACCCCCATTGCCCACGCGGTGGCACGGTGAGTGTCGGTGACGTCGTGTACTTAGGCGTACTGCACGTCGATAGTGCACCTGTCTTCAACCAGTGCTAACGCTGCTTGTGTGGAGTATGTTGGGGGCTCACAGTTGCTCGCCGTTGCTCGGTGCTTCTCACCGGGTACTCCGGCTTCCTCTACCCGTAAAACTGTCACGATCATGATTAGCCATTGTTCAGAAATATGTGACCTTAAACACTAATAAATAAATAAATAGTTTTTATATCCTGCTGAGCAGCAGACCTTCGTTTTTCAGCAGACAAAGTCACCGAGTTGTAAAGCAACACTGGCAATCGTCATTGGGCATTTGATGTAACAAAAAAGATAAGAGAAAATACCCACTGGGTATTTTCTCTCAGCTTTTTTTGTTACATCAAATGACCAGTGGTTATCACCTTTAGAAATACACAGTCCATGGGCAATTCTTGACATGAATTTTGAGTAATGTTCTGTTGTTTGCCCTTTTAGTTCTTAAGAAATGCCGATATATTTCAATACCTACATTTCAGTAGTTTGAGATTCCTTCGGTATGGTAAATCTATATTAACTCGATACCGATACCGAACGGTATTTACGGCATACCGCCCATCTGTAACTTTTGTACTGCTCGTGGGCTCACATTGTACATATCAGCACCAGAAAAACACCCATGTCACATACTTGTACTGTCATTTATGAAACATATAGGTGCCAACACTAGATAAATAAGTACACTTGAAAAATGTTTTTTGAATAACTAAAATTTTCAATTTTAGGATAAAAACATGACTAATGTATCCTCATTGGAACGAGATCCACTGAGGTGTTACAAGCAATGTTTTTGTGTAGAAACATTAAAATATAATGAACTTCGACTGATAACATGTAAAACGTTCCGATCGGCAGGTAACATGTAAACATGATCTGATCCGTGATCCGCTTTTGCCGTTACCTTAGGTAAAAAGGATAAATGGATAACAAACGCTCCAAATATTTTATCAAGCAATTTCCCGAAAACTCTTCGTTCATCCATCTGAAAAATGAAGTATATGAACCCAATATTTTGAGGAGTCTCCGAGAATTTAAAAAAAGATGTTTTGGAAGATCATATGTTTTGGGGGGAAACAGATCATATAGTATTGCTATCCCCAGACGCCTTACAATTGATTTAGTATATGTTATTGACGTATCTTAAGTAATGTCTGACAAGTTACATTGGAAGGTTTATGCTGTCGGAAAGTAATAGCAGCTCAAGGATAAGGGACTCATTAAATTATGCAGTAGTTGCCATGCCTCATCACCCTTTTCGGGTTGTATCTCATTTCACTTGTCTTTAACCCTCTGCACGCTGATGTCAAAATGGCGAAGTTTTTTGGCAGCAAATATTTCCCATAATACAGTTTGATATTTAGCCAAATATACCTTGTTTGACAGAGCTCAGTGAGCTCTGTCAAACAAGATATAATTGGTTAAATTTGCAGTTAAAGAAAAAAGAAACAGAGTGATTGGATAAAATTCCCTTGCACTACCAGAGTGCTAGGAGTTAAACAGCTAATAAATATTTAGAGACAAAATGTGGGTATTAAAGAGTTATTTAAGCAGTAGCGTAGCTACGGGAGGGTGGGGGATTCCCCTCCTAAAATTTTTGGTGCCTCCCCCCAAACATTGGCCCAATGCAAGTTTTACACAACATAGATAGAGCCCCTCAATGATATCCAATATAGGGGCTGCAACGCTTCAAATGCCTCAGATTCGCCCTTAGAGCAATACATTTTTACAATTTTTTCTCAGGCGTGTGTTTGTGAGTGTGTGTGGGAGTGCCCAAGGACTCAATGTGGTTGACGCAAGTGGAATTTGCAGCTTGCATCTCTATACCTATACTGAGCCACCGCGCTCCTGACAATCGAACAGCCATGTGATAAATAATCATCGTATATTATTATTATTTTAACCCTTTACCCAACGTAACGCCCAAAACCGGCCAGCGCTATTCTCAAAAATCGCCAATTAATTTTCATTATTTTTTCATTTTTTGTCTCAAAGACATAGGTTATGACCCCTCGTTGGAACGAGCTCGTCGACGAGCTCGTTCCAACGAGGAGTCATAACCTATGTTTTTGAGACAAAAAATGAAAAAAAATAGTTATTCAAGAATTTTTTTTGCAAGTGTCGTCTGCTTTTCATGTTAGGTAAAGGGTTAAAGAATTACTATCGTTAAGGCCTAAAAAGTTAAAAATCTGTTTCTCAGGCCCTCCCGCATGGTCATTTTGGTTACCGAATGCTTGTACTGGAGTGCCTAAGCGGAGTGCCTAGGAACGATGATCGTCTTGTTGTGTAGCTGTTAGAACCGCGAAGTCCCAAAAGCCCGTGGACGAACCTGAAACACAGGCTCCAGATAATGTTCAGCTTTCCGTATCCTCACGAATCTTGTCGTGTTTCAAAAACGTAACGAGCAGTTCAAGCAATATTCTACAATTTTAATATGTAAACTATTGACTAAACGTCGTTATTTCCTGGTAATTTACATTAAAATGAGCGTCAAAGTTCTTAGTAACAAAGTTCATACCTCAATATGTATGGCGTCCCCCATCTAAAGTCTTTCAGCAAGGTACAGTGCGCGTGATGAGCCAGGAGACAACATGTCTCGATCACCCCGAAAACGGTGCTTATATACACCATTTTCTGATGCAATACCTAATCACGAGATCACCAGTGAGTGGAATTTTAGGGAAAGTCCCCTGACGTGGCGGTCGCTATTTTGTGGACTCTTATACTGTCATGCAGACTGTTGGTCAGTCTGCATGCAGTCCATGGAATTTTGACATGCAAATAGTGTTCCGCCGAGTGCCTGTTAACTGGCGGAATGTGCTAGTAGGTTGCATAATTTGCAACTAAGCATCACCTGTTCTCTGGTGATGTTCCACTAGGTGCATGTTATGATTTGTGTGACAGTTCGAACAATACCACCCCAGGAGTAACTGCAGAATGTTATTGTTCTAGTTACGGTATCAACAAACCCTACAATTTTACTGTTTGTTGACAATATTGGTCTGCAAAGTTATGCCCAATATTGTCAACAGAACATCTGGCGTCCACTGCTATGTGTACCCACAGAGTATGCCTGTACTCTGGTCGCCAGTGAATTCTACAATTCCATGAAATTTCCCTACTGATACAATTCTGTTTACGAAATAAGTCCCTACAATATGTTTTCATCTAGATGAGCTCTAGCTCTTGTAACGGGTTTGATTAGCCCATGTGGGCAACTTCGCAACAATGCTCTCTTTTTTATAACCAATGTAAACTTAAAAAAGCCTTCTTGTACTTAAGAGAAAAAATACACCACCACCCATGCTATTCTGTAGATTATGAGGCCAAACACATAAAATAGACCAAAAACATGAATTTTTGATGACAAATAAATAATTACAAAAATAAAAAATAAAATAAAAAACCGCCCGCCCACATGCAATTTTATAAAAAATGGCGTGAGAAACACTACTTTGTGAGGCCTAAACGAAAGTAATTCTTTAACCCTTTACCCAGCGTAACGGCAAAACCGTCCAGCGCTATTCTCAAAAATCGGCAAGTAATTTTAATTATTACCACTTTAGCGTGCGTTCTCTAGTATATTAACACAATTTTACCTTTACGGTAAAAGTGCATAATGCACAGACTCAAACCGGAAGTTGTGTGTTAACGTGGTTAACAGCCCGCTTCCGGCTAAATGTTTCGTTAACTGCCCCGGCTCCAGTTATAGTTTATGTTTGTAATTCGTCATACCAAACGCGCCACTGGTTCCGAGATGATTAAATGTGCTTAACTGCAATGAATGTTAAAAAAAAACACGTGAAATTTGTGTGATTTCCCCGTTACTTCGGCAATGAAGCATTCGCATTGTCAAGGTGAGTGTAATTAATTCATTACGGTAGATTTCGGGAGAAGGCCAATTTTTCGTGGCAAACAAAAATATTTAAATTAAGCTACATGTCATTGACCACGTGACGTTTTGTTTATCTAGAAACAGACGACACATGTGTTTTGGTTAAATGTCATTGCGAAAACTCGGGATGTCACAATCAAGTGAACTTGATGAAGAACCTTTGGATTTAACCATTTTAGAAGTGGTAATAATAGTGATAACAAAATTTTGTTGGGCGTCCCTGTTTATTAACGGCCCTCTAGGAATGATTAACAGCCTTCGGGCCGTTAACAGCCCTCGACTTCGTCTCGGGCTGTTAATGGACCCTCTGGCTGTTAATCATTCCTGTCGGGCCGTTAATAAACCGTAACGCCCTCCAAAATCATGTTATTGGTATATTAGTTTTTCATTTTTTTGTCTCAAAAACATAGGTTATGCTCCCTCATTGGAACGAGCTCGACGAGCTCGTTCCAATGAGGGGTCATAACCTATGTTTTTGAGAAAAAAATGAAAAAAATGAGTTATTCAAGAATTTTGTTTGCAAGTGTCGTCTGCTTTTCAGGTTAGGTAAAGGGTTAAAACAATGATAATGAATGATCGTTTCATTCCCGTTTCGTTATTATTGTTCTACGGAAGTGTATTGAGTTCGGGTTTCAAGTTCGCACCAGCGGTCAGCTTTGTCGGAAAATTTTAACTCTCGCCTTACTTGTCGGAAAATTTTGAGATCCTGGATTCGGGCCGCAGTACGGTAATTTTACCCTAACGTTGACGGTAAAAGTCCCTGCGGATGTTGTCCGTATTTTTACTGCATTTGTAACAATAATTTTTTACAATATCGGAAATTCTTTCTCCTATTTCAAATGTTTCTGCCATTGGAGTATTGATAGATATACATGTCATTGTATATACATGCTTATGAACCCAGCAGTTGTCCGCTACGACACTTCTATTGACACTGGGTTGATTGAAATGACGTTATGAATAATTTAGTGAGTTGCATACCAAATAGAACGTTACTGTAATGCGGTGGGCTTGGTTACATCGATTCGAACGTCTCAGAAAATCTATTCCAATGACTAAGGCTGAATACTTTAGAAAATATTTAAAGATTGTGTCGGGGAAAATCGATGCCAGTTTTCTAAGAAGTATCGTGACAGGTGCGCGGGGAAGAAAATTTCCCGCACTCGAAATTAGCCTCATCGATATTCTGGAGTGAAAGATTCTCCAAATTGTACTTTCTTCTTTTGTTTCGAAGAATCGCCAATCGTCTGCGTAAAGTTTCGAAACACGTGTGCGTGATCCATAAATACTCTTCAGTTCAAGGAGGGGAGAGATCAATTTTAATTATTTTTTCAATAAAGACGGATCGCAATAAATATTGTATGTGTATATTATAACAAGAAATGTTCATGCGCAATTGATTTTTGATTTCATATGTCTAATTGCACTCATTAGTGCGACAATCATAAACAAGATTACGTCCATAACCTTCCATTGATATTTGATAAGATAACATATTTGACTGGTGTATGTCGCGACGAATGACAGAGGCATAGATTTATCGAGACTGGGGCTGGGGTGGGGGGGGGGGGGGGAGTTAGGTGTGGTTTGAGATGTTCATGTCTTCACTATACAAAATACTCGGATATCCAATTTCCATTTCCGCCTCCGCCTCACTGCTGACATCGCCATCCTCCAGGTTGCCCCTCAGAGGAGATACAGCTGGAGTGTGGATGGGAGTCACAGGAGTTGGAGGTGGGGAAATGGTAGTGGCCTCCTCCGTCTTCTCTCCCGCCTTCTCTTCCTTCTTCCTTTTCAGGAACATTTTCCAGCTGCCGGGCATCATGGTGCCTGGTTGATGGGCTCTTCTTCTTGGTCTTCTTTTCCTTCTTTTCAGGGCCAGGTCCATGCTTCTTCGGGTGAGGACTGAGGACCAGTGTGAGAGGGGTTCCTCTCACAAAACGTGCTACCTCTCCCCGAAGAAGGTGTGAAGGTGCTTTCCTCTCCGTCAAACTCCAGCGTCAAATGAACGCTCTTGCCTCTCATCTGGAGAGTCCAGTTGAGAGGGCAAGAAACGCCCAGAGCTGACAACGCTCTCTGTAGCTTAATTGGGATATCCAAACTTGCCATGGTGATTTGCTCAGATGGTGTTCACACTCTGAAGTCAGAGTACAACGAACGATAATGCGTTACGGTTCGTTTTCACAATATATCGTCCGTTAATTGCACCAAGGCGCCATCTACAATGCTTTGGCATTTCAGATGGCTCCTTGTTGCACTCAAAGGACGATAAATGGATTTTTCTTCGACTCCCTTTGTGATACTTTTAAATTTTCTAATAATCTAGTAGGGGGCGCGGTGGCGTTGCGGTAACTGGGTCTCGTCAGATCACCGAAGTTAAGCAACGTCGAGCCCGGTTGGTCTTTGGATGGGTGACCGTCTGAGCGATCGATTTGCACTCCCGCGTTGTGTCCTTGGGCAAGACACTTGACACTGATTGTCCACATGGGGGCACGATGGCGCCGTGTACTAAGGCGTACTGCACGTCGATGGTGCGCATGTCTTCAACCAGTCTAACTCTACCTGTGCCGCAGTGCGGAGTTACGATGTTGGGGAGCTGGCAGCTGCTCGTCATTGCTCGGTGGTTCTCTCCGGGTATTCGGGCTTCCTCCACCCGGAAAACTGTCACCGACACGATATGACCTTTGCTGTCAATGTGTCGTTAAACCTCAATAAATAAATAAATAATCTAGTATGCTTATTGAAATTGGGTTCACAAAGACAGCACCAGTAGACCGTAGTATCGTAACAATTAACACGTTCGCTGCCGAAAGCAACTATTGTCACATATTTTATGATGATTATTTGTACGTTCTGGTATGCGCAGATCAAACCTACCATCTGATTAATTGTCGGAAAGGGCTCAGAGAGATTTAATAGAAACTGCTCAGTGACGCACTTCTTCAAGTGACGCTCAGGGTATGTGCCATACCCGCTATACCTTTGGTACGCCATTACAACGGATGCTAACCCTGCTCGTGTTGGGTTAGTGTGTTGGAGAATGTGACCGCCACTGGCCGTGTCATCCGGCATTCCCCACCGGTAACAGTGTTGGAAATAAATAGCCTGTGGGCAGATTCAAAATCCAATTGAATCTTGATATTGATCCGCAAGGTCTTCGTTTGATGAACGAATTTTCAAAGCAGTTGAATTGTTGCGGTTTTTTCGCTTTCGTCGGAAAGCACTGAAAAATAGCAACCAAAGAAAAAGAAAGCTCCAGTCGCACACAAAACGTCTTGACCTCAACATTATACGCGTCTTTTATAACAAAATAGAGAATGCAGCCAAGGCTGTTGAGTCGACACTTGTAATGTTTTTGTATATAATCGAAAAATATAAAAGATGAGAAGAACATTGTTGTAAGAACGGAAACGTCAATACTACAACTGTTGAGAGACATCAACAAGAAGGATTATTGATCATTACGGTTATTCAACAGCGGTAATTAACAAACGATATTTCCTGATCGATAGAGCCCTCTTGGGTATTATTGAAGTAGAAATATGCGTCTTTTATTCGTTAATTCATTCCTTATTTGGCCCTGGAATATAAGGCAATTTGAGGTGCAAATTCCATATTTTGTGTTTGAAAGTTGTTTTCGTATCAAGGATCGTTTGGGATGTCCACAGTGTCCGAATATGGAACCCTTTCCCAATGGCATCTTTGCAATGATTTTTCCTAATTTAAACTAAAAATTTCCCAGTCTCATTCGGCATTCTAATAAAAAATTAATTCTTCTTTTAACTGTTTGATACTTTTGTACGTGTAATTAATCCGTAAGAAATCAAACAGCGCGTTGATACTTCTCTACGTCTTACGACGTATAGAATCAAACAGCACGTATCTGATACCGTGTGGTCATTTGTTTTGTTATTATTTTTCGATTTTTTTTAACGTTTTAACCTCAAATTGCTATTTTATCCCAAATAGTGCTCAGCAGTGGCGGATACAGGAATTCTCAAAGGGGGGGGGGGGGCGGATCGTGCAGATGCCGAAGGCATCTGCCACGAGTGCCGAGGGCACGAGCTTTTGTAGGGGGGTCTGGGGGGGTTCCCCCCCCCCCCCCAGAAATTTTTTGGAAATGAGCGACCAAATGGGGCATTCTGATGGTTTCTGGGGTGGAAATCCTCTTGAATTTTTGAACGGCTAATTAACACTTTTTAAACAGCATGTTTCAGAATGTCAAATTCTGTCAAACGTTCAAGACAGAATTAGAAAATTTGAAATATGCTCTTCAGATCCGTTTACCATAATACTGTATTTTGGACACACTGTTTACAGTCATAACCGACTTAACCTCAGGAGAACATTGCGATCTGCCAGCGTTTGAAAGTTTTCAGCAGTCAGCCCTCTAGGCTTAGGTACGCCATGACTATGCTAATTAAGATCCTGACCCATAACTGGCATAGCCATGGGGTACCTGAGGCTAGGGGCATGTAACACCACAAAATCATGCTGTGTCGGTGACGCTATAAATGGAGGCGACCAGTAGATATATTTTGCATAATTTCAACGGTATATTTGTTTTCCATAGCGAATGGTGATGGAGGAAATAAATGTCGTTGTATGTTTTTACTTCAATTCATGTATTGTCCCCAAATGAAAATCCTGGCTACGCCCTACATACGAGACAAACACGAGCTAAAGGGGGGGGGGGCACCGCCCCCCCCCTCTGTATCCGCCATTGGTGCTCAGTGACAACCGTTGAGCCAAATATTATCGCAGCTTAAAATACTAATATAATCCTGCTGTCAAGACTTCTTAACTGGTTGAGTGCTAGAAGCCACTATCAGGGTTTTCAAAAAATGAGGATTATAGAGCAAAAGCCAATACTTTCCTTGCTTATATTTCATATTCAGTCAAACACAAATAATGTTTTGTTGATATAAATTTGTTTTATTGCAAATTATTAGAGAGTGCCTGTGGGCACTCTCCAATAATTTGTAATAAAACAACTTTTGAACAACAAATTCAGACTACCAAAAATAATCTAGCCCTCCACCAGATAATCGCAAATGTGAAAAATATCTTGTTATTTGTACTTTCCGAAGTTTGACGTCGCATTTTGAAAAACGTTGAAGAAACTGAATTCCCAGTGACGTTTGAACGTCAGGATAATTAAAGTCTCAAAGGGTTAACTCTTGAAGGCCTTATTTTGACTTTAACCCTTTACCTAACATGAAAAGCAGACGACACTTGCAAAAAAAATTCTTGAATAACTAATTTTTTTCATTTTTTGTCTCAAAAACATAGGTTATGACCCCTCGTTGGAACGAGCTCGACGAGCTCGTTCCAACGAGGGGTCATAACCTATGTTTTTTAGACAAAAAATGAAAATATTTTGAAAATTAATTGGCGATTTTTGAGAATAGCGCTGGCCGGTTTTGGCCGTTACGTTGGGTAAAGGGTTAATCACTTTTTACTGCAACAAAACAGGTGCCTCAACAGACAGGTTTTAAATATATTTGCAAGTTACATCTCAAGAACCTTGTCAGTTGTCTCTAGGCGAGTCTTGACAGCCTGTGTAGTAGCTTCTGTGTTAATGTTCTTAGCTCAACAGGAAGGTAACATTTCGTATTCTTTATGTATTTCTTCTTCCAAACAAATTCCCAACTGGATGCTTCCCAATTGCGTGGACCCCGGATCCTTTTCCAAAAAAGGTAGAAGAACCAAAGATTATAAACCCATCTCTACTGCTTTGTGTTGTCCCACTTTCGTCTCCTCTTTCTATTTTTCCATCTCTGTTCACTTGACAGTCAATTTTTTGCATAATGTACTTCTGTTTTGGGCCTTTGGCTGCTGAGTTTTTTTATGAATCATTTTGTACTGAATTGGCGGCGGTTAAATTATGCTGGGTTTTTCTGTCTACTGAAAGGCTTCAGCACATTACACTGCCAAGAATGCCGTTAGAAATATTGTAAAAGTGCTGGCAACCTGCTGCAGGTAATTCTACCGTAAGTTTTACGATAATAATGTGGCATAGTGAACATCAGTGGCCGTGCTCAAAATTCATCGAGTGGTTTTATAATATAGTTTGCAGCGCTGGAAATGAACAAAATTGACGGATGCAGTTTTAAGCTTCCGTGAATTCAGAGACGGGAGTAAATTGCACCCGTAAAATGTTAATATATGAATTTTCGAGAGAATAGTGTCAACAAACCCCTGAAACCTTTTTCCCTTTGAACTCTAGTGGTATCTTCCATGCCAGTTCAATGTCAGCAATTAGAAGAGTCCATATTCATTATTTGGGGTAGACCAATCAATATTTTCAACGTGCAGCCCCGAGGCTGCACGTTGAAAATATTGATTGCTCTACCCCACACATTTACTGAACAGTCATCCTATTTAATGACATTATGATGTATCATGTTCCTGGCCAGAAGAGCGGCCGATCGGGTTCAAGGGGATGTATAAGGAATTGCTAAATTATGACAATAACTTGCCACTGGCTGCAGAGTGCAGTTTTCTCAAAACAACACACATTTTATGCCCTCACAGTATATTATTAGTGCTCCACAATATTTTTCAACGAGCGCATTTTTTAGCTCCCGTAAAATAGAAAACACGGGTTTTGAAGGGAGCAATTGCACTCGCACCCGTCTCATTTGCAGGACTAAATTTGGACTTCAGTTGTTACTAAACAAGCTTGGCAATTTCAGGAGAGCGATTTTTTAGCTCTCCCTACTGCCCTCCTGAAAGAATTAAGGAGAGCGAAAAATTGCCCTCCTAAATATTTTGGTCTGGGATGATTGAGATTACATGTATTATGCTCACATTAAATTTTTGTTGTAAAGCAAATATGTAATTCAACTTCGAAGTCACATAACATCACGTAATTTCATTTTGAAAGTGGTTTAGTGGTAAAAGGTAATGGCTGCAACCATACCCAAACACAGTTGTAATCATTTGATGCAAAATGGGTCACAGCAATATTTTTTTTTTCTGTCAGTTTCAAGTTCAACAACTGACATCACAGTTTGAGGAGTAATTATTCAAGGAATATTGACACTATAATATACTACCATTACTACTATCCTGTCACTTGAAGCACTTGCACCAGGATGTGACTGTAGATTCAAGCAGACCTGTTGTCCAAGAAAGTCATACGCCTACCACTACCACCTTCAACCCCCTTGAGGGGGTTGAAGGTGGTAGTGGTAGGCGTATGACTTTCTTGGACAACATGTCTGGGTACACACACAGGTCTTGTCAAGTGTGTGTTCGGTTGTTGAGTGAGACATCTAGATGTCTAAGAGATTTCGCTTTACCTTTGTAAAGTTAATAAAATCACTGATGTAGTCTGTTGGTTTCAGTTTCAATGAGTTCGTTCAATTGGATACTTAAAATGCTGTGTAAAGCTAATTGCTCTCCTAAGCTGATTGAGGAGAGCGATTTTTTCCCTCCTGCATTTTTCAGAATGCCAGGCCTGACTAAAACGTCTTTGGAATGAGGTCGTGGCTCTTTTAAGTTGCAAGCCGTCTGATCCGTGTGTAACCTTGTAACTCCTGTAGTAAAAGACAACTCGGACAAGCAACTCCCTTTTCTGATTATCAATACCTTTATATAAAACACTGTCTTAAAAACTTCACAAAGTTCTACGTAAAAATATCTAAATAGACCCAAGACATCAAAATATTTCCAACTACAATTCTTCACCAATACTGGAGTGGCGGTAGCATCTGTTAGGGCAGTTAAGACCTCCTGCCTAGACAAAGATTACGAACAAGATACCTAGTGTAGGATTATTGCAACTACTACGACTTGGAGCACGGTGGCTCAGTGGTAGACTGTTGGACTTCTATGCTAGAGGCCCTGAGTTCGATCCCCGCCCGGGATGACCCTCTTTGTGTCCTTGGACAAGGCACTTTATCCCGGTTGCCTACTTGGGGGCACGATGACGCTGTGTACTAAGGCGTACTGCACGTCGATGGTACACATGTCTTCAACCGCTGTAACCCTGCTTGAGTGGAGCTTTAACAGAATTAGAATGTTGAGGAGCTGACAGTTGTTCGTCGATGCTCGGTAGTTCTCTTCGGGTACACCGGCTTTTTCCACCCGTAAAACTGTCACGGTCACGATTAGCCATTGTGCATCAGTATGTGACCTTAGTCCTTTACCTAACATGAAAAGCAGACGACACTTGCCAAAAAAATTCTTGAATAACTAATTTTTTTCATTTTTTGTCTCAAAAACATAGGTTATGACCCCTCGTTGGAACGAGCTCGTTGAGCTCTTTCCAACGAGGGGTCATAACCTATGTTTTTGAGAAGATAAATGAAAAAATAATGAAAATTAATTGGCGATTTTTGAGAATAGCGCTGGCCGGTTTGGGCCGTTACGTTGGGTAAAGGGTTAAACACCACCAATATCACGCGACTGTTCGAGTTCTACAAATCAGGTATGATTTGACAAACCAGTGGAATACTTTGACAACTAATTGTTAAGTTCTCAACAAGTTAAAATTCATCACCGCTTGTAGAGGAAAACCGCCCAATCAAAACTTGACAACTTAACATACCACAAGACCAACGGAATACTTTGGCAACTAATTAAGTTCTCATCAAGTTAAAATTCATCACCGCTTGTAGAGGAAAACCGCCCAATCAAAACTTTATAACTTAACATACCACAATGACCGCTAGTCGTCACTGTGATATCTGAGTATATTAGGGCTGACACGATTAATCGATTATTGATCGGTCACGGCGAAATCGATTAGTATTTTTCGTTGTCGAATAATCGGTAAATTGTATCCCGTTTTAGACGTTTAATAATTAAAAGAAAATTTGATGAAAAAACTATTGTTTCCAAAGGTAAAGAGTTAAGAACATCGTTATTAAACCCCAAGAAGCTGTTGGAAGCATTTGTCTTTCAGGTACATTCATCAAAGGTTTGGTCTTCTGAACTTTTGAACCGTCAGTGTAATAATCAAGAACGATCGGCAGTTGCGAAGTTCGCAACTGCCGATCGGTCTTGATTATTACACTGACGGTTCAAAAGTTCAAAACATCAAAGCTTTGAATGTACCTAAAAGAGGATCGTCTTCGTTGTTTACTTGAGGTAGGTCAGCTGACTTGAACTTCATTTTTATCGACTTCAAAGAGAGGGGGAGGGAAGGTCATCTAGGTACGATTAATCGATTATCATCGATTATTTGCGACGATTAATTGATTCCTAAATTAAAAAATCGTGACAGCCCTAGAGTATACAGTATTGGTTAATCTATGCATGAATGGCTTCGATTCGATTTCGAATATCAAGTCGGTACTCGATTCGATTCGAAATCAGCCTCCCGATTCGTTTCCCTTCGAATCATTTCTGCCATATTCGTCGTCTCATAGTTCAGATGGAAGTTGTACATAAATAAAACTGAAGGTGAAGACAGAGTGTAATGGTAGCTTATTAATATACATAGCATCTGCTCCCATGCAGCCACCCGTGCTAATTGTAGTCTCACCAGTCACTACCGCGGCCGGAAGTAAATCTAAAGTTTTCCAAGGAATCTCGATGATGAGCTTTTGCTAGCGGCTTGTCCAGTGCAATACATAGTACGGGCATTTCACGCCCTCGTTTCTAATTTTGAAGGCTAACCCTTGCTAGGTAATATTCCAGCTACATCATCAAGGCAGTCTCACCAGTCACTACCGCGGCCGGAAGCAAATTTAAAGTTTTCCAAGGAATCCCTATGATGAGCTTTTGCTAGCGGCTAGTCCAGTGCAGTACATAGTACGGGCATTTCACGCCCTCGTTTCTAATTTTGAACGCTAACCCTTGCTAAGTAATATTCCAGCTACATCATCAAGGCATGCCTTCGACGAAGGCATGCCTTGATGATGCAGTTGGAATATTTTATCAGTCGGGACTTGAGCCTTTCACTGGAATATAGCTAGGCATCAGTCATATTCATCGTCTCATAGTTCAGATGGAAATTGTACATAAATAAAACTGAAAGTGAAGACAGAGTGTAATGACAGTCTTTTAATATAAGTAACATCTACACTCATGCAGCCACCCGTGCTAATTCCAGTCTCACCAGTCACTACACCAGTCACTACCGCGGCTGGAAGCAAATTTAATGTTTCCAAGGAATCTCGATGATGAGCTTTTGCTAGCAGCTAGTCCAGTGCAGTACATAGTACGGACATTTCACGCCCTCTTTTCTAATTTTGAACGCTAACCCTTGCTGGGTAATATTCCAGCTACATCATCAAGGCATGCCTTCGACGAAGGCATGCCTTGATGATGCAGTTGGAATATTTGATCAGTCGGGACTTGAGCCTTTCACTGGAATATAGCTAGGCATCACTCATATTCATCGTCTCATAGTTCAGATGGAAATTGTACATAAATAATTCTAAAAATGAAGTGTAATGTCCGCTATATTAACATAAATAGCACCTACATCCATGCCTCCAGCCATGCTAATTCCAGTCTCACCTGTCACTGCCACTGTTGGTAGCAAATTTAAAGTTTCTAAGCAATCTCGACGATGAGCTGTTGTTAGCGACTAGTCATGTGCAGTACATAGTAAGGGAACTTCACGCATGCTCACGTTTCTGTTACACGCTAAAAACTAAAGTGTTAAAAACTGCACTTGAAGTGTTGTATTTAACACTTACTAAGTGCTGAACTAGCACTTTGTTCAAGTGTAGATATCCCAGAACTTCACAGGTGTTACAATAATACCACTTGACAAGTGTAATGTCGCGACACTTAAAAGGAAACAACGCAGATGACGCGGATCAGGCTCGAACTCTCGAGCCTGATCCGCGTCATCTGCGTTGTGTCCTTTTAATTATGCACCCACCAAGCGCAAATCAAATTATGGACAATTATGGAAGAACCACCAATGCTAGACACATGGGAAGTGCCATCCATTCAAGTTTCAGATGTCTGACGATTGTAATGTCTAAGTGCTTAAAGCATTGCACTTTGAGTGTTAAAATCAAACCCTAAGAGTTAGAATGGGTTTAACACCTTGAAAGTGTCAGTTTTAACACTTTAGTTTTTAGTGTGTATTGAACTGTAACCCTTACTGTGTAATATTCCAGCTACATCATCAAGGCATGACCTCGACGAAGGCATGCCTTGATGATGTAATTAGAATATTTCATCAGTCAGGACTTGTGACGTCACAATCACAACAAATCAGGTTTACAGCACCTCTTTCCCCAATCGGTCACCTTCTAGAACCCCCTGATCCTGATTCGAGGTTCAATTCGATTTTGAATAATACACCTGATTCGATTCGAGATTCAGTTTGAATCGAAAACGTGTGATTCTCAAGACCCTACTTTTATCGTATCCCGCCCTCATACATCAACTTCATCTGTTCCGACTGAAAACACGTGCTGAAAAATGATTGAAGCACAGGCGATTGAGAATGGTTGAGCCATATTATGTTACAAGACATATTGTTTATCCAACACTTAAATACTGACTTCTATTTTTAAAGAACATTCATTAGGTCATCCCTCAATGTCATCTTCAAAAACTAATGGTGCCATTTTAGACAAAAACCTATTTCAAGATTAAACATTTTTACAGGTTCTCAAATTTTATTCTTGAAGCAATAATAATATTATAGCGATAGAATGTATAATAATGTATAATATTAAACGAAGACGGAAATTTATTATATTTTGTTATGACAGGTGCAAACTAGGGACATCAAGGTGTTTGTCCATCGCAAACATAATTTAAAATAGATTTCGGTGTCTTGGCGAGCAATATTAAAATTTATTGTTAAAGTCGACCTCGCGAAAGGTTTCGAAACAACTGTTCAGTGAAGTTCCTTATTTATGAACCTGTCGTCCGTCAAGCAATGTTAACTTCATACTCTAAATACTTACCAGTGGTTCAAAAATCGGTATCAAAGTCCCGAGAGAGAGAGAGAGAGAGAGAGAGAGAGAGAGAGAGAGGAGAGAGAGAGAGAGAGAGAGAGGCCTGGCATGGCATTCTTTAGGAGTGCAGGAGTGCTGCACGCCTAGAAAAAATTGAGGAGGGCAAATTTTTGCACCCCCTTGATTTTCTGGAATACCAGACCTGTTTGGACTGCCTTTAAAGTCTATTATCATTTCATCCCCTGAGTTCCAATGTGTTCTCTGTGCCTACTGGCACAGAGAACACATTGGAACTCAGGTGACGATTTGTCAATATTGCATTGATTCGCATTAATTCATGACCCATTCTGTGTTGCTTTTCGATAGACTTTGAGTAGAAGACAGTCACATAAGAAATGAATGCAACATTTTGAATAATGAGAAGAGTGTGGGAATTTTTCCACTTCGTAGCTGAATGTAATACAATATTTTAGTCACAATATTAATACCTTGAATTGAATACAACCAAAATAGCATACACGTTTTTGGATTGAAAATTTTAGGCGCAATTGCACTCCCAAGCAATCCGAGGAGAGAGAGAGAGAGAGAGAGAGAGAGAGAGAGAGAGAGAGAGAGAGAGAGAGAGAGAAACAAAACATTGGCGCCGAAATTTGAAGTGCGTGTTTCAGGCCCGAAGCTAGGAGCGTTAAAATCACCCGACATAGGGGGCGAAGTAACAGATGTATATCCGAGGTGCATAGCACCGAGGTGGAGGAGAGTATGGGAAGGGCGCCCCTCATGGGGCGACCCCTCCCATACTCTCCCCCACCTAGGTGCGTAGCCCCTTTCCATTGGTGGGGGGTCGGGGACCTCCCTCGAGAAAATGTTGTAAAGACATGCCTCTGATAACGATTCTAGAGTATCTTGGCTTATGATATCCGGCTTTTCTAACAGCTCAATAACACATGGTTAAGATAAGGTGGTTTTTTGGTTCCTCTGAGAATGAGCGAGTAACAAGACTGTCATGCAGAAGAGGAATATAATGTCGTTCTGATGTTCATTTCCGACAGATTCTCTCGATCTTTCGGCAATATTCCGAATATTGCCGAAATAACGAGAGAATCTTTTAGAAATGGACCGTGATCCGTACAACGAGGTTTTGTCGGTCAGAATTTTTTTCGGTCGGATATTGAAAATTTCCGATGGAGACTGTCATAGTGGGGCGGTTCGCCCCCCCCCCCCCACTTGCACACCCACTGGCTTCGACCCTGGTGTGTTTGCGCGCGCGTGTATGTGTGTGCGCGTGATGTTCGTATCTTGATGAAAACGAAAATAACTTTAGGTCAAATTTAATTTTCATTTTCCAACAATATTCAAAAACATATTTGGGGAAGTCCCCATTACTGAAATAAAGATCAACCTTGACTTTTTAAATTCCAAACCTTTATTGGACTTTAGGCATTTACCTATGACGTAACATCCAAATCAGTGGCGTAGCCCTGGGGTTGGGGTGGGTGGGGTCCTTGCCCACCGAAAATTTGTGCCTCCCCCCCCCCCAAAAAAATACCCAATCCCAAAACATTGGTCCAATGCAACGGCTCAATAACACATGGTTAAGATAAGGTGTACAAAGAACCCCAAAATGGTCTCCAATATAAGGCAATACGATGTTATAAATGTCACTATTGGAACACTGAGTGGGCAGTATCTCAAAACGTCGAAAAAATGAAAATCTGTACCAGTGTGTTCACACAAGAGAACAATAGGCTTAAGGCTATTGTCTATATCTAATTAAGATTGGGTATTTTGCGAGAAGGGTCTATAACCGTGGGGAATAACCATGGGTGTATATTGTGTAATTCTCACTGACGTTTGAATGATTTGTAAAGCTTGAGAAGCGCGTCTTTGTTTGCTCCCCAAGTTTAACCTTTGATTATCTTTAGAAAACTGATGTGTATACCAATAACTTGTACGTACATACAGTACGTGGAAAGCGTATTATCACTATATCACCTGCAGAGTGGAGATTCCTCCTAAACAATAATTGCAAATTTATTACAAAGCATAACAAGCACAAGCAAAGTTCCAGCCAATGGACCCCCGGGAGTAGTATGTAATGTAGTTTTGAGGGATCATTTGGATGACTCCGGTGGATGACCCCGGAAGTGATGTCATATCACGTGACCCAGTGGCGCCATGTTGTGCTGTCACGGTAACCCGCGTGAGCGGCCATCTTGTGATGTCATCCCCATAGTGATACGTGGTGTGAGTGCGTATGCGCAGCGCGTGTTGTTAGGGTGATGCGTGTTTCCGTCGTCCATTTTGTATACTGTAGGCCGCCATCTTGGTTTCTATGGTAGCACGTGGTTGCTATGTGACCTAAAGCCTTCTTATAGGATAGGGGTATGTTCTGGGAGTATGTTCGATTGAATAGGAGTATTTTCCCGATTCATAAAATTACCACAAACAACCCGACAATTGTACTATTTATTACAGGCCTCCTATACATAGAAAAACACGGACCCAAACTCTGGATAAATTTCCTTTATACTCCTTCCCGAAACTGTGGAATGCTCTGGACGACACAACTCGTAATATTAGCGACAGAAGCATGCTTAAGAACAAGCTAACTTCCACATTCATTTCCTCATATTCCAGTTATGTCAGCTGCAACAATCCCTACTGCCCTGATTGCACTTCGTAAACTTCGTAAATTGTCAAAGTCGTGGTCCGCGTCTAAATCTGGAATCCTCGTCTTGTGCAACCTGTCGCGCTTCCTCCTTACAGTGGTGCTATGTAAAATACTATATGGATATAAGTAAGAACTTGCAAATAAAAGTCTACACAAATAAATCAATAACATTCGTCATCCTACGATGATGATGCAGCTAACATAGACACCACACCCAAACATCATGACCAACCTCCTTGTCGCAGTCTAAACGATACGAACTTCACGGTGGGACTTGTTGCCGCCCTCATGTGTTATGATAAGTAGTGGAGGGAGTCCTATAGGCAGGTTGCTTCTTGCCTACCTTGAATCACCGTCTTTCCGCTGGCGAAAATGAAACACTAATACTCTAATATCAGAAAAGTAATGATTCGATCGTCATTCTCCATCATGTGTCACATAATTGGCTCTCAGTTCATTCTTTCAGTCACAGTCTGTTTGCAATCACCCCATCTTTCCAAGGGGTGGCAGGTAGACAGCCAATCTGGCTATGCCACTTCCTACGGTATACTTCACATTACATTTGTGCAATATGTTTATTTGTAACCATTTTACATGTATGTGTACCGTGAATAAAGAATCTGAATCTGAATCTGTGACCTAAAACCTTCTTATAGGATAGGGGTATGTTCTGGGGGTATGTTCGATTGAATAGGAGTATTTTCCCGATTCATAAAATTACCACAAACAACCCGACAATTGTACTATTTCGAATTCTTTCAGAATTCTCTGCTTCTATCTATATATGCAATAGTTTTCGTCTACGCGACTATGTTCCTTTGTCCTGGAGTATACTCCAGTAGAGTAGAAGAGCCTATTAACTGGAACAGCTTTGCTTATTATTACTATATTTAGCTTTTCTGGCCTATTCTTGTTAGTTCTGACCCCATGCTGAGTACTCTTGTTTCATTTATCCAGATCATTTATATAGATTATAAGCTACCAATCAGATTGCATGATTTCCCATAATTTGTATGCAGAGTTATCTCCCCTTATTACAACTAAGTCCTATCCGATTCTCATCACCTCTATATCCAATGGCCATATCCCCAGACACCCCAATTTCGGCACCCCTTTTTTTGGAAAAACATATGGCCTTCGGTACCCCTTTTTTGTCATATGTGCTTATGTGAAAAGGCACAATGTGACCTAGCACATAGGCACATACGAGTATTTGAGGATACCTATGACCTGGTATTGTATTAATTGAGGATACCTATCGAGGATACCTACTGGAGAATCCCCTTTTTGTCATATGTGCTTATGTGGAAAGGCACAATGTGACACAACGTGCCCTAGCACATAGGCACATGCTGGATGTGCCGATATGTCCTTATATATGCTTATGTGAAAAGGCACAATCTGACACAGTGTGCCCTAGCACATTGGCACATAAGGGTATTTGAGGATACCTATGGCCTGGTATTGTATTATTTGAGGATACCTATCGAGGATACCTACTGGAATTTGAGGATACCTATGGCCTGGTATTGTATTATTTGAGGATACCTATCGAGGATACCTACTGGAGAATCCCTTTTTGTCATATGTGCTTATGTGAAAAGGCACAATGTGTCACATTGTGCCCTGGCACATATGCACGTACGGGTAATTGAGGATACCTATGGCCTGGCATTGTATTATTTGAGGATACCTGTCGAGGATACCTTTTGGGGAATCCCTTTTTTGTAGTATTAGGCCATGAGAAATCCCTCAATGAGGTCTAATGTAGTCTTACCAACGGCTTCCATCTTATTTCCAAAGCTCCAAGGCAACTACTGGTCAATGGTCTATCTATCCTATCATTAGCTTCTACAGCAGTCTTGTTCCATTGTGGCCTTGTACCAGTACTATCGACTAAACTACCATCCACTAATATTGACTTGTATCACTACTTCCTAGCTACACCTTCGCTCAGGCCTTCAAAATATTCAGATTTCCCTGCATACATATAAACGGGCTATATACAGCATTCCGTAATTGGGATTCCTAGCCGATTCCGTTTAAATTTGGATTCCGTGTTTTAACATTTTTCACACTGGAGGTATTCCCCTTCCCTATTAAAAGAATTCAGTCCAATTGGGTGTCTATACCTTCATTGGGGTTATAGTTAAAAAATAGAGTTCATTCAAACAGTTTAAGAAGGTTCGAACACTGCGTTATATATGGGGGCTGTAGTTCATTTCAAAAAGTGTGATTAAGTTTGGAATGTTGTATTCATTCAGATCAGTTCAATTTTCGTCACTTTGTTCTGTTCACTTCGATCTTGGTTATGTTGGATCTTCGTTCTCTACGACTTCATTCGAACAGTTCAAGCGTAGTTGTGTTGGATCTGGTCATAATTCAGTTTTGTTCAGTTTAAGAGGGTTAACACTGTGTTATATATGGGGGTTATAGTTCGGTTAAAGGCGGAATATTCCAGAACGGACCCTCAAAGAGGTTTTAGACGTGGAACCTTCTTGAATTTCTTCGGTCATCAGGTCTTCTGACGACAGAAGAATGATTAAAGAGGGCAGACTTGGTAGGATTTGGGGAACTGTCGACCATTCGAAATTTTCCGAATCAGCGCGACTCGATTCGAATCGAATCACAGAGACGATTTCAAGTCGACTCGAATTTCGATGTTCGCCGAGTTCTAAGTTTAAACGAATCAATGTACGAAAAAATAATAAAAGACAAAGATATAAAAAATGAAACAGAAAGACGATCTTCAATCATTATAAGTTAACCCTTTACCTAACATGAAAAGTAGACGATTCTTGCAAACAAAATTACTGAATAACTTATTGTTTTCATTTTTTGCGTCAGAAAAGCTTAGCTCGTTCCAATGAGGGTCACAAGATATGTTTTTGAGGCGAAAAATGAGAAAAATAATAAGTTTTTGTGAAAAGCGCTCGCCGGTTTTGACCGTTGCGTTGGGTAAAGGGTTAAACAGACACATACCTGTCGATGGACTGGCGAATAAATGGACAGATTAATGGTAAGAAGGATGAGTAATCCTTTAATCCAACAACCCAGTAGGGCTTTAGGTTTAAAACATCACTTGTCCTTCATTCGGTTTCATTACAGGGTAAGCCGGGTAATATGGACCCTCGGGTAACATGGACATGACACGTTTCGTTCAGTTATCGTAAAGCAACGCATTCCTAATTGTTTACTGTTTGAAGACAATATTGTCGTCTGCTACGTGAAGGTCACTCCAGAAAAAATCACAGAATGAGCGAAAAAATAACTCGGGTAAGTGTTTTTACTGATGTTTCTGAACATTTTTTATTTCAACCGAAGATGCTGTGTATGTCAGTTGTGTTGCCCTCTTAACATTATTCATACATTTTCTCAATTGGTCGAGTTGGGTGGTGGATGGTGGCGCGGCGTGCAAAGTAATATAGCTTTTACTTGAATGCAGCTAGTGCATACTATATATACTTCTGCTTGTGCTTGGCCTGCAAGACAGTTAGTGGTAGTTACTGGATGGTTCGCTCTGGTATTTGGGGCTTCACTATTCGCGAAACTGTCCTAGAGGAAACACAAAACTAAATAAAAAATATAAAAAAGACAGTAAACTATTCAATATCCATACTTTTCATTCCAAACTGATGTTCAGAAAGATGCTTTCGGGAATTCTGAGCTGAACAGATTAGCCCCCACCTAACGAAACAGAAAATACGGTCATGTCCAGGGGGAGGCCACCAAAAAATTGCAAGACGTGACGTGGGGGTGGGTGGGTCTCTTGAGTGCGCCAAAAATGTGCATTTCCAACTTGTGCAATTTTTTGAATTTTTTAAAGGTATATCAATATATCAGATAATATATACCATCATTTGTGTTTCAAACCTTAAAGATGATGTTGTACATCACACTCTTAACATAAATACAACATCAGGAGGCTTTATATGTGAGAACATTGGGCTTAAACTGGGAAAATATCACACGTTAGTAGGGGGTGGGTGTCTTGTTCGAAATGTAGAAAATGTGCAGACAATATTTTGGGAACAATTCAAATGAAAATTTGTTCCCGTATATGTACACCAGCTCTGGCCAGGCCTGATAATGAACAGCTTGTCATTTGTAGATTGGGACCCACAGCAACCCACAGAGGTTTAAATTGGTGGTACCAGTTTAACCCTATACCTAACATGAAAAGCAGACGACACTTGCCAAAAAATGATTGAATAACTAATTTTTTTCATTTTTTGTCTCAAAAACATAGGTTATGACCCCTCATTAGAACGAGCTCGACGAGCTCGTTCCAATGAGGAGTCATAACCAATGTTTTTGAGACAAAAAATGAAAAAAATAATAATTAATTGGCGATTTTTGAGAATAGCGCTGGCCGGTTTTTGCCGTTACGTTGGGTAAAGGGTTAAGAACATTATGAAAACCCCACTAAAGACAGCTGTGCCTACTAAGTTTATAAGCTTATTTTGGATTTTAATGGGAGAGTTGGGGGTGGGTGTCTGAGAACGGTAGTAGAAAATTTGCACGTAGTCTGTGGGTGGGTGTAAAAAGGAGCCGAATAAAAAATAGGACGTCACGTCTTGCAATTTTTTAGTGCCCCCCCCCCCCCCCCCCCCCCTTGTCATGTCTGTTTTTAAAAGTCGACATTCAAATTTTCTTATTTTTTCAATCCCCAGACAAAAAAAAACAAACAAACATAGTTTATAACATTATACAAACACAGCCGAACGATCTCGTTCCGATGAGGGTTCAAAACCTATTTTTTTAGGAAAAAAAAGAGAAAACGTTTCCATTTTTTTAGCTTTTTTGACAACCGCTGCCTTCTGCTCGTGTTAAGTAAAGGTTTAAAACTAAACGGATTTGGTGGATTTCGTAGACAGAGGGTTGTTGTAAAATAAGACACATTGGGCGGAGATTTGAACGTCATAAATATTATCCAACTGTTGCATTGCTCATATGGCCACTTTGTTAAACCGTCAATACCATTTACAATGGAAAATCAAATCGAGAAGAGTTATTCGACCCGAAATTCAATATCCAAGTATTAATTAAACTTCAGTGTTATCCGTTCATCCAAATACTCCGCTTGACATTGCTTTATACAACTTAATGTATAACATCAAATATTGTATTTACAAAAGCTGTTCTATTATTCACCAATTATTGACAAGCGTCTTCGCAAAGGCAGAAGGACTCACACGTGCGATAAAATCCATGTTTCTATTAACTTTGAGTGTAAAATCAAATTTCAAAACGATTTTCACTTTTTGCAGTGTCGAAATGGTGTCTTGTCAATTAAATAACGCGTGCAAGACACGCGCCAATAAGCGGATGTCAAATTATGACGTCACGGCTCTGTTGTGTTGTTTTTCCCCAAGCTTAACTTATGTTGTCTTAGCAGACCAATGGAATTAATGTCCTTTCACTATATTCAACACTGAATCTTAACAAAACGACGAGCCAATCAATGATATTTACTTGAATGATTGATCAGAATATTTCTGAATTTTGAAACAGATTAATAAGAAGCGAAATTCCGCGCACGTGTAGGCGAGTAAACTTCATATATTTGGCATGCCATGATGCCATGCCATATTCCCTGGATAGTCTAAAATTAATATTTTCATATAGAAGCAAAACCAAAGACAACTTTGACTGCATTTGTGCGTCATGGCTTCGTAAAGATTACAGTGGAAAACAGAACAACTAAGACAGAGCACGAGTGTGGCGAAAAACGGCGGACGGCAATCAACGACCGAGTTTAAGTATTTCTTGTATTTCACGAGCGCCGTAGGCGCACGTGAAATACAGGAAAACTCCAACAAGGTCCGTCGATTCCTGTACTCCGTACTCTACCCGAGCTGTGTTCTGTATTTATACCAGTATCAAGTTTGAATTCCGTGGATGAAGCTGATATTTATTTTAACCCTTTACCTTACATGAAAAGTAGACGACATTTGCAAATAAAATTCTTGAATAACTATTTTTTTCATTTTTTGTCTCAAAAACATAGGTTATGACCCCTCTTTGGAACGAGCTCGTTCCAAAGATGGGTCATAACCTATGTTTTTGAGACAAAAAATGAAACAGATAATGAAAATTAGTTGGCGATTTTTGTGAATAGCGCTGGCCGATTTTGACCGTTACATTGGGTAAAGGGTTAAAGAAAAATACCACCGCTGACGGTCCGTTTATACAATCTTACACTACTCTGTTTTCGTGTCGAAGCATTTCATTCACATCATAATGACACTCAGATGCGTAGCGACCAATCAGATGCGTTCTAACACGACTTTTTACACGTAGGCGGGATTCCACGCGTGGTGTACGCAAGCACATTTCTCCATGTCTGTATTGTATCGCGTAACGTTCAATACACACAGCAAGCGTGGTATAAATAAACTATCAATTGAGTGAAAATTACCATCTTAAAGTAGAGTGAGGAACAAGTTCCATATAAAAGGAAACAAACCCGCGAGTGGCCTTTTAACCCTTTTAAATTCGTAAGAACGATTTTTCGGTCCAAGGCATAATTTGGTCCCATTTTTGTCTTATAATAAGAGGTCTATAAACGGGGCGTTGATGATAAAATAATAGCTGCAGTCGGCAGCCAGACGGCTGCAGCCAGCAGTTATTATTCTGTCCTCCCTGTATATCGATGTTTGACTGACCCATCTCACTGTAAGTGTACACAAAAGCGATACCATTCCAGGAAACGAGGGTTCAAAGGGTTATGTTTTAGGGTCATAGCCTCACGGCATTGTAGTCAGATAACGTTGATATCTGCGCAAGTTCCCGGGACACGAGCAATCACAGGAGATTGTTTAAGATTTTTTTCTACACTTTTTGGACTTCAAAACTGGAGAGGCGCCATTACCATCGCGCAATTTTCACAGGAATATCTGTCTGAATGTATGAAGCACAGCGGGAATCCAAGTTGGCTCACTGGGCTGCTTTATAATATAAAAATCATTACCCATATTTTGACGACGGGGTATATGTAGGGACGTGGCGACACGGGGGTGGGGTAGGTGTGTCACCTCCCTCCCAATCCTGGCAAAAATTTCCTATAGTTGGAAATTCGGCGGGCAAGTCATTTGTAGTTGGAAATTCCATCTGTCTGGATTTTAGAGCTTCTTTGGTGATGCTGATGTCTCCTTTACTTCCCAAAATTTCAACTCGGTTTCAAATCGGCAAAAATTACAACTGTTACTATTTAAAACTATACAGTGTACGCAATATCGAGCTTCATATAAGTATGCATGATGTCAAACGGTACGAGATTTCTATAGGACGTTTACTTATCGTAATAAAAAAAATCTTCGAAATGCACTTCAAGAAAATCACATCATGTAAAATCGTTATCCTGAGTTAATTCCATCATTCACAGTTACAAAATGATGAGACATCGAAAATTGATCATTCCTGCCTGAGATCTGATTTAATGTTAGGTCAGTGTGAATTGCCCAAAGTTCTCATCTTGAACATTTGTTTAGCACATATTCGGAAGCGCGGTGGCTCAGTGGTAGATTGTTAGACGTCGAGGTCCCGAGTTCGATCCCCGTCCGGGACGACCCGCGTTGTGTCCTTGGGCAAGGCACTTTATCCCAGTTGCCTACATGGGGGCACGATGACGCCATGTTCTAGGGCGTACTGCACGTCGATGGTGCACATATCTTCAAGCGCTGTAACCCTGCTTGAGTGGAGTTTGAACAGAGTTAGAATGTTGAGGACCTGCCAGTTCCTCGTCGATGCTCGGTGGTTATCTCCAGGTACTCCGGCTTTCTCCACCCGTAAAACTGTCACGGTCACGATTAGCCATTGTGTATAAGTATGTGACCTTAAACCCCAATAAATAAATAAATAAATAAATAAATAAATAAATATAAATAAATAAATATAAATACATAAATAAATAAATAAATAAGAAGAATAATACCAAATAATAATAACCTGATAATTCTATCATAAATGTGTTGGAATTTCAGTTACTAGAATCATTTTTATGCCCTCTTTCATGGCCTTATTTTCAAAATGTTTCTCGGTTATAAATTTCCAACTATGGAGAGGGACTTCCCCCTCCCGGTCCCTCCTCCTAGTTAAAAATTCACTACCCTAGACCCCCTCAATCGGAAACCTCTGGCCACGACCCTGGGTATATGGACGTACATGGCTCATAAATATCTACTTCCAAGCTTGTACAGGATATGTTTATCTACTGGGTGTATGTGTATGAGAATAAAGAAAAGAGTGACAGTGCGAGTGAAGGTGTGTGTTTGTAGGAGGAAAGGAGGGGGAGGGTTGTGTGTGTATGTGTGTTTGTGTGCGTGTTTGGTAGACGGGGATGGGTGACAAATGGGGGATTCCCCCCCTCCCCTTTCAACCACGTAGCACCGCTGCTGGTCGTCTTCTCGTCACGTTAGGTAAAGGGAGAAAAACCGAACAACTCTTTTTCGAAATATTACCTCTATGATCACCACTTGTCAAACTGTATGTGATTGATGTCCTATTGATATTTGTTGAATGAAAATACCAATAACCTTTCTGTAAATGTCACCTGTTCTCAAGAAAAGAAAACACAATTCTACTGATGAATATTTCAGTGCTTGATGTGTTTGCTAACAGAACGGATGTTATTTACAATGAATATTTACTCGTCTTTTTATGTTATATGTTATCAATAAACACATCATAATGTTACAATTTATCTGACGGATACGTCCTGCCAGCCACAGAATCGAAATATAATACATGCTGTTCAATCGAGAGCAAGTCATTTTAAAGACGACAAAGTTGAAAGAAGGATATTCATTAACTCGTGAACCCTAACTGAATGAGAAAGAACTCATTTTGTTACTGTATTCGTGAAACGCGTTTTTCACCCATTTTACATAAACTGCACCCTCTTCATTCACAAACCATTTACCCAATGTGTTTCATTGAAACACATCAAGTTACCTTGACGTTTTTAATTCTGAAACTTTCTAAAAACAACACTCATTTTTTTCAACCATTTGAACCTGAGAGGCCTTTTTTTCGGCCAGAAACATGATACTTCATAACGTCATTAACCCTTTACCTAACATGAAAAGCAGACGACACTTGCAAAAAAAAAATCTTGAATAACTAATTTTTTTCATTTTTTGTCTCAAAAACATAGGTTATGACCCCTCGTTGGAACGAGCTCGACGAGCTCGTTCCAACGAGGGGTCATAACCTATGTTTTTGAGACAAAAAATGAAAATATTTTGAAAATTAATTGGCGATTTTTGAGAATAGCGCTGGCCGGTTTTGGCCGTTACGTTGGGTAAAGGGTTAAGGTTCCGCTCTACAGTTTCGCACTTGGGGTAAAATTCTAAACATAGGGCATACTAAGGCCATGTAAAATAGAGATATATTTTTAGCATCAGATATATGATTACATTAGGCTTTTTGTTGGACAAGAGAATTTGAAGTTTTGGTCCCAAAGTTGGAGTCTGATACATAGGGGTAAATTACCAGATGAATTATGGGAAACAGTGGCTTCGAAAAATTGTCCATTTTTTAAAATGTAATTTTTACACGGGTTTGTTAGCAGACATGTAACTAAAAATGAAACGGAAACATGTGATTTTTTTTTCATTTTTGGAAAGAGGGTATGCTATGCTCCAGGGGTAGGTAGGTGGGGATGGTAAAAACAGCCGGCTTTTGAGGCTGCTAAGTGGCTGAAACTGACTGGTTTCGGCATGTTTTCATTCAATTTTTCAGGTTGAAGTCTTGCCTTTGACAATAAATTCTTCCACCCACGTTCAGATTGTTTATTTCTACTTAGTCAGATAGTGTTATATGCTTTTTGTGGATTTGGGAAATGTAATACATGGTATAAGTCAGATAACTTAGTAACAGAATATTTGCATTTGAAGAGAGTATTTGGCATGTCATTTTTAGAAATGCCCGGAAAACTGTGGAGCGGAACCTAAATAAGATGGCGGTTCAGTGAATGTGTGGGATAGACCGATCAATATTTTCAACGTGCAGCCCGAGGGCTGCACGTTGAAAATATTTATTGGTCTACCCCAAATAAAGAATATGGACTCTTCCAATTGCTGATTGAACTGGCGTGGAAGATACCACCAGAGTTCAAAGGGTGAATAAAAAAGAAAGAAATGATGAATAATTTGAGCCATTTGAGAAACAATATATCTCCGTATTCATCCATTACTCGTTTAATATATAATTTATTATACCTTTGCCCCTCATTTAATATACGTTCGATAGTGGTGGTACCTTTAATTTTCATCAAACGAGTATTGTATTTTTAAAAATTAAAATTAGTAAAGCAATTCTGAATTCGAGTTAGACAAAATAAAAGATACATTTGGTTTTCGAGTAATTAAATTTTCAAATAAATGAAAGGAGGTTTTTATTTTTTATTCTTTTTGTTTGTTAACTGGTTGAGTGCTGGGAACCCATATTTGGGATCCACTTTTAAGTGCAAGTACCACAATGTAGATCTCAAATTCTGTGGATGTGGTTCACACACACTATATGTATGGATTAGCCTTGTTACAGTTTATGGGGTGTGCCTATAAGCACTCTCTCATAAACTGTAACTCCTCGTGGGAACCCCAGGAAGTGAAGCGGGGCTTGTTTTATGTGGCTGATGTGGTAAACGTGCTCTGTTTCTAGTAAAATAAGCTGGCTGGGGTTGAAGTCCTCTAAATTGGGCAACATTGATATAAACAACTGGCTGGAATTGGCATTATATCCATGTTGCGGTCACGATTAGCCATTGTGCAAAATACGAGACATTAAATAAATAAATAAATAAATAAATAAATAAATAAATAAATAAATAAATAACAGGAAGGCAAAGTCATCTAAACAAATTTTGGCAACCAAGAAAATTTTGTCTCCATCAGTTAATAAAGAAACATAATAATAAAGATAAATGATTGAATGCTCCTAATTCTAAGGCTGAGAACAAAATTTGCGCGTAAAAACGCGGAATATATCTCCACTTGTTACCACCTAAGGAAGATCTGATACGGTATTGTTTGTCCATAATTTACAATAAAAAACAGTGAACAACGTGTAATGCGGAACATATCTTTACTTGTTGCCACCCAAGGAAGATATGTATCGGCGATTATATAGACGGGTTCGTGATTAGGAGCTAGGCGGCCACTTGCCAAATAATAAATCGATCTGCAAGACGTACGCGTATCTCGATCAATTTTGTAATTCCCATTCAACAATTAGGATCAGTGTGACGCTAAATTTTACGTTCCCATGACGCGATACACATTGGTACGGCACTTAACGTAACGGAATAAGAATTAGTCAAAAATGAAAGCTGCTTAGAAGGAAGTAAACTTCCGAGCATGACGGCAATTTGACGAAGTTAATAAAGAAATATATATAAAAAATTTTCTCTTATATTTTTGCAACGTTTTTCGAAAAATTGATACCATCCACATAATATTGGAGTTATTTTACTAAACCATCACAAACAGAATGTATACATAGAGAATAATCGCTTGACTGGACTGGTTACGTGAAATAATTCATGAGAGGTGAGGGACGTTGTACAAACACGAGTGCGCGAATGCGCACGAGTGTTTTACAATATAGTCCCTCGCCTCGAATGAATTATTTCACGTAACCAGTCCAGTCAAACGATTACTCTGTTTATTACTTTTCATTATTAACGATAATTATATTATTTAACCTTTACCTAGCGTAACGGCCAAAAACGACCAGCGCTATTCTCAAAACTCGCCAATTAATTTTCATTATTTTTTCATTTTTTGTCTCTAAAACATAGGTTATGACCCCTCATTGGAACGGGCTCGTCGAGCTCGTTCCAATGAAGGGTCATAACCTATGTTTTTGAGACCAAAAATGAAAATAATAGTTATTTAATATTTTTTTTTTTTTTGCAAGTGTCGTCTGCTTTTCATGTTAGGTAAAGGGGGAAAAAAGCAAAAAATAAAAAACAAAACAATGAAGTCCCCATTACACCCACGGCAAAGCGTCTTCGTTTGCGCACACGGATACATGACACAATTATTCACTTGTGAAGTTATCGTTTATAATCAAACCCGGAAATCCCAGTAAATCACACTTTGGAAAGTAATAAAAAAACAATTATACTAAGCATACATACTGTATTGTTGCGAACATGTTGAAATAAACATGCATAAATAAAAAAGGAAACATTTAAATTATCACGAATTCATACTAATTTTGGAAGACACTGCAAATCAATAAAAATGTTCAACGAAGAAGCTGACTGCATTTCCTTCAAATATACAGTGTTCTTCGTTCGTCAGTAGAAGGAACTATGACAAAAGAAAAATCACATAAGCCGTGATTTCTAGTGAAGTCTTGACTGCCTTAAAAGGCACCTAGAAATCACTGCTAAACAAGTTGAAATATACAGATTGTAGTCTAGTGGGAATTCAGAGAAATTTCCCAGACACTTACCGGTTAAAAAACTGAAAAGAAAAATCAGAGAAAGTCAGTCACTTCTTTCATGAAAATGAACCCCTCAGCTGCTGCAAAGCCTCAACCTGGCTTTAGAAGTAGCGAGAGTTGGAAAATATAAAAATGAAGACAGTTTCGGTATTCCACTGGTTCGGTTTGATTTTCGGTATCCTCGAGATATCAGCACCGGTTCGGTTTTTCGGCATATTGGCCATTTATGACAGGTACCAATTTACTTGTATCTTACATAATGACTAGTTTAGTATCTTGGATATGAATATGAGTCTTTAACATCAAGAGCATGTCCAGTGTTGGTAGGTTTTATCAATGTCAAATTCGTGACGTATCATCAATTATTGGAAATGTTTCTTCCAGAGAACCTGCCAAAAATGGTAACAAGGCAAGAGAATTGTCAGATCTGCATATACAATCAACATATATATGCACATTACAAACTTAACTTGTTGCAAAAGTAACAAAACTCACCCTCGGGTTTAGGAGAAAGAAAACTGAATTTTACAAACATTATAAGTTATTGTGATGAATTGTCGGTAACATGATCTGAGGTTTGCGAAGCGTCGAGGTTGAACATACGCTCCGAGCCGCAAACCTCAGACCATGTTACCGTCAACTCATCACAACAACATATATTTTGCAATACGACCCTTCCGATAGCCCGAAACCTACATCGTGAAACGCGAGAGGCTTATTCACTAAACTTGTGATCGTTAAAATGTTGCCTTGTTCAAGGCAACTTTTAACGATCGCATGTTTAGTAAATAAACCTCTTGTGTACCCCTCGATGGCACTGGATAAATAATCAATAAACCAGATAAACTCATTCCATCTCAGTTCAGATCGTAAATCGGTTTGTAATTTAAACAACACTTCATCCGGAACACCATCTGCTGCACATGTGAAAAATCCAGAAAAAGGAAGCGGCTCACTTGTCACTCTGTTGGTGAAGCAATTACGAAACGGGCGACGTCATTTCAAATATTTCGTGATGTGACGTCAGACGGTAACATTTATCATTGGAGCTGTAAACATAAAAGAAACTACGCCAGCTCTAATCCAATCAGAGGGCGAGGATTTTACTATTATTGAAGCATAAACTAATCTTCATCCTCAAAATATTTCTAAGCTTGAATGAATGAGTCAACACCTGCCTTCTGCCAAAGGTATAATGCTGTTTTAAATCCCTGCACAGCAATATATAACTTTTGTCTGACATGGTAATAATGACCTATCATTAGGGCCTAATATTAACATTTGATAGGAATACGAAAAAATAAATAATATTCTCATGCCAGTATTCAAACCTTTCTAGTTTCTTATCAACCTACTCACAATTGTTTACTACAGGCTTGCACTACAGTGGAAGTCCCTAACTCGGATAAAATACTCTCTATTTTTGTCTTTCCCAAGCAATTTGGGAAAGAAAAGTGGTGCAAAAGCACCAAGAAAAAATAAGCCAAAACCGAGTCGAGTGCAACCGGCGCAGACCCAGTACGGGACACTCTCTCCCAAGTACAACTCCACGACTTCCGTTGCCTGTGCGCATATACCGTCGCTAAAGACTCATTCTTTTTGTCATCCGCCTTGTGTCGAGATGTTCTGCACGCTTATCAGTGTTTATCCAACTCGTTGATTGATGTTTCCTGATTCATAGTGTATCAGAGTATCCTTTGTTTTCTCAGGAACAGTTTTTATTATATTCTCTTACATATTATATATCCATAATGTATTTTATATGTTCTCTCTCGAGTCGCGCGCGAATTTCGTGTGCCATGCGGTTCGGACTTAAATTATTTTTCACAATTATTGTCAATGCTTAATTTGCTAATTTTTCTAATTGTGTTAGAGTTGGGTGTCAGCGGGGTACCGCTCCTGCAGTTTTTCTTCTCTCTTTTGAGAGTAGGCATCCTGTTGTGAGGTTCCCGGTCGACCGTCTGGGGTCTTAATTTCTGTCACCTTTCTCTCTTCTTTAGGGGTGTTCTTCTGCTTTCTGATTTCACCTTCTTTGCTCCTCTCACCTCTATCATACCCAGGACAATTCCTTGTGGGCAATGTTTGCTGCCAAAGCATGTGGACGATTCACATTCTTCTTGTTCCTCCTGTAATGGGTGTTCGGCCGAGCGGCCATGTGGTGTCTGTGGATCATGGTCATCCACTTTCTGGGCGTCAGTTAACCGTGTCGTTCGTTCTCGTGGCCGTGCCTCCCGCTCCCGCGGGAAAGGAGAACGTGCTCGTTCGGGGGCTCCCGAGCCGACCTTGTCTGGTGAGAGTTATTCCCCCTCCGTGGGGGATGTGCAGTTTTTTCCTGTAGTGGATACTGCGGGAGCCGTTGAGTATTCTGGTGAAGAGGTGCCTGGTTCCGGGACTACGGTCCCCCTCCAGTCGACATCTGAGGCTGTCACTAGGGTTGTGACTCCTCCTTCGGAGCCGAGCAGGGGTGCTCTCTCCACTATTCCACCAGCCTCAACGACTCCCGACGTATCTGCTACTACTGCTGGTCCGTCTGCTTCGTCTTCAGTTTCAGCCGGCCTCGGCTTTTCGCTGCAGGGGACTGCAGGAAGGTCTGGTTCTGTAGACGTGGGATATCGGCCTCAGCCTTCCCTGACTTCAACTCAGCGAAGTTGGAAGGGGCTGCCGGCCGAACCCACCACTGTGGTCCCTACGCCGTCGAGCACCACAGTTGTGTCTTTGGATTCGGATGTTCTTAGTGGAGACACTATGAACTCCGTGGCGTTTCCGTCCACTCATTCTGGCCACACGACCAGTTTTGGGGGACCAACGCCTTTTGTGCAGCCTGGACCTTCTCCCCCGCAGAGGTCCGCGGTGACTCTCATGAGTTCTCTCTGTATTGATCCTCGGGGTGCCACGCACCCCTATACACGTCTGCCTTCAGATGTTTCGGCTGCCGCCCGTCGTCCCACGTCGGGTGTTTTGGAGGATCGTGACCCTTCGCTGGTTAAGAGGGTCAGAGGTGAAGCCACTTTGCCGGTTCGCTCCCCTGTCGAACCGGCCAACTTAGGGAGGCCCTCTCCTTACTCACTCAGGTTCTGTTAAAGAGCCTTCCTGTTGCTTCCAGCGAGGCAGCGAGTGGTTTCCAAGCGCCTCCTATGGCGCCGCCTCCCGGGATTGGAAACAGGCCGGTGTCTGATCCCCCTGGTGTCCCGACACCATGGGAGGCGTCGGCTGGTTTGCCCACGATGGGCTATGTGTCTTCCGACTCTGGGGAGGAGTCCGACATGCTTGATGTCGAGGGCCAGCAGTCTTCGGACTTGGGGGCAGCTCTTGACTTTGTGTTTGGGTTTCTACCTGATCTCAAACCAGCTAACCAGCCGACAGTGTTAGCCAGGCCGCGATCATCGGTCGCGCGCCTACAGCCTATGGAGCAACCTGCTTCTAGGCGCCTTCGACCGTGCCAGTCGGTACAGGTGGTTGAAGCTTTTTCAGCATTGGACTCCAAGCTGAGTTCCAAGGCTCTGAAGACTCCGTTCTTCACCAGGGTTGACACCTTTTTGCCTCATGTGCGTTATCGTTCCTACGATCCCGCCAATCCGTCGGTCTGCCAGACTTTGATGGTTCTGGATCTGGACTCCACTTCCCTCGGGCTTTCCAAGCCCAAGTCTGCCGTCATTCCAATGACGACTCTGGAGTCCACGTTGGGCTTATCTAGAGAGATGCTTGGCAATCTTTCTCTCTCAGATCACGTCGTTTCAGCTTTAGCTGCTTATCTGCCTCCAGATAAGTTTGTCGAGGTACAGGCTCCTTTGCGTGTGCTGTCCAAGGCGCTCATGCATCTTACTCACACGCATGCCTGTAACACGGCTAATCTGGAATTAGTTCGAAGGGACGCTGTGCTGGACACAGGACGATCCCTTCCCGAGGAGCAGCGCGCTGCTCTTCGATCTGCTTCTTTGGCAGGTCCGCAACTTTTCCATGGTTCCGTGTCGACGGTCCGGGATGACGTCCTACGTCATTCCAAAGATCAGCTGCTGTTTCGTTAGCTTGATCAGCCTTCTAGGGGAGGCAGGCGCCTTTCCAAGCCTAGCAAGTACCCTGCTGCTTCCTCTGTGAAGCAAAAGCTGGTCCTTCTCCCGCCGCCTCTACTTCTTACTCAAGGGGCAAGGGTAAAGGTCGGCAGAATCGAGGGAAGTCTCATGATTCTTCATTTAGTAGAGGAGGTGGTTTCTCCTCTCGCGGGCCTCGTCGGGGCTTGAAATGAAGGTCCTCACCTCGACTCGTCCCATGTTGGCGGAAGGATAGTAGAGTTCGCAGACCATTGGGCCACCATCACATCCGATCCGTGGGTGTTAGATGTTGTTCGGTCCGGGCTGCGAATATCCTTCCGACGGCACCCCACTCTGTCAAGGGTGCCTCTTCCATCCACAGTTCCTTCAGACGTTTTACGTCGGGAATTTTTGTCCACGGAGATTGGTAATCTCCTGGCAAAGGGGGCGATCGAGGTCGTCAAGAACATTCAGTCAGTGGGTTTCTATTCCCGCCTGTTCTTGATGCCGAAGAAGGACGGCCGACTCCGACCGGTTATCGATCTGAGTATCCTGAACCAGTCTATCATTGCTCCCAAGTTCAGCATGGAGACTTTCAGGTCGGTCCGCCAATCAATTCACCAGGGAGATTTCGCTGCCAGCATCGACCTGCCAGACGCTTACTTCCACGTTCCGATGCATCGGGCGTCACGGAAGTATCTCAGGTTCGCTTTTCTGGGGCGAGTTTACCAGTTCAAGGTCATGCCTTTCGGCCTCAACCTGGCTCCTTGGGCCTTCACCAGACTGATGTCGCATGTGATAGCGTTCCATCGCACACAGTCCGGGGTGACTACTTCGGCATATCTGGACGATATCCTCCAGAGGCATTCCAATGCTGCCTCACTGGAGTCGGATGTCGCCACTCTGTTGAGCTTGCTCACGTCGCTAGGATTCAGAGTCAACGAGGAGAAGTCGGACCTGGTCTCTTCTCAGTCGTTTTGTCATCTGGGGATGGCTTTCCAAACCCAATTCAATTTGGTAGCGGTTCCCCAGGCCAAGGCTGTGATTCTCTCAGCTTTTGCTCTGACTCTGACTCTGTCCCAGTCCACGTCCGCGACCGCTCGGAGTTTTCTCCGGCTGATCGGTCTCTGCGGTTCGGTGACGGATCTCATTCCTCTAGGTCGGCTGCGTGTCAGACCTCTCCAACACTTTCTGCTCAGTCGTTGGAGACCGAATGTAGATTCTCTGGATCTGGTGCTTCCGTTTCCGGAATCTCTTTATCCTCACCTTCTTCCCTGGACAGATGTTCAGTGAATTACGCAGGGTGTTCCATTGGACTTACCCACGTCCGATCGCGTTCTGACGGCAGATGCCAGCGATCTCGGATGGGGTGCGACGTTGGATCCTCTCGGTCTTTCCCTACACGGGATGTGGGACCAGGATCAAGCAGCTCTACACATCAACCAGAAGGAGCTTCTCGCTCTTCTTCTGAGTTTCAGGCAGTGGATCCCTCACCTGTCGAATCGCCAGGACCTTCTGCTGTCCGACAGTTCGACAGTGGTTGCTTACATTCGGAACCAGGGCGGCACGACTCGGTTCCGATGTACGAATTGGCTCGGGATCTTCTACTGCTCGCTCAGGATGTTCACGCCGGAGTGGTTGTTCGTCACATTCCAGGTCGTGTGAACGTCCTAGCCGACTCCCTGTTCCGACAGGGCAGGAGTATTTCCACCGAGTGGATGCTCCACAGGGCAGTGTTCCAGTCGCTTTGCGATCTCTGGGGACGTCCCCACATCGATCTCTTTGCGACTCGTTGGAACCATCAGGTGGACACTTTCGTGTCCCCGTGTCCATATCCTCTGGCTTTTGCCGTGGACGCTCTGTCACTTGATTGGAACGGTCTAGTCGGCTACGCCTTCTCGCCGGTTCCGATTCTGCCTCAGGTTCTAGCCAAAATTCGAACCTGCAGTTGTCGAATCATTCTGATCGCTCCCCTGTCTCCCCAGCGGGTGTGGATCAATCAGCTCCGCTCGCTGATGGCGGCGGTTCCGGCACGTCTCCCGCTACGTCGCGACCTTCTTTGTCAAGGTCGCCCGAGGAGGTTTCATGTCGACCCGACTTCATTGTGCCTTCACGCATATCTTTTGTCAGGTCCTGTCTCCTCCGTAGAGGTTTTTCAAGACGAGCAGTGGAGTGCATATCTTCTTCAAGGAGGCACTCCACTGGTTTAGCTTATGCAGCTAAATGGAAGGTCTTCTGTCGATGGGGTGCTGATCACTCTGTTGATTATGCAAATCCTTCGATTTCACAGATTGCGGAGTTTCTGGTATATCTGTTTGATTCTCGGGGTCTCCAGCCTGTTACCATCAAGGGTTACAGGTCCATTCTTTCAGAGACTTTTTCTTATGTGGGGAAGCGTAGTATCGGCACTAATCCTTACCTCTCCAAGCTTGTGCGGCACTTTTCTTTGAAAAGGCCTCGGACTTTGCAGCTTACCCCACGATGGAATCTTTCGTGGGTGCTGTTTTGCTTGGGGGGGGGGGGGGGGGGCGCCGTTCGAACCTTTATCCCAGGTGGATATGCATTTTCTCACATATAAGACGGCGTTTCTGATGGCGTTTGCTTCGGCCAGACGGGTTAGTGATCTTCACGCCCTCCCGGTTGACCCTGCCTTTTTAGGAGCTCTACCAACAGTGTTACTTTTACCACTGATTGCTCTTTTTTGGCCAAAAATCAGTTACCAGATACTACTCCTCCTCCTATATGTATCAGGGCTCTTCCTTCTGTCGAGGGTAATCGCCCTTTGCTCTGTCCGGTCCGTGCTATTCGCTTTTATCTCGATCGGACACGTTTCATACGGAAAGGCAGGAAACGGTTTTTTCTGTCTCTTATTCCGGGTCGACAGAAGATCTCTCCTCAATCCATTTCTCGATAGATTTGTCTTGCTATTCGTACGGCTTACGGTCGTTTAGCAGCTGGCGATTGTATTACCAATCGTATTTCTGCCCACGAGGTGCGGGAAGTGTCCACCTCTTGGGCTTATTCTAACTCCGTGAAGTGTCGGATGTTATGCAGGCAGCCTACTGGAGAAATGCCTTTACTTTCCCCACCTTTTATCTGAGCTAGTTCCAGGAGCAGTCGGAGGACCTTTTTGCCTTGGGTCCTCTTTCTTCTGCTCAGGCTGTTGTCTGCCCTAGCCATTAGGCTTCTTGAAGGTCAGTTTCAGCCTTGTGCTGTTACTGCCCTTTTCTGTCTGTGTGTCACAGAGGCCCATATGTCTCCTTTCATTGTCCTTTACCAATGATTGCGACGTTATGGTTGATAAGGCTCGGGACCTCTTCTTTCTGCTTCACGGTTCCAGTGCACTGGGGTTATGTGTGGGTTGGTTATGCGATTCCCTCCAGCCTATTGTCTATTCAGCCTGTAGTAAACAATTGTGAGTAGGTTGAATTTTATAGTAAATTTCCTTTCTTATTATACCTACCACAATTGTTTATATGGAGGCCTCCCGTCTTCTTTACGGGTAAAGAATCTTTCCTCCCCGCTGATCACATAACTCTAACGTTGACGGATTCAAAAAGAATGAGTCTTTAGCGACGGTATATGCGCACTGGCAACGGAAGTCGTGGAGTTGTACTTGGGAGAGAGCGTCCCTTACTGGGTCTGCGCCGGTTGCACTCGACCCAGTTTTGGCTTATTTTTTCTTGGTGCTTTTGCACCACTTTTCTTTCCCAAATTGCTTGGGAAAGACAAAAATAGAGAGTATTTTATCCGAGTTAGGGACTTCCACTGTAGAGCAAGCCTGTAGTAAACAATTGTGGTAGGTATAATAAGAAAGGAAATTTACTATAAAATTTAGATTTTTGTAATTCAATAAGACGCCGAGTTTCAGTTGGCCCCAACAATTTATTGACTTGTTACCATTTATTGGAAAACTCTCTAATACAATAAATGGAAATAAAACAGCATTTCAATCAAATCTATATGTACAAATACTGTATGGATTGAAAACAACCCCAGAATTCAGCGAGCAGGGATTAAAATTCATCATGCGAGAATCAGAAAAAGACTCTCGCAAATGATTCTCAGGTTGAAAACAATGAGAATCAACTTTGATCCTCGCAGAATGAGCATTTGATTCACGTCATAGATTCTAACGCACCTTAACCCTTTACCCAACGAAGACGATATCAAAATTTATTATTTGAAATATCATTTTTAAAATTTTAAAAAACAAATTCAACAAAACCATATCATGTGACCCCTCTTTGGAACGAGCTCGACGAGCTCGTTACAAAGAGGGGTCACATGATATGGTTTTCTTGAAATTTTTCGAAAAATAATATTTTTTCAGCTGCTGAATTTGCATATTACGCGGGTGGATGCGGGCGATTCGTTGGGTAAAGGGTTAAAGACTGGGAGAATTCTACTTATTTTTCGCTCCTTCATAATAAGGTAACACATTGATTTGGCAGTGGTGTCTAGTGAAGTATTGGCTGCCTTTACATGAAGCCAAGACCAGTGTGCAAAATTTCAAAAATGACTCTAACCGACTGACCTTTCACGTGGGTTGGAGATGACTAACCGAGCGCTCGACTATGTAAAAATTCTTGGGGAATTACTTTTTTTATCATTAACAAGTATTCATATATTGCATGGAACTGAAATATATATAGCCTCTCATGGCAAAAGTCTAAAAATCTATCAGGACACAAGAAAGGCTGCCTAGCTGGTAGAGTGCTAGAAACTCATATTTGGGCTTTATTCTAAACCGTAGGTCCCTAAAGTTAAAGGCTTCATATTCTGTGGAGATGAAGTAAAATCACTTTATCTCCATTGATTTGCATTGTTACAATTTATGAGAGAGTGCCTTTTGGCATATGAATTGTTTATCACTTCAAGAATTCTTCACGACTGAAATGAATTGTAACAAGACAAAATGTGTGAACAAATCTTGAGGCTGAGAAATAATTTAGCAGTCTACCAGTTTAGTGACTCAGAGTTTACCATTCAAGATGCAACTTTTGGCCAACTGGTCATCCATTCGCGTAGATTTAAATTTGCGTAACCATCACGAGAACGAAACGAACGTTCTCGTCAAATTTTGCACACTGCAAGACTTCAAAAGACCCCACTGTCAAGATACTGTAATATCCATCAGCAAGACCACCCAAAGTTTGCATGTTGGGACATGTGTTCTACATGTATATACAAGAAAAGAAACTCGTAAAATTGAAACTAGGCCCCTAAGGGTTAAACTGAAGTAAATATATAAATATGAGGTTTGGTTTTTATTAGGAATTATAAAATGGTTGCACTCACAACTACAAGGGTATAACTGTACTCTCAAATTATAAAATGGGAACTGAAAATTGATTCTTGCGGCAGGAATTTACGGAAATCAAAACTGACCCTCGCGAATCCTCATGGATTTTAAGGCCTGGTGAGGAAGAAATGACAGATTGTGTTTGATTTATACATATAAACTACTGTTTCACTCTGATCAAGAGTGGAGACTTTTGAAAGAAAAATATTCCAGATCTCAGAAAATCAAACAAAAGCTCTCTTGTTTCATGCTGCTTCAAACACCTGCACAGTTAAATATCAGATACCTGTAAACACAAAAATATTGTACCTATCCCCCAAGAGGCATTATTTGAAGGCGTGCAAAGCAAGAATACCTTATGGGGAAGACGGTTCACTGCTGGTGCTTAAATCACAAGAGGATATTTTCAGTGAATGGAGGATCTGTAAATGATCTCACGAATCAGACGAATGTTCTGTTGTGGGGTGGGAGGTTAATGACCACAACATTTTAGGTTGTTTTTTCTGTAATACGTGTACTAGTACAGTGTGTAAACTATATAGCACATCATACTTTTTTCATATCTCACTGTTAAATACATCATTTATTACCCTAATTACGAAGAACTCACCACATCTTTTCAAAACAGAGTCTTACTTTAAATTGTGTACAAAACTTTTTAATTCCGGACAAACTCCTTGCCGTTCCTTGCCGTCCATGAAAGAAATGACATGTTCTTTTGTTTACTTACAAATTTCATGTCATCCCAGGTGTAATCATACACGAACTTTATTTAATTTTCTTCAATTTCTCATTGATCCAGAAGGTATTTTTGAAAATTCTTTCCCTGGTAATTAAATCGGAGCAATTTTACATGTGCTCAAATTCAATTCAAGAACCCACATCACACGATGTAGAATCTGCAAGCGGGGCTGGGGAGAGGAAATAAGAGCCCCAGGGTTCCGTGGCGGGCCCCCTTTCGAAAGTGTCGGGATGCTGATGCAGATGCCGAAGAATTCTTGAAGTGATAACACCGGGTCTGGTACAAATGTATACAGATAACAGTTTATTAACCCTTTACCCAACGTAACGGCCAAAACCGGCCAGCACTATTCATAAAAATTGCCATTCGATTTTCATTATTTTTTCATTTTTCTTGCCTCAAGCACATAGCATATGATCCCTCATTGGATCGTTGAGCTAGTTGCACTGAGGGGTTATAAAGTTTGTTGGATCGGCCGATGGATGGTCGTCGGTATGAAAATTTAAAATTCCAGGGTCCCAAAACCTCCATTTCCTTGCATCTGAGTGGATATTTTGAGATTTTTCAGATGTATTTGAAAGATTTCACTTTAAAAAAAGTTGGTAAAGCATACAGGTGAGGTCTATTTATATTTATATTAAATAGACCTCACCTGTATGCTTTACCAGACTTTTACAGCAGTTATACTGTCTGTGGATTATCTTGTCTGGGGGTGGATTTGGTACTTGTATGTCTGTAACATTACGATCTACTTCAGTTAACCGACTTTTTAATTTAACAGACTGTATACATTTTAGCGTTTGCTGCAACTTACTGCAAAAAACGATCCGAAATCTATCGAAACTGAACCAGTACGAGAGAAACATGGCTGGCGAAAATGTGGGGGAGGCTCTGGATCCGCTCCTTGTTTCACCAGTCATTTGTTGTGTTAAAATACATGCATACAAAAAAAAAAAACATGGCCCGGCAAAAAGTGGAGGAACTGAAGCCCCCCAGCCCCCCCCCCCCCCCCCCCCGGTTCCGCCGCCCCTGATGCAATAGATGAAAATCTGAGGGAATTCCAATGTAACTAAAGGGATATACTACGTATTATTCTAAAGCAGAGCGTAACGTCACATGGGTATTCGGGACATATATACCGCTGTACTAAATTAATATTTTGTTGATGCAGTGTATCTGCAGCTCGAGGTCACAAACGGACAGGGACTTTCAGTTAACTTACAATCAGACAACCTTACTTCTCGGCCACAGTGTCAAAGTTAACCTCTATTTATTTACCAGTTTTCTGTTTAAAAAGAAACATTGGGAATACCGGATAAACGTCTCACGGGTAAAGGGTAGCTTCATTAGAAACTGACCATCGCTATTTTTGGATTCCTCACTCTTTCGTGACACGCACATCATCATAAATATTTTTATGTATCTAAATTTCTATCCCATATTACCGATTATACCGCTCACCTCTGGTTTCTATCTACCTCCACTCAACCTCGTCTCAGATTTTATCTTCCAGATTGTCTTGTTTTCGAGCATAAAGAGAAGAGGAGTGATGAAACATCACGCGCCTTCGTTATTTCATTAAATGAGATATTGAAAAGATTTTTTTCTTTTCATAATGATAAAGAAACAGCATGGGTCGGTCACATTTTGATCAAAGTTACATATGGCCGTGTGAGCCCTGTCCAATTTTTGTTTCAACAAACATGACACTGATTTTCATGTTGGCACGTGTCGATATTACATCTGTCACGAGTCATTTTTTCACTTTCATTTTTATCTGTATATACCTTACTTTTACGCTGATGGCCTCGTGTGTAGTTCACGAGTCGCCAGTTTTTGTACCTCCGGGCGCAATGAATACCTTTATCTGATTGTATACAAAAATTGAGGACCGGAAATCTAAAGTGGACCGCCTATTGATTGAGAAAAAAGACTCGCTACATTCGATCATCGATAAGCGAAGGAAAGCAACATTTATTTGCAGCTAATAGGCAGGACTATTGTTATGGGGGATATTGAGTTGTATAATTAAAAAGCGGTTAATTCAGCGGAGATGCGGCAATCTTTCAGTCACGCTGTTCCTTTTATGAGGTGCTTTAGGTGATGGCTAGATAGGTACATGGAGGTTAGAAACAACGTTACCTGAACATTATTCCGACGTCAGGCCTGTAGTCCCAGTACTGACACAAGTCTTTCGATTTTGAGGAGCGCTATCGCTCTTGTGCGCCATGGCGCCCGCAACAGCGCGCCTCGGTTCTGCTGAGAGAGGGATCAAAATCTGGTAATTCATTCCAGTTGAGATATCATTTCTGTGTGAACAGCAATTATTTTTTATTAGGTAACAAGGGACGAATATTTGGCAGTGGGTTTTAGTAACAGTGTGAATGTCGCCTGGTCCATGGTTTCCGGCGCGCCGAAGGCGCGCCAGGGGCGTCCTGGGTTCCCGAAGGGAACCCTTTCGACCCTTTTTGACTTTTTTTTTTTTTTTGATTTCATACATGCCACCGAGAGAGAAGCAAAGGAGCCAAGGAGGACGCCAAGATCCAGTCCGCCGCCGTTCTTGGGGCGATGTCGTTGGAGGCTACCGGCTTTTGTGTTTTTTTGTTTTCTTTTTGTTCTTGTTCGGAGGTGGCTGTGTCGGTGCTAGTGTATCTGCTGTTGCTGGTGTTGGTGGTGTTGGTGGTGCTTGAGGGTAGTTGTTGATTATTTCCTCTATCGGCTTACGTTGTAGTTGTAGTTCTTCTATCATTGCTATCTTGTTTAATATTTCATCATGTCTGCGGGCCCTTTCGTTCTCCCTCTCTTTGGCTAATTTCTTGAAGACATCCAGCTCTGTCTCTGTGTCCTGGCCTTCCGGTGGAGAGGCGAGAGAGGGACGGGAAGAGGCGAGAAGACAGCCTCCATTTCCAGCTCAATCTCCATCGGACCGTCCTCATCTGGCGTCTCCAGCTGGGGGGCTGTAGACAAGATGGGTGAGTCCGTGGGAGTTGGAGTAGAAATGGTAGCTGCCTCCTCCTCCTTCCCTTCCTCGCTCTTCTCTCTCCTCTTCTCCAGGAAAGCCTCCATGCGTCGGTAATCCCTCCGCTTGGTGGACGGGCTCTTCTTCTTCGACTTCCTCTTCTCAGGGCCTCCATCCCTCTTCGGGTGAGGACCAGTGCGAGAGGAGGTCCTCTCAACAAAGGTACTACCTCTCCCCGAGGAGGGCGGTGATGTTTTCTCATCTTCTTCAATCTGGAATTCCAGGGTCAGGTGGACTCTCATTCCTATCTCCTGGACAGTCAAGGTGATAGGACGAGAGACCCCTAAGGCTGTTATTGTTTTCCTCAATCTCTCAGGCAATTCCATGGTTAGATGTTCGCTCTCTGAAATCAGAGGTGCGAATCCGAAAAATCAACACAACGAAAAATGGAAAAAATCAACAGTGTGAATGTATTCAGCATAAATCCTATTTATTTCTACTGTTTGGAAAAACCTGGTGTTCTCTGAGAGGTTCGTGCTCCCTGGACCAATCACCATTCAGTATTCACCAATGGAGCAATTTATTAGCTCTGCATAAATTACATCCGCAGTGTGCTCTTTTCTTTTGTTACTTGGAGCATAATACATCGTCATGACCCAAAGTTGGGATTCATTTAACCCTTTACCTAACGTAACGGCCAAAACCGGCCAGCGCTATACATGAAAATCGCCATTTAATTTTTTTTTAATATTTTCATTTTTTGCTTCCAAAACATAGGTTGTGACCCCTCAATGGAACGAGCGCGTCGCGCTCGTTCCAATGAGGGGGCACAAGCTATGTTTTGGAAGCAAAAAATGAAAATTTTTAGTTATACGAGAATTTTTTACGAGTGTCGTCTGTTACTAGCGTTAGGTAAAGGGTTAATGAAAACCATGAAAGCACCAAATCGCCCAGCTTCCATGTTGCCGTTCAATATGGATGTGTCCGAATTCCGTACTGAATGCACAGTGCTGTCAATTACTGGATGCATTCTTCATTGCAATTTGCATGTTAATTGTTCTTGCCAACAACACGACCATCACTCGACGGGGCTGGATACAGGATAGCGCGCCTCACTTCAAATAGTAGCGAGCGATGTATAACGCGCCTACGATTTTCGAAATCGAAAGACTGCTGACTCCTAGAATTATTTACAGGGGTGTGGTCGAGGGAAGGCTATCCATGAACGAAGTGAGTCGAAGTCGAAGCTGAGGTGTGAGAGAGAGAGAGAGAGAGAGAGAGAGAGAGAGAGAGAGAGAGAGATTCCATGAGAGTTTTACAGAAAAGCGAGTAATTGGAAGCCTTGCTTAACCTTTTACACAGGGTAACGGCCAAACCGGCCAGCGCTTTTCACAAAAATCGCCAATTAATTTTTCTCATTTTTTCTCAAAAACGTATGTTATGACCCCTCTTTGGAACGAGCTCGTCAAGCTCGTTCCAAAGAGGAGTCATAACCTATGTTTTTGAGACAAAAAGTGAAAAAAATGAGTTATTCAAAGAATTTATTTGCAAGTGTCGTCTGCTTTTTATGTTAGCAAAGGGTTAAAATCAGCCAGGCGAGCAGGGCGTAGTTTGTGTGTTTATTGTTGTTTAACGACACTTTCAACAACCAGGGACAGTCTTACGGTGGTGGAAGCCGGAGTACCCAGAGAGAACCACCGAGCTGTGGTGAGTAACTATCCGACTCTCCAACTTACTAACTCTGCCCGCGTCTCGATTTAACTCCGGGCCGCGAACCTCACACCATGTTACCGTCAATTTTTCATAATAACTTATAATATCTATAAAAACATCGCCGTGTGGTGACAATTCTTCCGAAAACACACTCAGGTGTACGCGGACTTTTACAAAAATATCAAAAAGTGGCAGATAAGCCTTTTGTCTGTATTTTAATGGACCATTAAAAACGCTTTAATATACCCCCTTTTGTGAAAATGAGACTGAAAGAGTTTGGGAACAAATTTCGAAACTCCGATGTTTGTTTGTATGTTTGTTTACTTTTAACGACACATGCAGCAACCGGAGTCATATTGCATCGGGTTGTTTTTCGTATGGAGGAAGCCGAGTAGGCCTACCCGGAGAGAACCACCGAGCAGCGACAATCAACTTTCAGACTCCTTAACTAACACAGAAGAAGCGAAGTTAACCACTACTGAAGGCAAGTGTCCCATTGACGTACATTGCGCATTAGCCCCATGTGGTCAATCGACATTAAATGTCTTGCGTTCGATATAGTCTTAGCTGCTGGTGTGGCATTAAGCACAATTAAATAAATAAATAAGTAAACTGTTTTGCTCAAAGACACAACGCAGATGGCGCAGGTTATGATCGATCCGTGGTCTCTTCGGTTTTAAAACCGATGCTCTAACCAATGAGCCAACGCGCACCCCGAGTTTCCGAGGTAAAGAGTATTAAATTTATTATCCCCCGCCAAAACGAAGTTTACGGGGGATATAGAAATGGGGCCCGTCCGTCCGTCCGTCCGTCCGCCGTAACAACTTTGGACCTTCATATCTCAGTCAGTGGATATTTTTTTCAACTTTGTCCCCCTTTTCGGCATTGCACCTTGTTACAATGTTTACTGAGATCAGCCAGACAAGGTTGAATTGGTTAAATGCCTAGTTGCATTAAACGAATACTTAGCAGCGTGAATGCTTGACATTGCGACATCAATGTGCAGAGGGTTAACCCTTTACCTGAAATGAAAAGCAGACGACACGTGCAAACAAAATTATCGAAGAACTTATATGTTCCATTTATTGCGACAAAAACACAGCTTATGATCCCTCATTAGAACGAGCTCAACGAGGCAAAAATTGAATGTCAATTTTTGTGAATACCTCTGGCCAGTTTTGGTGGTTAAGCTGGGTAAAAGGTTAAACACAGCCCTTTATTTTGAAATCATTTATTACTCCCGACGGGGAAGGTGCACGGTTCGACCCCGCCAGAGGTAACTGCGTTGTGTCCTTGGACGAGGCACTTCATCACGATTGCACGTCGATGGTGCACTTGTCTTCAACCAATAGTTACCCTGCTTGTGTGGAGTTATTACGATGGGGAGCCTGGCAGTTGCTCGCCGCTGCTCGGTGGTTCTCTCCGGGTACTCCGGCTTCCTCCCCCGTAAAACTGCCCGACACGAGGTGACCCTGGCTGTCAAAAGTGTCATTAAATCCAAATAATTAAATAACATTCATAGAATGCCGGCCTTGATGGTGTAGTTGGAATGTTTTTGTCTTCTATGCACTGTTTGTCAACACGATAACCCGAATACAATCAATCCTATCTCAAAACTAGACAGCAATTTGAGATTGTAAAAGAATCGGGAACGTGATTGACCAAAAGGTCAACTGAACTAACGGACATCCATATCGAGTTCACGTGACCAATGTGATGGATAATATCGGCTAGAGTTGGGCGATTTTTAGCTCACCTGAATGAAAGAAGAATGGAACAGAAGGAAAATTGCCACCGGCTGTGTCTTTTTATCCAGAACCACTGGTCAGAATCTTGTGATATTTGGTATACAGCACCCATAGAGGGGTAAGGAGGGTATCAGTTTGTTAAAATTAATCCCTTCGCTCCATATTTGTACAGGCGCCCGAATTTTAACTTGGTTTAACACGAACAGTAGTCTCTAAATAATCTTCTTCTCCAGAACCACCAGTCAGAATCTTTTAATATTTGGCAATACAAGATATAATACAAGAGGGCAGATTGGGGTTTGTTCAAATCAAGCCTCTCAGTTAATATTTAGCCTCCCTATAGGAATAACTTTTAAATAGAAATCTTCAGATCCACCAGTCAGAATCTTTTGATATTTGGTATACAGCATCCTGAGAAAGCTCCTGATCTGAGTTCGTTCAAACCAAGTACGCGTGTTAATATTTGGCTCCCCATTGGAGCCCTAATTTTAACTTAGTTCAGTATGAGGAATAATCTTGAAAACTCTTTTTCTCCAGAACCACCAGTCAGAATGTTTTGACATGCGGTATACAGAACCCTAACAGTGGTCGGATTCAAATTTGTCCAAATCAAACACATCGGTTAATCATTGGGCTTTCTATGAGAGCACGAATTTTAACATAGTGCAGTATGTGGAAAAATCTTTAAACACCATCTTCTTCAGATCCACCAGTCATCATCTACTGATGTTTGGGGTACAGCATCCTTACGAGGATCAAATTAACGTTTGTTCAAATCACGTCCATCGATTAGTGTTTGGACTCCCTATTGATGCCCGAATTTTAACTTGGCACAAAATGAGGAGTATTCTTTTAAAATCTTCTCATGAACACCTAATCAAAATCTTTTGATATATGGTACACACCATCGTTAGGGGAGTCAGATCCAAGTTTGTTCAAACAAAGTCCCTGTGTTAATATTTCAGCTCCCAATTGGGACACGAATTTTAACTTAGTCTAATATGAGGAATAATCCTTAAAACTCTTCTTCTTCAGAACCACTAGACAGAATTGTTTAACCCTTTACCTAACATGAAAAGCAGACGACACTTGCAAACAAAATTCTTGAATAACTATTTTTTTTTCATTTTTTGTCCCCAAAACATACGTTATGAACCCTCTTGGAACGAGTTCGTTCCAAAGAGGGATCATAACCTATATTTTTGAGACAAAAAATGAAAAAATAATGAAAATTAATTGGCGATTTTTGTGAATAGCGCTGGCCGGTTTTGGCCGTAACGTTGGGTAAAGGGTTAATATGTGGTACGGAGAATCCTTGCAGGAGTCGGATTCAACTTTATTCAAAACATGCCCATTGGTTAATAAGTGGGCTCTCTATGAGAGCCCGAATTTTATCTTAGTGCAATATGGGGAATAATCTTTAAAAAATCTTCTTCTTCGGATCCACCAGCCAGAAACTTTTAACCCTTTACCTAACGAATCGGCCGCATCCGCCCTCGTAATTTACAAATCAAGCAGTTGAAACAAATCAAGTCACCGGGTTAATATTTGGGCTCCTTAACTTAACTTAGACCTGTATGAGAAATAATTTTTGAAAATCTGCTTCTTCAGATCCAATGATCAGATTCCTGATTTGGTGTGTGTGTGTGTGTGTGTGTGTGTGTGTGTGTGTGTGGAGGGGGGGTGGGTAGGGGTCGGGTGCTTTGTCAGTTCAGATTTGATCAATTGTCAAGTCCCAAGGTTCATATTTGACCCCTCTCCCCCTCTCCCCTTCCATTTTCCATTATTGGAAATTTGGGCATTACTTTGTGTGGTCGCATCTCAATTCAAGAAAGAATCATCTGACTGAACAACAGAGTTATGAATAATTACATGACTTCATTCCTCTGTAGAGCTCACTGATCATATGTGCTAATTAAATCCCTCTTTAACCCTTTACCTAGCATGAAAAGCAGACGACACTTACAAACAAAATTCTTGAATAACTATTTTTGTCGTTCCAAAGAGGGGTCATAAGCTGTGTTTTTGAGACAAAAAATTAAAAAATAATGAAAATTAATTGGCGATTTTTGAGAATAGCGCTGGCCGTATTGGCCGTTACGTTGAGTAAAGGGTTAAACAGCTAGGTCGGGTGAGAGGCCCTACGGAACCTCTTGTTTAGTTTTCCGGACCCGGTTCCAGGTTTGAGACAGACTGGAACAATCGAAACGCAGGACTCAGCATAAAACCGACTGAACGGTTTTACTGCACGCTAAAATCAGTTGGGTTAAAAATCAACCCAACTAAACTGGGTTGAGTGAATATGAACCCAAATGGGTTCATATTCACTGAACCCAGTTGATTGGGTTGATTTTTAACCCAACTGATGGGGCGCAGTGACTCGGTAGGTAGAGGTACAGGCTGCAAGCCGAGCGGTCCTCGGTTCAGATCCTACCTGCGGCAACCACGTTGTATCCTTGGGCAAGACACTTCACCCCCATTGTCCACGTGGGGGCACGATGGCGTTGTGTACTAAGGCGTACTGCACGTCGATGGTGCACTTGTCTCCAACCAATGCTAACCTTGCTTGTGTGGGGAGGCTGGCAGCTGCTCGCCGTACTCCGGCTTTCTCCACCCGCAAAACTGTCTGACAAGAGGCGACCCTGACTGTCGAAACTGTCGTTAAACCCCAATAAATAAATAAATAAATAAATAAATAAATAAATAAATAAATAAATAAATAAATAAATAAATAAATAAAATAACCCAACTGATTTTAGAGTGCGTGTTTGTGCATATGTTTGTGCATAAACTAATCAAACTATATTACTGGGAGGGAAATGGTGTCCCTTGGCCTATGGATTCTCGTCAACTTGTTTATCCGTCGAAAGGGGCGAATATGTCGAGTTCGCATTGTAACATTTTCTTCTTTGTTTATTGACTTGTCCACCGGGGGCGCGGTGGCTCAGTCGGTGGAGGTGCAGGCTGCAAGCCGAGAGGTCCTCGGTTCGAATCCCACCTGCGGCAACCGCATTGTGTCCTTGGGCAAGACACTTCACCCCCATTGCCCTGTGCACTAAGGCGTACTGCACGTCAATGGTGCACCTGTCTTCAACCAATGCTAACCCTGCTTGTGTGGAGTTCGTATGTTGGGGAGTGACAATTGCTCGCTGTTACTCGGTTATTCTCTCAGTGTACTCCGGCTTGCTCCTCCCGTAAAACTGTCGTGGTCATGATTAGCCATTGTGCAGAAATATGTGACCTTAAACACCAATAAATAAATTAATAAATAACCCTCCTTTTAAAGTTATCTGAAGTTCTAATTTATACCGACACGTGGAAAGCCTTATGGTCTTCACCACTCAAAACCACAACTTATTGCAAAATTTTATCGGTAATGTTGATAAGCAGCATCTTGTGGTGACACAGTGTGCCTTGGATATGCTTTATAAAGAAACACCGGGGGTGTGAATTTGTTATATTCGATTGTTACTTTATGATATTGTTGCCTAATCAAGAAATGATACAATTTTTCAATAAAATGCAACCAGACTTGTGTCAAATCCTCACACAACAGTCGCCAACAATCACACTCCATTAGTTTTTACGTCTCACGATATACAATGTGGCCCATTGTCATCAATATTAAAAATATATTAATCCCACCGTTTCATTTCATTGTGCAATTGGTTATCTGGTCTACTGAACTGAATTACATGCTCCAGGCAGATGTACCTCAATCAGAATCAAATTCTATTCTTTATATTACCTCTTTTTAATAACTGGTAAACAGCGAACGCTCGACAAATGTCTGCAAAACTGAGATTTATAATTGATAAAAAAAATTGATACGTTAACTTGTCATTCAAAAATGGTCTGAGAGGGAGTCTGGGTTTATTCAAAAATAGGTGAGAGACTGAACGTATCCCGAAAATTACTTGATTTCAACGATCACCAAATGTTTATAAAAAGGGCATTTTGGGTGGAAAAAGCGCGAAAAAGCTACTGAAAGAAAACGGCATCAGCTTAAAAAAAAAAAAAAAATTTTAATTTTCAGACATCCCTCATTGAATTTGATCCCCCTCATTGGACATTTTTATTGCCTTTCAGTGTCTTCCAATATTAGGACAAACTCAGGGAGACAAGAAGCGTTTTTCATTTTTTGACTGATGCTTATTTAGTTACGCCTCCAATATGTTTGCCATGTTACAGTTTATGGCTCACACGGCCTACAGGCCTGTATGCATATATTGACGTTTGTGTCCATATCCAAACCAATAGGGAGTATTTCGATTCAGTTGTCAAAAGTTAGCTCAAGTATCTATATTTTTCTTCCAGGTGTTCTGTAGATATATATATATTGTTTTAGGGCTGTATAGATGTGATTTTTAATAAAAGATAGTTATATTAGTGTTTTGTTTAGTTTCTTTATCGGATATCAGTGGTGTGTTCCCTATCTTCGCGCGGGTCATTTTCGGTGTTTTGTTTTTTGTTTTGTTTACGAGTTCGACCGCTTTTTAAAATTCAAAATTCAGGCTATGGATGGTAAGTGTTTCGTGACGCGAGAAGTTCAGACCAGCAGGGCAGAGACGGTTAGTATAGGTGTCCAGGTGGGGGGAGTGGTTGAGGCAGCCCAGGGGGTGCTACTGCTAGTGAGTTACCAACGGACGGCCAGCGGTCGGATGTGTGTAGGCACTGCCATATGGTGTATGTGGATGGGTGTGAGTCGGGGGAGTTGGGGATGTGTGCCATCTGCGTAGAGCTAATGCAGCTGTTAGAGGCATATGTAAAGTTGGAGGAAGAGGTGCAGGTGGTGAGGGGGAAACTGGGGAGGGCAGGAAAGTCTGGTGTTACCCCAGTTAGGGTGGCATTCGATGGGGGATGGGAGGTGGTGGGTAGTAGGAAGCGGACTTTTGACGTGGATAGTGGGTCTTTTGGGAATCGGAAGGTGCGTCGGGTTGAGGGTAGAGGAGAAGTAGGGGCTAGAGTGTCAAATTCCCAGGCTAGTAGTGTGAGTCGGGGGGGGGGGGGGGCGAAAAGGCGTATTCTTATAGAATCGGATAGTGAGGGAGATAGCGATGACCATGTTGAGTCTGTCAGGGCAGGAGCCAGAGGGAAGGTTAGGAAGGTGGTAAACGAGGACAAGGTGGCTTGTAGTGGGAGTGGGCAGAAGGTGGGGTGCAGTGTTCAAAATAGATTCAGTGTGTTAGGTAATTTCGAGAATTCTGAGGAGCAGGTTGGGTCTGAAGAGGTGGAGGTAGGCATGGGGGTTAGTGTGGCGAAGTGCAAGATTGCGAGCCGGCTCAGTGGGGACAGAGGTGGTAATAGGGGTAGTAGGACGGGAAAGAGGACAGGAAAGGACAGGAAGAGGCAGTTGGTGGTTGCAGTGAGTAGTATAGTGCGGGGGTTGGATAGGGTGGTGTGTGGGCCCGACAGTGTCAACAGGACCAATTTGTGCTTTCCGGGGGCTAGGGTGGAGGACCTAAGGGACAGAGTGGATGGATTAGTAAAGGGGTCAGGCCCAGACCCAGTGGTTGTTGTACACGTGGGGACCAACAACATCAGGGAGAGAAAATCAGTTCAACTTATTGAGACTTACAAGGACTTAATAACTCAACTGAATGCCAAGAATGCACAGGTAGTGGTTTCGGGGCTTCTCCCAGTACTAGGTGGTGGGGGCGAGCGTAATTCGCGGATCATTAGGACCAACGAGGAATTGGGGGAGTATTGTAAGGAACTTGGGATACCCTTTGTAGACAATTGGGGGTCGTTTTGGGGCAGAAATGACCTATATGGAAGGGATGGTCTCCATCTTAGCCCAAGGGGTACAGAGGTTTTAGAAGGAAATATGTTGCAGGTGGTGGAGCCTTTTTTGGTATAGGGAGGGGAGGGGGGGGGTCAGTGAAGGGGGGAATAATTACAGAAAATGTGTCACGAACCATAGGTGTAAAAAATGGGACAATGGGGATAAGGAAAAGGGACCAAAAAATCCAAATCAATAGGAATAGCTTCCCAAGGAAAGCACAGGTACACAAAGTGGGATATACAAACATACAGGGACTAGATAATAAAGGGACCAGTAGGCAGAAGCCAGTGAACCTTGACACCCTGAAAGTGGGTTATAGCAACATCCAGGGTCTCCACCGGAAAGTAAGTGAAATTGCTACATTGATTGAGGAAGAGGAGTTTGACGTCATGGGCTTAAGCAAAACGTGGGTACGACACGAGGAACGGGTAGACCAAGTAAGGGGGTACGTATGGATAGGTGTAGGGCGAACGGAAGGCCAGAAATAAGGGGGAGGGGTAGGCATGTACATTAAAGAGGATTTAAAACCATCGCTGATCACAGACCTGGAAAACATCAGCACCCCGGCTGAGGTATCGAAGGAAATTGGATGGGTAAGGATCAGTCTGAAAAACAAAAGTGTTGCCCTTGGGGTTGTGTATTGTGCGGTGGAGGGAGCCAAACCCGAATGGAATGATTCGATATACTCAACACTAGGGTCCAATATCACCGAATTACAAAACAAGGGGCTCGGTATAATTCTGATGGGGGACTTTAATGGCCACATAGGTAATGATGAAGAAGGCATAGAGTGTGGGGACAATAAAGTCAACAGGAATGGAAGGAAACTGTTGAACTTCACAAACGAGCTCGGTCTGAAGATTCTGAACAGGGACGCGAGGTGCAAGGGGAAATGGACCTGGGAGAGGAACGACAGAAAATCAATAATCGACTACATCCTCACAGATATTAAGCTTGCAACCGTACCCAAGAGGGGCAGTGTCCAGAAGATGGCCGACGTCATAGTTGCGAGCCTGGTGGAGGCAGGAAAGGAAAGTGTGGGAAAGGTCAGGGTGCCAACACGGGAACTTGGGTACAGAAGATTCTGAAGAGGGACGCGAGGTGCAAGGGGAAATGGACCTGGGAGAGGAACGACAGAAAATCAATAATCGACTACATCCTCACAGATATTAAGCTTGCAACCGTACCCAAGAGGGGCAGTGTCCAGAAGATGGCCGACGTCATAGTTGCGAGCCTGGTGGAGGCAGGAAAGGAAAGTGTAGGAAAGGTCAGGGTGCCAACACGGGAACTTGGGTACAGAGTAAACGAAGAACTGAAAAGGGCCATAAAGGGAAGAAAAGCTAAATGTGCTGCATACAGGAGAAGTAGAAAACTTAAGGGGGCGGAAAGCAATGAGGCCACAGTTGCTAAGGAAGAATACCACCAAGCACGAAATAAAGTAAATAAGATTAAAGACGATAATCGAAGAGTACGAAATAGCAGTCTTATTAGGACGATAAGAACGACAGGGGGGTCGAGTTCGAACGTATTTTGGAAATGGGTGAATAAACGTAACAAAGGAAGTAACCCACAGAGTATTAAAGTAGATGGCAGAGTTACAGACGAGCAAGATCAAGTCGCATCAGAACTAGTCAAGCACTGGGAAAAGGTAAACGATAAGCGATGAGGCATGGGAAGCCCACCAGAGTGTCCGAATCAGGTCGAAAACCTATCGAGCTTCGTGTGCAGCGAAATTAAAACGGAGGAGGTGCGAAAGGTGATATCAAATTTAAGAGATGGAAAAGCGGGAGGAGTGGATGAAATTCCTAACGAGTTTATCAAAAAAGGGGGAGAGGAACTCGTGAAAAGCCTAACTGCCCTATTCAATCTGGCCATAAAAAATCAAGAGGTCCCAAAGGAGTGGAGAGAAGGTAAAGTGACATTTATTCACAAAAAGGGGGAAAAAGACGTTTTGGATAACTATCGAGGGATCTCTGTCAGTAGCAACATTGGAAAGGTTTTCTGTAAAGTCCTGTATGGGAGACTAGAGGAGGTGGTTGAGGAGAAGGATTTTTTGGGAGAAATCCAGAATGACTTCAGGAAGGGAAGGAGAGTTACTGACCATCTTTTCACACTATCCCAAATGATAGAATCCGCGAAAGCAAAAAAGAAAAAGATGTTTATGGCCTTTTTGGATATCAAGAAGGCATACGATAGAGTATGGAGGGAAGGTGTGTGGCGCAAGCTGGAGGCTATGGGCTTAGGAGGCGAGTTTGTTGGAATTATGAAAGCATTATATAAAGATGTACAGAGTGAACTTAGCCTGGGAAACATTACAACGAAACGTGTGCCTATGGAGATAGGCCTAAAACAGGGGTGTATCCTTTCGCCGATCCTGTTTGCATTGTACATCAAAGGTTTAGGAGATGAACTTCTGCGTAGCGAGGAGGGGATAGCAGTTGGGGACTTGAAGATCCCAGGGCTATTTTTTGCAGACGATATGTTTCTAGTGTCAGAAAGCGAAGAGGGGGTAACGAAAATGCTGGGAATTGTTGGGAAATATGGGAGCAAATGGAGACTCGAACTTAATGAAAGCAAGAGCAAAGTTATACCTGTGGGCCGCAAAGTGGACCCCACTCGAAGGTGGAGAGTGGGTGAGTTCTGCATTCCGGAAGGGAGCAGCAAACTTCTCAGTGTGGGAGAGACGGGTGATTACGAGTATTTGGGGGTAAATATAAACATTACAGGAAGAGGCATCTACCGGAACCACACAAATAAATTGATTCTGAAGGGGAAGCGAATCCTTAACCAAATGAAACTTATAGGGAGAAACAGTTTCAATAAGGTTTTCGTGGGGAAAACCATTTGGGAAATGGTGGGGCTGCCAAGTATAACATACGGTACGGAAGTGGTACCCCTAAACCAGACGGCCGTAAAGAGCTTGGAAATCCCGCAAAACGATGCAGGCCGATGGATAACGGGGTCGAGTAATGCCGCAGCGCTAGAAGCAATCAGGGGTGAGCTTGGGTGGATGAGGATCAAGGACAGGATAGACCTGTTGAAGCTCGGTTATCTTAATTATTTGGTAAATCTCCCCGACAGCCGATGGTGTAAAGTAATGTTCCTGAGAATTTTCAACTCAAATATCAAAACGGGGTGGATGGTCCAAGTGAGGGAGCTAGTAGAGAACTACTCATTGGAGATCTCGGACCTGGACGTTGGGGCAAACCAGGGTAAAAAAATCGTCAGAGAAAGGGTCATGGAGGATTGTAACCGTAATTGGCGAGAGGGGGTCAAATCAAAGAGGTCTTTGGGTGGCCTGCGTGATAAAGAGAAGCCAGGTTTTGAAGAGTACCTTGATGGCACCTTTGGGGGGGGGGTCACTGTTGTTCAAGCTGAGGTCGCAATCCCTGGAGCTGAGGGGAAAATTGGGAAAGACGGTGAAAGGGAGTGCCAGATGTGTAACTTGGACATGGTGGAGACCCTGGAACACTTTCTTCTAGAATGCCCAAAGTATCAGCCTAAAAGAATGAGATTCACTGGGAGTATAATGGGGAAGTGGGATGGGAGAATGAAGGACATGTGGTTAGGGGGAGACTCAAAGGAGAGGGTTAATATGCTAATCGGAGAGATTGGGAAGAATGGGACAAGGGATATCATCAAGCAGTTCGTCTCCGAGTGTTGGGAGGAGAGGAGAAGCGTGGGAATAGGGAGGCAGTTGGGAGTACAGGGGTAACCATGGCCTTCTCGTCCGAGAACCGCGACAAATCAGCGGCTGGCCAAAGTGTTATTATTATTATTATGCGCTCTCCCATAAATTGCAACGAGGCAAATCCCCCACAGATTCAAAACATTTACTTTCAAGATGATATGAAGAGCATGGAAAGAATATGAAGCCTTTGAATTTTAGTTTTAGTTTTAAATGAATGTTTTATTTTTCAAGTTAAAAATGAATTTATTTGGATAAATATGAACTCTCTATATTTCTTTGTGTAAAAACACAGCCGAAATCCTCTCCATGTTTGCTCACTTTTTACAAAAGAAAAATTCAAAATAAAACCCTCCCTCCCTCACTGATTGGAAGAACAATTGCCTGAGAATCAATTAATTTATTTTGTGTGGCCTTAAAAGCAATTTTTAGGCAACAAATAAAAAGGTTTTGGTTCTCAGGCAATCCCCCAATGAAATTAAACCCCCTTACTGAGAGTTCTTTTTTATTGGTCTTCAGTGTCTTCTAGAATTAGTTTGAAATTGTGAGACTTTAGGATTTTTAATGTTTTTGACGGATGTATATTTATTAAAATAACCCAAATATTACGCGGACACTGTTTATTTTTCGAAAGTGGTGCATAAATATAAGTCAACACAAATGTATTAGATATTACTTAATAAACTGGTAGAGCGCTAAAATGTTCCTAGTTGCCACAATTTGTCTTCGCCTTGTCACAATTTATAGGAGATTGTCTGCAGGTACTCTCCCATAAATTGTAACAAGGCAAATCTATACAGATGAAATAGTTCACTTCAAAGATAAAGTGAACGACAGGCACAGAATATGAAACCTTCAAATTATGGCGTCTGCATCTACATATAACTGATTATGGGCTTCCAAGCACTCAACCAATGATAAATAAATAAATAAATAAATAAATAAATAAATAAATAAATAAATAAATAAATAAATAAATAAATAAATAAATAAAAGCCTGCTTCCCTCATTGATTTGAAAAATTAATTGCCCAGGAACCATATGTGTTTGACCTTACAGGGGTTCTTTTTATCCACGGTTGGTTCAAGAGAAGAAGAGACGTGGGAAGGAAGCCCTATAGCCCTGGGACAATGTTTTTATGGGCCATACCAGCAAAATGCTAGTTTTCTACAGTTTGTGGGTTATATGGGGTAAAATTGGTAATATTGGTTCTATAAGCGTGTCGCTCGAGACAGATTTCCCGAGCGCTTGCCAACACTGGCACCAATTATTTATTTATTGGTGTTTAAGGTCACATGCTTATGCACAATGGCTAATCGTGACAGTTTTACGGGTGGAGGAAGCCGGAGTATACGGAGAGAACCACCGAGCAACTGTCGGCTCCTCAACATTTTAACTCTGTTCAAGCTCCACCCAAGCAGGGTTACAGAGGTTGAAGACATGTGCACCATCGATGTGCAGTACACCTTCGTACACGGCGTCATCGTGCCCCATGTAGGCAACTGGGATAAAGTGCCTTGCCCAAGGACACAACGCGAACTCGGCACCTCTAGCACAGAAGTCCAACATTCTACCACCGCGCTCCCCACTGGCACCAAAGTAGATCTCGAATTTCCACGTCATTTCATGAAGTAGATCATTTGATTATTTATTTATTTATTTATTTATTTATTTATTTTTATTTATTTATTTATTTATTGGTGTTTAAGGTCACATATTTCTGCACAGTGGCTAATCATGACCATGACAGTTTTACAGGTGGAGGAAGCCGGAGTACCCGGAAAGAACCACCGAGCAACGGCGAGCAACAGTCAGCTCCCCAAAATACTAACTCTACACAAGCAGGATTAGCATTGGCTGAAGACAAGTGCATCATCGACGTGCAGTACGCCTTAGTATACAACGCCACCCTGCCCCCACGTGGGCAATGGGGTGAAGTGTCTTGCCCAAGGACACAACGCGGTTGCCGCAGGTGGGATTCGAACCGAGGACCTCTAGCAGAGAAGTCCAACATTCTACCACTGAGCCACCGCGATTCCCACTGGCACGAAAGCAGACCTCGAATTTCCACGTCATTTCGTGAAGTAGATCATTTGATTATTTATTTATTGGTGTTTAAGGTCACATATTTCTGCACAATGGCTAATCATGACAGTTTTACGGGTTGAGGAAGCCGGAGTACCCGGAGAGAACCACCGAGCAACGGCGAGCAACTGCCAGCTCCCCAAAATACTAACTCTACACAAGCAGGATTAGCATTGGCCGAAGACAAGTGCACCATAGACGTGCAGTACGCCTTAGTATACAACGCCACCGTGCCCCCACGTGGGAAATCGGGTGAAGTGTCTTGCCCAAGGACACAACGCGGTTGCCGCAGATGGGATTCGAACCGAGGACCTCTCGGCTTGGTGCCTTGCACCTCTACCTACTGAGCCACCGCGCCCCTAGATCATTTGATACCAGATGAAATAAGTATTGTTTATTGACATCAATACAGTACGAATAATACACTCACTTCTGTGTATCCTTCATACGCGATATTCCAAATAACGAAACTATATATGCACGATATAACAGAGACATCCGAATCGCACATTTTGGGTCGAATCGGATCCCAAATCGACTCAGGCGGAGGATTTCGATTCAAATTGTAAGTACTCCAATATAGAGCTACACACTCTATAAATACCCCAGATTCGCTCTTAGAGCACTGAATTTAGCAAAGTGGGATGTCTAGTCCTACCTAGGATACTCATTTTGTTACCCCCCCCCCCCCCCGTCCCGGATGGAAACGACCGAGTAGAGGGTCCCACTTAAGACTAGGGGAACCTCCGCCACACAATGACCTTCCAAATATCATATTTGGCCTACCAAAACTGGCTGGGCCACCCCTAGAAAAGAATCCTTGCTTTGCGACTGGTTGTCGGCCACTTAAATTGTTCTACCGGACTAACTTATAAATACGAATCAGTCATTTCTTACATTTAAAAAATAATTTCAGTCAACTCGCCGCAAGTATGATATTTCTGTAATGAGAGCGAAAACCAAACTACATATTAATATTTCTAAATCCCCCGTTTACACTAAAAACTGGATTTCTATACACTGGTGGTTATTATAAACAACAATTTGACCCTTTGCCTAGCAGATGACACCTGGAAACAAAATTCTTGAATACCTATATTTTTTTCATTTTTTTGCGCCCAAGACATCGCTTATGCCCCCTCCTTGGAACGAACTCATTGAGCTCGTTCCAATGAGGGGTCATGACTCATAAGCTATGTTTTTGAGATAAAAAATGAAATAATAAGGAAAGCTGAATGGTGATTTTTGCGAATAGCGCTGGCCGGTTTTGGCCGTTATGTTGGATAAAGGATTAAACAAATAACAAAAACAGACATGACTTAGAACAGACTGGAAGAAACTTGAAATGAATATCGATTGTTACAGTAGGCAAAAAATGAAGATCAGATGGGTTTCATTAATTGATTAATCTGGTGTACCAACTTGGAGGATATCTATTTTGAGTACCTGATATACGTATTATTTTTTTGTTTATTGGGGTTTAAGGTCACATATTTCTGCACAATGGCTAATCATGTCCATGACAGTTTTACGGGTGGAGGAAGCCGGAGTACCCGGAGAGAACCACCGAGCAACGACGAGCAACTGTCAGCTTCCCAACATACTAACTCCACACAAGCAGGGTTAGCATTGGTTGAAGACAAGTGCACCATCAACGTGCAGTACGCCTTAGTACACGACGTCACCGTGCCCCCACATGGGCAATGGGGTGAAGTGTCTTGCCCAAGGACACAACGCGGTTGCCGCAGGTGGGGTTCGAACCGAGGACCTCTCGGCTTGCAGCCTGCACCTCTACCTACTGAGCCACCGCGCCCCCTGCCTGATAAACGTATCGAGTCACACATAAGAAATGTTCTAAAACCTTAAAGTGCTTTTCAGAATAATGAAATGACACAGACTTTTTCCCGTGATACTACACCTTCTTACTAAAACCGTTGCATCCTGTCATCAGAACGAATTGCTTTATTATATAACAGAAGTTACAAACTGCAAGGTCAATAAAGTGTTCTGGTGGAACTATTGGCGGACTGGGCCAAGAAAAGTTACCGGGAAATGCATCAAGGGGGGGGGGGGGGGGGGGGGCTGGATCCGGAGAAAAATTTTGATTTTTCGAACTGAACGAACTCCGCTTCCTTACATCTCAACGATCAGTGACAGTCCACTGTGCGGTTAACTGGAAATTCAGCTAGGTTTCGGTTTGGTTAACAAAAGTTCAAAATTCATGTGTTCATTTTCACTAGTATCTTGTGTGTAATCTGTACAGACGTTTCTATTTTGTTTACCAGGACAATTGTCTTTTGTAAGTTACAACATTTTTGATCCCCGCCTCTGACACTGTTCTTTAGCCCTATTGTGAATTATATCGTTGGTAGAATTATTTGTAACACCATGTACACTGCCATGCCTCCTTTTTTATAAATTTTAATGCCTCAAAGTTTGAACGAGGATCTCGTATTCTTTGTTATTGCCTTTAATATACTGACCACTAACTGACCAATGAATTTTTGCTTGGCCTCTCCATTTTTCTGAACACTGAAATCCAGATTGCACAGTACAGTATCCTATCACCTTCTCATAATTCTTGTGTTCAGCGTTCTGTTTTGGAATGTTTGCTAAACACACTGTTTCGGCTGTTTCTGGGGTCGTCCAAACTGGAACATTCATCTACGGAGGCACACATTGGACAGATGTACTTGCGTGTTCAAACTTCAATGTGGACTGTTGTGTCACAATCAACTTTTGGTAATTAAATAGTTTGTGTTCTCACGGTTTCCGTTTTGTTCTATATTTTAGAAGGTAAAGCACACAGTTCTATTATATCTCCTGTTTCTATACAAGGTTGGCTTTGATTTGAGTTTCTGATTTCCGTTGATTGTTTCATCCACGTTAATGTAAGGTCCCCATGTGAGATGAAGGTGGTAACGTTCGGTGTCCGTAAAATGTTTTCAATATTTGAGGGAATTATGCTTTCCATGCTGGTTTCTGTTATAAAAGTCCCTCTATTCTTTATGTTCAGAGTGAGCTAAGAAGTCACTTTTTCCCGGATTTTCCACAAATTGTAACACCGTTGTTGATCACTTAAAATTATTCTACCAGGATTGAACATTGAACGTACCACGAATAAGTCTTTTCTTGCATTTAAAAAACAATTTATTAGCATAACAGTGGATTCCAGTCGGCACGCCACAAATAGGATATTTCCTAATTAAGAGCAAAATCTACACTATAAATTTGCGTTTCCAAATTCCCCATTTTATGTTTAAAAAAACTATAAGCAACTATTTAAACATACAACAAAAACTGACATGATTTAGAACAAACTTGGAGAAACTTGAAATGAATATTGACCGATTGTTACAGCAGACAATAATGGAGATCAGAATGAATTCATCCACCAATTAATCTGATGTACCAGTGTAGTACATATAGAGGATATGGAATGAGTGTTTTGGTCGTACGATATTTATGAAACGGGGTCTAAGAATTTTCCATTTTGTCGAGCCTCTGTTTCGGCAAAACGGGAAATTCGTAGACGAGATTCATAAATGTTGAGTGGCCAAAACGCGAATTTCATATTCTGTTTATCATATGACACCACAGTTAACAAAACACACATCTTTTTAGATAGGAGTGAAGGGTTAAAGAATGGAATTTCACCTTGAAATTTGACTGTGATGCGTCACAGCTGCACGTAGTCATACGTTATAACCGCATTAATTTGACACAAATCTTTTCTGTGATAATCAATCAGAAAGCTTTCTTTTGAAATTGACCAATCAAATCAGTTGAAGGTGTTATCAAGCACTAATTAATATTTATTTAAAATGTGAAAGGGTAATAAGCTGAGAAAACGGAGAAGTCATACGATAAAACTATTTTGAAAACATGTTAATCACATCGCGTCACACATGAGAAAATGTTCTAAAACCTATACATACTTTTCAGAATAATAAAATGTCACATTACCCCCTACTTACTGAAGCCGATGCCTTCTGAGGGCAAAACGAATTGCTTAGTCCTAGTTATATTGCCTACTTCTTACGTCCATTTTGCCCATGAAATCCCTCTACTGACTCTTCTTTCATCGTCTGAGATGAAGTACCCTTTCAGCCCCGAAAGCACCTGCACATGCCCAACAGCCTGGCAGTGGCCCTAAATATTTGTACCACCACCTCCAGCCATTAGACAGTTTCAAGCAATGAAGTACATTCACTGGAAATGCTTTCTGTATAGATAGGATTTAGCAACCGTAAGAGGTAGCAAAGAATTCACGAGCTTGGGGCCTATGGAGTTACGTTGCTGGGTGAATGACAGTGCCGGTAAAAGGTCACATCCTGTGTGACGAATAAAATGTGATGCAAATGTGGACAGTGCACACCGAAAGTGAAAACAGCAAGATTTATATTAACTATTTTCCTAACAAGAATATCAGTCGTCACCTGCAAACATTTCTTAGATAACAAAAAAAAATAAATTATATTTTGTCTGAAAAGCATAGTTTATGATCCCTCATTGGAACGATCTCAACGAGCTCGTGTCACTGAGGGTGTTAAAACTTATGTTTTTAAGGAAGAAACTGAAAGCAAAATATGAATGGCCATTTTTGTGAGTAGTGCGGGCAGATTACGTCCGTAATATTATATATAGGGTTAATTATTTGTCAAGATGGAGACTCGAATTTAATAAAACCATTTTCAGACGTGCGGCCGATGTCCGCATATACTGCCTAAAATGTACTGAAATGGAATAAAACACAGCATCATTACGACTCGCCTCTCAAATTACTCATGACAAAACTTGACAAATGGCTTGCAGCTGTTTTATGAAAAATGAAAAGCAGATCCAAGTTTCAAAGGCGCCATTCAACAAAGGATACCAGTAGTTCACTCAGTAATATTTTAGCACTTATATAATAAATAAAACGTAAACACCCTGTTTACATAATAAAACACTGTATTTATTGATCTAGAGCACTTCTGAGACTTACAATATTAACGCTTCCCGTACAAAATGTAACTTTTTTTGTAAAGCAAATTTTGTCAGTCGAGGAACAGACGACACAATAAACAGCAAACGGTGTCTAGCACCAGTAATAATTTAACCTTTTACCTAACGTAATGGGGATATCTGACCAGCGTTATACTAGGGCCTTGCTCCATCCAGTGGTATGCATAGGATGCGCATACTACAGCCTTCTATGGTCTATATAGTGATGTATGTACTCGGCCTTGGGTCTACAGTCGGGTATGTGATAGGAGATTGATGGGAAGGTGAGTTTTCTTGAAACATTTTCCCGTGACGTCATAGGAGCGTTGACTTCTGTTGATGTCCACTGTACAAACCGACATTACGTTATTCGGGTCAGGCTGTCCCGGGCTTCCTATACGGGGATGATATGGTAGTATACTATTATAGTATGTGGGTCTCGAACCCCTGTTGATCTACTATAAGCCCTTAGTACTATCTACCTATCGAATACCTAATACTTTCCCATGGACAGTTCGGAATGCTGGGTCATGTGATGTTATGCTTGGTAGACTGGTATAGTAGTACAGGGTGTACAGTCTGTTGCCCTGGTGACCCCCTGTTAACCCTCATACCACAAATCCATCCGAAGCATTATTTTATCCTACAGTTGTATTGATAGTACGTAATGCTATGTGAGTTTTGTGTAGGTATGCTTGGTTGTTTGGAACGATAGAATAGGACGGACTGTCTGTATCCCGTTGGACAGCTATTCACCTAAGTCGTGTTGCTAGAAAAGGTTGATGTAGGCAATGCGTAATGCTAGGTCATGCAGTGTTGAGGGGGTATGCTTGGTTGCCTAGTACGATGTTATAGGGTGTAGGATATCTACTCCTGTTTCTTTACTGTATAGACCTTACTACTATTAACTCCTTGCATGCTGCTGGCAGATATTCGATCCCGGGACAGGATTTCCCTTGCCACTGAAATACGTTTAATATTGGCATATTTAATCAAATTTTCTCTCTTTAAATTGAATGAATTTTTTCACATATGATCTTTTGAGTTAAAGTCAGATGAATTTTTCATCAAATCTAGTCATGGCTGCTTTACAGCAGCCACGACTAGATCTGATGAAAAATATCTTGAAAATACTCAGCGGGATAAGGGTTAACTTACCTGATGATTCGTACTATCCTATCGGTAGTTCTCGATGCTAGATAATGTTGTTTAATGTCGGCTCACCATTGCTCCGTGTACTCAGAATGGATCCATCCCTCTCCTACTACTTATCATCACAATTGTTGAACAAATTGAAGAATTTGATTGAATTTGTGATTGTTTGTAGCTTCGAAAATCTTTCTTCGCTCGGTACTCTCTGTACAGAACTCTATTTCGTCAAGACATTTTCTACTTGTATTGAAGAAAATAAGTGCTTGCTGTATGCATAGGCCACTTTAACCCTTTACCCAACGTAACGGTCAAAACCGGTCAGCGCTCTTCACAAAAGTCGCCAATTAATTTTCATATGTTTTCATTTTTTGTCTCAAAAACATAGGTTATGACCCTCATTGGAACGAGCTCATCGAGCACGTTCCAATGAGGGGTCATAACCTATGTTTTTGAGACAAAAAAATGAAAAAAATTAGTTATTCAAGAATTTTGTTTGCAAGTGTCGTCTGCTTTTTATGTTAGGTAAAGGGTTAATCATATAAACATAGTACCTGAGTATCTCTGCAGGGAATCAAAACAATAGTATTATTAACTAGGCATTTCGCTTCAAGACGTCACGTATGCTCACATTTCATCGCAATGAACAGCCACTCGTTTAACTGTGGAATCTTTTCATGAATGGTTGCAGTCCTCAAAATACACGGTACATAGTATTACGAGGCAAAATGTGGGAAATGGCGTGCCATTATAATTTTTTTTTTTTCATTTTCCGACACCATACCGAACATGGTGAGTTGAGTCAAGGACAAATATCCACCATGACTCCCTTCCTTTCCACAGCTAGCCTAGAGGGACAGAGGCGAGTATCCGCACGCCTGGCATCCCTGGCATTAGCAGGGTGTCTGTCTCTGTGGTGATCAAATGTCGAACGGTACGCCCCTACTCTCTGCATGGGCAACATTTCGGTATGGACTCTTATGCAAAGATCACCAAAATATAACCGATACTGACCAGGGACCAATACTATAAAACGTTTACAATTGTATTTTCGAGAATTGTATTTTCTGCCTTTTAACCCTTTACTCAACGAATCGCCCGCATCCGCCCTCGTAATATGCAAATTAAGCCGCTGAAAAAATATTATTTTTCGGGGGTCACATGATATGGTTTTGTTGATTTTTTTTGAAAAATTTAAAAAAATGGTATTTAAAATAATTAGTTTTGATATCATCTGCGTTGGGTAAGGGGTTAATATAACTGACTAAAATGAATCATTAGCATTTTAAATACGGCAGTTTGCCAACTGGCAAATTGCCACTTCTGCGAAAATGCTAGTGGTTCATTTCAATCCATTTAAAGTCACAACTAGAAAATACAATTCTAGAAAATACAACTGTAAAAGTTTTATAGTATTGGCCCGACTGGTTCCTGTTCAAAAAGAATAAATGCTTTCTCAATGCTACAGAAAACCGCACTGCAACATTTTGTATATAACTTAAACACGAAGTGTTCGGGCGGCCTATAGGTGGCGGGGTGGTGGTAGTTGGTTGTGGTTTACAATTAGAAAACACTCGACGAACAACGTAAAAACTGGTGTAAAAAGTAAAAAAACATACCATTGGGTACTTTCTGTAATACGTAATGGATTTTGTTGTTCCAGATTATCTACTTTTTTACCAAAATCTCAATAACTTGATGCGTCATATTTTTAAAATTTTCTGGTAGAAACGAGAGAAGACATCTCTATAAAACTCGAACTCTCCGCGTCTATCATTGAGAGAATGACCCAACCCCATTCAACGAGAGAGGACGGACACCCCTATCGAGGGTGTCTCTCTTACTTGAAGTCCCCGTGTTATAACAAATGCTTTTCACGAGCACCGAGGCCAGTCGAAACCGTATTATCTGTGATAACACTTGGGAATACACTACCTCCACATGCTATCGCGCATAATACCCTACCCCGTGCATGTGAGCTATACCCCACCCACCTGTCTCTGAGCCATTATACATTGGCTTCTCTGTTTAGAAATAAAATTACCGGAATATTCTGGCTTAAAAACATTATAGTGATGTGCAGTTACATAAAGCCAGAAGGGCTCCGCTGAGCTTCCATTTTCAAAAAATTTCCCCGGAGGAAGTCCCCGGAGCGGCCACCGAGAGCAGGATACCCCTTTCGTGCTCGCGCCGCTCAGCCGTTACGTGCGTCGAGTGATAGTTCGCATCATTAGCCACGATGGAACGGAGGCGTCCGGAAACCCCGTTTAAGGTCACATATTTCTGCGCAATGGTTAATCGTGACAGCAACATGGAGATAAAGTCAAGTTTAGTCAATCGTTTATACCTATATTTCCCATTTTTAGCTCCCCTGACTTTCAGTCAGGAGAGCTATAGTGATCACTCACCGTCCGTCGTCCGTCGTCGTCCGTCGTCCGTCGTCCTTGAACATGGTGTTGCGTCTTCTCCTCGCAAACCGCTAAACCAATTTAATTGATATTTGAGATAATAGTTTGTTATGACATCGAAATTTGATTTTGTTCAAATCAAGTTGCCTCGCCCCTTGGCAGGGCCATGCCCAAAAAGTATGCCTAAATCTTAAAAAATCTTCTTCTCATGAACCAGCAGTAGCAGAGACTTGATATTAGGTGTGCAGCTTCCTTTTGAGGTGTAGACTCAGATTTGTTCAAGAGAAGTTTGTGGGTCTATATTTGCCGTCGTTATGGTAGGGGCAAGAATTTTTGCCCCTCCCAAAATTTCTATTTTCCAAACCGAGAGGCAGATTTGGACCAAATTTGATATGAGGGCTTATTGGGTCATAAGTACTTAATTTATCCCCAAATTTTTTTCCCGCCGCCCCATGGGAACCGCAGGAGCTAAAAATAGAAAAAAATTAAAACGCCCACATCTCCAAAACTACACGGCACTGAGAATTCTTATTTGGTGTGAAGCTTCCTTAGGACCAACAGAATGGAATGGTAAAAAAAATGCTATCAGTTTTATCATGGGGTACTTTTCTGGGACTTTGAAAAAGTGCCGAGTCAGCATTTTTTAACACTGTGGGTAATGGGAAAAACATTTAAGACTACTTTTCTCCCAAACCACTGCTCAAAAAGCTTTCAGATTTCACATATAACATCTTTGGAAGATTGTTTCACATGTTTATTGAAATCAGTTCCCTGGATCCATATTTGGGCTCTCTATGGGAGCCCAAATGTTTAAATTAGTGCAGTATGAGGAATATTCTTTAAAAATCTTCTTCAGATCTACCGATAAGAATCTTTTGATATTTGGTATGCAGCATCCTTAGGGGGATGAGATTCAGGTTTGTTCAAGCCAAGTCCCTGGGTTCATATTTAGGCTGAAAATTTGGGGTCCCGTTCCGGACTTAGAAATTTTGGACCAAAATCCGGATTTTTTTTTCTGTTTTTTTTATGCGTTTCGGTCAATTTTAAGACAAAAAAAAAATTTTTTTTTTAAATTGTTTACCACAGAAAACAAGCACTTACTCACTTCTTGAGGTTCCCACGGGGAACGAAATCGAATATTCTTCTGATTGTCAGCGATAACCTTTCACGTTTTCTACCTTTTGCGATTATGGCTTGATAATGTTGATATATATCAGGCTGTTGACCCTCAAACGGCTACGTCCGATCAGCTGTATCAGGGCTTCTATTTCATCTTAATTTGGGAAAATCCATTTGGATTCTCTCGAAAATGGTTGCGGGAATCCACATTTGCTATGGAATGTCCAAGGATCCCATTAGGCCACCATGGTTCAACACCTGTTGTATACTGATAACACATGTTAGCCTTTTACCCAACACAGCTTTTTAATTTTTAAAATATGAACTGAATTTGATAATTTTTTAAAACAAAATAAACAGTATTTATTAATAAAACCGTACAAATATGGATGTCATTGGGACCGGCTCATGGAAAGCAAAATATGAGTGGCCATTTTGTTAGTAACGCAGGCAAATCATTACCATATTTGTACAATTTTATTGACAAAGTGTCGGGATATTTCAAGTTATGTTAGCCTTGTGTTGGTTAATTTGCTTCTGCTATGTTAGGTAAAGGGTTACGTTGCCTCAATTCTTTTCACATGAATCCTAGCAGAGCTACAGCGACAATCTACATGGATTCCCACTGGCTTTGTTACGTGTTTCTTTACTTGACTTGATTCTCCGATTTTTGTCTAAATATGAGCCCTGTGATATTCACAAAAATCGCCATTCAAGTTTTATTTTCTTAATTTTTCAAATTCTGCCTTCAAACCATAGTCTACGATCCCTAGTCGATCAAACTCATTACAGTGACGAATGGTAAGGTTTAACCCCCCCCCCCCCAAAAAAAAAAAAAACAACAACAACAACAACAACAACAACAAAGAAACCTCTTTTATTACACGCCTGTTCTATGAAATCCCCATCTAGAGCAACACTAAACCATGCGGAAAATGAAAATCCGTTCCGCACACATGTGTGGGCAATTTTAAAATTGAAGCGAAATTTCACTGGATTATTCTACAAATCGTGCACCGCAATTACAATTTGAATCGCTAGAGACAGCTAAAATAGTAACACGGGTTCCCCTCGGCAAATTTGGTTGGCGATAAAATATGTTTGTTTTTTGTTGATAGTTCGTTACCTGAGTTCCAATGTGTTCTATATGCCTTTTGTCAGCCTTCTGGCACATAGAACACATTGGAACTCGGGGGACGAGTTGTGAAATGAATTGCTGAGTGCCCTTTTATTAACCCTTTACCCAACGCAGACGATATCAAAATTTATTATTTTAAATACCATTTTTTGAATTTTTTCAAAACATTTCAACAAAACCATATCATGTGACCCCTCGTTGGAACGAGCTCGACGCGCTCGTTCCAACGAGGGGTCACATGATATGGTTTTGTTGAAATATTTTGAAAAATAATATTTTTTCAACTGCTGAATTTGCATATTACGCGGGCGGATGCGGTCGATTCGTTGGGTAAAGAGTTAATTGCATTCATAGACGTGAAAGCATGCAATAAACACAGAACGACATACGCGGGTAAATGGGTTAATCGATATGGCACGAGTGTCAGCGCGGAAGGAAAAAACGAGAGAACGCAAACCCTCGAGTTTTATCCCTCCACGTTGGCACAAGTTCTGTGTATTAACTATTCAAAAAAACTGCGCAAGTGTAGTCTAATACTGTTTTATATGAAGGGTTAACTCATTAAATTAATGACAGTGTAATGAACAAACGCACTTGATTTTCACACCATATTCCGTATCATCGAGTGACAGAGGCAGTAAACATCCCGAACAAGAAAGGCCGTTGATCCGTATTCTACTTGCCACTTGGGTGTAAAATTAATTTGATGGCAATTACCAAATCATTTGAATGTAATTATTACCACCGTTCCGATATTATGTGATATTTTATAGAGTTTTAATTTTTTAAGTTTGACACTGTTATGGCGATAACCGCATCTTTGTTACGGCAGCCTGCCACATGCATACCCCGAATGATTCAAATAAGGCGTGTTTTCTTACCTTTATAATTATGGCACTATGAGCGTACGTTTTATGATGATAATGATTTTACGATATTATTAAAACAGCAGCAGCAGCAGCAGCCGCAGCAGCAGCAACAACAACAACAACAGCAACAACAATTATTACTATACTCATTATCTATGCCCCATCAGGCCTGAAAATAAGCTTTCTGACATTTGCAAAATGAGGTTCCCAGAGGGTGAATTTGATGATGCTGTCCCATACAGTGGACCAATTTATCCTATGGGGTACCTCTTTCTGTTCAGATTTGAGACCCTGATTCAGATTGAGGTTCACAGAGGGTAAATTTAGTGATGCTACCCTGCTGTGCAGGGTAGCATCACTAAACTCACCCTCTGGGGACCTCATTTTGCAGATGACTGTCTGCTTATTTTCTGGCTTGTGCCTCATTCATCTCCCTTTCCTCCCCTTCATCCCCTTCTTCCAGTCTTTTTTCTCATCATCATCAACAACAACAAAAACAACAACAACAACAACAACAACAACAACGATGACGACGACGACAACGACGACACACAACAACAATACTATCAACACCAACACCCACAACAACAACAACAACAACATTCATCAGAAAAGATCTGTGACTCAAGTTCTGTGGGATTCTCGATCACTTATCAGAACCGTTGTCTAAATTTCTGAAACTTTTTCATTACCTCTGGTATTTGTCTACCAGCCGATAAAAGCTCTTTTTTGTATCCCAGACCACTAATACCTGCATCTGACACCGATTTTCGGGAAGCTGTCTCAGAGAGCTTCCCAAGGATTGTGTGAGGTGCAGGTGTTGTTTCAGTGCACACAAATCCAATCTGTGCAACGAAAACACACAAATACCATAGTTTGTATATAAAAGATTGTGGAGCGCGCTGGCTCAGTGGTAGACTGTTGGACTTCTGTGCTGAAGGCCCCGAGTTCTATCCCCGTCCGGGTCACCCCGCGTTGTGTCCTTGGGCAAGGCACTTTATTCCGGTTGTCTAAATGGGGGCACGATGACACCGTGTACTAAGGTGTACTGGACGTCGATGGTGCACGTGTCGTCAACCGCCGTAACCCTGCTTGAGCTTGAGCGGAGCTTGAACAGAGTTAGAATGTTGAGGAGCTGACAGGTTCTTGTCAATGCTCGGTGGCTCTCTCTAGGTACTCCGGCTTCCTCTACCCGTAAAACTGTCACGGTCACGATTAGCCATTGTGCATAAGTATGTGGCCTTAAACACCAATAAATAAATAAATATAAAAGACCCAAACAGACCCCCCCCCCCCCCCCAAAAAAAAAAAAAAAACAAAAAAAACAAAACAAAACAAAACAAAACAAAACAAACCCAAACAGGCAGTGGCCGAATCATTTAAGTTTTAAACGACTTTACAGTCCTTTTACCGAGAACGTCGAGTTCTCAGACATTAGCCTGATATTTTTCAGTTTAAATTCAAGACTTTTAAGCACCCAAGGAGCTAAACGAACGCCAAGTCCACAACTGCAGGGTTTATATTTCACCTAATTTTGGGAGAATCCATTTGGATTCTCACGAAAATGGTTGCGAGAATCCATATCTGCTATGAGTATCCCAGGAGCCCATGGGGGCCACCATGGTTGAACCCCTGCCGTATACTGCTAACACATGTTAACCATTTATCCAATACAGCTTTTTAATTTTAAAACATCAACTGAATTTAAAAAAAACCAAACAAACAATATTTACCAATAAAACTTTACAAATATGGATGCCACTGGAACCGGCTCAATGAGCCGGTTCCTATGACATCCATATTTATGCCCTGACCCTCTCGGGGCATTATGGTTTCACCATGTCCATCCGTCCGCCCGTCGTCCGTTAACTTTTGGTTACCGTCCAATAACAAAAGAACCGCTTATTTGATCAAATCATAATTTTAGGGTTTACATGTGGATGACTAGACAATGCATCCTTTCGATTTTGGTTCAGCTAGCCAATTCAATATGGCCGCCACGTCGGCCATATTGAATTTTGTTTCCGCCCAATAACTATTATGAATGCTGACTCGAATCATTTATATTTTTTTAGCGATTTATTGTTGGTGTCTAGAGGAAGTTTCCTTTCAATGTTGGACCAATTAGCTGAAACAAGATGGCCGCTTGTGGCCATTACATTATGGCTTCCATGGCGGCCATCTTGAATCAATTTTATTTTTTGATTATGCATTGTTGGCGTCTAGTCAAAGACTTGACTATCCTTATATCACACCGTCAGGGCCATATGCCACGCTTCGCGTGGTCCTCGTTGCACACTATTATTGACAAAGTGTCAGGATATTTCAGGTCATGTTAGCATTATATTGGTTGAAGTGCTGCCGTTATATTAGGTAAAGGGTTAAACTGACTCAATTCTTTTCACGCGAATCAAACCAGAGTTGCAGCGAGAATCTGCATGGATTCTTGCTGGTCTTGTTGCACGAATCTTTGCGTGAATCGATTCTCGAATTCTCGCCGAAATATAAGTTCTGAACTACAACTAAATATATTAAATATACTGTTATAAATTACATATAGAATATACCCATAGTAGCTTGGTGTACCAAATGTTCACCACGAATGGTGAAGTGGTGTTAACCGCGAGTCTTAGGCGCGCAATTAACACCACTTCACCACGAGTGGTAAACATTTGGTACACACCAAGCTACTTTGGGTATATTTTATTTATTCCATGATCGTCTGATTATTAAGAGTCACTAATATTTTTTCTCGATTTTACTGAGCAGCAGCCGAACATACGTGCGAATTTCTTTTTGTTTACATGAGCATCGGTGGGCGGTACTTCCGCTATCAGTTTTATCACCGAAACGAAATAGAAAAAGAAACAGAGCCCTTTTCACTTTAATAACACAATAACATACTGTTTCGAGTTATGGATGCTTTATTAACATGAGACAATGCACGTTTGTTAATTTTTGATGTTTTATGGGGTAAACTCATTTAAAAACGTAATAAATAATTGCCACTTTCATTTCACACTTCGCGCGGCGAATTTAGTAAGTTCGCATTCAGGTCGACGTCACCGAAGGTCATCTTGGATGTAGTTCCACTGTAGGTGTAAATTTTAACTATTGAAATCCCATTGTTGGCGCTTTCACCACGGTTGGTGTATAAAGTTAAAATTTATGTCATAGGCTTTTCATATATAGTAGAATAGTTAACCATGGTATACAATGTGATCAAATCGCCTGACACAGAAATATACAACTATCTACTACCTCTACTCCTAACTGCTACTTCAAACTTTTTACTTATTTCTCCCCTCCACCCTCGACTTCCCTCAACATCCATAACAATGCTACTAGTAGTATATCACGTACCCGAGCGACCCATATTTGCCGGCCACAGCCCCGGTCCCTGCCCCCCTCACCCTCCCCGAACGCGTTACAATAACTCACGTGGCCAGTAACGTTACACATCAACGCCATAGATGTACGTGGTTTCAGTGAGCATGTGCAACGTGTGTTATGGTTGCACGTGTTCCTGTCCTCCATTTTTATGATGAATGCAGCCATGTTGGTTTCTATGGTGCACGTTGTTACTATGGGATCCAATGTTCTTCATCTGTATGGGAGTGTCGTCTGAGTATTTGATCCGTTGTAATGGGGAATATCGAAAGATCCCAATGTTGATAAAATTATCGAAACGGATCGACAAGACCACAATCTCCGATGTAGTAGGTCGCTATGAGTAGCTCGTAATACTTCGGGGGTCTTCGGCAGTTTGGGAGGTCTTCCAATGTATGGGAGTATATCGAATTACCGAAACACACCAGACAATGGACGGAATTACCGAGAAGGACCTGACCAGACCGCCATCTTGTATAGTACTCGATTGATATGAGGAGTTTAGCGCTATATGACCTTGCGCGTTACAGAGCTGTGGTGATGATCAGTTAAGGTTGTTTCGGGGTGTACTCAAGTAGCACAGAAGAGCCCGAGACTTGAGGTGAAGGTATTCTGGACAGTTGAATAGTACAGGGGTGAGTCAAGGAGGGGTAAGGAGCTAAGGGCGAAGAAGCTCACGTTCGTGTACTAAATCGACTTTGAATTAAATTTTGAAACTTTGAACTAGATATATATCAATATACCAGGTCGAGTGGTAATAGATATGCCCGGGGCCAGCTCAACGCACAGATGCGCAGCCTGTGTTGGGGCTTTGCCATCAATAATAAGACATATACATTGATTGCTTTCGACGAATAACAATGAACGATTTAGCTGTAAACAAATGGCTGCGCCTAGTATCGCATCAAGGGAGACAACTCTAGGTTGATTCATATCAGCCGAGATCGGTGTAATATCAGCTGAGTTTGAAGTCATGTCAGCCGAGCTCGATAATAGGCAATTCTGGCAAAGAAATTAGGCGATAATTATTTTGTTAATGACGCCACATTTGTGTCTGTTATGGCGATATTCATACAGCGCGATATTTTCGAAATGTTATGGCTTATATCGCAAGACGCGATATTTTCACAACCATCGGTCATAAATTAAACGATGAAAATCACTGGTGCGCATTTTCCTTATATTTCAACTTTCAAAGTCAGCTTGTAAGTTGCATAACTATCGTATCACCGAAATACACGGCATATTGAATGTTAATAAGTGTTGTGAGGAGCGTCACATTAACGAGTTCAATGTACGAATTTGTTTTGTGCATTTATAGATTTTACTTGTAATGTACGGGATCCGAGTATGGGCCTCCTTATCGTGTAGTTTAGTCCGCCCTTTTCCACGTACCAGCCACACATTCCCAATTAGGGCTGTCACGAGTAATCGATTGTTGATCGGTCACGGCGAAATCGATTAGTATTTTTCGTTGTCGAATAATCGGTAAATTGTATCCCGTTTTAGACATTTAATAACTAAAAGAAAATTTGATGATAAAAATATTGTTTCTAAAGATGAAGAGTTAAGAACATCGATGTTAAACCTCAAGAAGCTGTGGGAAACATTTGTCTTTAAGGTACATTCATCAAAGCTTTGATGTTCTGAACTTTTGAACCGTCAGTGTAATAATCAAGACCGGTCGGCAGTTGCGAAGTTCGCAACTGCCGACCGGTCTTGATTATTACACTGACGGTTCAAAAGTTCAGAACATCAAAGCTTTGAATGTAACTAAAAGAGGATCGTCGTCGTTGTTTATTTGAGGTAGGTCAACTAACTTGAACTTCATTTTTATCGACTTCATCGATTATTTGCGACGATTAATCGATTCCTAAATTAAAAAATCGTGACAGCCCTATTCCCAATTCCTCAATATGCACTGAACGTGAGTTTATCGGCCATGACAGACAGTGAAGTAGAGTGAATGAAAAGAGTAATCATAGTTTTCGAGTAACTTTTGAAATTTTTACAAAATTCCAATTTAATTATTGAATAAGTTGGGAAGGACGCGTGCTCACAGCACGCCCCCCGATTTCTACGCCCCTGGATATACCATCTTTCATCGTTAAGTTCTCAAGAATAATGTGTTTTTTGTAGAAATTTAGAGTAAAAGGTTAATGGTGTGTGTAAGAAGTGGGGCAATACCGCCAGGGCATTGTGTGTGTGTGTGTGTGTGTGGGGGGGGGGGGGGGGGGGGGGCACTGCTGAAGTTCCGGCCAACATTTTCGTAACTATTGCATCCATTGCAATCTTACTGGGAATTAGTAGGAAAGGGGTGCACATACCCTTTACTTTTAAGATGTGACCGAAGATTCCATCGTTTAATTTAATTTGAACACAAATTCTCCACGGTCTGTCTTTATAGTCGAAAAAATACACATCATTGGCTTCATATTTAACAAATTTTCCCATCCGGTCGAAACAGTGTTCCCGATTGGGCAATTTGATAAATGTAGAACTACAAATGTGCATTTTTTCTCACTGAAGATTAGTGCATGAGTTTATGGTAACGTAAAGGCGGACGTGACAACCGTTACTTATTCCCAAATCCTTATTCGACAGTCGTTATCAACCGATTTTATCACCCTAATGAAATGAACAATGTGAAATTTCACGTGTGTAATTTATCGATTTAGTCAACCAAAAAACTTTTAAAAAATTTTGTCCATGATCATCCTTATCAAAGTTGTCAAAAAACATCGAAATTTCTTTTGACCATTTTAGAATGCAAATACGTTCTACATATAAATATACCTTTGTTTTCACGTTCCATTCTGCTGAAATCGCTTGTTCTTATTTATTTATTTATTTATTTATTTATTTATTTATTTATTTATTTATTGTGGCTTAACGACACATTCGACTAGGGATCTGCGAATCACAAATTTCTTTTCGAATCGAATCTCGAATCGAATCGTGTCTCTGATATCGACATCGAATCGAATCCCGAATCGAATCTTAAAAGATAAGTTATTTCATATTGCATCAAACGGAAGTTACGGAACACTGTGATGACCCTTACGCGACGGAGTGAACACCTTAAACACCAATAACTAAATATTCTCTGTAGCACCGTCGCTGAAACAGCTAGGCCTATTGTCCATAGGTTTAGTTTTTGAAGGCCTAACTTGTTACTATTCACGTTCTTAAGAACGTGAATAGTAACAAGTTAGGCCTTCAAAAACGAAAACTATGGATAATGTTCTGGGCCAAATTCACACCTTACCTAACAATTAAACATTGTCAGTTACTCAAATAAATAGGAATTGAGCCTACATGAATGAATTTTCTAATGACAGTTTTATCCTATTTTTGTTGGAAATGTAACAAATTGAAGTTAGTACGAGAGATTCGAAAAAATCGAATCCTGAGACTGATTCGGGATCGATCTCGAAGCATACGCATGGTATCGATATCGAATCGAATCTCGAATATTCGCAGGACCCTGCATTCGACAGCCAGAATCACCTCTTGTCGGACAGTTTCTTGGTTGAGGAAGCTGGAGTATCCGGAGGAAATCACCGAGCAACGGCGAGCAACTGCCTGACTCCCCAAAGTACTAATTCACACAAGCAGGATTAGTATTGGTTGAAGAGAAGTTCATCATCAACCTGCAGTACGCTTTAGTACAAAGCCCCACCATTCTCCCACGTGGGCAGTCGGGTTTAAGTGCCTCGCCTAAGGACAATAAAGTTACCCCCGGCGCGCATCGAACCGTTGACCTTTCGATTTGACGCCCAATGCCATAACCACTGGGCCGTCGCTCTTCCGCTTGTTCTGGCTGAATAAAGAAACTAGGAGAAAACAATATCTGTCACTGCGAATTCAACTTTTTCGGCCATGACAGCCGTAGGTTCACGCTCAGTGTCACCGTTATTAAATCAGGACTCGAAGTTTACTTGAATGATATTTGAAACATGAGACAACTCTTCAAACAGAATCCACCCACAATCGTTCCAAACACACTGAATAATCTTCAGTTCAGGTTCTTAATGTTCTACCAATTCAAAATATAGAGGTTACAGCCGACAGAACAAAATTTTCAATTTCAAACGTTTGTTTTTCAGTATCTCTACATAGCTTTGTGTATTGTATTCCTACCCTGTCACTAAGACATATGGTCCACACTCATATGCATCAGTGTGTGGGCGCCCATGTATGACCGCGCCCCTCCAAGTTCGAAATGTTTTTCTACATCCCCGGCCACGCAAAAGATGCGACACAAGATAAATATGAGTTCACCCCTTACCTAACAATAAAAGCAGACGACACTTGCCAACAAAATTCTTGAATAACTAATTTTTTTCATTTTTGTCTCAAAAACATAGGTCATTGCCCCTCATTGGAACGAGCTCGACGCTATGTTTTTGAGACAAAAAATGAAAAAATAATGAAAATTAAATGACGATTTTTGTGAATAACACTGGCCGGTTTTGCCGTTACGTTGGGTAAAAGGTTAAATATCACCTGACGGAAAGTGCACTAGTGTGACAGATGCATAGAGCATTTTCGATTATCTTGAAATTGAGAGCGCGCGCTCCGGATGCGCCCTAACTGCACCTGCAAATTCGTCACCTGAGTTCCAATGTGTTCTATGTGCCAGTAGGCACATAGAACACATTGGAACTCAGGGGACGAATTGTTACTTCGCCCAGTCTTGGAATCGGATAAACAAAGCTGTGCTTATAAAATGAGAAAAAAACATGAACTATTTGAATGGAAGGGTTAATTTCATTGTTAATAACTGTTCCCTTTACTACGTAATCGAAATATTAGTTAATAATAATGAAAATCAGTTGGGAGCGGGTTTCTTTAACTAATTATAATTGATTCTGTATATGGATTTATGTTAAAGTTTTTAATGTGATATATAATAAGAGGGTATTTCAGCTTTTGTGAAAAAGGAAGATAATGATTCACCGTATGCCATTTACCCTAAAGTAAAAAAATACATAAAAGCAACAAGTAGACCCATCGCAAAATAGCACACAAATTACTGCCATTCACATATTTAATACACCGATGTACTTTTTACACGATGCTTTCAATGGCATAAACAGGCATAGTGCATCTTTTGTTGTGCATCGATTACACCGGTAACGACTTTTTAACGCATGCGCGACAAACTTCTACCGCGTTGGAGCGAAATTCAAAACACCAATAAAAGTTACAAACCAGCGTTTATTAACACTTGTTGTCTCACTAAAAAACATTTAAAATGAATATGTTTTGAAATAAAGCCATCATTCCTTTTGCATTTAAATTGTGTTAGTTTTATAAATGGAGGCAATTTATATGAAGATAATGTGTTGACACACGCGCGTAAATTACACCCCTTCCTCGAAAACCAATTTAAAAACAACGATTTAATATGCTTTGAATATTTCATGGTAAAAATTAATTCATTTATTAATTATGTCATTAAATTTCTCAGTTTGACAAACGATTAGAAATTAATCCGTATCACACGTTTTTTTTTACAACGCGTGTGTCACCTTCCATATTTTTCCCTGTTCTAACAACTGCAGCATGTAGATTTTTTATGTTTTCTCTGTGACGGACTGATTTCCTTTATTCGTCTTTTATTGTACAGACGACTCTTGAGTCTTTCTTTCCTTCCACTTGTTTGATACGCTCTTAAACGAGACCAACGGATAGAACATCTGCTTTGACGAAGTTTTCCTGATTCATGTCCGTGGTACTGTTATGAAACAGACTCCATGTGGCTCATAGAAATGTTTGAATAATTAGCGAACGCCAGCTACATTATGAAAAACAAGGTTTATTTGATAAAATGGGTGATCAATTGTGAGAAAATGAGGCTAATAATTTTGTAGAAACCGTTAGATATTGGTCCAGGGTGCAGCAGAAGACAGGTGAACACAGACTCTCGTGTCGTTTCTGCGCGTGTTGCAGTTTCCTTCAGTCCTCATAGTCTAATGTAACAAAGACCCAGACAACATTATTAAATGAACTGCAATGTTCCCTCAATCATACTTATTTCAGCCTGCTGCAGGTGAGACCTGTTTCACTTGTTTTAGAAGGAACCATGGAATTACGCGCACGTTTTTCAACTCAACCCTCATAATTCATTGCATGGACAAATGGATTCTGCCTTCTCGTGCACGTTACCCAAAATGCAAAACAAACACACTACCTCATCGACTCATTCAGATATTTTTAAAAGCACCTACTGATTTACAGTCTTTTCACTGTTATTTATGGTGTTGCGGAAACTGCAGCTGTCGTCATCAACGGCTTTAGCTAACATGAGGTCCAACCCTAACAGCCGTCTTCAGGTCTGGGGTTTGAATTGTCCTTATACATTAGATGCTGTTTCATTGGGAAGTAGGGACGAAGGAAGCATTTCAAACTTTGGGTGGGGAGGGACGGTCATACAAGGACACCCGAACATCAATGATGCCCCATTTACCTTAGTAGCATGGTTCGAATGCAAATCACAAAGCTGTGTTTGGGACTCGCGCACCACAACATTGATAAAAATGCACATTTTTAGCTTCATATATAACAAATTTTCCTCTTCGGCCGAAACATGGCGAAATTTGTTAGATATGGAGACAAAAATGTGCATTTTTGTCAACTTCAAAGTATGAGATACAGACAAATCAAACGAGAGAATCTTGAGTCACATCTTAAGAGAAAAGCATCTTAGTTGCTAATTTCTAGTAAGATTGCAGCGTCGGTTGGTAAAGATAATGTTGTGCCAAACTCTCTCTCCCCCACTCTGTCTCTCTCCCTCTTTCTGCTCCTCTCTCTCTCGCCCTCTCGATCTCTCTCAACTATTTCTGGAAAAGTTTGCCTGGGGTGTGCCTCCTATGGCCACAAGTTCTTACGTCCCTTCATGAAATCCAACTCAAACAGTAACTGTTGTCTTCAGGGCTCGGGATTTAGTCTGCCTGATACATTAGATACTATTGCATTTGGAATACAAAGCATCGCCACGTTAAAAAGCAAAGAATAAACGAAAACCACTGCAGTACTGTGATTTCAAAAGAAGCCACAGAAACGTGACCGGATAGCGACATAGTCGCAATTCTCTGTCCGTTTTCCTCTCCATAAACAATGTAGAGTCTCACGTGTCGAAACGAATGCGAGAGCATTTAATCCCAAATGCTGTTACCGGCTGTGTGTCACGATGCGGTTTAATTTTGCAATGTTTTAAGAAATATCGACTCACTGGTGAACGAGTGTTGCGGTCACATCGCGATCCGACCGGGAACGTGTTCGCTTTTACAATTACAGTACTCTACATGCTCCGTTATTGTAAACACAACGGGGCATCATTGATATGCGAGTGCCCTTGTGGATGCAGGTGTGTGCGTGTATAGATGTGTGTGTGTGTGTGCATATGTTTGCATGTGTATACACATATGTTCAAAATTATGTGTATATACATATGTCCAAATATCATTATATCGTCCATTGAGTTCCAATGTGTTCTATGTGCCTACTGGCAGCCTACTGGCACATAGAACACATTGGAACTCAAGGGACGATATATTTATCTTTATATTATAAAGGGACTTTATTTTGGGGCATGATAGGGTATTCTACGCTGCAAAAAATATAGGTTCTCTTTAGAACTAAAACTGGTTCAAATCTTGTCCCTGACGATTAGAACCAGTTTTGGTTTTAAAGAGAACCAATATTTTTGGCAGTGTATTGTTGATAATGTTGTTTCAAATGTTCTTAATTATAGTTCATTATCCGTGTATTATATTATAATGCAACCTGCCCCTGAGCGGGTGGTTTATTGCAATAAAGTTCTATTCTATTCTATTCAATATATCTATTTTAAATTTGTAGGAGAGGAGGGTAAACTAAGTGTTTAGCACCTGGCCTCCAGTCCAATTTGCACAAAGTGTAACAAATAAAATATGTTTCAACTAAACACCAGAGTGAAATTCCATAAATTAATCTGTACAATTTTACCCAAGGCAGGGAGAAACTTAGCAAAAGACAAGTGCAAGACAAAATATACTATTTCAAACTCAGGAGCCATGTTTTGAGTTATCGTCATAACTTTACTTTGACTCTAAGCCGTTTGAACCCCGTTGGCATATTCCATGTCAGTTCAATTCCATCACTTGGAAGAATCCATATTCCTCATTATTTCAATTTCAATCAATATTTTCAATCAATATTTTCAACGTGCAGCCTTCATGAATTCAGGTCGTATAGCGATCACGGGCCTGAAAACTGATCTTTCGGGTTCAAAGATTTAATAGTAACACACATAATAATTTTTAAAAACCCTCGTTCTTAAATAGACTACGACTGCAAGTCTAATTTAGACAGACTTGATGGGAAGTGAGAAGAGGGCGTAACAACCAGAGGTTTCTAGTTAAGAATAGGGTAGGCCCCCATCCCTCACAACGGCCTTCCAAATATATATGCCCCCCCCCCCAAAAAAAAAACCTGGCTAAGGTACCCTCTATTATGAAATCCTGGCTACGCGCCTAATCCAGATAGGAATGTGTGCCGTTAGTGGATTAAAACAATGAGATAAAAGTCAGAATATTCATCAGCCTAATATAAGTGGTAGACTGTTGGACTTCTATGCTTGAGGTCCCGAGTTCGATCCCGGCCCGGGCAACCCGCGTTGTGTCCTTGGGCAAGGCATGTTATCCCAGTTGCCTAAATGGGGGCACGATGACGCTGTGTACTAAGACGCACTGCACGTCGATGGTGCACAAGTCTTCAACCGCTGTAACCCTGCTTGAGCGGAGCTTGAACAGAGTTAGAATGTTGAGGAGCTGACAGTTGCTCGTCGATGCTCGGTGGTTCTCTCCGGGTACTCAGGCTTCCTCCATCCTTAAAACTCTCACGTTCACGACTAGCCAGCGTGCATAAGTATGCGACCTTAAACACGAATAAATAATATTATGCAGGATTTGCATTAGTTGCGTTTTATGGGTGTTTGTTCTCCTGACTGAACCCATCCATGAGAAATATTTCTATTGATTGTTCTTTGAACCATTCCTTTCATGCCAAGACTCCGTTTTATTCCTCACTCTAACTAATAACTAAATGTCCACACCGTCTCCCATTTGTCCATTTTTTCTTCAAACTTTATAAAAACACGGAATCCAATTTTACGGAGTCGTATATCAATCCCATTTACAGAATCTCTGATATAGCCTGTTATAGATATTTTACATTGAACGCTGTATAAAATGGCACATGTTTTGGAAAAATGAAGCAATCTGACCGAGGGTGTATTCGAGACAGAGATAGGAATAGCTAGGAAGTAGTGTTACAAGTCAATGGTTGAGACATGGGACAGAATAACGGTAGCAAATAATAATTGTACAAGGCCGCAATAGAACAAGACTGCAGAAAAGTTAATGATAGGACAAGTAGTTGTGGACAAGTAGTGGCATTCAAGTTTTAGAGATGAGATGGAAACTGTTGATAAGTCTGCCTGTATAGCAGCTGTATAGGAGCTAGGAGCCACACAGGAGCTGTGTCACAGGTATCATCGAATATCGAAATGAGGCTAAGAAGGATAATAGAATAGCCCTCATTGAGGGATTTCTAATGGCACTCATAGAAGCCGTATAGGAGACATGTAGGAGCTAGGAGCCATATAGGAGCTGGATCATAGGTATCCTTAAATATCGAAATGAGTCTAAGAGGGATAGTAAATTAAATCTCATTGAGAGATTTTCTCATGGCCCTCATTTCAGCAAAAGGAGTGCCGAAGGCCCGTTGTTCGTTATTTATGGTAGTGGAAATGGGTGCCACGGGTTGTGGTTGTTAAATGAACTAATTGGATGATCTGGAGAAATGATACAAGAACAAGAGTATTTGGAATAGGGGTAGAATTGCCTGCACAGACCAGAAATTCTAAATATAGTAACACAACTGTTCCAAATGATATTCTCTTCTACTCTACTGAGCTACACATACTCCAGAACAAACGAACAGGGTCGGGAAGACGATAACTACAGCATAGATAGAATAATTCGAACTAGTACAACTTGTCGGGTTGTTTGTGGTAATTAGGTTTACTCTTGTACAAAGGAATATACCCCCAAACATACCCCCGCCCCTATTGTAGGCCTTTGGGTAACATACAACCACGTGCTACCATAGAAACCAAGATGGCGGCCTCCATTGTACAAAATAGAGGACGGAAAGACGTATCGTAACAACACGCGCTGCGCATGTGCACTCACAATACGTATCACTATGGGGATGACGTCACAACATGGCCGCTCATGTGGGTTACCATGACAACCATACATGGCGCCACTGGGTCACATGACTATGACGTTACAGCCTAGGCCCCACACTAGGTCTCTCCAATGTGGGTCGATCTCCACATCACCTGCTGCTCATATACATTATTGAGATGAATTGACGGCAACATGGTTTAATGCTCGCAGCCCAGTGGAAAACTTGATGAAATGAATGGTGTCCGTTTTTGACTGAATTTATTCATCAATCTGTTGACAGAGTACGCTTCCTTATGGCAGTTATTCATCACATGCTAGTAGTATGTCAAGGGCTTGAAGTGCCTGAGTTGGATGATCTCATGTGACGTCATAGTCACGTGACCTAGTTACTGATGTTAGTCGTCGGAGCCGGAGTGAACTACTGCCATGTTGTGACGTCCTTCCCATAGTTATAAATGATCTTTGTGCGCATGCTCAGCGCGTGTTGTTAGGGTGATACATGTTTCGGTCGTCCATTTTGTACACTGAAGGTCGCCATCTTGATTTCTATGGTAACACGTGGTTACTACGTGTCAAAAAATACGCTAATATGACGGGGATTATGTCCGGAGGGTGTGTTTCTTTGTATAAGAGTAAATCCAATTACCCAATAGACACAGCAATCACTCCAAACTACCAAAAACTACCGACACGGACTTGGCGAAGCCTCATTTTGGGTTTATAATACTAGCACGTGGTGCTATAGGGCCGTAAATAAGACGGTGTGTGTTCTGTTTAACAAGAGTACTTTTCTTGTTCGGATTTTTCCCCAAATCCTCGTTTTCTTCGTAGAATTACCACAAACTGCCTGATAAATATTTATTTGGCTTGGATTTTCCCCAGTATCCCCTGCTTCTGCCTATCTTGGCCTTACTATAACTTTTTCTCTCCTATCCATGTTATGACTTTCCCAGCCCTGTTACAACCGATAATGTTACAACGCCGCATAATGTTACACCAACGCATAATGTTACAAAAGATGTAGTAAACAACCGATAATGTTATAAACTCCGCATAATGTTATAACTTTTTTCAACCCGTTATGTTATAAAAATCGACGCATAATGTTATAACTTTTTTCAACCCGTTATGTTACAACAAATTAACCGATAATGTTATAACTTCTGTATACTAATTCCAGTTACAGCTTTTGTAGATGGACTTTACCACTTACCATTTACTGCTGCATAAAGGTATGTAATGTTTATACTAAAGGCTTCTGCTCTGGTTAAGGCGAGGAGCCCCCCCCCCCCCCCCCCCCCAACTCCCGGGGATTTATCATAGAATGACCTAGTCACGTTACATAGACGCGGATTATCCTGGTAACTCGATCGTGTGACGTCATTACCATGATCATCCAGTGCCTAACATGGTGAAGGCGGGGGTGGTAGAGGAGGGGTGCTATTTTATCCGGTTGGTACGTTTACCCACATGCGTAGTCTCCGCTTCCAGAAATGTAGTGTACCATAGTCCCCTGACGCCTTTGGGGATGGGCAAATGCCTCTGTTTCTGCTTGTTTTGGGCATCTAAAACTCATTAGTCGCATATTTCTTAGTCATAAGAATATCTTATTGTTCATTAATTTGACATTTTAACAACTAACAGTGAACAAAAATGAGGTGGAGTTAAAAGAGGTCAAAAAGTTGGATGGAGCGAGGTACATTTGGTGGATGTGGCAGGTTGGTAGTGTCGCACGGAAGCCGGAGAATAAGATGCGAGACTGGGTAGGAAGGGGAATGGGGTTTAGGAGGATTGAAAGGGGTGGACAGGGATTAGGCTGAGAAAGAGAGGAGGTCGTGGATTAGTACATAAGGGTGATTGTGCAGATAAAGCTATCTGAGAATACTATAAGAGAGTAGTGCTAGACGTATGATAATATAGATGGTGGAGATGTTAGAAGAAGTGGAAGTGATGAAAGTAGTATAGCTCGTATGTTTGAGGTACAGGTTGCCGGACCCCGCTGCCGGACCCCGGAAGGGAGGTCATGTCACGTGACCTAGTGGCGCCATGTTGTGTTGTCATGGTAACCCGCGTGAGCGGCCATGTTGTGACGTCATCTCCATAGTGATACGTGGTGTGAGTGCGCATGCGCAGCGCGTGTTGTTAGGGTGATACGTGTTTCCGTCGTCCATTTTGTATACTGGAGGCCGCCATCTTGGTTTCTATGGTAGCACGTGATTGCTATGTTACCCAATTGTTCTGCAATAAGACGGGGTATGTTTTGAGGGTGTGTTCCTTTGTAGAAGAGTAAATCTAATTACCACAAACAACCCGACAATCCTTCCAAATCACCAAAATCCACCCGAAATCACCGAAATTGACTTTATGTCCCCAATTTATCGGCTTAGCACGTGGTGCTATAGTACCGAGAGGGTATCGGGGGTGCATTCGACTGAAGTGGAGTAATTTTCTGGTTCGGATTTTCCCAGAATCCTCATTAACTACCCAAATAAACCCGTCAAGTTGTATTATTTCGAATTCTTTAAGAATCCTTTTTTTTTGAATCCCATGACGTTTTTTCCCTATTAAGAGTAGCACGTAATACCGAGGGGGTGTGTCCGTTTGAACAGGAGTAATGTTCTGGCTAAGAATTCTCCCAGATTCCCTTTTTGGATCCCTATCCCATGACGTTTTTCCCATTAAAAGACACGTTCCTTTGGTCATTACCCAGAAGTCTCTGCTTCTATCTATATATGCAATAGTTATCGTTTATCTGGCCATGTTCCTTTGTTCTAGAGTATACTCCAGTAGTGTAGAAGAGCCTATTAACTGGAACAGTTTACCTTATTATTGCTATATTTAGCAATTTCTGGTCTATTCTTGTTAGTTCTGACCCTAATCCAAGTACTCTTGTTTCATTTATATAACTAACCAATCAGATTGCTTGATTTCCCATAATCTGTATGCAGGGTTATCTCCCTTCTGTATAACAAAAGACTATATCCAATGACCATATCTCATGGAATCCCATTTTTTTGCAAAACACCTGTGGCTATGGAATCCCTTTTTTATCATATGTGCTTATGTGAAAAAGCACAATGTGACACAATGTGCCCTAGCACAAAGGCACATGCTTTATGTGCCGATATATGCTTATGTGAAAAGGCACAATGTGACACAATGTGCCCTATAACATAGGCACATACGGGTATTTGAGGATACCTTTGGCCTGGTATTGTATTATTTGAGGATACTTATCGAGGATTCCTACTGGAGAATCCCTTTTTGTCATATGTGCTTATGTGAAAAGGCACAATGTGACACAATATGCCCTATCACATAGGCACATGCTTTATGTGCCGATATGTGCTTATGTGAAAAGTCACAATGTGACACAATATGCCCTATCACATAGACACATACGGGTATTTGAGGATACCTATGACCTGGTATTGTATTATTTGAGGATACCTATCGAGGATACCTACTGGAGAATCCCTTTTTGTCATATGTGCTTATGTGAAAAGTCACAATGTGACACAATATGCCCTATCACATAGACACATACGGGTATTTGAGGATACCTATGGCCTGGTGTTGTATTATTTGAGGATACCTATTGAGGATATCTATCGAGGATACCTTTATAGGATACTTATCTGAGGATACTATATAGGCTGTACATATCCTTATAGGTCTCTTGCTGGCCCTTAGTACTATTAATCCACCTGATGCATTATGTTATCCTATGACTGGTATAGGTAGTATGCAATGCTAGGCATAGGGGTATTGTGGGTAGGGGTACTGCCTGGTAGTTTAGAACGGTACTATAGTATGGGCGGTATATACACCTAAAGGCCCCTGTTACTGCTTGGTACTATTAACCAACCGATTGCTTTGTTTTATTATATGGCTGGTATATGTAGTACGTTATGGTAGACCTAGTGATTTTGTGGGGGTGGGGGTAATGCTTGGTAGTTTAGAACGGTAGAATAGCATAGGCTGTACATACCCCTGTAGGTCTCTTGCTGGCCCTTGGTACTACTGATCCACCAGGTACTTCATATTATTGAACGGTATTCTGGGTGGGGGTCAATGCCTGGTAATACAGAACGGCAGCAGAGTATGGTTGGTATATTCCCCTATAGATCCCATCCTAACCATTGACAGTATTAACCTACCAAATGCTTTGTATCATCTTGTTACTGGTAAGGTGGTACGTAATACCAGTAGTTCCTACCTTATTCCGAGTACTCTTGTTGTTTCATTTATCTAGATCATTTATATGAATTATAATTAACCAATTAGATTGCTTGATTTCCCATAACCTGTACTTTACCTGTACAGAGTTATCTCCCTTCTGTATAATAAAAACCTATATCAATGGTCATATTCCCAGGCACCCCAATTTCGGCACCCCGTTTTTGAAAAGCATATGGCCTTCGGCACCCCTTTTTCTGAAATGAGGATAAGAGTCGTATTAAATTATACCTCATTGAGGGATTTTTAATACGACTCTTATCCTCATTTCAGAAAAAAGGGGTGCCGAAGGCCATATGCTTTTCAAAAAAGGGGTGCCGAAATTGGGGTGCCTGGGAATATGGCCATTGATATAGGTTTTTATTATACAGAAGGGAGATAACTCTGTACGATTAAGTACAGGTTATGGGAAATCAAGCAGTCTAATTGGTTAATTATAATTTATATAAATGATCTATATAAATGAAACAACAAGAGTACTCGGAATAAGGTAGGAACTACTGGTATTACGTACCACCTTACCAGTAACAGGATGATACAAAGCATTTGGTAGGTTAATACTGTCAACGGTTAGGATGGGATCTATAGGGGAATATACCAACCATACTCTGCAGCCGTTCTGTATTACCAGGCATTGACCCCACCCAGAATACCGCTCAATAATATGAAGTACCTGGTGGATCAGTAGTACCAAGGGCCAGCAAGAGACCTACAGGGGTATGTACAGCATATGCTATTCTACCGTTCTAAACTACCAAGCATTACCCCCACCCCCACAAAATCACTAGGTCTACCATAACGTACTACATATACCAGCCATATAATAAAACAAAGCAATCGGTTGGTTAATAGTACCAAGCACTAACAGGGGCCTATAGGTGTATATACCGCCCATACTATAGTACCGTTCTAAACTACCAGGCAGTACCCCTACCCACAATACCCCTATGCCTAGTATTGCATACTACCTATACCAGTCATAGGATAAAATAATGCATCAGGTGGATTAATAGTACTGAGGGCCAGCAAGAGACCTATAGGGATATGTACAGCCTATATATTATCCTCAGATAAGTATCCTATAAAGGTATCCTCGATAGATATCCTCAATAGGTATCCTCAAATAATACAATACCAGGCCATAGGTATCCTCAAATACCCGTATGTGTCTATGTGATAGGGCATATTGTGTCTTATTGTGACTTTTCACATAAGCACATATGACAAAAAGGGATTCTCCAGTTGGTATCCTCGATAGGTATCCTCAAATAATACAATACCAGGTCATAGGTATCCTCAAATACCCGTATGTGTCTATGTGATAGGGCATATTGTGTCACATTGTGACTTTTCACATAAGAACATATCGGCACATAAAGCATGTGCCTATGTGATAGGGCATATTGTGTCACATTGTGCCTTTTCACATAAGCACATATGACAAAAAGGGATTCTCCAGTAGAAATCCTCGATAAGTATCCTCAAATAATACAATACCAGGCCAAAGGTATCCTCAAATACCCGTATGTGCCTATGTGATAGGGCACATTGTGTCACATTGTGCCTTTTCACATAAGCATATATCGGCACATAAAGCATGTGCCTTTGTGCTAGGGCACATTGTGTCACATTGTGCTTTTTCACATAAGCACATATGACAAAAAAGGGATTCCATAGCCACAGGTGTTTTGCAAAAAAAATGGGATTCCATGGGATATGGCCATTGGATATAGTCTTTTGTTATACAGAAGGGAGATAACCCTGCATACAGATTATGGGAAATCAGGCAATCTGATTGGTTAGTTATATAAATGAAACAACAAGAGTACTTGGAATAGGGTCAGAACTAACAAGAATAGACCAGAAATTGCTAAATATAGCAATAATAAGGTAAACTGTTCCAGTTAATAGGCTCCTCTACACTACTGGAGTATACTCTAGAACAAAGGAACATGGCCAGATAAACGATAACTATTGCATATATAGATAGAAGCAGAGACTTCTGGGTAATGACCAAAGGAACGTGTCTTTTAATGGGAAAAACGTCATGATTTAGGGATCCAAAAAGGGAATCTGGGAGAATTCTAAGCCAGAACATTACTCCTGTTCAATCGAACGCACCCCCGGTGCCCCCTTAGTACTATAGCACCACGTGCTAAGCCGATAAATTGGGGAAATAAAGTCAATTTCGGTGATTTCGGGTGGATTTTGGTGATTTGGAAGGATTGTCGGGTTGTTTGTGGTAATTAGACTTACTCTTCTACAAAGGAACACACCCTCAAAACATACCCCGTCTTATTGTAGGCCTTAGGTAACATAGCAATCACGTGCTACCATAGAAACCAAGATGGCGGCCTCCAGTATACAAAATGGACGACGGAAACACGTATCACCCTAACAACACGCGCAGCGCATGCGCACTCACACCACGTATCACTATGGAGATGACGTCACAACATGGCCGCTCACGCGGGTTACCATGACAACACAACATGGCGCCACTAGGTCACGTGACATGACGTCACTTCCGGGGTCCGGCAGCGGGGTCCGGCAACCTGTACCTCAAACATACGAGACATACTACTGATGAATTTGGGATTTCAGGTTCTGGAAAAGGTGGAATCACTAGAACAGGCAGTATAGGGAGAAGGAGGAGATTGTGGAGGAGGAGTTGTGTTGATGTTGGTGTTTTGGCGATGGTGTTGAGAAGTTATGTGTGTTGAAAATGAGCCATTTTGTAGGACCCGGGTGCAGGACCCTGGAAGTGACGTAATGTCACGTGATTGGGCGATCATGTTGGGTTGTCATGATAGTGCATGTGGGTGGCCATGTTGTGATGTCATTATCATGATAATAGGTGGTAGAAGTACGTATGCGCAGCGCGTGTTGTTATGGGGACACGTGCTCCGTCTCACCCCTAACAACCCGACAATAGATATCGAATTAATCCAAACATCCCGACAATCTTCAGAAAACTGACCAAACACTCCCGAAAACACTCCCAAATAAAGGTAGGATAGTATCCTTAATGAGGGTATGAGACGCATGAAGAGGTACTCATTGCGTTCATTTTCATAGCTTTCATTTCGAGACGTATGATTTTGCGCGCGTCGTGCTCATTTTCGTAGCTTTCATTGCTTCATACGACGAAAAGGGGGATTCCGTGGGTTTAGTATCCTTAAAATATAGGATAGTATCGTTACCTAATGTCCGACCATATAATGGACGCGTAATTTATCACAGAAATGGGTTTATTACAATAATGGTTGGTTTATTACAATAGTGTTTTTTAACTGAGAGATAAACTGGAAGGGGGAGGCACCGTCCTTGTCCCCGGAGCACCACTTCCCCTTGACCCTGGACCTTCTGAAGTCCCGGTCCCGCGAGTTTCTGGCGACGGGTTACTAAATCGGTACTGGCAGGATTCGAGAGTGTTTTCGGGAATGATTTGGACAGTTTCCCGAAGATTGTCGGGTTGTTTGGATTAATTCGATATCTATTGTCGGGTTGTTAGGGATGAGACGGAGCACGTGTCCCTATAACAACACGCGCTGCACGCACTTCTACCACCTATTATCATGATAATGACATCACAACATGGTCTCCCACGTGCACTATCATGACAACCCAACATGACCGGCCAATCACGTGACATGACGTCACTTCCGGAGTCTTGCACCGGGGTCCTACAAAATGGCTAATTTTCAACATGCATAACTACTCAACACCATCACCAACACCGCCACAACACCAACATCAACACAACTCCTCCTCCACAATCTCCTCTTTCTCCCAATACTGCCTGTTCTAGTGATTCCGCCTTATCCAGAACCTGTAATCCCAAATTCATCACTTCCACTTCTTCCAACATCTCCACCATCTATATTATCATATCGTCTAGCACTACTCTCTTATAGTATTCTCAGATAGCCTTCTCTGTACAATCACCCTGATGTACTAATCCATGACCTCCTCTCTTTCTCAGCCTAATCCCTGCCCACCCCTTCCAGTCCTCCTAAACCCCATCCCTCTTCCTACCCAGTCTCGCATCTCATGCTTCGGCTTCCGTGCGACACTACCAACCCGCCACATCCACCATATGTGCCTCGCTCCATCCAACTTTTTGACCTCTTTTAACTCCACCTCATTTTTGTTCACTGTTAGTTGTTAAAATGTCAAATTAATGAACAATAAGATATTCTTATGACTAAGAAATATGCGACAAATTAGTTTTAGATGCCCAAAACACGCAGAAACAGAGGCATTTGCCCATCCCTAAAGGCGTCAGGGGACTATGGTACACTACATTTCTGGAAGCGGAGATTATGCATGTTGGTAAACGTACCAACCGGATAAAATAGCACCCCTCCTCCACCACCCCGCCTTCACCATGTTGGGCACTGGATGATCATGGTAATGACGTCATACGATTGAGTTACCAGGATAATCCGCGTCTATGTAATGTGACTAGGTCATTCTATGATAAATCCCCGGGAGTTGGGGGCGGGCTTGTCTCCTCGCCTCAACCAGAGCAGAAACCTTTAGTATAAATATTACATACCTTTATGCGGCAATAAATGGTAAGTGGTAAAGTCCATCTACAAAAGCTGTAACTGGAATTAGTATACAGAAGTTATAACATTATCGGTTAATTTGTTGTAACATAACGGGTTGAAAAAAGTTATAACATTATGCGTCGATTTTTATAACATAACGGGTTGAAAAAAGTTATAACATTATGCGGAGTTTATAACATTATCGGTTGTTTACTACATTTTTTGTAACATTATGCGTTGGTGTAACATTATGCGGCGTTGTAACATTATCGGTTGTAACAAGCCCCTTTAAAGTATTCTGACTCACCTGGATGCGTTTGTGTGCCAGTGCTTAATGTGTACTGTTGACATGTAACACAAAGGCACATGTTGAATGTGCCAATATGTGCTTTTGTGCTAGTGCACAATGCGCGCACATCACATGCAGCACACAGGCACATCCGAGGTCACTTATGGCATCGTAGTGTATCATTTGAGGATACCGTTTGACTTTTGAGAATACCTGTCTGAAGATGGTTTGGCTCCTAGTACTTGTTTGCCTCGACCTTCTAGAACACACCACACCCTTCATAGCTCCATGCCACCATATGTCGTGTGATCCAACGTTCATGTATTCACCAAATACTGTAGACGTCCATCACCTTTGCAGTCTTTTGCCATTACTGCCTTGTACTATTACAATTGAGCTGTTGAACTACTACAAGCTTAGAAGCTACCCTGGATTCTGCCTCGACATATGCCTTTGGCCAAATCTGTAATAGGCTCAATCAGATCACTTCATTCATTTAAGCCTGTATCATTCTATACAATGCCTAGACCAGTTACAAGCTCAGGTACCTTTCATATAAGAAACTATATGTTGGTCGTACCGAGTTGTACTTATATGCTAGGACACATTGTGTCACAATGTGTTCAAAGCGCGTGGAGCTCATAGGCACATCTAGGATGTGTCGTTATCTGCTTGTGTGCTTTTGCACAATGTGTGCACAATACATGCAGCACATAGGCACATACGATGAAAAAGGGATTCCAGTGGGATAGTCGGAACGGGATTCCATGGAACGTAGGACTGGTGTTTGGTCGAATGTGCTTGTGTGCTAGTACTCCTTGTGATGCAATGTGTACACATCGCCCCTAGAACACAGGCATAGCATGGATGTGCCGATACGTGCCTCTGTGCTAATTCACAATGTGCGCACATTGCGTGCAGCACATTGGCACAAACGGATATCTGAGAATACTTATAACATGTTGATGTACTATTGAGGATACCTTCTGGGGACTATTGAAGGATAGTATGCCTCTTGAAATATACCTACGCACGAAAAACGTGCACATGTGCTTGTGTGCCAGTACACATTGTGTCACAATGTGTACTCATCGCCTGTAGAATACAGGCATAGCAGGGATGTGCCGATACGTGCCAATGTACTAATTCACAATGTGCGCACATCGCATGCAGCACATAGGTAGAAACAGATATTTGAGGATACTTGTAACTTGGTGATGTACTATTGGAGGATACCTTCTGGGGTCTATTGGAGGATAGTATGCCTCTTCAAATATACCTACGCGCGAAAAACGCGCACATTGCCGTTACACTGATACGCAGACAGTTTTATTGGGGTTTAAGGATTCTTTTGACAGCCAGGTCCCCTCGTGTCGGGCAGCTTTGCTGCTGAAACAAGCAGGCGTAACCGAAGAGAACCATGGAGTAGTGGCGTGCAACTATCAGATTTCCCACGCACTAACTCCGCATAAGCAGGGTTAGCCTTGGTTGAAGGCAAGTGCACCATCGGCGTGTAGTACACATTAATACACGGCACCACCGTGCCCCACGTGGGCAATCTGGATGAAGTACCTTGTCCAAGGACACAGCACAGTCGCCCCGGCGGGGATCGAATCGTGCACCTTTCGGTCTAAAGCCCTATACCGTAACCCCTCAGTCACCCCTCTCCCCAGCAGACCAATGACTGACTTCAAACCATTTTTCTTATCTATACTTTTCGAAGTAAGAAGTTATAAGAAGTACCCGTATGAACCCTTGTAATTACGCCTATATTGGCCCAGGAGTACATATCCTCTTTTAATGTTTTTCACTGCTCGCAGGGTAAGCCACCTACTCTATTATCACACAGTAGCGGCATTCAAATACACTGGAACCCTGTGAATTGAAAGGCCACTTTGCCAATGAAAATTATTCAGTTAACGGGAGTATTTAATTCACTTTCCTGCATTCTGGAGATAAAGTTAGCATTTATTCTATTATATCTTGTTTGACAGAGCTCCATGAGTTCTGTCAAACAAGATGTAATAGATTAAATGCCTGTATTGGATGTACTGAAGCCAAATAGGTCTATAAACAAAGGAACTCTGGGGAGAGTCAGGGTAATTTCTCGACATGTTACAAGATTTTTTATTCACTTAACAGGAGTTTACTCTATAACCTCTATTGAATTATCAGGTCAAATTTTTACAGGATATATGGTAAATGGTTTTGTGTTCGGAAATTATACTCAATTAACAGGGTTATTCAGTTAAGAGATATCCAATTAAGTGGGCTCCACTGTACTCCCATGAGCCAAAATGACCCACTATGAGCCTATGTGAGGATTTTTTTAAAGTCCATGAGGAGCTTTTTACAGACCCTTTACTGTTTGTTTGTTTTTTTTAACATTTACGGCAAAGCTTTTGCAGTTTGTGAGTTTGAGTGCAGTTCGTGAGGAGGTTTTTACAAAAAAAAAAATTCTCGTAGTCCTAATAGACTCACGAGGCTATGCACCCATTATCAAAAGGGATTCTACAAGCATAGTCAGTCTAACGAAAAGGAATTTCATAAGTGAGTTCATGAAGTTTTCTACAGTTCGTGAGGTGTTTTTTTTCAGTTATGAGGATCTTGTTACAGTTGTTGGGAGTTTTTTCAAAGCCCTCATAGAATCATGAGCAATTAAGCCCAATATCTCATACCCTGAAAAGGAAATTCAAAATGCATTAGTCAGCCTATCGAAAAACGGTTCCAAGTGTGGGATTACTAGCTGATGGGAAGCTTGCAGAACCTCAAGGAGCCACTATAATTTCGTGAAGGATGTTTTACAGTTTGTTTTCAATTTGTTTTAGGTAAAACAGCTGGTAAAATGTATTTTACAGTTGCGAGGGATTTGCTATAGATGTGAGGAGATTTTTGCTCATAGCCCCTAAGCTCATAAGTAGTAACGAGCCCAATATCTCACAGACCATACGATAAAAAGGGATTTTAAAGTCTTTCTGGTCATCAGACTCGAATATTTTTATAAGAGATGTCTATTAGTTACAGTCTGTCAGACCTGAGTATTTTTTACAACATTTGCGTTAGTTGCATTCTATGTATTTCCCACGGTCTGAATCCACTGATCAGAAAATATTTTTACTCTTCTGTCATTAATGAACGATTCATCAGCAGCGAAAATCATGACCGGGAAAACCTTGTAGTTTTCGATTTTAACTGGTTGAGGGCTAGATTATTTTTGGTGGTCTGAATTTGTTATTGAAAAATTGTTTTATTACAAATTATTGGCGAGTGCCCACTGGCACTCTCCAGTCAGTTGCGATAAAACAAATCTATATGAACAAAATAGTATATGCGTTTGACTGAATTTAAAACATGAGAACGGAATATATTAGCTTTTGCTCAGGTACCCCAAGTTTTTGGAAGAATCGATAGTGGCTTCTAGCACTCAACCATTTAATGGCACCTCAGAACGAATGGAGTACGCAGATAGTGAAATGGGAAAAGATGAACCTCCATCCCACACCTTTCAGCTTTCTCTCTCCCAACTCTCCCAACTTTTTAGCCCTTTACCCAACACAGGCGATATCAAAATTTATTATTTTAAATATCATTTTTTAAAATTTTTCAAAATATTGCGACAAAACCATATCGTGCGACCTCTCATTGGAACGAGCTCAATGAGCTCGTTCCAATGAGGGGTCACATGATATGGTTTTGTCGAAATATTTTGAAAAATTTAATTTTTTCCAACTGCTCAATTTGCATATTACAGGGGCGGATGCGGGCGATTCGTTGGGTAAAGGGTTAATTAATACACGTTTTCCTTCTTTGGAAATGTCCAGGTGACATGTAGAGTTTGTTGAAAAACCGAAATTTCAACTGGTTATGAAAAAGTTGAGAAACAAATAGTGGATTTATTTAACACTTTCATTCTATTTATTTATTTATTGGTGTTTAAGGTCACATATTTCTGCAGAATGGCTAACGATGACCGTGACAGTTTTACGGGTGGAGGAAGCCGGAGTACCCGGAGAGAACCACCGAGCAATGGCGAGCAACTGTCAGCTCCCCAACATACCAACTCCACACAAGCAGGGTTAGCATTGGTTGAAGACAGGTGCACCATCGACGTGCAGTACGCCTTAGTACACAGCGCCACAGTGCCCCCACGTGGGCAATGGGAGGTGAAGTGTCTTGCCCAAGGACACAACGCGGTTGCCGCAGGTGGGATTCGAACCGAGGACCTCTCGGCTTGCAGCCTGCACCTCTACCCACTGAGCCACCGCGCCCCCACTTTCATTCTACACTGATACGTTAGTGTATACTGTCAAACGGGTCCTCTACCTTACACAATAGAAGACGATGCTCGCCAAACAAATTCTTTAATAAGCCCTCACCCAACGCACTCGATATCAGATATTATTATTTTAACTATTGTTTATTTAAAATTAAAAAAGAAGTTCAACAAAACCATATCATGATTGTGACCCCTCGTTAGAACTTATTATAATGAGGGGGTCGCATTTTATGTTTTTTTTTAAGAAATGTTTTGATTTTTTTTTCAACTGCACAATTTGTAAATTACATGGGTGGTTGCTGCCGATTCGTTACGTAAAGGGATAACTAAAAAATTCATTTTTGCCTCCAGATATAGCTCATAACCCATGAAAAAGATGTTATTACACACCTGTTCTATGAAATCCCCATCTACAGCAACACTAAACTATGTGGAAAATGAAAAAAATCCGTTCCTCACACTTGTGAGGAACGGAAATCGTTGACTGACTCATTTCAAGTAGAAGCGAAATTTCACTGGAATTTTCTACAAATCATGCACCGCAATTACAGTTTGAATCCCTAGCAATAGCTAAAAACCGTCCCCTGAGTTCCAATGTGTTCTGTGTGCCAGTTGGCACACAGAACACATTGGAACTCAGAGAACGAAATAGTAACACGGCTTTCCCTCGCAAACATAGTTGGCGATAAAATGTGTTCAATGTGTTGATAGTTGTCAATTAATTGCCGAGTGTCCTTCTGATAATTCTTTTTTATAGACGCGAAGTCGTGTAATAAACTCGGAAAGACGCGCGCGTGTGAATGGGTTAATCGATATGGCACTTGTGTCATCGCGGAAGAATAAAACTCGAGGCCTGTGGCCTCTTAATTTATCCTTCCGCGCTGGCACTCGTGCCATATCGATTAACCCATTCACATGCGTGTGTCGTTCTGTGTATATATAATTTGAACAATTTTTTATTGTGTGAATATATAGCGCTGTCGTTTCCGTTCCTTTGGGTAAAGGTTTAACTCGTTGGATACGGAAGGCTTCTTTTCCCTCCCAGTATCACGGCCCGATTTTACGCAAGTCGCGCAGTAGCGGACTATGCGATTGGGAGATTTTTCGATGGATCCAGGGACGTACTGGGCCAAGAACAGTTACCGGGGAAAACATCAAGGGGGACCCAGACCCGGAGAAAATTTTGATTTTGCGAAGAGAACGAATGTAGCTTCCTTGCATCTGAGCAATCAATAGCAGTCCACATGGAGGACAGTTCGATGACATGTTTGTATCATTTTCATCGATCATTCGACAAAAATGGTTCTACCGTTGAGAGGGTGGGTGGGTGGGTGGGTGGGGGGGGGGGGGGGGTATCGGTAACGCCATAGTTCGGCCCAACGGAGAACATTTTGACCTTTGAAACTGAAGGAACGCTGTTTCCCTTCAGCTGGGCGATCAATGGCAGACTAAACTACTGGTATATCGAAATTTCCTCTATGTGGACTGCCAATGGCAGTCCACATAGAGATTATTGCGATATTCCGACAGTCTGTGCAATCAGATCTATTTCGCCTCTTGGTCATTTTCACGAAATTTCACGTACCATCACGTGTTGGGCTGCATCAGTTTTGGGGACCCCAGGAGGAATCCAATCCGGCGCCCACCGGAAATTTTCCCGGTGACCATACGGCCAGTCCGCCTTTGGATGGACTGTATTCCATAAAAAAAACCAAAACAACATTTTGTTTAGATAGCCTTGAAGCTGATATTGTGATCCATTTGATGCTAAGGACAACAGGACAGAGCGATTTGCCACAATTTTTTTCAGATGGGGAGTCTTGTGCCCCACCTCCATAACTGTTGACTGACGGGAACTCAAGTTTCATTTTTGGACCTGGGAACCATCGGATTGGACCTAAGATTGGTGCGATCGCAATTCGAAATCGGACTGACTAGCCAGTTGTGACGGTCGGTCGGTCGACCGGCCAACGGTTGGCTTAGGGTGGGCCGGCCAAATTTGAGGATGATCCGGTACAAGGTTGTGGGTGGGCAGGCGAGAGGTTGGAAGTGGGCTAGTCGGGCAGAAATCTTTTGGGGCTGACCTTGGGTGTCCAGTCTGCGCCTGAAGTATATGACTGCTTACTGAATACCTTGGGTATGTTTGTTTGTTTGTTGGTGTTAATTATCGTGTCGTAGAGTTTCACCTGTAGGAGAACCCGAGTACCCAAAATAACTCCCTAGCAAGGGTGAGTAACGGTGGAATCGTCCAATTTACAAATCCGGTAAAAGCAGGGTTATCAGTGGTTGGAGGCAGATGTGCTATAAATGCGCTATATGGAACACCGCACCACTTTGCTCCGCCATTGGGCAGTTAGGATAAATTGTTTTGTCCAAGGACACAATAAAGATGACGCCGGTCATAATCGAACAAGCAACCTCTCGATATGAAATCCACTGCACTAACCCCGATCTGAAATTCAATATGAAATTCAATGCACTAACCATTATACCTTCGCGCTCTCGAATATTTGAAGCCGACCGATGAAAGGACCTACCTCAGGACGTATAGTAAGCGGGGATAGGGCCACACGTGTCCCCTACTTTTTTCAGAAAACGTTCGGAGACAGACAGACAGACAGACAGACAGACAGACAGCCAGACAGACAGACAGACAGACAGACAGACAGACAGACAGACAGACAGACAGACAGACAGACAGACAGACAGTTATAATTAGCTTGGGTGAGGGGGGTGGGGGTGCACAGACTCTTTACTCTTAAGATGTGGTCGGAGGTTTTCTCATTTCCTACGGCCTTTCACCATTTACCTAACGTAACGGCCAAAACTAGCCAGCGCCATTCACAAGAGTTGCCATTCAACTTTCAATATTTTTCATCTTTTGTCCAAAAACATAGCTCAAGAGCCCTCCGTGGAACGAGCTCGTTGAGATCGTTACAATGAGGAGTCATAATCTATGTTTTTGATGCAAAAAATAAAAAAAAAAATATTAAATCATTTTGTTTGCAAGTGTCGTTTGCTTTTCATGTTAGGTAAAGAGTTAAAGTCAAGAAATGTGCGATGGAAAAATTTGTTAAATATGGAGGCAAAAAGGGAATTTTTTCTCAATGCAGAGGTACTGAGTCCTACACATACTTTTGTGTATTACTGCTATGCCACAGAGACACGTGGCCCGCCAGTGGTATATATCAATGTGTGGATGCCCTTGCATGACCGTGCCCCTTCCTCCCCCACCCAAGTTCGAAATTTATGCAGATGAACTTACTTGAGAAATACCCTCGGTATTGATAGGGTTATGGCTGCTAGTTTTTCAAAGTTATGGGGATAAAAAAGTCAACCCTAGCACCTGCTTACACTATCCATAAACGATAGGCGCTGTTAATTTGTTTGATTAACGTATTTCAAATTTTTGATAATTAAAATCTTTACAAAGGAAAGGACCAGAGTGGAGAGATTACGACAACGATATCAGGGAAATGGTGTAAAACATTATCTATAAAATAATATTTAACGGTGATATTATTATATAATAATCCGAATTGATCTGGAAGGCTGATTCTGCAATAAATTTCACACTATGACCGTTTGTATTGAACATCTGAAGTGTGCATAAACTATAAAAAAATAGAATGTTTTTTTTTATTAAGTTGCAGTTGATCACCTCAGAATTTTACCCCTTTACCTAGCGTAACATTTATAACCGCCCAAGAGCATTCACAAATTTCATTATTTTTTAAAAAATTTTTTATCTAAAAACAGAGCTTATGACGTCAGAGTGGAACGAGCTCGTTCCAATGAGGGGTCAAAAGCCATTTATTGAGGTAAAACCTAATAACTATTAGTTATCTAACCCTTTACCTAACGCAGACGATTTCAGAATTTATTATTTTAAATATCATTGTTCAAATTTTTTCAAAAAATTTCAACAAAACCATATCATGTGACCCCTCTTTGGAACGAGCTCGTCGAGCTCGTTCCAAAGAGGGGTCACATGATATGATTTTGTTGAAATTTGTCGAAAAATAATATTTTTTCAGCTGCTGAATTTGTATATTACGTGGGCGGATGCGTGCGATTCGTTGGTTAAAGGGTTAAGAATTATTTTGTCTGCGTCGTCTGCTATTCGTGCCGGGCTGGGTAAAGGGTTAAAAAGTTAAAAAATCACAGAAAGGATTTCGTTCTTTCTTTATTGATTTATTAATTGGTGTGTAACTACACTTTCTACAGCCAGGGTCATATCGGGTTCGATAGCTGTGTCCTTGGGCAAGGCACTTTTTCCCAACTGCCTATGTGGGGCACGGTGGCGGTGTGTACTAAGGCGTACTGCACGTCGACGGTGCACTTGCCTTCAGTCAATGCTAAAACTTCTTGTGTGGGGTTATTACATTGGAGAGTCTGACAGTTGCTCGCCGTTGCTCGCCGTTGCTCGGTGATTCTCTCCGGCTTCCTCTACCCATAAAACTGTTCGATACGAGGTGACCCTGGCTTTCGAAAGTGTCGTTAAACCCAACAACAGCGAGTATACTGTTTGACTCTCCTATTTACTAACCAGGCAGAGACAAGGTTTCCATCACTTACGCATGTGACCACGATCGTGCAGTACGCCTTAGCATACCACTCTATCCTCTCCCACTTGGGCAATGGGATTTAAGTGTCTTGCCCAAGACACGGAGCAGATGACGTGGGTCACAATCGAATCTACGACTTTTAGGTCTGAAATTGAATTTGCTAGTGAATGAGCCACTACACTACCACTTCAGGAACAGGCCTGAAATTTAGCAGTCTGACATTTGCCGAATGAGGTTCCCAGAGGGTGAATTTGATGATGCTATCCCACACAGTGGGTCAATTTATCCTCTGGGTATATTTTTCTGTTTAGTTTTGAGACCCTGATTCAGATTGAGGTTCACAGGGGTAGATTTAGCGATGCTTCCCTGCTGTGCAGAGTAGCGCCACTAAATTCACCCTCTCGGGACCTCATTTTGCAGATGGCAGTCTGCATATTTTCTGGCTTATACGGGAAGGTTGGAAGTGACTCAACCCTCATCCCAAACTATTTAAAAGTGTAATGAGTCACGATTTCATATGAAATTTATATACAGAGTTCAGTAAAATTGACCTGGCCCGAGGTTTACAAAGGATCAGATCGATTTTAGTGAACGAGGTTCTGAAATTTTATGTCAAATTCCCACGTGGGGCACGGTGGCGCTGGGTACTACTAGGGCACGTCGATGGAGCACTTGTCTTCAGCCAATGCTAACACTGCTTAGGACGCTGGGGAGTCTGACGGCTGGTTGCATTTGTTAAATGGTTCTCTCAGGGTACTCCGACTCCCACAACCCGCAAACTGACTGTCCGGCACGAGGTGATCCTGGCTGTCGAAAGTGTCGTTAAACCCCAATTAATAAATAAATTATGTCAAATTTGCTTCGTTTTATCACAAAATGTGTAATATAACCATCACAAAAATCGCCAAATAAATTTTATTATTTTTTTAAACTTTTTCTCTGAAAACATAGCTTATGGACCCCTCACGAGAACGAGCCCATTGAGTTCCTTCCATTGAGGGGTGGGGGGGGGGTGGGGGGGGGTCATAAGCTATGTTTCCGATGCAAAAAAGAAAAAATGTTTAGTTATTCAGTTAATGTTCTTTTGGGGGGGTATAGAAATGTGTTCCGCCCATCTGTTCGTCCGTATGCCCATCCGTAACATCTTTGGACCTTCATATCTCAGTGGATGCTGGATTTAAACGATCTTTGGTATGCTGATAGACCACCATGGGGGAAAGGATATTCTCAAGTAACAGGTTTGGTCCATTTGTTTTCTAGAGTTAAGGGCCTTTTCCCGCATTTTTCAACCATTTCTCGGCACGGGATACCGGTGGCGTTGTACCTCGGGGTTTTCTTTGCAATTGCCGCCTGCTATTTGTATAAGGAGAGGTAAAATTCTAAATTAAGAGCATATTTTGAAACTAATGCCATGTAAACTGGAGTGGTATTTTAGTATCATATATATGAATACATTAGGCTATTTATTGAACCACAGAATTTGAATTTGTGCAATAGTGCGAAATTTTAGAGACGGATACATATAATTTTGTTCACATTTTAGAAACAGAGGAAAATATGCTCCATGGGTAGCTAATCGACTGGATGTGTCCTAAAGCTTAACATATATATACCGTCCCTTAAGTTTAACATCTGCAGTGCTTTAGTATTGCAGATGATACCTTGTGACACTCAAGGGGCAATATAGAATGTCAATACTATTGGGCGTCACATTACGATTCATGATTCGGGTCTTAACTCATACCTAGAGTCTAGTGCTCCTTTTGATACACCGCACCCCCTTGCTGCCGGATGCTTCCGACGCCTTTAGCATGACTACGGTGGCGAAAAGTACGTGTTAATTAAATAAGAAATTTCATCACGATTACGACATGCCACACATACATTTCCGAGAAGTCTTGAGTTTTTAGCTATGATCCCGACTGACCAATATTACTTTTCAAGATCAAGACATAGGGCTGCACGATATATCGATAAACCAATACATACTCTCGAGTGCATAATAATAGTACAGGGCAAAATAATAGTACACGGTGGAAAACTTCCTGAAAATTAATAATAGTACAGGGTCGAATAATAGTCTGGAGTGGAAAATTCCAAGATGTGAGCCAACCGCTATGCTCAGACTTCTGATGCTCTTGAAGTGGTGAAGGGCTAAATTTCTTTCGGTTATCACAATTTTCACATGGATTTGACTTGTTGCAATTTATGGGAGAGTGCCTGCACTCTCCCATAAATTGCACCAAGGCAAAACCTTATAGACTAATTAATTCTGTTTCAGTGACGGTATGAAGCACATCCACTGGGTACTAGGCCTTAAAGTTATGTTAACAGTACTTCAGAATGAAGCCCAAATATATGCTTCTAGCTCTCTACCCATTAACATTTTCATTGCATCCTGTGTTTGCTTGTACATGTACCCTACTAGTTTGTTTTGTTGACCTTTTTTAAATAAGCGACCGCTCTGCACATTCAATTGCTGAAAATTAATAATCATACAGGGTCAAATAAAGATCATACAGGTATGAATTTTGTTCGAAAAAGAATAATCATACATGTATGATTATTAGGCACTCAAGAGTACCTGTTCTCAAACCAAAATCAATTGAATACGGTTCTAATTACAAAAATATCGGTTTATCGTCATTATTTATTTACCCACAAATTAATTTTTAAGATGTCGTTAGTTTTAACTGTAGTCCCGGGTGAATAATATTATCCTTTTACTCAACGAATCGACGCATCCGCCCACGTAATATTCAGTAGTTGAAAAAATATATTTCACAACATTTCAACGGCAACATATCAATGACTCAAATGAGGTGTCACATTATATTGTTTTGTTGGAATTTTTAAAAAAAAAATTCGATAAACTAATATTTAAAATAATAAATTTGATATCGTCCAGATAAGACAGATTGTAAGCCTCATTCACATGGCCAACATTTACATAGTATGCAAAGATACCAGGGTATGCAATAGTAAAATTTGCAATGCGTTCACATGTATTTTAAAAATGCTGAGTATTTGCGTGGTATTTACAAGTCGCTTATAATATAAAGGCCGGTTATTCCATCGGGTTCACAGTCTCTTCCAAACATTCACAATGGACAGACTAATATCTGCAACCAGAACAAGACGAAGGCGAATTGTGCCATATTTGGTATATTTTATATTCATCTCGGCCCATATATCAATCAGTGTCTGTGTTTCATCGTCCAACCACGAGGAACCACGCCCTTTGGCCGGTTGTAGCGACTTGGTTTCTTTCGGTGGCATAGTTTTTTCAAACGCTCACTGTAACGCGGTAAACAGATATGACAGGAAACGATTGAAATTCTTGGAAATTTGGCGCGCAGTTGAAACAAATCTCAAAATAAGCATAACGCAATGTATTAACCCCTCCATGTTCCCTGTCCCAGAATGGGTATGCAAAATTTGCAATTCACATTTTGAATTCACATGGCCATAATTACACATGTGTAAACAATACGCATGTGCAATTTCGGATTTACATCTGGTCCACCCAGATGTATTTTTTGCACCGTGTGTATCTTTACACACGTGTGCAGACCCGTTCACATGACCATGTTTGCATACGTGAGTAAATTTACACACGTGTGTATCGTTGCACACGTATGTAAATCTCGCCATGTGAATGGGGCTTAAGATACGTTTATTCAGCAAAAACACCAAGGACAGGCAGATTGCATGATATACATAACAATAACAATAAACGGAAAGATAATAAATAGAGGATATTCACGAAAATTTGATGAATACCGAAAATATCTCGTGAGTGGCTACAAAGAAATATGAGGATCTTCACGAGCGACGCAGTCGCGAGTGAAGATCCTCATATTTCTTGTAGCCACGAACGAGATATTTTCGGTATTCATCAAATTTTCGTGAATTTTCTTTTTATTTAATGCTCTACGACTACAAACTCTCCAATTTGTGGCCTTTATTTGCCATTAAGGCGCAAAATTTATGTGCCGAACCGGCGTCCATACAAAAATTACAACAACCAAACTCCAACCATTGGAATGTGTGAATATCCGCACAAAAAGTAGTCCCGTCTTATTTCTCCCCTAACTTTACGATTTACCAAGGCTGGCGAATTGAAATAATCGCAATGTGTTTCGAAGAAATAGAACAATAACAAAAAACACCACTTTCTTATTTTCAATAACAAGACACGTCATTTTATTTTTTTTTAACCCAATGCACTGAAGACGTCTGAAGTTGAACTGAAGAAATTTGAAAGTGATTTCGGCTTTTCGCTGGAAGGTGAATGAGAAAGTCAAACTTTGAAACCGCTGATTTAATGAATTGATTTAGTCACTGTCACTATCAATTATTCGAATTCGTTTGTATTTGGGACTCTGGAATTCATTACTGATGTGCTGACTCTGTGATGATTGCATGTAAATGTTTATCGGCCCATTAAACGTGCATAAATACGCAGAATTTAAAGTACATGTGATTCGTCATCCGAACCTACGATGAAATATCGATTTCTAAATATCATTTTGATATTTCGTTTTGCCGACCGACAGGGGAATATGACTTAATTTTTCAGCGTGAATTGATGCCTGAGCATTAAATAAATTTTGATACGAAATGATAGTATTAACTGTTGTCGTAGTATGTCATATACGAATCGTTGCGGTCCGCGCAGAACTTGGTCGATATCCGCTATATCGAGGCGGTAAGTAGGATGGCTTCTTTCGCAATCAAAATATCTGAGAATCACAATGACCTGATGTGGAATGTGATAGCTGAACAAAGAAATCGTAAAGGCAAATTGGAATCCCTTTTCAGATTACTAGAAAGATACGGTCTCGCGGTCCCTCAACATCCAATTATCACTAACACTAATGCTATAGGTAAGCTCAAGTATAATTTGCGCTTGCCGTGCAGCATGTAAACACGTTCAAGAAGTCAGTGTTTGAGGACTGCAAAAAGAATGGAGATAATAAACTGAGAACTTACAGGTTGTTTAAAAATGACTATGCAATGGAAACGTACTTAGTGGAAACGAACTCGGCGGAAGACCGGGAAATTTTCACTAAGCTTCGTATCAGCAATCATAAGTTAGCTATTGAGAAAGGGCGACATTTACAACCGCCGAAGCATGTTATGGACAGGATATGTACTCACTGTGAAGCAAACTCTGAGAAAATAGAAAACGAATACCATTTTCTTTTGGAATGTACACATTATTCAGAGCTTCGATCAGAACTATTTGTTCTGATCAACAGAGAGATCGACGGTTTTAGTGATCGGAGTAAATTTGAGAACTTCAAATTAATATTTGAAAATAGAACCCCCAGTTTATGCCATAAAATCTGCAGCGTGATCCGGAATTTTTTCGTCAGACGATTATGATATGTTTAGTGATGTGTATTGGAAATTCTAGTTCACATCTCCACGATCTTTTGCGTATCAAATTAATAAAAAATATAGTTCTTTGATCATGGAAAAATGGTGGATGAAATTGTAATGTTTGAGTTCTACTTTTGTTCATGTTACTTGTAAATTATCGCATACTGTCCTGCATAGGATGTTTTATGCTAATAAATGTTATGTTACGTTATGTTATGCAGAATTAGCCGTTACCGACAACCACGTCACGACTGCTGATGGAGCTTCAGCTCTCGTCGTTTAACCCCCTGCACTCTGATGTCGAGAATACTCGACACCTCTCCAACTCTAAGCCCCACCACACCTTCCTGTCATCCATGGTTATCCCCCCTGTGTTGTCAGAAATTCAGCAATTTAGATTTTGGTTGACAGAGCTCAATTGGAGCTCTGTCAACCAAAATCTAAATTGCTGAATTTCTGACAACACAGGGGGGATAACCATGGATGACAAATCGGGCGTTTCGTCATCAGAGTGCAGGGGGTTAAAGAAAAGCAGGACCATATTACAGATGATGTTACACAGCCTGGATCATCATCTACGTTGGGTAAAGGGTTATTAGAACTGCATCATCAAGACATGCTAATTCGTTCTGACTGTGAAGACACAAGTCCCGATTGTGGTACGCATGTTCAGATATCTAAACACTAAACAGTCTTTCGATATATCAATATATTTTTTGAATACCGATGTCGGTATTCAGTTTAGAATATCGTCCAGCCCTATCAAGACACGCCTTCATAAGCATGCCTTAGTGATATATTTGGAATATTTTATCAGTCGGGACCTGAGCCATAACAGTCGAGGCGAATCAGGCTTATCACCATCCAAACCGGCCATTTTCAATACGCTTCTGGTAAAGGGAAAGATCAACTTTACATGTGTCAGGCAAAAATCTCCACGAAACTAGAGGAGAGAGAGAGAGAGAGAGAGAGAGAGAGAGAGAGAGAGAGAGAGCGCACATGGAATACGGACGGGATATTGTTTCCGATGTGCTTGAATTTACATCACGATAATCTTTCCTTTTTCAGCAGAGAGCTGTTCTTTGCAATTGAAGAGAGATAACTCTAATTGTTCTTGGCTTCCCGAAAAACGATTGTGTCGTGTCCTGAAATGAATTTATTTCATTCATTGATATATGCACTTAAGTGCATGCAACATAGACACACTTCCACATCTTTACCTACAGTTTACAACCCAGCATTTTAATCTTTTACAAAAAAAATAAATTAAATTTAACGTTTTTCGAAAGCAAATTTCACAATTTTTCAATAAAAGCATACAAATATGGATAAAATTTGAACCAGCTGGACGGGCTGGTTCTGTCGATACTCGTGTTTTTATGGTTTTACTGAGAAACTTCCGAGATATTTTAGGCTTATTCTGGTTAATTTTCTGGCCGTTTCTTGCCGCTATGTTAGGTAAAGGGTTAAGCATTGTTGACATTTACGTTAATAAATCTGGTTTTCTCTTCATCTTACCCCCAGATGACATGTATGCTCTGGAAAGAAGAGCAGAATAGCTAGAAGCCCCCAATGGTCGACCTTGAAAGAAAGGAGGGAGGAGATTGGGTGCCATATGTTTCCATGTCAATTAAATTTCTCTTTCCATCGATGTGACACCTAGCGTATACTTGTGCAGCTTTGACTTGAAATGAAATGGCCATCCAGTTTTTTTGTTGTCGTCCAGGCCATAGTTTTTTTCTCTCTGGTTTCAAGCCAAGAAATAAGCAGTCGGTCATCTACAGAATGAGGTTCCCAGTGGGTGAATTTGGTGATGCTACCCTGCACAGCAGGGAAGCATCACTAAATGTATCCCATGTGAACCTCAGTCTGAATCAAGGTCTCAAGCCTGAACAGAGGGAGGTACTTTAGGGATAAATTAGCCTACGGTATGGGCTAGCATAAGTAAATTCACCCTCTGGGGACATCATTCTGCAAATGACAGATTGCTTATTTCCAGGCTCGACTCGTTTGAACAGGTTTGTTGAGCTCGTTCCCTGAATTACCATAACAAGTACTCTGTAGCGATTGTCATAAATTATGGTTGTAGATATTAACACTGTTTGCGTGATCCTGTCGATCGTAAAAGACACGAGGGCATCCTGTTTTTTCAATAGGTGTAAGGCTTCAGTGTCTTTTTGCCTACGACTGACCAAAGGTTTTATCCTATTTACACCGCCATCTTCCACTTGATTAAATGAAATTCATACTCCACATCTGCTAGAGATTTTAGTTTAGTTGTAATAAAAAAAACATCACACACGAAAAGACAAAAAGAGTCATCACCCGAGATGTGAATGTCTTCAGTTATATATTGCGCATACAAAGCCACTGATACTGTCTTCGTTGCACGGCACATCCTCCCATTCTAAATTTCGTAGACCATACATCCGTAAGCAAGTAGGAGGAGACGAGAAGCTGCATGGACCTCTCATGTCTGACATCAGATACGTCCATGGTAACTCTTTGTTGTTAGTATCATACCATTTGTTGACACTGGGGATGTATCTGCCATCGATGTGGAAATCTTCTGAGGATTTTACAGCATAAGATGAACATTCTGACAAAAACAAAATATATGGGATTCTTATTCATTTTTTTTTCAGAAGACTTTCTCAAAGAAAATTTACACAAAGATTGTCCCATTTGTCACCTGCAAAATGCCAGCTCCCAACCAGGTCTTGGTTAGTTATTATTGATTTATTGATGTTTTTAAGGTCACATATTTATGCACAATGGCTAATCATGACCGCGACAGTTTTATGGGTGGAGGAAGCCGGAGTACCCGGAGAGAACCCAAGGACACAACGCGGTTGCCGCTGGTGGGATTCGAACTGAGGACCTCTCGGCTTGCAGGCTGCACCTCTACCTACTGAGCCACCGCGCTCCCCTTGGTTAGTTATTAAACACTCTTGTGAAACCTTGACTTCCGACTAAAATGCACATGGCAGTACACAGTTTGCTTCAAGACCATCAACAGATTAGTTTGGAGCTGCTATAGCCCAAAATATCCATATGACCGGGAATATCCCGGATATGACCTTTTAACCCTTTACCTAACACGAAAGGCAGACGACACTTGTAAATAAAATTCTTGAATAACTATTTTTTTCATTTTTTTTGCCTCAAAAACATAGCTTTTGACCCCTCTTTGGAACGAGCTCAACCAGCTCGTTTCAATGAGGGATCATAAGTTATGTTTTTTCGGCAAAAAATGAAAAAAATAATGAAAATTGAATGGCACTTTTTGTGAATAACGCTGGCCGGTTTTGGACGTTACGTTGGGTAAAGGGTTAATAGGAAAACGAGACCTTAGTACACAGCGCCACCGTGCCCCCACGCGGGCATTCGGGATTAAGCCCAAGGCCACGGCGCAGTTACCTCGGGGATCGAACCATGAACCTCTCGTTTTAAATTTCAATATTTATTTTTATTTATATTTAAGGTCACATATTTATGCACAATGGCTAATCATGACCGTGACAGTTTTACGAGCGGAGAAAGCCGGAGTACCCGGAGAGAACCACCGAGCAACGACGAGCAGCTGCCAGCTCCCCAACATCGTAACTCCGAACCGCAGCACAGACAGGGTTAGATTGGTTGGAGACATGCGTACCATCGACGTGCAGTACGCCTTAGTACACGGCGTCATCGTGTCCCCACGTGGGCAATGGAGATGAAGTGTCTTGCCCAAGGACACAGCGCGGTTGCCGCAGGTGGGATTCGAACCGAGGACCTCTCGGCTTGCAGCCTGCACCTCTACCTACTGAGCCACCGTGCTCCCTTGAATTTCAATATCGTTACCACTGTGCCAGTGGCACGCCCAGCTGGAATATTAGCCACTCGCGATTATAACTGAAAGACTGGAGACTTCTTGGAAATTTTGTTGAGGTTAAATAAAATTCCCATGAAGCAGTCGCTATCTTACTTGATTAACACATACCATACCACTACTCCAAATTGGCCATGCTGCCCTCTGTTGGGTACTACAGACCTCCGTTCGTGTGGGCGACATACGTTTTGGTATAAACTCTTTACCCAAAGTAACGGCAAAAACCGACCCGCGCTGTTCACAAAAATCACCATTCAATTTTCATTTTTTTGGTCTCAAAAACATAGCTTATGAACCCTCATTTGAACAAGCTCGTTGAGCTTGTTCAAATGAGGGGTCATAAGCTATGTTTATGACGCAAAAATGGAAACAATTAGTTATTCAAGAATTTTATTTTCAAGTGTCGTCTGCCTTTCGTGTTAGGTAGAGGGTTAAATATCGTCTCTGAATGAAGTGCATGATTACAAGCAAGAGCAATTCAATATCTGAGACTCTAATCGAGAGGAACTCGTCTCGACTTGAAAAGGTATTGGGGTAAAGGTGCGATGTCACACCCCTTAACCCCCCGTCCCCGTCCGTACTATAACCGGTCTTTTTTTTATGTATGCACGTGGTATACAACACAGTCGCTGTGATGTCTACGCATGCGTTTACCAGGTAATAAAAATCATCATCAGCAAACTTTTAACTAATGAAGCGCAGGGGGGGGGGGGGGGGGTGGGGTGGGGGGGGTCAAAAATTTGCAGTACACGATGCCATTTTTTTGCATTCGACCTCCCCGGACACCCACCCACCCCTAAACCACAATATTGTTCTTTTTTTCGGCATCTTTGTCTGGTCATTTTGAACACCCACCCCATCTCCGACATATTTTGGACACCCACCCCTTACATCATCATTTATAATTTTTGCCAAAATTGCGTTGTCGGTTTTTCTAGCGTTTCTGGGCATTTCGTATGTGACCCCGAGATTTTACAGAGATATTTTGACACAGAGAAATATGTCATGCGACTGTTTGTTTTTTTATAGAAACCCGTGTTTTGACACATGCACCTGTGTAGGCCCTTTAAGTTGTGTCTATTTTATCCAAATTGGACATGAGTGCTTTGTTTTCGTTTTTCGTTCATTTTTTTTTTATTTTAACACGGGTTGGTGCATTTGTTATATGAACCATTTATTTTACTGTAAGTTGTATCTTGATTCTTGATGTATGTTAAAAATAATTTACATCTACCTAAAGTCTTTATTTCTTAAGAGCCACGAGAAACCTAAAAGACCTTTGATTATCAGTGATTATAAGCCCTGGGCCCAGATGGGTCAGATAGCTCATCCAATACAACCCCCTAATAGGGCAGTAATGTGCGTATATTAGTCTAAATCAGTTTAAAGTATCTAGTTTGCCATAAAATGGCACCAGGGAAAAAATTGCAAGGGGTTGGAAAAATGTGTTTTTGAGCCGTTTGGACAAGACCCACCCACCCACCCCGGCATTATGTGCTGCTAATTGTACCCGGTGCATCATTAATTAACTTTTAGTGATTATTCCTATAATTAGTGTTTGAGATCTAATATTTTTGCGTCCGTGGAAATGTTGTCCAGGTGTGGAAAGTGACCTGTCCACGGCGGCAATACTGGAGCGGTGTTATGTTCATCTCCAGTCAAAGGGAGCTAACTCAATTTTCCCTTGTTCTACCTTTCTCTGGAAGAAGAGAACACAAAAGGTAGATTTACGTGTCACATTATTTCAGAGATTAATCATGCAATTTCACCCCTGTATTTATATTTTCAAGAAGTGGGCTCAACAATCAGCATGTACCTCATCCAGACACAATAATACTGATTTCCCTCTTGGAAAACACTTACTTTATAATCAGTACTTTACCAATTAATAGTTCGTTCAGTTTGCTAATGCAACAACGGGAAGGTGACAATATCAACTCGGTCAACACGGGTGGCATAGAGATATTTAAACCCTGGGTGTCCAGTTTTAACCATTCGGCATGTGTCTCACGGTTAAAAATGAACATCTTGGTTTTAAATATCATTGTACCCCGCATATTGAATGAGTTAACTAAAATCTGTTGGTTTTAATTAATACTTCGAAACATTATGTATAAGTTTTCACTGGAAGAAATTTTGCACTGCAAGGACGAACAGACGACAGATATAAATTATCTTGCTGTCTCCTTTTTATATATTTAAATGCCCCCATGCTCGAAATGCCTGACACTGTTCATGTACCGTTGCCTTAATATTTCGTGGGTCATTTTGTTGTTGTTACACGTTCATTTTCGGGGTGCTTGGGCCTAAGAAAGGTATTCAGAATGTCCCCAATTCATATGAAATGTTGATCGTCTTAAGACAGCACGAAGTAATTGCCATTGGCAACACAAAAAACACCCCCTCTCATCCCTGCACTCTATTTCGTCTGGCTACGTCCGTCACAGCATGGGATACCACAAATTTCAGGTAGGTATAAACCGTACGGCGTGAAACATGGAGGAAACAGTAATATATGATATTCTCGTGTGCTTATTAGATTTGATAAACTGATAAATGTGGATTAGGACATTGGGACGAATTCGGTTGTTACATGGTGGAAAAAGCACCAACATAATATGAAAGTAAAGGAAACGTCTGGTGTACCGAATTCGAGCAGTCGGACGAATTCGGCACATAACCTGGATAACAGTACGAAAGTAACGATTTCACCGGCGCTCTGACGTAAATGTCGAATTCGCCTCAGGGTCCGACTTCTTCCCATTTATGGGACTTATTTTGACTTTGGGCCCCCCCAAAAAGCCCAAAGTTTAACACTTACTCTGCCGAAAGCGACTGTTGTCACCTATTTTATGATGATTATCTGTACGTTCTGGTATGCGCAGATCAAACCTGCTGTCGGGTTACTTGTTGAAAGGGCTCAGAGAGACCTTTCCAACAATTATTCAGATGATGGGGTTTCAAGTATGTTATGAATTTTATTAAACTTCCTTGCATACAGGCGTACATAGACGTCCTCCATATATGGATAAAGTGGGCGTGGCAGTAAACGGGTTAAACCGTTATCCGCTATTTGATATATACAGCGTTAAATAAACGTTCTTACCACATTGTACAGATGCATCTTCGGAGTGTCCGCAGTTGTGTTGACCCCATCCAAGATGGCCGCATTCCTTCAATGATGTTTCGGTTCCACTGCACGCGACGTCGTCCATCAATATATCTCCCACTCCTTGACCGTAATGTGCTGACTGAACTCCCACACCACTCCTGAAATGATCCGAGACACCATTTAAATTTTATTCAGTTAGTTCTCTGATGTGTGAAGCTGAAATGCATTTGAGAAATGTAACTGTTCAATGGGGAAGGGAATACTGAAATGCGAACTTCAATATTCAGAAGAACAAAATAGATATATAAAAAATATTCAGCCTCTACAACCAGCTGGTGGATATAGGAAACGTAGAAACAGGAAATATGGGGAAGCAAAGTAAGTCACCCCCTGAGATGGCCCCTTTCTCTACTAGCTGCCCTATTTATTCTCAGAAAAATGGAAAAATAGAACCGTGTGTATATTTCACTTTTTATGTTTTCTCTAACATGACATGGCTGGCAATTTTCGACATTGGAAGAGATTTCAGGAACGCTAGCACCCCTCAATTTTCTAAAGACTGGCAGTAAATTTGATACTGAGTGTTTAGGAATTTCATATAAAAATTGAAATTTCGAGATGTTAGCTAATTTGTATCATCGCTGAGCGCATGATTTCACAAACTGCAGGAATTTTCCCGTAGAGTAGTATAAAAATACAGAAACTGGATTTTTACATTTTTTTTCAATCAATTTGAACGTTTTACTATTATTCTCTGTTGAAACCCAAATTAAAAATAAGAAATGGCGTTTTCACCATCTTTTGATGTTCTGTAATTTTTTTCTCTTACTAAAATCTAAAGTGTTAAAACTGATACTTTCAAGGTGTTAAACTCATTCTAACTCTTAGGGTTTGATTTTAACACTCAAAGTGCAATGCTTTAAGCACTTAGACATTACAATCGTCAGACATCTGAAACGTGAATGGATGGCACTTCCCATGTGTCTAGCATTGGTGGTTCTTCCAGAATCGTCCATAATTTGATTTGCGCTTGGTGGGTACATAATTAAAATGACACAACGCAGATGACGCGGATCAGGCCCGAGAATTCGAGCCTGATCCGCGTCATCTGCATTGTTTACTTTTAAGTGTCGCGACATTACACTTGTCAAGTGGTATTATTGTCAACACCTGTCAAGTTCTGGGATATCTACACTTGAACAAAGTGCTAGTTCAGCACTTAGTAAGTGGTAAATACAGCATTTCAAGTGTAGTTTTTAACACTTTAGTTTTTAGCGTGAACGTGCGCATCGTGATATGTTATACAAACACACTGTCTTACCATTAATATAAATGTCTAGAAGGGAGGTGAGAATTGCTGTATTCTCCCGGGGAACATAAAAAACTATCAAATTAATGTAAATACACATTCGCTAAACAAAGAGGCAAAGTGGACATTTAGTGTTGGTAGGTATGAAACGGATAGATAGTCTTAATGACGTATTATCTGTGAAGTAGTTGTTTCTAATTAGCTTGCTATAAAAAGCCAAGTTTCCTTCTGTAACTTTCAATAAACGAAATCGACAAACATCTCCCAGATTCTTAAAAGTAACAATCGAAATCCTGTATTTATTTTCTACTGATGTCATAGGGTTTTCTCAACAATTATTTGCTTATTAAATTGACTTTTTTTTCTTTTGTCTAATAACGTCAAGGGAGATAACTTTATCGAAAGTCGATTATCATGACGATTTTAGTCGGGGACGATATGGCGGTTCGTGTACCTAATTCTGTTTATGGCAGAGAATAAAGAAGAATGAATCTACATTTTATGGTCCACCGTCACACTCCCGCCAGAAAAAAAAAACCCAAAAAACATCTACGACAATAAATACTGGTGAATGTATTCTTTGGTCTTTCTTTTGTCAAAAAAACTTTGGAAAGGAATAAACCGCAAAAAGGATTTCCTTAAAAGATAACCGCTTTCACTCTGTCTTATTATTTAATTTCCTTTGCCTCGCTTCGTCTCGCCCTTGATAAAGGGAGTGAAATGATTTCGTCAATCCCTGTTCCTGCCCACCCGCCTGTGTACCAAGATTATTTTCTCCTAAACTATTGGAGTAAAAGGATTTCAAACTTTGGGACACGCTTTTGACCATCTCATCATGGTGCACAAAAAACACCGCACTGAAAAAAAACTCTCCAACTGTTATTGTACTTAATGTACTGAAACTGATGTTGCGCTTTTGTGAAAAAAACGGGTACACATGTGATGAATTCAAACTCCTCCCCCACTTTTCAGTTCAAAACGGTAAAAGCGAACATAATTATTGCCCACCTTGCTGAGGAAGGTGAACAGATTTCTCAGTTTATTGAACACCTATGACCCAGAGGCGGCGGAGCCAGGGGGGGGGGGGGGGGGGGGGCAGAGGTCACGTACTTCCCCCACTTTTTTTTTTACCAATTATGGGTACCCTCACAGGACATATTCTGACATAATGTACACAACCCCTATGGCCATATTGACTGCGCGAGATAGTAATATAGTTCTATCAAAATTAGCAACATAATACTATCGGTGTCATTGTCCGTTTTATATATTGAGATATTGCACATCGCAAGTTCGCAACTAGCCATAATAAGCACAGACTACCTGTATAGTAATAGTAAAACTAGTCCAAACTTGGACCCAAAGTCCGTAATGTATTTTTTTGGTTTGGTACGTCCTTTGTATGAATGAATGAAAGAATTTGTAATATGATGCAGAATGTATGAATTGTTGAAATTACTGCCTCTCGTCGACTTGAAACATTTAATATTTTCATGTGGGAGGGTGTTCTCATGATGAAATCAACTCCCCCCTACACATTTCAGTTCCGAACAGAATTATTGCCAACAGATTGCTGAGCTGGAACATCAAAAAAGGTGTCGGAATTCTTCAATATTTGAGTTACTGCACTTGGTTGATTTAGTACTCTAATGAAGTCGGCAAATCCCCCCCCCCCCCCCCACACACACACCCAATCAGTTTCTTTGTAGTAGGCTTATTGTACGAACCCGGATTTTAGATTCCCTTACTTTATCAAAAATTTAAGTTTCAAGGTGAACATTTGACGCTCTTTTAATTTTCAAATAAGGTGGGCCATAGAGGCAGAAGGCGATTGCTGGCATAAAAAGACCAGTGTATCCACTAGACACGTGGTGAAGTTATCCAGACTATCGTGTATTATAATAATTATAAAGAGTTGGAACGTGAATAATTGATCTGTCGTATTTCCCTCCTATTAAGTCTTTGAACCGCGATGTTACACATCATGACAGTTCAATAGTATCAATTGGAAGAGTCGATATTCGTTTTTTGAGGGTAGACCCAGACCTGGCATTTTCAGGAGAGCGATTTATTCGCTCGCCTACTGCTCGCCTTGAAAAAATTAAGGCGGACGAAAACTAGCCCTCCTGGCCTTAGAAAATGATGATTACCATAACAGCCTATTCCTAAAGCCCACACCTTCTCAGATCGCTGCTATGTTAGTGGTCTCTGTAAGACGGCCACACTGCCCCTCCCACACCTCCGGGCCTTGTCGAGGCCCGGAGGTGTGGGAGGGGTAGAGTAGCCGTCTCACAAAGACGACCTTGTTAGCAGCGCCAAATAAAATGTACAAACCTCACGAGGAAGAATTGATTAGTACTAAAGCTCATTTTGTCTCTTTAGCTTTTGTAAGCCTGAGGAGAGCTAATCGCTCTCCTAGGCCATTCGAGGGGAGCGATTTTTAGCCCTCCTGCATTTTTAAGAACGCCAGGCCTGTAGACCAATTAATATTTTCAACGTGCAGCCTTAGGCCCGCCATATAAATTCACGGAACATCTATCTAGTTGATGAATTCAGGTTGTATCTCGACCCTGGATCGGAAAACGGCCTTTCGGGTTGAAAAGGTTAAATATAACCCCCGATTCGCCGGTTGGAAACCACATGGTTACTGGAAAGAAGATAAACCAAAATTTTTAGAGACCAATAAACTTTAGCACGCGTATTTGACAAAGTTGGTATTTTGTTTCATACTGCACTTGTAGGGTTGTTACCAGAAATGACATAGTTGGATGTTCGCACTTTATATGTGTTATTTTAGAGCTCTTTATAATATCTCATGGGAAACTACATGAAGCATACGGGTATTTGTATTCTGTTTATCTTCTGCTATAATTTATTAGCTTAAATCTATAAAAATGTAGGTTTTTGTCACAAAATATAAAATAGACTATAAAATTCCTCTTGGGGGCGACAGCATTTGAAATCCGGGCGGTAAATCTAAACGAGAAATTCATATTAACATGATTTCAAAAATGATGACGGATGCGTTGGTAAGTTCAGACACTGAAATGTAGTTTCTCTGACACAATCTTTTGGATGGAGGTAATGAGCTTTCTTTCGTAGACAAACCCCACTAATCTATTAAAATGGGCGTGTCAATTTTTACGTAACACGTAATCGTAATCCTCTCATACTTTGGTGATAGAGAATGGGTTCCGATTACCGTCTGTCTTGATACTATCTGTACCTGGAAAGTGATTTTCTCAAAACTAATGTTAGAGACATATGGTTTGGGATATGGATGGAGTTGAAGAGACATCGACTTCTGATGACACAATCGCTTCGTTTACCAACCATATCCCTACTTCACAACAATTAATTCGATAAAAAACAAGAAGTTTACAGGGATTGTCTTTTGAACACATTTTACTGTGCCAGGACCATCTCTTTCTTAACATTTTAACTCTGCACCAGTGGCGTGCATACTTGCGTAGCTAATGGGGAAGGGGTCCTTGGCCCTGCAAAATTCTCTCCCCCCCAAAAAAAAATACATTGGCCCAATGCAAGTTTCACACAACATAAAGCCCCAAAATGATCGCCAATATAGAGGCTACACACGTTACAGATCCACTCTAAGAGCACTGAAGTTTGCAAAAAGGTTTCGGGGGTTGTGGGGGAAGCTTGTCGTAACTAGCACCATCCGGTCGTTGCCCCTCCATTCGTTGCCCCACCTCCCATTTCCCTCCAGGGAAGTGGGAGGAAGGGGCAACGGCCCAAGAGTCCTAATTAGAACTAGGGGACGCCCCCCCCCAAAAAAAACAACAATACAACGGCCTTTTAAATATCTCCCCCCCCCCCCCCCAAACAAAGAAGAAAAACATACTGGCTACGGCCCCCTTATTATAGAATACTGGCGGTGCCAGAAACTGTTTCACCGGAGGAAAGGGTAGGGAGCAAGTAAGGGAGATGTTCCCATGAAAGAAGAGGCCGTTTAGGATTATAGCATTGCATTCAGGTACCGTATACATCACGGGTTAGGAATAATGCAACAAAGACATTAACCATGCAGTACAATCTAATTTGACAGAGTTCATTATATATATACATATTGTATAAGTATTGAATGTTATACTCACTGTTGCCTAACTCTTTTAACCCTTTACCTAACATGAAAAGTAGAAGACACTTGCAAACAAAATTCTTGAATAACTATTTTTTTCATTTTTTGTCTCAAAAACATAGGTTATGACCCCACTTTGGAGCCAGTTCGACGAGCTCGTTCCAAAGAGGGATCATAACCTATACTTTTGAGACAAAAAATGAAAAATTAATTGGCGATTTTTAGCTCACCGAAGGGAGCTCAACTTATCACTTGCCGTCCGTCGTCTGTCGTCGTCCGTCGTCATGAACATTTTTCAAACGACTTCTCCTCTGAAACCACTGGCTCGATTTTCACGAAACTTCATGTGGATGTTCTTTACTATATGGCAATGCATGTTTGTTCAAATGAAATGGCCACGTCCTTTGGGGACTCTGTATGGGGCATAACTCTGATAGCACCGTATGAATTATAGAAAAATTATTAAAAAATCTTCTTCTCCAGAACCAGTGGGCAGAATCTTTTGATACTTGGTATGCAGCATCTTGGTGTGGGTCTGATTCAAGTTTGTTCAAATCGGCCCCCCTGAATTCATATTTGGGCTCACTATAGAAGCCCAAATTCGAAATTAGTGCATTTCAGGCAAATTTTAAAAAATCTTCTTCTCCAGATCCAGCAGGCAGAATCTTTTGATATTCGGTATGCAACATTGTGGGGTGGATCTGATTCAAGTTTGTTCAAATCGGTCCCCTGATTTCATATTTGGGCTCAGTATAGAAGCCCGAATTCGAACTTAGTGCATTTCAGGCAAATTTCTTAAAAAATCTTCTTCTCAAGATCCAGCAGGCAGAATCTTTTGATATTGGTATGCAACATTGTGGGGTGGATCTGTTCAAATTTATTCAAATCGCCCCCCTGGATTCACATTTGGGCTCAGTATAGAAGCCTGAATTCGAACTTAGTGCATTTCAGGCACATTTCTTAAAAATCTTCTTCTCCAGATCCAGCAGGCAGAATCTGTTGATATTTGGTATGCAACATTGTGGGGGTGCTCTGATTCAAGTTTGATCAAGTCGGCCCCCTGAATTCATATTTGGGCTCAGTATAGAAGCTCGAATTCGAACTTAGTGCATTTCAGGCAAATTTCTTTAAAAATCTTCTAAAGATCCAGCAGGCAGAATCTTTTGATATTGGGTATGCAGCATGCTTAGGGGGGTGAAATTCAAGTTTGTTCAAGCCAAGTCCCTGGGTTCATATGAATTATAACTTAGTTCAGAATGAGGAATTTTCTTTAAAAATCTTCTTCAGATCCAGCAGTCGGAATGTTTTGATATTTGGTATGCAGCATCCTTAGGGGGGGGGGGGGGGGGGGGGGGAGATTCAAGTTTGTTCAAACCATGTCCCTAGGTCCATATTTGGGCTCACTGTGGTAGCTCGAATTATAACTTAGTTCAAAATGAGGAATTTTCTTTAAAAATCTTCTTCTTCAGATCCAGCAGTCGGAATGTTTTGATATGTGGTGTGTAGCATCCTTAGGGGGAGGGGGAGGGGGGGGGGGGGGGGGGTTGTGAGATTCAAACTTGTTAAAGCCAAGTCCCCTGGGTCCATATTTGGGCTCCCTGTGGGAGCCCGAATTATAACTTAGTCAATATGAGAGTTTTTTCTTTAAAAATATTCTTCTTCAGATTCAGCAGTCGGAATGTTTTGATATTTGGCATGCAACATCCTTAGGGGGTGAGATTCAAGTTTGTTCAAGCTAAGTCCCGGGGTTCATATTTGGGCTCACTGTGGGAGCCCGAATGATAACTTAGTTCAAAATGAGGAATTCTCTTTAAAAATCTTTAAAAAATCTTCTTCTTCAGATTCAGCAGATGAATGCTTTTGATATTTGGTATGCAACATCCTTGGGGGGGGGGGGGGGGGGGTGGGGGGTGGGGGGGAGGGTAAGATTCAAGTTTGTTCAAGCCAATGACCTAGTTCCATGAAATTTGTCCCTCATGACTTCATTCCTTTGTAGTGTTAATGAACCATGTCTAACTGAATGTGACCCCCAAATACTTAGTTGAACCACTTTGGCCGGTGAGCGATTAAGGCTCCTTGGGGCCTCTTGTTGTGAATAGCGCTGGCCGGTTTTGGCCGTTACGTTGGGTAAAGGGGTTAATATAAAGTCTTTGCCTTTAAGTTGTTGTATTCATTAGCCTTCCACTGTTACAAATTCGTTATAATGCTCATTCGAAGGGTACGCAGCCCCATTTACTATGTCAGAATTGTATGCATTTACTATTCTAACAGGGTACACTGGACTATTCACCCTGGCAAAGACCTGTATAATTAATACTATTACTATCAGAGGGCAGGGGGGGGGGGGGGTGCACAGGGGGGTTCGTGCCCCTCCACTTTTTTCCACAGATATGTTTCGCAGTTACACAATGAGTTAAAGTGAGTCAATATGCAGGCATTCCTGTAACATTATTAGCAAATCCAAACAATATTTAGCCAAAGATTCCCATTTTCGGTGGGTCCGTTTCTTCTACTTCAATCATCTTCCAAACCCGAAGACTGAAGGAGAAGAAACGGACAAGACGGTGATCACACAGCGGCACTAAACGAGTGCCTATAGCAAGTTATGATGGTACATTTACCGATAAACGATTGTAACCTTTTTTTACACTGGATCGAACCATGGTGGATTGTAAATTTGTGCCCCTCCACTTTTATCGAGCTCGCGCCACCCCTGAGAGGTGTAGTTCTAGTTTCAGACGTTATAGGCCTTGTGTGTTGTTTACTTAATATAACGTCTTTATACCTTTGAGGTGTCGTTTTCAATCTGAAATATCCAATCACATTGTAATAAACAAATGATCTTGTTTGATTTGATCGGTCTGATCTCGTAAACTCGCTAGGATACACAACACTGGTCAATTTACTGTTATGATAATATGTACATATATTCTTACTAACCGAACACAAATGGGTATGTGATGGATTGAGAGCATGACAACATCAGTGTGCCATAAGACTCAGCAGAAAGTAGAGATAGGCAAACTGGAATTCGATGAAAAAACTGTCTTCCAAACTTCTCACTCCGCGCCCCCATCCCATGCTTTTAAAATCCCTACACTGCACTGGAAAAGAGAGATACGTTACTTTTTTTTATACTTTACCTGTATCCTAACATACGACAAACCACACTAGCATCATTGTTGTCCCAGCCGTCATCACAAACAGTTCCCCCACGCGCCTCCGTAATATACTTCTACACGCCCACAGCTATTATCACTGCAACCAACTAATCTGACATCATTGGCTACAAAATAAAAATAAGCTAAATTTACCTCAATAGATCATCAGGTTGTTATGTTACTCTTTTAACCCCACTTCATCAGGAAATTGCGTAGGATTGCGCCCGTCGGTCAGTATGGTTGTCTGTCCGTGGGAACCATCTTATTGTAGATTTATCGTTACCCCCCCCCCCCCCCCCCCCCCCCTATACCCGTGCGACTAATTCGACACGATATTTGTGTATAACATACTAGTATAAACCGTTCTGTGACAAAGTACGGTTATGTGACTTACTTAGTAGTAACTGGCAGTGGTGAAAACTAAATTTAGGTTTAAAGGCAAAGGCTTGAGTGTGGGCTAGGATCAGAAAATTAAAAGTAACTTACCCCCGCTAAAAGACCCGAATAATTTTTCTTAATTTCTCATGTCCTTTTAGTTACCTGGATATGTTCTTCACCTGATGTTGTTCTTGTTACAACGAGCGTTTTTTATCAATTTTGTCTGTCCGGAACACGTTTGTTTATATTATAACAAGAGAAAAAATATCGGATTGAATAAATTGTGATGTGTTGCTTTATATCCACAATGTCTTGGACAAGTTCAATAACCAACATAATTTGACAGAAACTATTCGAGAGTTGTTGCTCTTCGCCTACAGTATAACACTTTTGGGGCGGGCGATATACCGAAAAAGAGAAACGACACTGATATCATGGAGATACCGAAAAACCGAACCGAACGCATCATTGAATAACGAAACTATATAGATTTTCATATTTCCTTACATTCGCTACTTTTTAGGCCGTAATTCAGGCTTGATAACAGTGGAAGGGTTCATTTTCATGAAAGGAGTGACTGGTTTTATTTTCTGTTTTGTTAAACCTTAAGAGCCAAGGAAACTGTCACGAATTCCCACTAGAATACAGCCTGCGCATGTCCAGTTGCTTGTCAGTGATTTCTAACAAAGTCTTGGCTGCCTAAACAGGCCGCCAACACTTCAGTAGATATCACTGCCTAGGTCATTTATCTATTTCAGCTGGACCTCGTAATGAAGGCATGTTAATGGCAAATATTCTGAGATAACAAAGGCCTGAAATAATAGGCCTTAAGGGTTAAGGTGCGTTAGGAACAAGTCACAAAATTACTGTAGATATGATTCATATTGGCGAAAGAATGCTAGTTTTGAGCCCATTGGTAGTTGTATCTTAGACCCTGTAGTAAAATGGTACAAGAAGAGCTTTTTCTGTATTTTCCTGGTAAGAATTCCCCCTTTCTTCAGATCTGTCGGCGTTTGATACCGATTACCGAATACCGAACCGACACTGCAGTATACTCCTCATAAAAATAGCGGAACCGATACTGAACTCGAAATGTCAATACCGCCCAACTGTATTACATATACAATATACCCACAGCAGCTTGGTGTACCAAATGTTCACCACGGGTGGCTATATTTTATTCAAATCAAATCAAATCAAACGTTATTCAACAATGTACCACATGTTAAAATTGTTCTTTGTGTATAATATTGTTTAAACTTAGGTACATTGTTGAATAACGTTTGATTTGAATGAAGTTTGATGGATTACAGTTTTGTGAAGTAAAAAATCTCGCGTGATCAGTAATATTGATATTCTACGATCACAAGTAATCAAATATATTCAATTACTTTATAATTGGCCATTAATAATAATTAATGATTTTCCATTGCTTTTTTACAATATTTCTGAAAATATTTTTCTCTCTGTGAAACTTGTCATGTGGGATTCCATCTGACTAGTAGGTAGAATAAAGACGTTTATTACGGTCATGGTTAACCATTGTGCAGAAATATGTGACCTTAAACACCAATAAATAAATAAATGAAGATGTTTATTCATTCTTTTTATATATTCATTCATTTGTTTTGAATATATTTATCTATTTTGTTTAAAGTTAAATATATTTAGTCACTAGAGGACAACAAGGTGCTATCAGCAGTGCATTAGTATTGTAGATGGCGCCTTGTTGCACTCAAGGGATGATATTTTATATGAAGTTTAGATAAAATTTCAAGATAATGGTTGCTACAACATATCAAAGGGTGCATGCGCATTCTATTACACACTAACTCATATTAGCTAAAAATGATTAAGAACATGTATCGCTTTTGCCAATGACCCCATAATTCACCATAGAAGTCAATTGACTTAAACTTTGTGAATTCTCTGGTTTCATTTTCGTAGGATTGCAGGGTTATTATGTAAGGGGACACCTCAATTGATGAGTGTTTTTTGGCGGTAATCCTCTCTTCACATAATGTATATAAAATGTTTTGTTATATCTTTGTCTCAACTGTCATCATAATCATTACCATAATAATGAGAGTAGTATGTCTCGTATGTTTGAGTCACTATTTGGATGATCTCATTTGGATGATCATAATCACGTGACCAAGTGGCGCTATGTTGTGTTGTGATGGTAAATCGCGTGAGTGGCCATCTTGTGACGTCATCACCATAGTAATACCTGGTGTTATTGCGCATGCGCAGCGCGTGTTGTTAGGGTGATAGTGTTTCCGTCGTCCATTTTGTACACTGGAGGCCGCCATCTTGGTTTATATGGTAGCACGTAGTCGCTATGTGACCTAAAGGCTTCTTATAGTACAGGGATATATTCGGAGGGTGTGTTCGATTGAATAGGAGTAATTTCCCGCTTCGTAGAATTGCCACAAACAACCCGACATCTTGTACTATTTCGAATTCTTTCTGAATTCTCTGCTTCTATTTATCTATGCAATAATATTCGTCTCCCTGACCATGGTCCTCTGTCCTGGAGTATACTCCAGTAGAGCAGAAGAGCCTATCAGCTGGAACAGCCTTGCTTATTATTACTATATTTAGCTATTCTGGTCTGTTCTTGTCAATTCTGATCCTTTTCTGAGTACTTTTGTTGTTTCATTTATCGGGATCACCCAATCAGTTCACTTTACTGGCTGGCGCTAACTAACCAATCAGATTGCTTGATTTCCCATAATCTGTTTCTGTATATCTGAGGGTACTATCTTAAAAACTATCTCGAAACTACATACCGACTGTTTGTGGAATTATCGGAACTTGCTAAAACACAGCAAGACCTTTTCTACACAGAACCGCCAACTAAACGTCACCGACGTATGATTATGCCGGCATATTTCATCCTTCTTCATCAGTTGTGTTTGCAAACCATTTCATATTTCGTGACATTTTGCTATCGACATTCATTTGTTTTCAAAAGCTGAAGTATAGCGGTGTAATGCAAGTGGAGTAATCCAACATCTCACTGATCGCCCAGAAGAAACCTTTTGATTTATTTACCTTATTTTTGGGTCCATTTACAATTCTGCCTGCTCTCCGGCGCTTTGAACTGATAAAGTGCTACTTAACCGACTTCGGACTGCGATTTTGTGATGAAAACAAAATGGCCAATAGTGACAATGAATATACTGCCATCGTCGGTGTATTGAATTAATACAAGGGTCACTATTGACCATTATTATCGGTGTATTCTTCTGTCCTCGATCTCTAGTTATGATCGTTCATTGGTTAAACTATCCAGCTGATGCAATAAATGTTATATGTTCCATCAAAACTAAAATCCCCCCCCCCCCCCTGTGATTGGACGAGAGCTCGCTTAGTATATTCTATGTTTACGGCTCAAGTGGTAAATGTTACCGAAATATCTGAAATGACGTCGCCCGTTTTGTAATTGCTTCATCAACGGAGTGACTAGCAAGTCGTTTCATGTTTCTGGATTTTTCATACGTGCAGCAGACGGTGTTCCGGATGAACTGTTGTTTAAATTACAAAATCGATTGAGGATTTGAACTGAGATGGAATGAGTTTATCTGTTTTATTGATTGATTATTTAGTTTAAACAATATTTATTGAATAATTGATAAGTATATACACTTCACAAGAACAGTTAACAAGAAAGATCTGAGCAACACAAGATACAGTAGTATACACGAATCAAATAAAGACTAGATAAATTCTTAATGTGTAAGAGAGGGATTCGACAGAAAGCTTGAAGCTTATGTAAGTCGTCTCCCTGTTTTATTGATTATTTGTGCGGTGGTGAGGTACACGAAAGGTTTATTTACTAAACCTGTGATCGTTAAAAGTTGCCTTGAACAAGGCAACTTTTAACGATCATAAGTTTAGTAAATAAGCCTCTCGTATTTCACGATGTAGGTTTTGGGCTATAGGTAGTGTCTTATTGGAACATATGAATGGTTTTATTCAGTAGTGCCACATGTATACAATCAAATCCAAGAATATACATAGAGGTAACATTATTCACAACTACATGATTGCACCACAGGGAGATGACGTAGCCACTAGTGGCTGTCTTCCCGCCATTCCCGTTTAAAAAAAGATGAACAAGAAAAGGTGAGAAAAAAACAAAACAAAACAACAACAAAAAAAAACAAATACGAAGAAAAGAAAAGAAAAAATGAAGAGAAAAAAAAATCAATGAGAAGCAGACATGAGAATCGAGGCAATCCTGGCAACAGCGTGTTCTCCAGTAGGAGGTCAGTTTATGTCCCTACTATAAAGGATATGTTAGGCTGGTTCTTTCCATAATGTGAAAAATCTATTCTATGTTTCTGAGATGTCAGGAAGATTGAGTTCAATAGAAAGGTAGCGATGAGATAGACAGAGCTACGGTCGACAGTCGGGGCATACTGGATTGTTACAGTTGATATGTAGTGAGTATGACTATATACGTTATTGTGGTGAGTTGACGGTAACATGGTCTGAGGTTTGCGGCTCGGAGCGTATGTTCTACCTCAACGCTTCGCATCCTGGTTGAACATAAGCTCCGAGCCGCAAACCTCAGACCATGTTACCGTCAACTCATCACAATAATTTATAATGCGGTGTTAGCTAATTCCATATTAGACGAGAGCGAACGTCAAGCCGTATATGGAATTAACTGACATCGTGTGTGCCGAATTAGATCTCTAGCAAAGTTTGAGATGAATATATCGTATCGAATTCCTCCTATATGCTAAACTAGCAATTGAAATAAACACCAAATGATTGTATTTTTTCTTGTTTTACAGCAAGGTACCAAAGCAAAAAATACCTTTACCCATTGACAACCATTTTTGTGACAAAATATGATGCGCAGGATTTTGTTTGGACATTGAAGTCTCTATAACAAGTATAGCCCTAAGATAACATTTTCTCCCCCACTGCATGTGTACCATACGTCTGTCCAGGGTGAGATAGCAGGGAGGGGCAGATGTATCCCACCCCACCCACACGACGTTATACATTTATAACGTTATTATGACGTTATGCATATCATATCAGTTTCTTGCTACCAACTAATTCATATTGACGTCATCAGAATGCCGTGTGATCATATATACATAACTTTTGCATGCTCTTTCCGATGGTGTCATTAGTTTTTCAAAACAACTAATACCAAATGAGTTGATTATATCAGCACGTGACCGCCGATTACCTCTGCTAACGTAACCGCTGTATGTGTGGGGAGAAAAATAATCCCTGATGGGTACGGGTGTGGGATGGGAAAATCTCACCCTTGGGACAAGATATTTGGTCCAGACACTCGGCTCCCACACTTGGGACAAGATATTTCCGAGTGTCTGGACCAAATATCTTGTCCCGAGGGAGAGATTTTCCCACCCCACACCCGTACCCATCAGGGATTATAATATTCCGATCCTAAAACATGGGGGCTATGGATCAAATAATATAGAGAAACTTATTGAGAAAGTTAATTATCTTAGCCACACCATCGATATAATAACCGAGTTTGGCAATCGAATGCTGTCAATTTGTCGCAATGTAAACCTAATGTACCTGAGCTTACTGTGCTTGAAAAGGGACTCTCACACTGCCCTACCGTTGAACTTGACAAAGTACAGGCCTGTGCTGACATTGATGAATATGTCCGTAGAATGAGGCTTAAGGAATTCTTTCATGGACGCGATAGTCTCCCCCAGGCATACAATAAGGAAGACAAAAATTCTACATGGACTCCACCCGTTGGGCGTAAACCTAAATTGGACGCTTATATTGATACTAGCAGAGTGAGGCGGGAAGTTATATCTAAAAGTTAGAAAATGCTGTTCAACTTGAAGCCTTCTGAACGACGGACCATCAATAGTCTTCGCAATAACAACGACATCATCATAAAGCAGGCGGATAAAGGAGGAGCGATTGTTATTAAAAATAAATCAAGCCGAGAGGTCCCCATTTCGAATCCCACCTGCGGCAACCGCGCTGTGTCCTTGGGCAGGACACTTCATCTCCATTGAACGCGTGGGGGCATGGTGGCGTTGTGTACTAAGCCGTACTGCACGTCAATGGTTCACTTGTCTCCAACCAATGCTAACCCTGCGCTTGCGTGGAGTTAGTATGTTGGGGAGGTGACAGTTGCTCGCCTTTGCTCGGTGGTTGTCTCCGGGTACTCCGGTTTCCTCCACCCGTAAAACTGTCGCGGTCATGCTTAGCCATTGTGCATAAATATGTGACCTTAAACACCAATAAATAAATAAATAAATATCAAAAATAAATGTGATTATCTTAAAGAAACCAATCGACAGCTTGCGATCGCTGACTATTCACGCGAATCTTGATAGCGACCCCACTTCTTCATTTGAGAAACAACTTGATGTCCTTTTGAATTCAATTCTTCAGGAAGATGCACATTTCATTCATCATCTTGTTACACAAAATGCCCGACCAGGAACATTTTACTTCCTACCTAAAATCTACAAAGAAGGTGTAGCGGCGGGTCGTCCAATTGTATCGGGAATTGAAACTATCTCTGAAAAAATATCAACATATATGTTGATGGGATTCTGCAGCCTGTGGTACGAAAATCGAATAGCTTTGTTCTTCAATAAGTTGGCTTCAGTCAGTGATTTTGACAGTAAAACTCTTATGGTTAAAATGGACGTGGTTGGCCTTTATTCCAACATACCACACACTTGTGGGCTGGACGTGATCGCCAACATCGTATCCGATTCAGAAACTTGCGACATTTCCAAAGAAACATTTATTAAACTGTGTATATATATTCTGACACACAACTATTTCAAATTTAACCCTTTAGCTAACATGAAAAGCAGACGACATTTGCAAACAAAATTCCTGAATAACTAATGTTTTTCATTTTTTGTCTCAAAAACATAGGTTATGACTCCTCATTGGAACGAGCTCGACGAGCTCGTTCCAAAGAGGGGTCATAACCTATGTTTTTGTGACAAAAAATGAAAAAAATATTGAAAATTAATTGGCGATTTTGGAGAATAGCGCTGGCCGGTTTTGGCCGTTACGTTGGGTAAAGGGTTAATGGTGAATACTATGACCAGATTATGGGGACAACCATGGCTACCCCGATGGCTCCCCAGTACGCCAACATTTTTATGATCGACCTGGAAGAAAAGTTCTTATCAACACAAACACTGAAACCGCGATTATAGCTGAGATATATTGATAATGTGTTTTTTCTGTGTTCAGTTTGCCATAAAATGCACCAGGGAAAAATTTGCAAGGGGTTGGAAAAATGTGTTTTTGAGCCGTTTGACCACCCACTCACCCACCCCGGCATCGTGTACTGCTAATTCCCCCCCCCCCCCCCCCCCCCACGGTACATCATTAATTAAATTTTTGTGATTATTCCTATGATACGTGTTTGGAGTCTAATATTGCTGCGTCCGTAGAAATGTTGTCCAGGTGTGGAAAGTGACCACTCCGCGACAGCTGTACTGGATTTGTGTAATAGTATCACAGAACTATATATTTAAATTAGAGTTAACAGCCTTAAAATGATGCGACCTCTAAAAATAAACAGCCTTGGGAAAATATATTGTTTCAATAAACGTTTGAAACATTTTATTGACATCTTGCATTATTGTTGAATATTCCTGATAAAAAGAGGGTGATTTGATGATTTTTGGACCTAAAAATACAATTTACTTTCTGTGTGTTTTTGTAGGGAATTCCCTGAAAAAAATGTGCACGTGACCGGTACATCCCTTTGTGTCAGTTTTTCTCTCTTATTTGTAGCATGACCCCCTGTTTTCGGATCAGAAAAAGTTGACTGAAGGGCTATACTTGACAGAGATATTTGAATGCCAAAATTAAAGTGATGCGATCATATTTTCTTCCGCCTGAACGTTATAATGGTCGCCATGGGAAAATATTTAGTTCCGTGATACCTATAGGAAATATGTTTTTTGGCTTCCAAACCAGATTCAGTTATTATTTTGGGGGATTATTTGAAATTTAAATATTTATTTGGAGACCACATTTCTTACCAAACTATTTTATTGTTTTGAAAAGTTACATTTTTGTCACAGTCAGCAATAAAGGCTATATATTGCCAAAACTAAGGCTGTTCATGCAAGCAAATTCACATCTTGAGCAAGTGTATTCTCCAGGAGCACACTATAACCTCTGGCAGCTGCTAATTAACAGCCTATCTTACCCTATTAACATTTTTATTTAAACCATGGTTTCCCCTCATACTACTAGGGACAGGGAGGATTCTTCCCTTTGTGTAAGTTTTTCTCTCTTATTTGTTGCATGACCCCCTGTTTTCGGATCAGAAAAAGTTGTCTGAAGGGCTATACTTGACAAAGATATTTGAATGTTAAAATTGAAATGATGCGATCATATTTTTTCCGCCTGGACGTTATTTATAATGGTCGCCTGAGGGAAAATAGTTAGTTCTGTGATACCAAACGTTCACATCCAGTTAAAGGGAGCTAACTCAATTTTCTCTTGCTCTACCGTTCTCTGGAGGAAGAGTACACAGAAGATTTGGGTGTCACGTTATTTCAGAGATTAATCATACATTTTCAGCCTGTGTTTATATTTTCAAGAAGTGAGCTCAACAATCGGCATGTACCTCGTCCAGACACTATAATACTGATTTCCCCCTTGGAAAACACTTACTTTATAATTAGTACTTTACCAATTAATAGTTCGTTCAGTTTGCTCATGCAACCACGGGAAGGTGTCAATATCAACTCGGTCAACACGGGTGGCATAGAGATATTTAAACCCTGGGTGTCCAGTTTTAACCATTCGGCATGTGTCTCACGGTTAAAAGTGAACATCTTGGTTTTAAATATCAATGTACATCTTGGTTTTAAATATCAATGTACCACGCATATTGAATGAGTTAACTAAAATCTGTTGGTTTTAATTAACACTTCGATGCGGTGTTTATAAACTTTCGATGGAAGACATTTTGCACTGCAAGGACGAACAGACGACACGGTATAAATTATCATTCTGCCCGCTTTTTATATATTTAAATGCCACCTACGCCGGAAATGCCTGCCGCTGTTCATGTACGCTTGCCTTAATATTTCTTGGGTCATTTTGTTGTTGTTATACTTCATTTTCGGGGTGCTTGAGCCTAAGAAAGGTATTCAGAATGTCCCAATTCATATGAAAAGTTAATCCTCTTAAGACAGCACGAAGTAATTGCCAGTGGCAGCACCCCCCCCCCCCCCCCCCCAATCTCCGTACACTCCATTGCGTCTGGCTACGTCCGTCACTGCAAAGGATACCGCACATTTCAGGTAGGCATAAACTGTACGACGTGGAGGAAACAGTAATATATGGTGTTCTCGTGTGCTTATTAGATTTGATAAATGGAAAAATGTGGATTAGGACATTGGGACGAATTCGGTTGTAACGTGGTAGAAAAAGCGCCAACATATATGAAAGTAAACAAGACTTCTGGTGTACCGAATTCGAGCAGTCGGACGAATTCGGCACATAACCTGGATAACAGTACGAAAGTAACGATTTCCCCGGCGCTCTGGCGTAAATGTCGAATTTGTCTGAATGTCCGAGTTCTTCCCATTTATGGCACTGAGACTTTGGGCCCAAAAGCGTAGAGTTTAACACTTACGCTACCGAAAGCGACTATTGTCACCTATTTTATGATGATTATCTGTACGTTCTGGTATGCGCAGATCAAACCTACCATCTGATTAATTGTTGGAAAGGGCTCAGAGAGCCCTTTCCAACAATTATCCAGATGATAGGGTTTCAAGTATGTCATAAATTTTATTAAACTTCCTTGCATACAGGCGTACATAGACGTCCTCCATATATGGATAAACTCTCCGTGGCAGAAAAAGGGTTAATCCTTTACCTAACGAATCGCCCGCATCCGCCCGCGTAATATGCAAATAATTCAGCAGTTGAAAAAATATTATTTTTCCAAAAATTTCAACAAAACCATATCATGTGACCCCTCGTTGGAACGAGCTCGATGAGCTCGTTCCAACGAGGGGTCACATGATATGGTTTTGTTGAAATTTTTGGAAAAATTTGAAAAAATTATATTTAAAATAATAAATTTTGATATCGTCTGCGTTGGTAAAGGGTTAAACCGTTATCCGCTATTTGATATATACAGCGTTAAATAAACGTTCTTACCACATTGTACAGATGCATCTTCGGAGTGTCCGCAGTTGTGTTGACCCCATCCAAGATGGCCGCATTCCTTCAATGATGTTTCGGTTCCACTGCACGCGACATCGTCCATCAATATATCTCCCACTCCTTGACCGTAATGTGCTGACTGAACTCCCACCCCACTCCTGAAATAATCCGAGACACCATTTAAATTTTTTTCAGTTCTCTGATGTATGAAACCGAAATGCATTTGAGAAATGTAACTGTTCAATGGGGAAAGGAAATACTGCAATGCGAACTTCAATATTCAGAAGAACAAAATAGAAACATAAAATGTTCAGCTTCTGCAACCAGCTGATGGTTCTCGGAAAAGTAGAAACAGAAAATATGGATTCAGCAAAGTAAGTCACCCCTTCAGATGGCCCCTTTCTCTAATAGTAGCCCTATTTATTCTCAGAAAAAATGGAAAAACAGAACCGTGTGTATAATCCACTTTTTATGTTTTCTCTAACGTTACATGGATGGCAATTTTCGACATTGGAAGAGATTTCAGGAAGGTTAGCTCCCCTCAATTTCGTAAAGACTGGCAGTAAATTTGACACTGAGTGTTTAGGAATTTCAGATAAAAATTGAAATTTCGAAATATTAATTAATTTGTATCATTGCTGAGCGCATGATTTCACAAACTGCAGGAAATTTCCCGTAGAGTAGTATAAAAATACAGAAACTGGATTTTTACATTTTTTTTTTTTCAATCAATTTGAACGTTTCACTATTATTCTCTGTTGAAATCCAAATTAAAAATATGAAAATGGCGTTTTCACCATCTTTTGATGTTCTGTAATTTTTTTCACTTCATTTTATCAACAATGTGCGCATCGTGATATGTTATACAAACACACTGTCTTACCATTAATATAAATGTCTAGAAGGGAGGTGAGAATTGCTGTATTCTCCCGGGGAGCATAAAAAACTATCAAATTATTGTAAATACACATTCGCTAAACAAAGAGGCAAAGTGGACATTTAGTGTTAGTAGGTATGAAACGGATAGATATTCTTAATGACGTATTATCTGTGAAGTAGTTGTTTCTAATTAGCTTGCTATAAAAAGCCAAGTTTCCTTCTGTAACTTTCAATAAACGAAAACGACAAACCGCTCCCGGATTCTTAATAGTAACAATCGAAAACCTGCATTTATTTTCTACTGATGTCATAGTGTTTTCTCAACAATTATTTGCTTATTAAATTGACATTTTTTCTCTTGTCTAATAATTTCAAGGGAGATAACTTTTCCGAAAGTCGATTTTCATGACAATTTTAGTCGGGAACGATATGGCGGTTCGTGTACCTAATTTTGTTTATGATAGAGAATACAGTAGAATGAATCTACATTTTATGGTCCACCGTCAGACTCCCGCCAGAAAAAAAACCCCCAAAACATCTACGACAATAAATACTGGTGGATGTATTCTTTGGTCATTCTTTTGTCAAAAAACTTTGGAAAGGAATAAACCGCAAAAGGATTTCCTTAAAAGATAACCGCTTTCACTCAGTCTTATTATTTAAATCCTTTCGCCTCGCCTCTCCTCTCCCCACCCCCACCCCACCCTGTTAAAGGATAGTGAAATGATCTTCTTCAATTCGTTTACCTGCCCACCCGCCTGTGTGCCAAGATAAATTTCTTCTAAACTATTGGAGTAAAAGGATTTCAAACTGTGGGACACGCTTTTGTCCATCTCATCATGGTGCATAAAAAACCACCGCGCGGAAAAACACTCTCCAACCGTTATTGTCCTTAATGTACAAAAACTGATGTTGCGCTTTTGTGAAAAAAAAAATCCGGGTACACATGTGATGAAATCAAACTCCTCCCCCACTTTTCAGATCAAAACGGTAAAAGTGAACAGAATTATTGCCCACATTGCTGATGAAGGTGAACGGATTCATCAATTTATTGGATAGCTATCCTTGATCAAAATAGACGATCTAGCATTTTTAAAGGAGGATACTGTTATGACGAAATCGTCTCCCTCTACAAAAATGCCTTACATAATTATTGCGACATTTGAACGAATGAATGAATGAATGAATGAATGAATGGATGAATGAATGAATTTGTAATAGGATGCAAAATGTATAAATTGTTGAAATTACTGCCTCTCGTCGACTTGAGTGGGAGGGTACTCTCATGATGAAATCAACTCCACCTACCCATTTCAGTTCCGAACAGAATTATTGCCAACAGATTGCCGAGCTGGAACATCAACAAAGGTGACGGAATTCTTCAATTTTTGAGTTACTGCCCTTGGTTGATTTAGTACTCTAGTCAAGTCGGGAGAACTCCCCCCCCCCCCCCCACACACACACAATCAGTTTCTTTGCAGTAGACTTATTGTACGAACCCGGATTTTAGAATCCCTTATTTATCAAAAATTTAAGTTTCAAGGCGGACATTTGGCGCTCTTTTAACTTTCAAATAAGGTGGACCATAGAGGCAGAAGGCGATTGCTGGCATAAAAAGACCAGTGTATCCACTAGGCACGTGGTGAAGTTATCCAGACTATCGTGTATTATAATTACAAAGAGTTAGAATGTGAATAATTGATCTGTCGTATATTTAAGGAATAGTGCATGGCTTGGAGTTGACTACGCCCTATAGTGCCCAGTGAGGTGGTGTAGTTCCCACCGCGAAGCGGAGGGAACTACACCACCTCACTGGGCACTATATGGGCGTAGTCAACGACAAGACATGCACTAATCCTTATATTATATCGAACACCCATCAAGAAAAACATCTGTCCAATTTGTTGATCTATTACCAAGGTAGCAGCCCTACTAACCTGCGTTATATAGAAACAAATACCATGTAGTTTTCAAAAAACATTTTCTTCTTCCAAAACACGGCTAACTTGGATTATTGATATGAGCAGAAGACAAATTTTGAATCGGTCGGCAAGGGTAAACAAAACATTTCCCCCAAACGGAACTGTGTATTCTAGATTCGCGCAACTCGCGAATGAAAGCTAAACTTTTCGAAATTTGACAACAACGCAGTTTGATAATTTCCACACATTTGTCACACATACATTACCGAATGGGTCAGTACGGGATACAAAACTCCGAAGATTCAAATGAATTCCATTATTTATTCGTTTACTGCCCAAAACATATAATTAAATAGCGAAATAATTCGAGCAGCGAATCAAACGATTTTTCATATCCGGACGCGTTCTCATGAATGTTGTGCCCAGGTATGGATTATTCTCTTCGAAACGAGATATGGATCATCTTCTCAAGGAATAAAATGAACGCCTCGAAAAATGTGACTTCAACAATGGAAAAGCGATACAGTTTTTCCACAATGATTTCTTTCCGGGTCGTTTTGTGGATGTTGTGCCTCTGTGAATCGATATTTAAATTTAGCCTGATTAGTTTTATTCGCCCACTATGAAAAGAAAACTGATATAGTAGTGTGCTAAAAATAGAAAACGTGTAGTGCATGGGTGCAGTGCCTGATCAGTTCTGTGGATGCAAACTACACGAAATAGGGGTGCAGCATTCGTCCAATCAGGAGCCTAAAAGGTCACGTGAGATATAATATTCCCTCCTATTGAGTCTTTGAACCGTGATGTTATCTGTCATGACAGTTCAACAGTATCAATTGGAAAAGTCCATATTCGTAATTTGAAGGTAGACCAATTAATATTTTCAACGTGCAGCTTTAGGGCGGAAAATATTGATTGGTGTCGCCAGGGTACACAACCCAGGTCAATTTACTGTTTTGATGATCTGTACAAACCGAGCAGAAATGGGTATGTGATGATTTGAGAGCATGGCAACATCAGTGTGCCATAAGGCTCAGCAGAATGTAGAGACAGGCAAATTGGAATTTGATAAAAAAAAACTGTCTTTCGAACTTCTCACTTCGCGCCCCATCACAGGCTATTAAAATTCCACACTGCACTGGAAATGAGAGATACGTTACTTTTTTATACTTTACCTGTAACCTAACAGACGACAAACCACACTAGCATCATTGTTGTCCCAGCCGTCATCACAAACAGTTCCCCACACACCTCCATGATATACTTCTACACGCCCACAGCTATTATCACTGCAACCAACTAATCTGACATCATTGGCTACAAAATTAAAACAAGCTAAATTTACCTCAATAGTTCATCAGGTTGTTATGTTACTCTTTTAACCCCACACTACCACCAGGAAAATGCGTAGGATTGCGCCCGTCTGTCAGTATGGTTGTCTCTCCGTGGGGACCCTCTTATTGTGGGTTTATCGTTACCACCCCCCCCCCCCCCCACACACACACCCTTGCGACTAATTCGACACTATACTTGTTAATAACATAATAGTAAAACCCGTTCTGTGACAAAGTGTGGTTATGCGACTTGCTGGAAGTGGTGACTGGCAGTGGTGAAAACTAAATTTGGGTTTAAAGGAAATGGTTAGAGGTGTCTTCCCACTAGACCAATTCCCTTTAGACAATTCTCTTCCGGCCAATTCCCAAAAGGCCAAAACATATTTATACGCATAACATACAAAAATATAGGTTTATAACATTTCTGTTTATAAAATATCAATAAGCCAGAAAATAAGCAGACTATCATCTGAAAAATGAGGTACCCAGAGTGTGAATTTGATGCTACCCTGCACAGCAGGGTAGCATCACTAAATTTACCCTCTGTGAACCTTAATCTGAATTAAGGTCTCAAACATAAACAATAAGAGGTACCCAGAGGATAAACTGGCCCACTGTATGGGATAGCATCAGCAAATTCATCTTCTGGGGACCTCATTCTGCAAATAGACTGCTTATTTTCAGGCTTGAATATCAATGACATTAAATACATTTATTTATTTACAAAATACCCGAATTATGTTTTCTTAATTGTCCATGTCCCTTTAGTTACCTCGATATGTTATTCACCTGAGGTTCTCGTTACAACGGGCGTTTTTTTTTTTGTCAATTTTGTCTCTCCGGAACACTTTTGTTTACGTAATAACGTGAGAAAAAATATCGGATTGAATAAATTGTGATGTGCTGCTTTGTATCCACATTTCATGGAAAGTTCAATAACCAACATAACTTGATAGAAACTATACGAGAGTTATTGCTCTTCGCTTACAGTATGAAACTTTTGGGATGGGCGATATACCGAAAAACCGAACCAACACTGATACCATGGGGATACCGAAAAACCGAACCGAACGCATCATTGAATACCGAAACTATATAGATTTTCATATTTTCCTACATTTGCTACTTATAAGACATTACTGAGGCTTGATAGCAGTTGAAGGGCTCATTTTCGTGAAAGGTGTGACTGATTTTCTTTTCATTTTTGTTAAAGCTTAAGGGTCTAAGAAATTGTCATCAATTCCCACTAGAATACTGCCTGCTCATATTCAGTTGCTTGTCAGTAATATCTAGCCAACTGTTGCCTGCCTTCATAGGCAGCCTAGACTTTACTAGAAATCACTGCCTAGGTCATTATCAGATCTCCTAATGGTAGTATGGTAATGACAAATATTCTAGGATAGCAAACACCTGAAATAATAGGCCCTTAAGGGTTAAGGTACTTTAGAAAGAAGTCACAAAATATTGTCCTAGACAGGAGTATCCGTAAGCAACATGCAAACTGTTAAGTGTTGTTACACCAAAAGCCAAAGGCTTGAATCATGGAAATCACATTTAATTCATAAACGTGAGCTGTTGGGATGGGCTCTTCTCACCATGGGTTTCGTCGGAAAGTTTGAGATCTGCGTTTTCACAAAACGATGGCCATTTATCAGCAAGAGTCAAAGAAGTTGCGCTCTTCAGACACCAATTTTTCAAAAAATTTAAAAGGGAGATAACAGCTGCTAATGTCCAGACTTTGTAATATCTGACAGCAACTTCTTGTACTGTTAATTTCAGTCAGGTGCACAAATAGATGACCTAGAGTTAACCAATCACCTACCTGGCGCATCTCTTATCTTTTCTACCAGCCATTGATGCATGCGTGCATTAGCAACCGTTAACAAATGCCCTCCATCTGCAGCACAACGATCGCTGTGTGTATTCCATGATCCAGCTTCCCGACTAATCTTATAGCACACCGCGTGACCTGTGTCCCACCTGTAGCCGTGTTCTGTAGCGTGTGATGAGCAGTTCTTTCTGTCTGTATCCAACATACAAAATATGTAGATTAATGAGACGTTTGAAGGATTTTTGTGGTTGATTTTCTTTCAGCCTGCCTTCAATCAGCACCAGAAAGTAAAAAGGTTCTTATATTGTGAATATTAGTTCGGCGGATGATCATTTTAAGATATACGGAGAGTGTATTATCAATAAATCACCCGTGGAGTGATGATTTCTCTTAAGTAATAAATGCTAATTTGTTTCAAATTGTACATAGCATAAGCAAAGTTTCAGCCAATGGACCTCCGGGTTAAACCCGGAGGTCCAATAGTTCAAACTTTGCTTGTGCTTGTTGACAATCCACCCACCACGTACTGTATCATGGAACTGCTATTGCTATTAACGTTACGTTAAACGCCATTAACTAAACCTTGACCCCTGGAAGCCTTCTAACGCCTTCCATGTCAGTTCAATGGCGCCAGTTCGAAGAGTCGATATTCGTAATCTGGACTTCGAACAGTTAACCCTTTACCTAACAAATCGCCCGCATTCGCCCGCGTAATATTCAAATTCAGCAGTTGAAAAAATATTATTTTTCAAACAATTTCAACAAAACCATATCATGTGACCCCTCGTTGGAACGAGCTCGTCGAGCTCGTTCCAACGAGGGGTCACATGATATGGTTTTGTTGAAATTTTTTGAAAAATTAAAAAAAATGATATATAAAATAATAAATTTGATATCGTCTGCGTTGGGTAAAGGGTTAAAGGACAATAAGCCGTAAATTTGAAAAAAATATTGATTCTTAGATTTTGCTTGTACCTGAAACAAAACACTGCTTGCAAAGCTAAGACACCAGAAGCAACGCGAAATTACTTAAATTTGTAATGAGAAAACTTCAAAGCAAATGACATTTCAGAAAATACGACATTGTTGATATTATTGTTATCCCTGGTGGGTGAGGGTGTGAGATGGGAAAATCTCACACGAGGGCAAGATATTTGGGCCAGACACGAGTCTTCCCGAGTGTCTGGGACAAATATCTTTCCCCGAGGGTGAGGTTCTATCATCTCACACGCGCCCCCATTGGGGATAATTCCCCCCTCGCCACCAAAAAACCCTGACGTCATCAAAAGTAATTCAGGGGTACGTGCAGCTATATCGAACAATTTTGTTGTCCATTTCTGAAAAAAACTGATTTGCTTATCGGAAAGAGCGCACAAAAGTTTTGTATATACCATAGGTATCTATCAAGAAATTAAATTCCAAAGCCGACAAGACAGGGGGTCCAGATTTGCAGCGAAATGAACATTGACACATTCCGATGACGCCATATTATGAATTATGCAATGTATTCGCATATTTTTTCGACGAGAATTTAGAGCAACTCTCTCCACTCATAATGGCGTTCGCGCAAAAATTCATTTTAAAGAATCAGGTGTCCTTTGGTTTTGCGGTGGTTTTTATTTCTATTTTCTTCGACAAACATTTATCTGCTAATATTTCCCAAACGTGACACCGTGTTTGTTGTTTACAGAAGAAAGTGTGATGATTGAATAATCCAACGCTCATTAAATATGCTAATAAGCCGGTCACGTGGGTCATGTGAAATAGATATCTATCTCACATGGTCTTCTCATATGAGACATTCATTCATCCATTCTTCATATGAGACACGCTTATCGTGTATAGGAAGTTGGGGAGAAATAAACGAAGTTATCCGAAAGTTATCGGAGATAATCAAATCATTTCCGAATACATGCAGCTTCTGATTTCAACTCTGCTGTGTAACTCTGCTGCTGTTCGAATAAACGACCGCTACGAACAACAACTGTTCGTTATTTTAGCAATAATTAGGAATAATTAGTAAAAAAATTGTATTATTTCAAATAAACTGCAGTTGTGTATCCAATAAAACACACAGCGCGTTTATCGGCATTGGCAATTAGAAAGAGATTTCATTGAGGCGTACGCTACGAATAGGCAGCCGTGAAGACAAAGTTCGATTTTGTCCTTCCGAGAAAGCGAGTTTTGATGAATATAGAAAAGGACATTGCGGGGATGTTTCCGTGAGTGATGGGGTAACAAGGTTGGGATGAAAAACTATGGTACAGTTTTTTGATTAAGTCAGTATATTCTCGACTTCAAGTCAGTTAAATTAATACGAGCGTTTTCATATGAATGGGGGGGGGGGGGGGGGGGGGGTGGGGGCGGTGGCGTTGCGGTAACCGGTTCTCGTCAGATCACCGAAGTTAAGCAACGTCGATCCCGGTTAGTCCTCGGATGGGTGACCGTCTGAGCGATCAATTCGGACTCCCGCGTTGTGTCCTTGGGCGAGGCACTTAATCCCGATGTCCACATGGGGGCACGATGACGCCGTGTACTAAGGCGCACTGAACGTCGATGGTGCGCATGCCTTGAACCAATCTAACCCTGCCTGTGCTGCAGTACGAAGTTAGATGTTGGGGAGCTGGCAGCTGCTCGTCGTTGTTCGGTGCTCTCTCCACCCTTAAAACTGTCTCGGTCATGAGTAGCCATTGTACATAAGTGTGTGACCTTAAAACACCAATAAAATAAATAAATAAATTCATATGAATGATATATGAAACATTGTAATTGTAAGTTTTTGTGATGAATTGACGGTAACATGGTCTGAGGTTTCCGGCTTGGAGCGTATGGTCAACCTCAATGCTTCGCGTCTCGGTTGAACATAAGCTTCGTTTATTTCTCCCCAACAGGTTTGCGGCTTGGAGCATATGGTCAACCTCAATGCTTCGCGTCTCGGTTGAACATAAGCCCCGAGCCGCAAACTTCAGACCTGGTTACCGTGAATTCATCACAATAACGTATATGTTCCAATAGACACTACCCATAGCCCAAAACCTATACCGTGAAACACGAGAGGCTTATTTACTTATTTGTGATCGTAAGGCAACTTTTGACGATCACAGGTTCAGTAAATAAACCTCTCGTGTATCTACGGCGGCACCGGATAAATAATCAATAAATCAAATAAACTCATTCCATCTTAGTTCAAATCGTAAATCGGTTTGTAATTTAAACAACACTCCATCCGGAACACCGTGTGCTGCACACGTGAAACATCCAGAAAAATGAAGCGGCTTGCTAGTCACTCCGTTGGTGAAGCAGTTACGAAACGGACGACGTCATTGCAAATACTTCGCGGAGTGACGTCAGACGGTAACATTTGCCACTTGAGCCGTAAACATAGAGTATACTAAGCGAGCTGTCGTCCAATCGGCGGAGGAGGATTTTGGTCTTATTGGAACATTATAAGTTATTCTGTTTGTTGACAGGGACATGGTCTCATGTTCCCTGCAAGAAATTTATATCCAACCGAGGCGTCAATCGAGGTTGAATATATGTTTCATGCAGGGAACGTGAGACCATGTCACTGTCAACAAACAGAATAACGTTTATGTCCCGTTCTTACACAAGTAAAATTGAATTGGAAAAAAACAATCTTGTTGTACAGTGAATATTAGAAAGCAGACGTTGTTTCGGTAAGGTGTTAACTTTTATCAAAACGGGCTGGAGTGATTTCCCTTTATTCAATGTTTACGTACGCAATCAACGGGGCGAGATGCCCTCGATTCGTTTCAGTTTATGTTACAGTAAATTAATGAAAAGAGACCTTATAATTTAATCGGTTTCATAAATAATTACCCATGTTTAAATAACTAATCTTTTTGTACGTAATAACGGTACTTTTGTGTGTATTTTACTTCAGGTAAATGTATTTGTCTCAGTTGATTTCAAGTGAAAAAAGACACAGATGGCAACGAGACGTTTTCCTTGACAGTGGACATAAGAATCGCTGACAGTAGACATATGCGCGTGTCCGGCGACAAAAAATAAAATCAACGAGGCATTGACCAATCACTGCAAGATATTGCGGTTGGTATCGGGACATGAGTATTCTTGCATAACGAAAAGTGTGGTTTTGTCAAATGGTAAATTTCTTTCTTTCAAACTCGCGGCTTATTGTGCCTTGAACTGTTAACCCGCTAAGTGTTTTTTGGGGGGTATTTTTCACCACATCTAGTTTTGATGAGAAAATCCTATGAATTTAACCCAAGAAATCATTGTTCAAACAGATAATTCACTTTACTTGGAAGAATTTGGATACAAGTGCTCATATTATAATTATTTCCTTGACCACTATTCCTTGTCCAGGGCATGAATATCTACCAGCAGTAAGGAAGGAGTTAACAGTTCAATGTGCAGTCTTGATTGGACTACCTCATAATAATTCACAGTAATTCACAATTTACTTTAAAATAGGATATCACGATTCTGGACTGGAAACGAACGCACTTTGGGTTCCAAATATTATTGTGAACCGCTAGAGTCACATGATGTATCCATGGGGCCTTGAACTATTCGTAGTTTTCAATCACGAACGCCATGATGTATACCCAGACCAGATAATCAGAGTATTCTGGGGTCTATGGGTTTGGGAAGATCAGATTCGATAGGACAAGAGGCATGGGGACACTTGTCTTCTGGCCTCCTGCAATAGTGCCCTCTCATCGATCACCTACCTTTCAGTTTGGCAATTATTTGTGCATTTCAGATTGAAGGGTAAATCACCGTCTTCTCTAAGCTTAGCCCTAGCTTAGAACTTGCGAGAAGTTGTGGCCATTAACTCTTTGACCTCTAGTGGTGTCTTCAATGCCAGTTCAATGGCAGCAATTAGAAGAGTCCATATTCATCATTTGGGGTAGACCGATAAATATTTTCAACTTGCAGCCTCGGGGCTGCACGTTGAAAATATTGATTGGTCTACCCCGCACATTTACTGAAGAGCCAGCCTGTTTAATGACGTTATGATGTATCATGTTGCTGGCCGGAAAAACGGCCGCTAGAGTTCAAACGAATTACTCAAATGTTAAGAACAAATAAAAGATGAGTCGTGTTCGATAGGCACCCATCATCAAACCGAAGGTCGTACACGAAGGTCCAGCTTCATATATCTCACGGGGTTACAGTTTTTACTCTGGAACTAATAAAGAGTTTATTTTCATCGAGCTAAAATCAATAGTGTTAGAGATTATTTAGTAATAAGGTATCTCTGGTGTGTTGATATTAATGGGTCGATTAGCTTACTACATATATCCTATCCGCGGAAATTATCTGCACTCTGATGTCAAAATACCGCAATTTCAAGCAGTAAATGTACCCCATGATGCAACTAGGAATTTAACCAACTTAATCGTATTTGAGTCGCATTATGGGAAATATTTGAAATTTGGAAATATCAACACCAGTATGCAGATGGTAAATGTATTTTGTATTCATACATACCACACTCTAATCGCTTCAGTAAAACGAGTGTTATATCTTATTGTCATAGCTACCTGTAGGTACCGGTGTTTATTGTTCATTCACGGTCATTTTGTTATCACACTATTCATAATAGTGAAAAATATTGTCTTTTTGCAAACATCAGCTGTGTTGTCTCACGAAGGGTCTTGGATTCCATTTGCGGTCAACCAATTTGATAATCCGTCTGCTGGATTCGAGAACTGTTAACCCTTTACCCAACGAATCGCCCGCATCCGCCCGCGTAATATGCAAATAATTCAGCAGTTGAAAAAGTATTATTTTTCAAAAAATTTCAACAAAACCATCTCATGTGAACCCTCGTTGGAACGAGCTAATTCAGCAGTTGAAAAAAATATTATTTTTCAAATAAATTCAACAAAACCATATCATGTGACTCCTCGTTGGAACGAGTTCGTTCCAACGAGGGGTCACATGATATGGTTGTGTTGAAATATTTTGAAAAATTTGAAAAAATGTTATTTAAAATAATAAATTTTGATATCGTCTGCGTTGGGTAAAGGGTTAAAAGAGTTTTGTGCGAAGACATTATCTTGTAAATCTTTGTCGCGCGCGTTATCGTGGCCAGTATACTTTCATACAATCTCCAAACCTCACTTATAAACTGGGGACGAATAAAAATATACGTCGAGAAAAATTGTCGTATGCGCACTTTTCGAGATGAAAATATTGCTCGAATGTCAAATGTAGGAAGCCACAAATCAGGGCTTAAGACAGAGGCGGCGGAAGCTCAAAAAAGTGTGTGTGTGTGGGGGGGGGGGGGGGGGGCTGTGGGGCAGGGGGAGGGGGTTAACACCTTTCTGGGTACCGCAAGGGTGTAGGATGGAAAATAATTTTTCTTCTGGGGACGAGGGGGGAATCATTCACGAGATTTCTGTATAGTCCGGTTGGATCGGTTGTAATCCGGCGGAAAACTGCTTAGTCTGTCCAGAAACGGGGCGGCGGGATCGCGTGGAAACGACAGGACAGGAAGCGAGCATTGAAGCTTATTCAGTGAAGAATTGGCCGTTCACAGAGCTGTAAAATTTGAAAGAAACAATCTCGTTCAGTTTTCGTTAATATCGCGGATACAAGCAAACTGAGAAGCAGCATCACATTTCTCGTCAAAACTAGTTTTTTCAGCGTTAATTCGTTACGCAACCCTTTACCCAACGTAACGGCCCAAACCGCCCTGTGCTATTCACAAAAATCACCATTCAATTTTCATTATTTTTTAATTTTTGTCTCAAAAACATAGCTTATGATCCCTCATTGGAACGAACTCGTTGAGCTCATTCCAATGAGTGCCATAAGCTATTTTTTTGACGCAAAAAATGAAAAATATTTGTCACTCAAGAATTTTATTTGCAAGTGTCGTCTGTCTTTCGTGTTAGGTAAAGGGTTAACCCTTAACTCAATGTTCTTTTTAAATTAACAGTTTTGTTTCAAAACACTGTTTTTGGATCCCAATTAGACTCATGTCGTTAAAATACAGGTATGTCATAATAAAGTTACCAAAACGGGAAGACTTCTTTTAGGCCACTTGCTCGTAACCATTTCGGTTTAAACTACAGCCGTGAATATTATGTTTCACCTTCGATTGTGCAGAACATAAACAGGTTTAAAACCCTTTACCCAACGCATACGATATCAAAATTTATTATTTTAAATATCATTTTTTAAAAAAATTTTCAATGAATTTCAACAAAACCATATCAAGTGACCCCTCCTCGTTGGAACGAGCTCAACTGCTGAATCTGCATGTAACGCGGGCGGATGCGGGCGATTCGTTGGTTAAAGGGCTAGAGCATTCATAGGCTACCTAATTTTTAGAAGATTATTTATTTATCCATCAATCTTGAACAGAATGTTGCCATTTTGAAGTCTCAAAGGCATCTAAAAGATGTTTTCCACCTCACCGTGGCTTTTTCAGCCGGTTAACATTCAATGCGACAGGGCTGTACAGAAATCACGTGGATCATATCCGGACAACACGATTTGTCAAGCTTCAGAATGTTGTAAATACTTTGAACAGTGGTCCCACCAATTTGAGGATTAGAGAATTAAAAACGCATAAATGTTTTGATAGATTTCAAACGTTCGTCTATTTTTTTCTGGGGATGAGGACATCTTGAATCCAAAAAGGAAATGGGGCACTAGTCTTCCACTGACTATTGCACCGTAGATAATATTTATTGGGGGTTTAACGACACTTTCGACAGCCAGGGTCACCTCGTGTCAGACAGTTTTACGGGTGGAGGAAGCCGGAGTACCTGGAGAAAACCACCGAGCAACTATCAGGCTCCCCAACATACTAACTCCACACAAGCAGGGTTAGCATTGGTTGAAGACAAGTGCACCGTCGACGTACAGTACGCCCTAGTACACAACGCCACCGTGCCCCCGCGTGGGCAATGGAGATGAAGTGTCTTGCCCAAGGACACAATGCGGTTGCCGCAGGTGGGATTCGAACCGAGGACATCTCGGCTTGCAGCCTGCACCTTTACCTACTGAGTCACCGCGACCCCGCACAGTAGATAAAGAGAAGTGGATAACGGTTTGTGAGGATCGGGAGCTGGGGTCATGACTGTTGAATTTCTAGAATCAACCCGTTTTCGTGTTTTGCACAGCTAATTTTGTCATCAGATTGATGAGCTTGGCCCTTCTCTCCTTTAAACCTTTACATAACACGACTTAGGACGGTGGCTCATTGGTTCGCGCATTGGTCTTCACATGGAAAGGTCGTAATGAAGTTTAACCCTGGCCCACATCATCTGTATAGTGAGCTTGGGCAAGCATTTAATCTCATTTGCCCGATTGGACTGGTGCTTTGTTCTAGGATGTTTAGAACATTGATGGGATACATGCCTTCTAGAAATGCTTATCCTCCATGCGCCGGATTTTAAGTTGGAGACATATAGAATATACCCATAGTATCTCGGTGTACCAAATGTTTACGACTCGTGGTGAAGTTGTGTTAACCGCTCGCCAAAGGCTCGCTGTTCACCACTCGTGGTGAACATTTGGTACACCAAGATACTTTGGGTATATGTTATTTATACCATGATCGTCATATTGTTAAGAGTTTAAATGTTAAATAATACAATATTCATTATTAACACATGGGAGTCTTTTTTTGTTTACATGAGAACCGGTGGGCGATACTTCCATTGTCAATTTTAACGCCGACACGAAATGGAAAAAGAAACGCGCAAATCACAGGGCCTTTTTCATTTTATTAACATAACATACTATTTCGAGTTATGGATGCTTTATTAGCATGAGACAACGCATGTTTGTTAATGTTTAGTATCTTATGGGGTAAACTCATTCAAAAACATAATAAATAATTGCGAGTCGACGAGCGATCAATTTTGACAAGTTTGCAACTTTGCATTCAGGTCGAAGTCACCCAAAGTCAACTTGGATGTAGTTCCACTGTAGGTGTAATATATATTTATATATTTATTGGTGTTTAAGGTCACATACTTATGCACAATGGCTAATCGTGACCGTGACAGTTTTACGGGTGGAGGAAGCCGGAGTACCCGGAGAGAACCACCGAGCAACGACGAGCAGCTGTCAGCTCTCCAACATCGTAACTCTGAACTCTGCTCCGCAGCACAGGCAGGGTTAGATGGGTTGAAGACATGCGCACCATCGACGTGCAGTACGCCACAGTACACAGCGTCATCGTGCCCCCATGTAGGCAATCGGGGTGAAGTGTCTTGCCCAAGGACACAACGCGGTTGCCGCAGGTGGGATTCGAACCGAGGACCTCTCGGCTTGCAGCCTGCACCTCTACCAACTGAGCCACCGCGCCCCCGCTGTAGGTGTAAATGTTAACTATTGAAATCCCATCGCCGGGGTATATAACACAGACACACGTGTTCACTGGGTTGGTATATAAAGCTAAAATTTATGTCATAGGCTTTTTATATATAGTAGAGTAGGTAATCATGGTATAAATTTGGGGTCCCTCAGTTACTCACCTCTACTAGGTGTCTTTATCGTTCGAAATGTGGACGTCTAAAAGTCGTTATATCCTTAACCCTGAAACTAACGTAATGAGCGAAACAGCCAGCCCTGATCACAAAATTCAACAATCATATTTTATTTTTTTAAATATTTGCCTCCAATACATAGCTTATGACTTCTCCCTGAGCTCGTTCCAGTGAGAAGTTGTAAGCTATATATATATTTTTGGAACAAAAATGAAAATTTTAAGTCATTAAAACTTGTTTTGGAAAGTGTCGTCTTTTATTCGGAATATGTTACGTAAATGATTAACTCTACAGTTAGTGATTGAAAAACAGCAAATTACAGTGGAACCCTGTTAATTGAATAGCCACTTTGCCAATGAAAATTATTCAATTAACGGGAGTATTCAATTAACAGGTATTGTGTCACTATTTTGTATTCTAGAAATAAACTTAGTATTTATTCTATTATATCTTGTTTGAAATGGAGCTCTGTCAAACAAGATATAACAGATTGAATGCCTCTGTTGGATGTACTGAGGCCAAATATGTCTATAAACAAAGGAAAACTGGGACGAGTCAGGGTAATTTTTCGACAGATTACAAGATTTTTTATTCAATTAACAGGAGTTTACTCTATAACCTATATTCAATTAACAGGTTAAATTTGTGCTAGAGGTATGATAATTGGTTTTGTGTTGGGAAATTATATTCAATTAACCTGGTTATTAAGTTAAGAGATATCCAATTAAGTGGGCTCCACTGTAGTATCAACGTGAATGGGCCGGGGTGTTCTCACTTTGCCAG